>JASSKH010000012.1:297396-1497396 GCA_031763025.1 Macrocystis pyrifera
CGAGTCAACTAGGGTGGCTGACTCGTTCGAGCGGTACAGCTAATGCTGTGGCCTCGAGTTTGAGCTAGGTCGTACGGGTCTTACCATAGAAGAAGTGATGACCGAATGAGACTCTTCATCGTGGAAATGGCCGACAAAAACCTAGCCAAATTCTGCGTCTCTCCAGTGGGACCTCCCCGAAAACCCCAATCTACGTTTTGTTTTGGCGGGAGGGCCACACAAACGTGAGAGGAGGACGCGGCGCTGTCAGCACGCGCTTTTTCTTTCACCACCGGCACCGTGAAAGGTTTTGGCACAGCGGCAACCAAACCGAGATCTTTTGCCGTGTTTTCGACGATTAATTCAGCTTAATTCTGCGTCTCTCCAGTGGTACCTCCCCGAAAACCCCAACACATGTTTTTATAGCTGCACACGACCAGAAAAATGTCACAGGGTACACGCGGAGGGGTCAGCACTTGCGGTATCTTTCACTACTCCTACGGTGGAACGTTGTTGCCGAGCGTGAACCAAAATTAGACGGTTCTTCGTGGTTTGGGCGACAAAATCAAGCGAATTTTGCGTCTCCAGGGGTACCTCCCAGCAACCCGTGTTTTTACTGGCGAGATGGTCACAAGAACGTCAGAGGTGCACGCGAAGGGGCCAGCGCCCGCTTTTTCTTTCACCACCCCCACGGTGGGATATTATTGCCGAGCGAAGCCCAAGATGAGACGTTTCGTCGTGGTTTGGGCGACAAAACCCGACTAGTTCTGCGTCTGTCCAGTGGTACCTCCCCAAACCTCCAACCCACGTTTTTGTAGGCGAACGTGGCCACAAAAACGTCAGAGGAGGACGCGAAGCGGACAGCGCTTGCTTTTCTTACACCACTAGCACGGTGGAACGTTCTTGCCGAGCGTGAAACAAAATCGACCCTTCGCCGTGATTTGGGCGACGAAACAAAGCTAATTCTGCGTGTCTCCGGTGGTACCTCCCCGACACCTCCAACACACGTTTGTACAGGAGCACATAGTCAGACAAATGTCAGAGGTGCACGCGGAGGGGTCAGCGCTTGCTTTTTCTTATAACACCGGCACGGTGGAAGGTCCTTACAGAGCGTCAACACCAACGATGCCCTTCGCCGTGTTTCCGGCGACAAAACCAAGCCTATTCTGCGCCTCTCCAGTGGTCCCTCTCCGAAACCCCAACGGCCGCTTTTATAGGCAGACGTGGTCAGAAAAACGACAGAGGAGGACGCGAAGCGAGCAGCTATGCCTTTTTCTTTTTCCACCAGCACGGTTGAGCGTTCTTGCAGAGCGGGAACCACAACGAGACTCCTCGCTGTGTTTGGGGCGACGAAACCAAGCTAATTCTACGTCTCTCCAGAAGAACTTCCCCGACAACCCTGAATCACGTTTTTTCAGGAGAAAAAGTTCAGAAAACGTCAAACGTGCATGAGAAGCGGTTAGCGCTTGCTTTTTCCTTCACCACCTGCACGGTGGAACGTTCTTACCGAGCTTGAACCAAAACCATACTCTTCATCGTTTTTGGGTAACAAACCCAAGAATATTCTGCGTCTCTCCAGTGGTACCTCCCCGAAAACCTGATTCACGTTTTTTTAGGAGAAAATGTTCAGAAAACATCAGAGGTGCATGCGAAGCGGTCAGCATTTGCTTTTTATTGCACCACCGGCACGGTTGAACGTTCTGGCAGAGCGGGAACCCCAACGAGACTCATGGTCGTGTTTTGGGCGACAAAACCAAGCTAATTACGCGTCTGTCCAGCTATACTTCCCCGAAAACCCTGAATCACGTTGTATGAGGGGAACATGGTCATTAAAACGTCAGAAGTGCACGCGAAGCGGTCAGCACTTGTTTTTTCTTTCACCACGGGTACGGTGGAACATTCTTGCCGAGCGTGAACCAAAACGATTTCCTTCGTCGTGGTTTGAGCGACAAAACCAAGCTAATTCTGCTCATCTCCAGTAGTACCTCCCCGAACACCCCAACACACGTTTTTATAGGCGGCCATGGTCGGAAAAGTGACAGAGTTGGACGCGAACCGACCAGCGACGGCTTGCTCTTTATCCCATGGCACAGGTGAACGTCCTTGCCGGGCGGGAACAAAACAAGACCCTTCTTCGCGTTTTGGGGGACTAAAAAATGCTTTTTCCGCGTATCTCCAGTGGTACCTCGCGGACGAACACAACCCATGTTCTACAGGCGGACATGGTCAGAAAAACGATGGCAGAGGACACGAAGCGGTCAGCATTTGCTTTTTCTCTCGCCTATGGAACGGTGGAACGTTCTGGCGGAGCGGGCACCACAACGAGACTCTTCGTCGCGTTTTGGGCGACAAAACCAAGTCTATTGTGCTGGTGCGTCCCGGACAAACACAACCCACGTTTTTACAGGCGGATACGGTCAGAAAAACGGCAGAGGAGGACACGAAGCGAGCAGCTCCGTCTTTTGCTTGTTCCTCTAGCACGTTTGAACGTTCTTGCCGAGCGGGAACCAAAACGAGACTCATGGTCGTGTTTTGGGCGACAAAACCAAGCTAATTCTGCGTCTGCCAGTGATACCTCCCCGAAACTCCCGAATCACGTCTTTATAGGGAAACATGGTCATAAAGACGTCAGGGGCGCACGCGGAGTAGTCAGCGCTTGCTTTTTCTTTCACCACGGGCACGGTGGAACGTTCTTGTGGAGCGGGCACCACAACGAGACCCTTCTTCGCGTTTTGGGCGACTAAACCAAGCTATTTCCGCGTCTCTCCAGTGGTACGTTCCGGACAAACACAAGTCACGTTTTTGAAGGCGGACATGGTCAGATAAGCGACAGAGGAGGACACGAAGCGGTCGGCACTTGTCTCGTCTCTCGCCTACGGAACGGTAGAACGTTAGTGCTGAGCAGGAACCGCAACGAGATTCCTATTCCTGTTTTGGGCGAAAAAAACAACATAATTATCCGTCTCTCCAGTGGTTCCTCAGCGAAAACCCAGGATCACGTTTTTAGAGGGGAACATGGTAATCAAAACGTCAGAGGTGCACGCGAAGCGGTCAGCGCTTGCTTTGGTTTCACCCCGGGCAGGGTAGAACGTTCCCGCCGAGCGTGAACCAAAACGATACCCTTCTTCGCGTTTTGGGCGACAAAAAGAAGCTATTTCAGCGTCTTTCCAGTGATACATCTCGGAGGAACACAACCCACGTTTTTGTAGGCGGAACATGATCAGACAAAGTACAGCAGAGGACACGAAGCGGTGAAGCGGTTGTTGTTGCTTCCACCAGGGGCACGGTGGAACGTTCTCGCCGAGCGGAACCACAACGAGACTCTTCGTCGTGTTTTGGGCGACAAAACCAAGTTTATTCTGCATCTCTCCAGTGGTGCCTTCCGGACAAACACAACCCACGTTATTTCAGGCGGATATGGTCAGAGAAACAACGGCGGAGGACACGAAGCAGGCAGCTCTCTCTTTTTCTGTTTCCGCCAACACCGTTAAACGTTCTTGCCAAGCCGGAACCACAGCGAGACTCATGGTCGTGTTTCGGGCGACAAAACCAAGCTGATTCTGCGTCTGTCCAGTGGTACCTCCCGGAAAACCCCGCATCACGCGTTTATAAGGGAACATGGTCATAAAAACGTCAGACGCGCACGCAACGCGTTGTCAACGTTGATTTTTCTTCTACCACGGGCACGGTTGAACGTTCTCGCCGATCGTGACTCAAAATGATACCCTTCTACGCGCTTTGGGCAACAAAAACAAGCTATTTCCGGGTCTCTCCAGTGGTACCTCCCGGACAAACACAACCCACGTTTTTAAAGGCGGATATGGGCAAAGACACGACAGCGGAGGACACGAAGCGATCAGCACATGCTTATTCCTTCGTCACCGGCACGGTGGAACGTTATTTCTGACCGTCAACCACAACGAGACTGTTGGTCGTGTTTTGGGCGACTAAACCAAGTTATTTCTGCGTCTCTCCAGCGGTACCTCCCCGAAAACCCCGAATCACGTTTTTAGAGAGGAACATGGTCATAAAGACGTCAGAGGTGTATGCGAAGCGGTCAGCGCTTGCTTTTTCTTTCACCACGGGCACGGTGGAACGTTCTTGCCAAGCTTGAACTAAACCGACACCCTTCGTCGCGTTATGGGCGACTAAAACAAGCTATTTCCGCGTCTCTCCAGTGGCACCTCGCGGACAAACACCACGCACGCTTTTTGCAGGAGCATGTGGTCAGAAAAAGGTCAGAGGTGCACGCAGAGGGGTCAACGCTTGTTTTATCTTACTACACCGGCATGGTGGAAGGTCCTTGCAGAGCGTCAACCAAAAAACAATACCCCTCGTCGTGTTTTGGGCGCTGAAGCCAAGTTAATTCTGCATCTCTACAGTGATCCCTCTCCCAAAGCCCAACAACCGTTTTATAGGCAGACGTGGTCCGAAAAACGACAGAGGAGGACACGAAGCGCGCAGCTCTATATTTTTCTTTTTCCACCCTAACGATTGAGTGTTCTGGTCGAGTAGGAACCACAACGAGACTCTTCGTCGTGCTTTGGGCGACAAACCAAGTTAATTTCGCGTCTATCCAAGTATACTCCCCCGAACACCCCAACACGCGTTTTTATATACGGCCGTGGTCTGAAAAGTGACAGAGTTGGACGCGAAGCGACCAGTGATGGCTTTCTCTTTATCTCATGGCACGGTTGAACGTCCTTGCCGAGCGTGAACCAAAACAAGACCTTTCTTCGCATTTTGGGCGACAAACACAAGCAATTTCCGCGTCTCTCCAGTAGTACCTCCCGACGAACACAACCCACGTTGTTACAGGCGAACATGGTAAACAAAACGACGGCGGAGGACACGAAGCGGTCAGAACTTGATTTCTCCTTCACTACCGGCACGGTGGAACGTTCTTGCCAAGCGGGAACCAAAACCATTCCCTTCTTCGTGCTTTTGGTGGCAAACCCGAGAATATTCTACGTCTCTCCAGTGGTACATCCCCGAAAACCTGAAACACGTTTATCAAGAGAAAATGTTCTGAAACCATCAGAGGTGTATGCGAAGCGGTCAGCATTTCCTTTTTCTCTCACCACCGGCACGGTTGAACGTTCTTGCTGAGCGGGAACCACATCGAGACTCATGGTCGTGTTTTGGGCGACAAAATCAAGCTAATTATGCGTCTGTCCAGTGGTACCTCCCCGAAAACCCCGGTCACGTTTTTAGAGGGGAACATGGTCATTAAAACGTCAGAGGTGCACGCGAAGCGGTCAGCGCTTGTTTTTTTCTTTCACCACGGGCACCGCGCAACGTTCTCGCCGAACGTGACTCAAAATGATACCCTTCTCCGCGTTTTCGGCGAGCAAACCAAATTATTTCCGCGTCTCTCCAGTGGTATCTCGCGGACAAACACCACCCACGGTTTTACAGGCGGACATGGTCAGAAAAGTAACAGAGGAGGACACGAAGCGGTTAGCACATGCTTTTTCCTTCACCACCGGCATGGTGGAACGTTCTTGCCAAGCGGGAACCAAAACGATACCCTTCGTCGCGGGCGACTGAACCAAGTTAATTCTGCGTCTCTCCAGCGGTACCTCCCCGAAAACCCCGAATCACGTCTTTAGAGGGGAACATGGTCATAAAGACGTCAGAGGTGCACGCGAAGTGGTCAGCGCTTGCTTTTTCTTTCACCACGGGCACGGTGGAACGTTCTTGCCAAGCTTGAACAAAAACGATACCCTTCGTCGCGTTTTGGGCGACTGAAACAAGCTATTTCCGCGTCTCTCCAGTGGCACCTCGCGGACAAACACAGCGCACGCTTTTTGCAGGAGCACATAGTCAGAAAAATGCCAAAGGTGCACGCGGAGGGATCAGCGCTTGCTTTATCTTATAACACCGGCACGGTAGAAGGTCCCTGCAGAGCGTCAACCAAAACAAAATACCCTTCGTCGTGTCTTGGGCGACAAAACCAAGTTAATTCTGCGTCTCTACAGTGGTACCTCTCCGAAGCCTAACAATCGTTTTTATAGGCAGACGTGGTCCGAAAAACGACAGAAGAGGACGCGAAGCGAGCAGCTCTAATTTTTTCTTTTTCCACCAGCACAGTTGAACGTTCTTGCCAAGCATGAACCACAACGAGACTCTTCGTCGTGCTTTGGGCGACGAACCAAGTAAATTACGCGTCTCTCCAGTGGTACCTCCGCCGAACAACCCGAATCACGTTTTCAGAGGGGAACATGGTCATTAAAACGTCAGAGGTGCACGCGAAGCGGTCAGCGCTTGCTTTTTCTTTCACCACGGGCACGGCAGAACGTTTTTGCAGAGCGTGGAAAAAAACGATACGCTTCTTCGCGTTTTGGGCGACAAAAAAAAACTATTTCCTCGTATCTCCAGTGGTCCCTCGCGGACGAACACAACCCACGTTTTTACAGGTGGACATGGTCATAAAAACGACAGCGGAGGACACGAAGCGGTCAACA
This sequence comes from Macrocystis pyrifera, assembly GCA_031763025.1. Taxonomy (NCBI): domain Eukaryota; class Phaeophyceae; order Laminariales; family Laminariaceae; genus Macrocystis; species Macrocystis pyrifera. The sequence continues at coordinate 303,843 of JASSKH010000012.1, forward strand.
CTTGCGTATCCCTTCCCCACCAGCACGATGGAACGTTCTTGCCGAGCGGGAACCACAACGAGACTCTTCGTCGTGTTTCGGGTGACAAACTCAAGCTAATTCTGCGTCTCTACAGTGGTACCTCTCCGAAGCCCAACAACCGTTTTTATAGGCAGACGTGGTCCGAAAAACGACAGAAGAGGACGCGAAGCGAGCAGCTCTAATTTTTTCTTTTTCCACCAGCACAGTTGAACGTTCTTGCCAAGCATGAACCACAACGAGACTCTTCGTCGTGCTTTGGGCGACGAACCAAGTAAATTACGCGTCTCTCCAGTGGTACCTCCGCCGAACAACCCGAATCACGTTTTCAGAGGGGAACATGGTCATTAAAACGTCAGAGGTGCACGCGAAGCGGTCAGCGCTTGCTTTTTCTTTCACCACGGGCACGGCAGAACGTTTTTGCAGAGCGTGGAAAAAAACGATACGCTTCTTCGCGTTTTGGGCGACAAAAAAACTATTTCCTCGTATCTCCTGTGGTCCCTCGCGGACGAACACAACCCACGTTTTTACAGGTGGACATGGTCATAAAAAACGACAGCGGAGGACACGAAGCGGTCAACACTTGCGTATCCCTTCCCCACCAGCACGATGGAACGTTCTTGCCGAGCGGGAACCACAACGAGACTCTTCGTCGTGTTTCGGGTGACAAACTCAAGCTAATTCTGCGTCTCTCCAGCAGTACCTCCCCGAAAACCCCGAATCACGTTTTTAGAGGGAAACATGGTCATAAAGACGTCAGAGATGCACTCGAAGCGCTTTTTCCTTCACTACAGGCACGGTGGGAAGTTCTTGCCAAGCATGAACAAAAACGACACCCTTCGTCGCGTTTTGGGCGACAAAAACAAGCTATTTCCGCGTCTCTCCAGTGGTACCTCGCGGACACACAACTTACGCTTTTTGCAGGAGCACATGGTCAGAAAAATGTCAGAGGTGCACGCGGAGGGGTCAGCGCTTGCTTTTTCTTTCACCACGGGCACGGCAGAACGTTTTTGCCGAGCGTGGAAAAAAACGATACGCTTCTTCGCGTTTTGGGCGACAAAAAAACTATTTCCTCGTATCTCCAGTGGTCCCTCGCGGACGAACACAACCCACGTTTTTACAGGTGGACATGGTCATAAAAACGACAGCGGAGGACACGAAGCGGTCAACACTTGCGTATCCCTTCCCCACCAGCACGGTGGAACGTTCTTGTCAAGCGGGAACCAAAACGATACCCTTCGTCGCGTTTTGGGTGACAAAACCAAGTAAATTCTGCGTCTCTCCAGCAGTACCTCCCCGAAAACCCCGAATCACGTTGTTAGAGGGAAACATGGTCATAAAGACGTCAGTGGTGCACTCGAAGCGGTCAGCGCTAGCTTTTTCTTTCACCACGGCACGGTGGAACGTTTTTGCCAAGCTTGAACAAAAACGATACCCTTCGTCGCGTTTTGGGCGACAAAAACAAGCTATTTCCGCGCCTCTCCAGTGGTACCTCGCGGACACACAACTTACGCTTTTTGCAGGAGCATGTGGTCAGAAAAATGTCAGAGGTGCACGCGAAGCGGTCACCGCTTGCTTTTTCTTTCACCACGGGCACGGCAGAACGTTTTTTTGCCGAGCGTGGAAAAAAACGATACGCTTCTTCGCGTTTTGGGCGACAAAAAAAACATATTTCCTCGCATCTCCAGTGGTACCTCGCGGACGAACACAACTCACGTTTTTACAGGTGGACATGGTCATAAAGACGACAGCGGAGGACACGAAGCGGTCAACACTTGCTTTTTTCCTTCCCCACCAGCACGGTGGAACGTTCTTGCCAAGCGGGAACCAAAACGATACCCTTCGTCGCGTTTTGGGTGACAAAACCAAGTAAATTCTGCGTCTCTCCAGCAGTACCTCCCCGAAAACCCCGAATCACGTTTTTAGAGGGAAACATGGTCATAAAGACGTCAGAGGTGCACGCGAAGCGTCAGCGCTTGCTTTCTCTTTCACCACGGGCACGGTGGAACGTTCTTGCCAAGCTTGAACAAAAACGATACCCTTCATCGTGTTTTGGGCGACAAAAAACAGCTATTTCCGCGTCTCTCCAGTGGTACCTCGCGGACACACAACTTACGCTTTTTGCAGGAGCACATGGTCAGAAAAATGTCAGAGGTGCACGCGGAGGGGTCAGCGCTTGCTTTATCTTATAACACCGGCACGGTGGAAGGTCCTTGCAGAGCGTCAACCAAACAACAATGCCCCTCGTCGTGGTTTGGGCGACAAAACCAAGTTAATTCTGCGTATCTACTGTGGGCCCTCTCCGAAAGCCCAACAACCCTTTTTATTGGCTGACGTGGTCCAAAAAGCGACTGAGGAGAACGCGAAGCGAGCAGCTCTATCTTTTTCTTTTACCACCAACACGGTTGAACGTTCTGGCCGAGCAGGAACCACAACGAGACTCTTCGTCGTGTTTTGGGCGACAAGCCAAGTTAATTTCGCGTCTATCCAGTCATACTCCCCCGAACACCCCAACACGCATTTTTATAGGCGGCCGTGGTCTGAAAAGCGGCAGAGTTGGACGCGAAGCGACCAGTGATGGCTTTCTCTTTATTCCATGGCACAGTTGAACGTCCTTGCCGAGCGGGAACCAAACCAAGACCTTTCTTCGCGTTTTGGGTGACGAAATCAAGAAATTTCCGCGTCTCTCCGGAGGTACCTTCCGGACAAGCGCAACTCACATTTTTTACAGGCGGACACGGCCACAAACGCGAGGGCGGAGGCCACGAAGCGATCAGCTTTTTTTCTTTTTCCTTCACCACCGGCACGGTAGAACGTTCTTGCCGAGCGGGAACCAAAAATCATAGCCTTCTTCGTTCTTTTGGTGGCAAACCCGAGAATATTCTGCATCTCTCCAGTGGTACCTCCCCGAAAACCAGAAACACGTTTATTAAGAGAAAATGTTCAGAAAAACATCAGAGGTGCATGCGAAGCGGTCAGCATTTGCTTCTTCCTTCCCCACCGGCACGGTGGAACGTTCTTGCCTAGCGGGAACCAAAATGATACCCTTCGTCGCGTTTCGGGCGACTGAACCAAGTTAATTCTGCGTCTCTCCAGCGGTACCTCCCCGAAAAACCCCGCATCACGTTTTTAGAGGGGAACATGGTCATAAAGACGTCGGAGGTACACGCGAAGCGGCCAGCGCTGGATTTCTCTTTCACCACGGGCACGATGGAACGTTCTTGCCAAGCTTGAACAAAAATAATACCCTTCGTCACGTTTTGGGCGACAAAACCAAGTTATTTCCGCGTCTCTCCAGTGGTGCCTCCCGGACAAGCACAACCCACGTTTTTTCAGGCGGATACGGTCTGAAAAACCGAAGAGGAGGACGCGAAGCGGGCTGCTCTGTCTTTTTCATTTTGCAACAGGACGGTTGAACGTTCTTGCCGAGCGGGAACCACAACGAGACTCTTCGTCGTGTTTTAGGCGACAAACTCAAGCTAATTCTGCGTCTCTACAGTGGTACCTCCCCGAAAACCGGAATCACGTTTTTTTCAAGGGAAAATGTACAGAAAACGTCCGAGGTGCATGGGAAGCGGCTATCGCTTGATTTTTCCTTCACCACCGGCACTGCGGAACATTCTTGCCGAGCGTGAACCAAAACGATTCCCTTCGTCGTGGTTTGGGGTGACAAAAACAAGCTATTTCCGCGTCTCTGCAGTGGTACCTCCGGGACAAACACAACCCACATTTTTACAGGCGGACATGGGCAGGAAACGGCAGAGGAGGACAAGAAGCGGTCAGCATTTGCTTTTCTCTCGCTTACGGGCACGGGTGGAACGTTCTCCCCTAGCGGGAACCGAGACGAAACCTTTCTTCGCGTTTTGGGAGACAGAAAAAAGCTATTTCCACGCATCTCCAGTGGTGGCTCGCGGACGAACACAACCCACGTTTTTACGGGCGGACATGGTCAGGAAAACGACAGCGGAAGGCACGAAGCGGTCAGCATTTGCTTTTTCTCTCGCCTACGGAACGATGGAACGTTCTTGCCGAGCGGGCACCACAACGAGACTCTTCGTCGTGTTTTGGGCGACAAAACCAAGTTAGTTCTGCGCCTCTCCCGTGGTGCCTCCCGGACAAGCATGACCCACGTTTTTCTTCAGGCGGATACGGTCTGAAAAACCGCAGAGCAGGACGCGAAGCGGGCTGCTCTTGTCTTTTTCATTTTGCAACAGGACGGGTGAACGTGTTTGCCCAGCGGGAACCACAACGAGACTCTTCGTCGTGTTTTAGGCGACAAACTCAAGCTAATTCTGCGTCTCTACAGTGGTACCTCCCCGAAAACCCCGAATCACGTTTTTTTCAAGAAAAAATGTACAGAAAACGTCCGAGGTGCATGAGAAGCGGCTATCGCTTGCTGTTTCCTTCACCACCGGCACTGTGGAACATTCTTGCCGAGCGTGAACCAAAACGATTCCCTTCTTCGTGGTTTGGGCGACAAAAACAAGCTATCTCCGCGTCTCTGCAGTGGTACCTCCCGGGCAAACACAACCCACGTTTGTACAGGCGGACATGGGCAGAAAACGACAGAGGAGGACAAGAAGCGGTCAGCATTTGCTTTTCTCTCGCCTACGGGCACGGGTGGAAGGTTTTTGCCTAGCGGGAACCGAGCCGAGACCTTTCCTCGCGTTTTGGGGGACAAAAAAGGGCTATTTCCGCATATCTCCAGTGGTGCCTCGCGGACGAACACAACCCACGTTTTACAGGCGGACATAGTCAGAAAAACGACAGCAGAGGTCACGAAGCGGTCAGCATTTGCTTTCTCTTTCGTCTACGGAACGACGGAACGTTCCTGCGGGGCGGTAACAACAACGAGACTCTTCGTCGTGTTTTGGGCGACAAAACCAAGATAATTCTGCGTCTCTCCAATGGTGCCTCCCTGACAAGCATGACCCACGTTTTTTCAGTCGGATATTGTCAGAAAAACGGCAGAGGAAGACACGAAGCGGGTTGCTCTGTCTTTCTCTGTTTGCGCCAGGACGGTTGAACGTTCTTGCCAAGCGAGAATGACAACGAGGCTCATGGTCGTGTTTTGGGCGACAAAACCAAGTTAATTCTGCGCCTCTCCCGTGGTGCCTCCCGGTCAAGCATGACCAACGTTTTTTCAGGCGGATACGGTCTGAAAAACCGCAGAGCAGGACGCGAAGCGGGCTGCTCCGCCTTTTTCATTTTGCAAAAGGACGGTTGAACGTTCTTGCCGAGCGGGAACCACAACGAGACTCTTCGTCGTGTTTTAGGCGACAAACTCAAGCTAATTCTGCGTCTGTACAGTGGTACCTCCCCGAAAACCCCGAATCACGTATTTTCAAGAGAAAATGTACAGAAAACGTCCGAGGCGCATGAGAAGCGGCTATCGCTTGCTGTTTCCTTCACCATCGGCACTGTGGAACATTCTTGCCGAGCGTGAACCAAAACGATTCCCTTCGTGGTTGTTTGGGCGACAAAAGGAAGCTATTTCCGCGTCTCTGCAGTGGTACCTCCGGGACAAACACAACCCACATTTTTACAGGCGGACATGGGCAGAAAACGACAGAGGAGGACAAGAAGCGGTCAGCATTTGTTTTTCTCTCGCCTACGGGCACGGGTGGAACGTTCTCCCCTAGCGGGAACCGAGACGAAACCTTTCTTCGCGTTTTGGGGGACAGAAAAACGCTATTTCCGCGCATCTCCAGCGGTGCCTCGCGGACGAACACAACCCACGTTTTTACAGGCGGACATGGTCAGAAAAACGACAGCAGGGGACCCGAAGCGGTCAGCATTTGCTTTTTCTCTCGCCTACGGAACGATGGAACGTTCTTGCCGAGCGGGCACCACAACGAGACTCTTCGTCGTGTTTTGGGCGACAAAACCAAGATAATTCTGCGCCTCTCCCGTGGTACCTCCCGGACAAGCATGACCCACGTTTTTTCAAGTGGATACGGTCTGAAAAACCGCAGAGGGCTGCTCTTGTCTTTTTCATTTTGCAACAGGACGGTTGAACGTTCTTGCCGAACGGGAACCACAACGAGACTCTTCGTCGTGCTTTAGGCGACAAACTCAAGCTAATTCTGCGTCTCTACGGTGGTACCTCCCCGAAAACCCCGAATCACGTTTTTTCAAAACAAAATGTACAGAAAACGTCCGAGGTGCATGAGAAGCGGCTATCGCTTGCTGTTTCCTTCACCACCGGCACTGTGGAACATTCTTGCCGAGCGTGAACCAAAACGATTCCCTTCGTGGTTGTTTGGGCGACAAAAACAAACTATTTCCGCGTCTCTGCAGTGGTACCTCCGGGACAAACACAACCCACACTTTTACAGGCGGACATGGGCAGAAAACGACAGAGGAGGACAAGAAGCGATCAGCATTTGCTTTTCTCTCGCCTACGGGCACGGGCGGAACGTTCTCCCCTAGCGGGAGCCGAGACGAAACCTTTCTTCACGTTTTGGGGGACAGAAAAAAGCTATTTCCGCGCATCTCCAGTGGTGCCTCGCGGACGAACACAACCCACGTTTTACAGGCGGACATGGTCCGAAAAACGACAGCATAGGACCCGAAGAGGTCAGCATTTGCTTTTTCTCTCGCCTACGGAACGGTGGAACGTTGTTGCGGGACGGTAACCACAACGAGACTCTTCGTCGTGTTTTGGGCGACAAAACCAAGTTAATTCTGCGCCTCTCCCGTGGTGCCTCCCGGACAAGCATGACCCACGTTTTTTTCAGGCGGATACGGTCTGAAAAACCGCAGAGGAGGACGCGAAGCGGGCTGCTCTGTCTTTTTCATTTTACAACAGGACGGTTGAACGTTCTTGCCGAGCGGGAACCACAACGAGACTCTTCGTCGTGCTTTAGGCGACAAACTCAAGCTAATTCTGCGTCTCTACAGTGGTACCTCCCCGAAAACCGGAATCACGTTTTTTCAAGGGAAAATGTACAGAAAACGTCCGAGGTGCATGGGAAGCGGCTATCGCTTGATTTTTCCTTCACCACCGGCACTGCGGAACATTCTTGCCGAGCGTGAACCAAAACGATTCCCTTCGTGGTTGTTTGGGCGACAAAAACAAGCTATTTCCGCGTCTCTGCAGTGGTACCTCCGGGACAAACACAACCCACATTTTTACAGGCGGACATGGGCAGAAAACGGCAGAAGAGGACAAGAAGCGGTCAGCATTTGCTTTTCTCTCGCCTACGGGCACGGGTGGAACGTTCTCCCCTAGCGGGAACCGAGACGAAACCTTTCTTCGCGTTTTGGGAGACAGAAAAACGCTTTTTTTCCGCGCATCTCCAGCGGTGCCTCGCGGACGAACACAACCCACGTTTTTACAGGCGGACATGGTCCGAAAAACGACAGCAGGGGACCCGAAGCGGTCAGCATTTGCTTTTTCTCTCGCCTACGGAACGATGGAACGTTCTTGCCGAGCGGGCACCACAACGAGACTCTTCGTCGTGTTTTGGGCGACAAAACCAAGTTAATTCTGCGCCTCTCCCGTGGTGCCTCCCGGACAAGCATGACCCACGTTTTTTCAGGTGGATACGGTCTGAAAAACCGCAGAGGAGGACGCGAAGCGGGCTGCTCTTGTCTTTTTCATTTTGCAACAGGACGGTTGAACGTTCTTGCCAAACGGGAACCACAACGAGACTCTTCGTCGTGTTTTAGGCGACAAACCCAAGCTAATCCTGCGTCTGTACAGTGGTACCTCCCCGAAAACCCCGAATCACGTTTTTTCAAGAAAAAATGTACAGAAAACGTCCGAGGTGCATGAGAAGCGGCTATCGCTTGCTGTTTCCTTCACCACCGGCACTGTGGAACATTCTTGCCGAGCGTGAACCAAAACGATTCACTTCGTGGTTGTTTGGGCGACAAAAACAAGCTATTTCCGCGCATCTCCAGTGGTACCCTCCGGGACAAACACAACCCACATTTTTACAGGCGGACATGGGCAGGAAACGGCAGAAGAGGACAAGAAGCGGTCAGCATTTGCTTTTCTCTCGCCTACGGGCACGGGTGGAACGTTTTCCCCTAGCGGGAACCGAGACGAGACCTTTCTTCGCGTTCTGGGAGACAGAAAAAAACTATTTCCGCGCATCTCCAGTGGTGCCTCGCGGACGAACACAACCCACGTTTTACAGGCGGACATGGTCCGAAAAATGACGGCATAGGACCCGAAGCGGTCAGCATTTGCTTTTTCTCTCGCCTACGGAACGGTGGAACGTTGTTGCGGGGTAGTAACCACAACGAGACTCTTGGTCGTGTTTTGGGCGACAAAACCAAGTTAATTCTGCGCCTCTCCCGTGGTGCCTCCCGGACAAGCATGACCCACGTTTTTTTCAGGCGGATACGGTCTGAAAAACCGCAGAGGAGGACGCGAAGCGGGCTGCTCTGTCTTTTTTCATTTTACAACAGGACAGTTGAACGTTCTTGCCGAGCGGGAATCACAATGAGACTCTTCGTCGTGTTTAAGGCGACAGAAAAATGCTATTTCCGCGCCTCTGCAGTGGTACCTCCCGGACAAACACAACCCACATTTTTACAGGCGGACATGGGCAGAAAACGGCAGAAGAGGACAAGAAGCGGTCAGCATTTGCTTTTCTCTCGCCTACGGGCACGGGTGGAACGTTCTCCCCTAGCGGGAACCGAGACGAAACCTTTCTTCGCGTTTTGGGAGACAGAAAAAAGCTATTTCCGCGCATCTCCAGCGCTGCCTCGCGGACGAACACAACCCACGTTTTTACAGGCGGACATGGTTCGAAAAACGACAGCAGGGGACCCGAAGCGGTCAGCATTTGCTTTTTCTCTCGCCTACGGAACGATGGAACGTTCTTGCCGAGCGGGCACCACAACGAGACTCTTCGTCGTGTTTTGGGCGACAAAACCAAGTTAATTCTGCGCCTCTCCCGTGGTGCCTCCCGGACAAGCATGACCCACGTTTTTTCAGGTGGATACGGTCTGAAAAACCGCAGAGGAGGACGCGAAGCGGGCTGCTCTTGTCTTTTTCATTTTGCAACAGGACGGTTGAACGTTCTTGCCGAACGGGAACCACAACGAGACTCTTCGTCGTGTTTTAGGCGACAAACCCAAGCTAATCCTGCGTCTCTACAGTGGTACCTCCCCGAAAACCCCGAATCACGTTTTTTCAAGAAAAAATGTACAGAAAACGTCCGAGGTGCATGAGAAGCGGCTATCGCTTGATGTTTCCTTCACCACCGGCACTGCGGAACATTCTTGCCGAGCGTGAACCAAAACGATTCCCTTCGTGGTTGTTTGGGCGACAAAAACAAGCTATTTCCGCGTCTCTGCAGTGGTACCCTCCGGGACAAACACAACCCACATTTTTACAGGCGGACATGGGCAGGAAACGGCAGAAGAGGACAAGAAGCGGTCAGCATTTGCTTTTCTCTCGCCTACGGGCACGGGTGGAACGTTCTCCCCTAGCGGGAACCGAGACGAAACCTTTCTTCGCGTTTTGGGAGACAGAAAAAAGCTATTTCCGCGCATCTCCAGCGCTGCCTCGCGGACGAACACAACCCACGTTTTTACAGGCGGACATGGTTCGAAAAACGACAGCAGGGGACCCGAAGCGGTCAGCATTTGCTTTTTTCTCTCGCCTACGGAACGATGGAACGTTCTTGCCGAGCGGGCACCACAACGAGACTCTTCGTCGTGTTTTGGGCGACAAAACCAAGTTAATTCTGCGCCTCTCCCGTGGTGCCTCCCGGACAAGCATGACCCACGTTTTTTCAGGTGGATACGGTCTGAAAAACCGCAGAGGAGGACGCGAAGCGGGCTGCTCTTGTCTTTTTCATTTTGCAACAGGACGGTTGAACGTTCTTGCCGAACGGGAACCACAACGAGACTCTTCGTCGTGTTTTAGGCGACAAACCCAAGCTAATCCTGCGTCTGTACAGTGGTACCTCCCCGAAAACCCCGAATCACGTTTTTTTTCAAGAAAAAATGTACAGAAAACGTCCGAGGTGCATGAGAAGCGGCTATCGCTTGATGTTTCCTTCACCACCGGCACTGCGGAACGTTCTTGCCGAGCGGGAATCACAATGAGACTCTTCGTCGTGTTTAAGGCGACAGAAAAATGCTATTTCCGCGCCTCTGCAGTGGTACCTCCCGGACAAACACAACCCACATTTTTACAGGCGGACATGGGCAGAAAACGGCAGAAGAGGACAAGAAGCGGTCAGCATTTGCTTTTCTCTCGCCTACGGGCACGGGTGGAACGTTCTCCCCTAGCGGGAACCGAGACGAAACCTTTCTTCGCGTTTTGGGAGACAGAAAAAAGCTATTTCCGCGCATCTCCAGCGCTGCCTCGCGGACGAACACAACCCACGTTTTTACAGGCGGACATGGTTCGAAAAACGACAGCAGGGGACCCGAAGCGGTCAGCATTTGCTTTTTCTCTCGCCTACGGAACGATGGAACGTTCTTGCCGAGCGGGCACCACAACGAGACTCTTCGTCGTGTTTTGGGCGACAAAACCAAGTTAATTCTGCGCCTCTCCCGTGGTGCCTCCCGGACAAGCATGACCCACGTTTTTTTTCAGGTGGATACGGTCTGAAAAACCGCAGAGGAGGACGCGAAGCGGGCTGCTCTTGTCTTTTTCATTTTGCAACAGGACGGTTGAACGTTCTTGCCGAACGGGAACCACAACGAGACTCTTCGTCGTGTTTTAGGCGACAAACCCAAGCTAATCCTGCGTCTGTACAGTGGTACCTCCCCGAAAACCCCGAATCACGTTTTTTCAAGAAAAAATGTACAGAAAACGTCCGAGGTGCATGAGAAGCGGCTATCGCTTGATGTTTCCTTCACCACCGGCACTGCGGAACATTCTTGCCGAGCGTGAACCAAAACGATTCCCTTCGTGGTTGTTTGGGCGACAAAAACAAGCTATTTCCGCGTCTCTGCAGTGGTACCCTCCGGGACAAACACAACCCACATTTTTACAGGCGGACATGGGCAGGAAACGGCAGAAGAGGACAAGAAGCGGTCAGCATTTGCTTTTCTCTCGCCTACGGGCACGGGTGGAACGTTCTCCCCTAGCGGGAACCGAGACGAAACCTTTCTTCGCGTTTTGGGAGACAGAAAAAAGCTATTTCCGCGCATCTCCAGCGCTGCCTCGCGGACGAACACAACCCACGTTTTTACAGGCGGACATGGTTCGAAAAACGACAGCAGGGGACCCGAAGCGGTCAGCATTTGCTTTTTCTCTCGCCTACGGAACGATGGAACGTTCTTGCCGAGCGGGCACCACAACGAGACTCTTCGTCGTGTTTTGGGCGACAAAACCAAGTTAATTCTGCGCCTCTCCCGTGGTGCCTCCCGGACAAGCATGACCCACGTTTTTTCAGGTGGATACGGTCTGAAAAACCGCAGAGGAGGACGCGAAGCGGGCTGCTCTTGTCTTTTTCATTTTGCAACAGGACGGTTGAACGTTCTTGCCGAACGGGAACCACAACGAGACTCTTCGTCGTGTTTTAGGCGACAAACCCAAGCTAATCCTGCGTCTCTACAGTGGTACCTCCCCGAAAACCCCGAATCACGTTTTTTCAAGAAAAAATGTACAGAAAACGTCCGAGGTGCATGAGAAGCGGCTATCGCTTGATGTTTCCTTCACCACCGGCACTGCGGAACATTCTTGCCGAGCGTGAACCAAAACGATTCCCTTCGTGGTTGTTTGGGCGACAAAAACAAGCTATTTCCGCGTCTCTGCAGTGGTACCCTCCGGGACAAACACAACCCACATTTTTACAGGCGGACATGGGCAGGAAACGGCAGAAGAGGACAAGAAGCGGTCAGCATTTGCTTTTCTCTCGCCTACGGGCACGGGTGGAACGTTCTCCCCTAGCGGGAACCGAGACGAGACCTTTCTTCGCGTTCTGGGAGACAGAAAAAACTATTTCCGCGCATCTCCAGTGGTGCCTCGCGGACGAACACAACCCACGTTTTACAGGCGGACATGGTCCGAAAAACGACAGCATAGGACCCGAAGCGGTCAGCATTTGCTTTTTCTCTCGCCTACGGAACGGTGGAACGTTGTTGCGGGGTAGTAACCACAACGAGACTCTTGGTCGTGTTTTGGGCGACAAAACCAAGTTAATTCTGCGCCTCTCCCGTGGTGCCTCCCGGACAAGCATGACCCACGTTTTTTCAGGCGGATACGGTCTGAAAAACCGCAGAGGAGGACGCGAAGCGGGCTGCTCTGTCTGTTTCATTTTACAACAGGACAGTTGAACGTTCTTGCCGAGCGGGAATCACAATGAGACTCTTCGTCGTGTTTAAGGCGACAGAAAAATGCTATTTCCGCGTCTCTGCGGTGGTACCTCCCGACAAACACAGCACACATTTTTACAGGCGGGCATGGGCAATAAACGACAGAGGAGGACAAGAAGCGGTCAGCATTTGCTTTTCTCTCGCTTACGGGCACGGGTGGAACGTTCTCCCCTAGCGGGAACCGAGACGAAACCTTTCTTCGCGTTTTGGGGGACAGAAAAAAGATTTTTTCCGCGCATCTCCAGTGGTGGCTCGCGGACGAACACAACCCACGTTTTTACAGGCGGACATGGTCAGAAAAAACGACAGCAGGGGACCCGAAGCGGTCATCAATTGCTTTTTCTCTCGCCTACGGAACGATGGAACGTTCTTGCCGAGCGGGCACCACAACGAGACTCTTCGTCGTGTTTTGGGCGACAAAACCAAGTTAATTCTGCGCCTCTCCCGTGGTGCCTCCCGGACAAGCATGACCCACGTTTCTTCAGGCGGATACGGTCTGAAAAACCGCAGAGGAGGACGCGAAGCGGGCTGCTCTTGTCTTTTTCATTTTGCAACAGGACGGTTGAACGTTCTTGCCGAACGGGAACCACAACGAGACTCTTCGTCGTGTTTTAGGCGACAAACTCAAGCTAATCCTGCGTCTGTACAGTGGTACCTCCCGGAAAACCCCGAATCACGTTTTTTTCAAGAAAAAATGTACAGAAAACGTCCGAGGTGCATGAGAAGCGGCTATCGCGTGCTTTTTCCTTCACCACCGGCACTGCGGAACATTCTTGCCGAGCGTGAACCAAAACGATTCCCTTCGTGGTTGTTTGGGCGACAAAAACAAGCTATTTCCGCGTCTCTGCAGTGGTACCTCCCGGACAAACACAACCCACATTTTTACAGGCGGACATGGGCAGAAAACGACAGAAGAGGACAAGAAGCGGTCAGCATTTGCTTTTCTCTCGCCTACGGGCACGGGTGGAACGTTCTCGCCGAGCGGGAACCTTTCTTCGCGTTTTGGGAGACAGAAAAACGCTATTTCCGCGCATCTCCAGTGGTGCCTCGCGGACGAACACAACCCACGTTTTTACAGGCGGACATGGTCCGAAAAAACGACAGCAGAGGTCACGAAGCGGTCAGCATTTGCTTTTTCTCTCGTCTACGGAACGGCGAAACGTTCTTGCGGGGCGGTAACCACAACGAGACTCTTCGCCGTGTTTTGGGCGACAAAACCAAGATAATTCTGCGTCTCTCCAGTGGTGCCTCCCGGACAATCACAATCCATGTTTGTACAGACGGGTATTGTCAGAAAAACCGCAGAGGAAGACACGAAGCGGGTTGCTCTGTCTTTCTCTTTTTGCGCCAGGACGGTTGAATGTTCTTGCCAAGCGAGAATGACAACGAGACTTATGGTCGTGTTTTGGGCGAAAAAAACATGCTAATATTGCGTCTGTCCAGTGGTACCTCCCCGAAAACCCCGAATCACGTTATTACAGGGGAACATGGTCATAAAAGCGTCAGAGGTGCATGGGAAGCGGCTATCGCTTGCTTTTTCCTTCACCACCGGCATGGTGGAACGTTCTCACCGAACGTGAACCGAAATGATACCCTTCTCCCCGTTTAGGGCGACAAAAACAAGAAATTCCGCGTATCTCCAGTGGTACCTCCCGGACGAACACAACCCAGGTTTTTACAGGCGGACATGGTCAGGAAAACGACAGCGGAAGGCACGAAGCGGTCAGCATTTGCTTTTTCTCTCGCCTACGGAACGGCGGAACGTTCTTGGGGGGCGGTAGCCACAACGAGACTCTTCGTCGTGTTTTGCACGACAAAACCAAGTTAATTCTGCGTCTCTCCAGTGGTGCCTCCCGGACAAACGCAACCCATGTTTGTACAGGCGGATATGGTCAGAAAAACGGCAGAGGAAGACACGAAGCGGGTTGCTCTGTCTTTTTCTTTTTGCGCCAGTACGGTTGAACGTTCTTGCCGAGCGGGAATGACAACGAGACTCATGGTCGTGTTTTGGGCGAAAACAACATGCTAATATTGCGTCTGTCCAGTGGTACCTCCCCGAAAACCCCGAATCACGTTATTACAGGGGAACATGGTCATAAAAGCGTCAGAAGTGCACGCGATTCGGTCGGCGCTTGCTTTTCTTTGAGCACGAGCAGGGTGGAACGTTATCCCACCGAACGTGAACCAAAATGATACCCTTCTTCGCGTTTAGGGCGACAAAACCAAGCTATTTCCGCGTCTCTCCAGTGGTACCTCCCGGACAAACACAACCCACGTTTTTTACAGGCGCACATGGGCAGATAAACGACGGAGGAGGACAAGCAGCGGTCAGCATTTGTTTTTCTCTCGCCTGCGGGCACGGTGGAACGTTCTTGCCGAACGGGAACCAAAACGAGAAATTTCTTCGCGTTTTGGGGGGCAAAAACAAAGCTATTTCCGCGTATCACCAGTGGTACCTCCCGGACGAACACAACCCACGTTTTTACAGGCGGACATGGTCAGAAAAACGACAGCGGAAGGCACGAAGCGGTCAGCATTTGCTTTTTTTCTCTCGCCTGCGGAACGGTGGAACGTTCTTGCGAAATGGGAACCACAACAAGACTCTTGGTCGTGTTTTGGGCGACAAAACCAAGCTAATTCTGCGTCTGTCCCGTGGTACCTCCCCGAAAACCCCGAATCACCTTTTTATCGGGGAATGTGGTCATAAAGACGTCAGAGGTGCACGCGAAGCGGTCAGTGCTTGTCTTGTTTTCACCACGGGAAGGGTGGAACGTTCCCGCCGAGCGTTAACCAAAACTATACCCTTCTTCGCGTTTAGGGCGACAAAAACAAGCTATTTCCGAGTCTCTTCACTGGTACCTCGCGGACAAACACAACGCACGCTTTCGTAGGCGAACACGACCAAAACAAACGACAGCGGAGGACACGAGGCGGTGCGCACTTGCCTCTTCTCTCGCCTTCGGAACGGTGGAACGTTCTTGCCGAGCGTCAACCAAAACGAGACTTTTGGTCTTGTTTTGGGCGACAAAACATAGTTCCTTCTGCGTCTCTCCAGTCGTACCTCTCCGAAACACCAACATGGCTTCTATAGGAAAAATATGCTCAGAAAAACGACGGAGGAGGACGCGAAGCGGGCAGCGCTGTCTTTTTCTTCATTCAGCAGCACGGTTGAACGTTCTGAACGTTCGGCAGGACGCACAGGTAGACTCTTCGTTGTGTTTTGGGCGACAAACTCAAGCTAATTCTGCGTCTCTCCAGTGGTACCTCCCCGAAAACCCTGAATCACGTTTTCTCAGGTGAAAATGTCACGTTTTCTCAAGAGAAAATGTTCAGGAAACATCCGAGGTGCACAGGAAGCGGCTATCGCTTGCTTTTTTCCTTCACCACCGGCACGGTGGAAGGTTCTTGCCGATCGTGAACCACAACGAGACTCTTCGTCGTGTTTTGGGTAACAAACCCAAGCTAATTCAGCGTCTCTACAGTGGTACCGCCCCAAAAACTCCAACCCACGTTTTTTCAGGAGCAAATGGTCAGAAAAAACGTCAAGGGCGCACGCGAAGGGGTCAGCGCTAGCTTTTCCTCAACACACCGGCACGGTGAAAAGTTCATGCAGGGCGTCAACCAAAACGATACCCTTTCGTCGTGTTTTGGGCGACAAAACCAAGCTGATTCTGCGTCTCTCCAGTGTTAGCTCTCCGAACCCCCCAAAATACTGTTTTTAGGTAGACGTGTTCATAAAAACGACAGAGGAGGATGCGAAGCCGTAAGCGCTTGTTTCGTTGTTTACCATGTAACAGCACGGTCGAACGTTCTTGCCGAGTGAGAACCTCAACGAGACTCTTTGTCGTGTTTGGGGCGACTAACCAAGCTAATTCTGAGTCTCTCCAGTGGTACCTCCCCGAAAACCCCACCCACACGTTTTTACAGGCGGAAAACGTCATAAAAATGGCAGAGGAGGACGCGAAGCGGTCAGCGCTTGCTTTTCTTTTTGAACCAGCACAGGTGAGCGTTCTTGCGGAGTGGTAACCACAACGAGACTCTTCGTCGTGTTTTGGGCGACAACTGCAAACAAGTTCTGTGTTTAGAAGAAATAGACCCAGAATACAGTATTTTCAACAGGTGTTCCAATACGCCTGTCAGAACAACCAACATACACCATCCCAGAGACTCCCGGAGCCCCCCATACCAAATAATAGCGTCGGATTTTTTACCATAAACGGCAGGTGTTGTAGTTGTTTTCCCCCCCTGCGATTTCAAGCTTGTTGAACCCCGGACCTAAATCGACCGACGTGACGCACGTTGCCGTCATTGCCTAATGGTCCCGAAGATGCGCGCGATCTCCACTAGCTCGCCGCTGTCGGCTTGCAGCAAGGCGTTCGATCAAACAACCCCAAGTCTTGGACGGCTCTCGCCCTGCCATCGTTCTTCATCGCCCACATTGAATCCGACCGATAGACGGCCGCTGTCATCGTCAGCTTCGTCATTGCTCCGAATCATGGAAAACCTACCGCCAAAGCTTTGATTCCTCATACCCACAGCCAATTTCGCGCCCACGCTTGCCCTGGAGTCCAGTGCTAGCCAGTTATATCAGGTAGCATTGTAAAAGCCACCTTGTACCGTTGGAATTCCAGACCCGACCATTTTTCTAACGCTAACCCTAACCCTAACCCGAACCCAGGACCTGGTGCTTGGTTACTGTGCTCGATAAGACTCTAGGCCGCAACGCTTAAAACAAACTTCAACCCTGAACTGGTGCTTGGTTGCGGAGATTGGCACTAAGACTCTAGATCGCAACAGCAAACGTTTGGGCGCATAGTGATTAAGACTGGTGTACATCATCAGAGTCAAGGCTGCCACATTACACCAGTGGATGCACTTGAACCCAGAGCAAAGGCGACTTTACAATTTCGACGGTGTTTTTTATAGGGACCGCTTTCGAAATCGCTGTCAGGTGAAACTACGTACGACCGCAATGATAGACAAAAAAAAGTACAGCACCCACCGTAAGCCAGTCATCAGAGTCCACCGACTATCAGCACAACGGACCCAGCGAACCACAAGCGCAACACAGGCAGCAGAACAGACGCCGGTATACCCTCGCGCACACAGGGCAGCGTTACGACTGCTGCGCGTCAATTGGAACCGCCCGAACTACAGTACGTTTCTGGTCTCCTTCCTGTGTTTAGTATGCCTGGTGCTCTTGCTTCATGTCGAGACCATAGCCCTTGGGACGCATAATCTCAGGCAGCAACAGCAACGGCAAGCACCACTAGGTGCCGCAGGTGCCGCAAGGAGCGATCAGCTACTGCCGAGCGAGGGCGGGCTGAATGAGAACTCGGCTGGATGCGACAACAGATACTCCTACTGGTAGTCTGTTTCGTGTGTACTACTGTAGTAATTGTTGTACTGTGAGTACTGTAGTTCTCAGGGCTCCGTTTAAACCCCTCTGAGACCCCGAGATAGCGACTAAAACCACGACACCTTCGGTGTTATCAACCGTCTACGAGCAGCCTCAACGCAAAGCTAACCCTGCGCCCGTGCCGTACGGCTTCTTGCATCGAATCTCGGAACGCCATTTGTATCGTCCCCCAATGACGCAGTGGCCATTGCTGTAATCGTCATAATTTTCCTCTCTCAAGTTCACAAGACAAACCGTCGAAAACAAACCACGCACACGAACTCCCACCCCGGGATGGAGAGGAAGCGCCTGCCCGGGAGAGAAAGGAAAGTGCAGCGAAGCGAGGCTAGACACGCCGCGGCCGGTGAACGGCTTGAGCAGGCGGCTGGGCGTCGTCGAGGTTTTGGCAACAAAACTAACCGATTGGGCGGCCCTCTAGTTGTACCGCCGCGTAGCGCACGTTTCTTAGATGGATGTGATCGGAAACTAAGCCAGAGGCGCAGGACACACGGCCAACGCTTGCTTTTCTATCACCCCCCGGTATGGTCAAACGTTCTTGCCGAGTGTAAACTGAAACAACACCCTTCATCGTTTTTGGGCGACAAAACCAAGTTTGTTGTGCGGCCCTCGAAAGTAGTAGTATCTCTCCGTAACGCCCCAGTCCATGTTTTATAGAGGGATATGGTCGGGAAAACACCAGAGGTGCACGCGACACGGCCAACGATTGATTTTCTGTTCACCGCCGGCACGGTAACATGTTATCCCAGACTGTCAACGAAAACGAGACCTTCGTCGTGTTTTTAGCGACAGAACCAAGCTAAGCACGGCCCTGCAGTGGTGACTCATTAACACCCCAGCCCGCTTTTACAGGAGGAAAAGGTCGAAAACAAATCCAGAAGTGCGCGCGAAACAGCCAACGCATGCATTTCACCGTCGGCACGGTATAGCATTAATTCCGAATGTGAATCAAACAACACACTTCGTTGTGTTTTGGGTGACAAAACCAGGCTAAATATGCGGAGTTTCAGCGGTGTATACACGTAACTCCCCGGCCAACCGGCTTTATAGGGGAACGGTAGGGACAAATGCCAGAGGTGCACGCGACACGGCCAACTAGTGTTTTTTCCTTTCACCGCCGGCACGGTAAAGCCTTCTTGCCGAGAGTAACCAAAACAAAGCCCTTCGCCGTGTTTTGGGCGACGAGAACAAGCTAAACACGCGAGGTTCCAGTGGTAACTACCCGTATCTCCCCAGCCCACGTGTTGTGGGAAGATCTGGTCGGGATTAAAGTCAGAGGTTCACGCGAAAGAGTCAACGATTGCTTTTCCTTTCACCTTCTACACGGTAGTACATCGTTGCGGAGGGTCAACGAAAAGGAGGCCCTTCGTCAAGGTGTTGGCGGCAAAACCAAGCAAATTATGCGGTCTGCCAGCGGTCCCAGCAACGCCCCAGCCCACGTATTTTCGAGGATATAGCCGGGAAAAAAGCCAGTGATGCACGCGAAACGGCCAACGCTTTTTTTCCCCTTCACCGCCGGCACGTTGGTACGAGATTGCCGACAGTTAAGAACAACGACACCCTTCGTCGAGTTTTGACGGACAAAACCAAGCTGATCATGGGGCCTTCTGTGGCAACTCACCTTAACACCCCAGCCCACGTTTTATGGAAGGATGCGGTCGGGAAACAAAGCCTTAAGTTCACGCGGCACGACGTACGACTGCTTTTATTTTAAAGTGGCACGGTAAGACGTTAGTGTAGGGTGTAAACGCAAACGATGCCCTTTGTCGTGTTTTGGGCGACCAAATCAAGCTAGTCATGCGACCCTTCGGCGGTAACTCATTGTCCCCCCAGCCCACGTTTTGTAGGAGGGCATGCTCGGGAAAAAACGCAGAGGTGCACGCGCCCTGCCCCACGGTTGCTTTTCCTTTCAGCTTTCGCACGATAAAACGTTAACCCCGAGTGTCAACGAAAACGGCATCCTTCGCCCAGTTTTGGGCGACAAAACCAAGCTGATTCTGCGCCCCTCCAGCGTTAGCTCCCCGTAACGCCCTAGCCCACGTTTTGTATGCGGATATGGCCGGAAATAATGTCAGAGGTTCACACAACACGCCGAACGACTGCTTTTATTGCATTTTCCGCACCGTTAAATGCATATTTCGAGTGTCAACGAAAACGAGACCCTTTGTCGATGATTGGGCGATGAAACCAAGCGGATTCTGCGGATCTTCAGTTGTAACTCATCCTAACACCCTAGCCCACGTTTTATGGGGGAGCGAGGTCGGGAAAAATGCCAGAGGTGTACGAGAAACGGCCTACGCTTGTTTTTCCTTTCACCCCTGGCACGGTAAAACGTCATTCCCGAGTGTCAACCAAAACAGGATCCTTCGTCGGGGTTTGAGCGACAAAGCCAAGCTAATTGTGCTCTCCTCCAATGCTATCTCCCGTGACGCCCCAGCCCACATTTTTAATGCCGATACGGTCGAAAAGGAAGTCAGAGGTTCATATGACACGACCAAGGCTTGTATTTGTTTTCACCACCGGCACGGTAAAACGTTATTCTCTAGTGTCAACGAAAACAAGACTCTTCGTCGTGGTTTGGGCGACGAAACTAAGCTAGTCATGCAGCCCTTCAGTGGAAACACCCCTTAGCATCCCAGACCGCGTTTGACAGGAGGACATGGTCGGGAAAAAAGCCAGTGGTGCACGCGAAACAACCAACGCTTGATTTTTCTTTCCCCTCCGACACCGCAGTACATGATTTGGGAGTCAATGTCGACGAGACACGTCGGCGAGTTTTGGCAAGCTTATTTGCGACTACCAGTGGCAGCTACCAGTAACGCCTCAGACCACTCTTTATATGCGGATATGGTCGGGAAGAAAGTTAGAGATTCACACGAAACGCCCCACGGTTACGCTGTACTTCACTTTCTGCACCCTTAAACGTTATTCCCGAGTGGCGACGAAAACGAGACTCTTCATCATGCTTAAGGCGACAAACTCAAGCTAACTCCTTTTTTTCATTTCCTTTTCAGAGTACAGGTGCCACGGGCCCGACTCAGACCTGCAGAGGGTCGACAGACTTCGTTTGTTTCGCCACGGCGGGAGTGCTATATTAGTGTATATTCTTGCACCCCCCCTCGTTGTCAGCTTTTGAGCTTGTCGACCATCCTGGCGGAACCGCCCGCGCGGCAAGAAACGACTTTGCCGTAAAAAACCGAGACCACCTGGACCCAGCATACGTTTTATAGACGAACATGGTCAGAGAAACGCCAAACGTACACGCGAAACGGTCAGCGCTTGGTTTTTCTTTCCCCACCGGCACGATGGAACGTTCATGCCGAGCGTTAACCCAAACGAGATCCTTCTTCGTGTTTTTGGAGACAAAACCAAGCCAACTATGCGACTCTCCAGTGGTACCTCCCCGAAACACCCCAGCCCGCGGTTTCAAAGCGGCACACATGGTCAGGCAAACACCAGAAGTGTACGCGAAGCGGCCAGCGCTTGCTATTTCTTTCGCTACTAGGTTGGTGGAACGTCCATGCCGAGCGTGGATCAAAATGAGACTCTCAGTCATGTTTCGGGCGACAAAACCAAGCCAATTATGTGGCTCTCTGGTGGTACCTCGCCGAAACACTCCAGCCCACGTTTTCCAGGCGGACATGGTAAAAAGAACGTCAGAGGTGCACGCGAAGCGGTCAGCGCTTCCTTTTTCTTTCGCCACTGGCCCGGTGGAACGTTCTTGCCGAGCTTGAAGCAAAACGACACCCCTCGTTGTGTTTTGGGCGACAAAACCAATTGCTCTCCTCACCCTCCAGTTGGTACCCCAGACCGCGTTTTCTTGGAGGGTATGATTCGAAAAAACGCTAAAAGTGTACCCGACAGGGTCAAGGCCTTATTTTTCTTTCGCCTCCCGCTCGGTAAAGCACTATTCCCGAGCATCAACGAAACGAGAATCTTCGCCGAGGTTTTTGGCAGCAAAACCAGCCTAGTTTAGCAGTTGTACATACGTTAGCGGGCGTACATCGCTGTATCTCGACCCCGAGTTCAACGTGGGTATGGTCGGACAAAAGACCAGCGGTGCATGGGACTCAACCGACGCTTGCTTGCCCTGTCAGCGCCCGCACGGTAAAAGCAAACAAAAATACCGAGTGTCAACGAAACCGAAACCCTGAGTCGATTGTTTTTTATACCAAACGAATCGACCGTTTGTCCGTCCAGTTGTACACTCCTGCCCATGTTGTACGCAGACGTTCCTGACGAACAGCTGCTTCAAATGTTGCGTATCATGCTAGGCTTGCACTAGTTCTGAGGTAGTGTCATCCTGCACTCTTACATATCCTGAATGAATTTCTGCGCTGCCGTCTGAAGCGCGAGGTCGCTACGATCTGCCTTTATCCTGCCAACTTTAGTGTCTCGCCGTGAACCAGGGCCAGCGACAAGTCTTAATGTGTCGACGACCTCGTGGTGTCGACGAAGACGTCGTATACAACGTCTGTCCTAGTCCCTTTTTGGCTGCCGCCTGGCGGCAGAGCTTGTATTTTCAGTTATGACAGCTGCCAAAGTTTACAGCAGCGTGACCGGCTCGGCTTCTCAAAAAATCGAAATCCCGATCAACCGCGAGACGGGCTGGAGACCCGACACACCTTGTGAAGCCGAAATAGACCTGGGGGTGGTGGTGTGTGGGCGGCAAAAGCAGGCGACTGGGATGACAGAGCGACTTGATTAGCAAAATAAATATAGCTTGCGATATCGAAAGTTAATGCGAATAGTGGGTGAGGAGGGGCCTTCGTGGATATCATTTTTTTCTAACGCTAACTCTAACCCAAACCCCAATCTGTTTTTGAAGCTTTGTCCCAAGTGTCTTGTTTTTGTTTCTACGTGACAACACCGTGTTTATTTTTCCTGGCCACAAGACCATGGTGATCTGCTCCTCCGCAGTAAACGTATACCTTCCGATTTCAAAAGTAGATGCCAGCAATGGGTGAGGAGGAGCCTTTGTGGATATCATTTTTTTCTAACGCTAACTCTAACCCAAATCCCAACCCGCTTCTAAAGCTAAGTGTGTTTTTTTTTTTTCTACGTCACAACACCTTGTTTGTTGTTCCTGGTCACGAGACCATGGTTATCTGCTCCTCCGCCGACCTTAGCTAGCAATAAACGTAAACCTCCCGATTTCAAAAAGTAGATGCGAGCAATGGGTGAGGAGGAGCCTTTGTGGATATCATTGTTTTCTAACGCAAACTCTAACCCGAACCCCAATCCGCTTCTAAAGCTTTGTCCTAAGTGGCTTGTTTCACTCCGCGGGTATGTCTTCACGGGTTGATCGGCCATCGACTCTGCAGCGATGGATGGAGATTGGTCTTCCCCTCCACGTCGCCCACCGCCACCATAAAAAGGTCCGCGAGGATGAGGTTGCTGACAGCCAGAGGCTGGTTCCTCCTCAGCACCTGCTACCAACCCCTGGTGCTGGAGCCCGCCGCTTGGGCAACGGCATCCGCGCCTTGGTCAGCGAGGGCTGTTGTAGTATCGTGTGGGGGACAGCGTTCTTTGTTTCTTCGATACAATACCAGCCTTCTAACAAGGATCCCGAGTTTCTAAGAAATACGTAATCAAGATCGTGTCGACTGATATACACGTCCCGCCGCGGTCTAGTCTTCGAACAACAGACGACAGGGCTGGTGACATCTTTGTCCGACGAACGCCCCAAAAAACGCTTTGGAAAACAATGCGTGTACAGAAACATACAGTAGAAGCACGCAGCAGTAGCTGCAAGACCTAGAAAGCAGGCCGCGACCGCAAGACAGGAAAAAACTCTGATGCCTTGCGTTGGTTTGTATCACTCGTCGGGAAAAAAGTCTGAATGAACTTACAGCGGATCGAAATCGGGACACAGCTGCGAACAATCTCGACTACTCACGCGCCCTAGTCCATGGCAGCGAAGGGCTGGTCGGGAGGACGGTAGGGGGGGTTGTTTTATCCCAAAGCAATACATTTAACGTAGCTGGTGGAGTTAGACTATGACAAGTTCGGCCCAAGCCACCTAACCCGACACAAAACAGTTCCCAAGACTTGAGACTACACGCGACCAAATTAAGCATTGAAGTAGTCCATAGGACCCTGGGGACGGAAACCATTTCGGATAAAGCATCAGAACGGACACTGATTGTTTCGAAGGTGTGCTGAAAGATAGCAGTAGATTGTTGTTGCCATTTTTATTCTGACTTCCGGGGCTCCAGAACCTCTACCTAATATCGTTTGAACGCCTTTTCCGTTTAATATGTTATTCGTTGTTTATGGAGGCCATCGGATTGCACTTTCAGTTTTATCCTAAAGTTAGTGTTTGGGTGTGGTAGTCCTCAACCGAGGATCCTAAGAAAAAATAGGTACACCTCTACCGTAGCATGTGTCTTGACGACAGTAGCTGGTGCCCAAATATGTTGCCGCGCTAGTTCCATGCGACAACTATACTTTTCAAACGTATTAACTGCTGATCACTAACCCAATCCTAAGTGCCAGGTAGGCTTCCGGTGGGTGAGGTGGAAGGCTGATCATATTTGTAGACCTTGGCAGGGTGTTCGACAGACGTTTTGCAATATTCGCCGGCGGCTCCTGCGGATAAAAATTTGTGCGCCACAACAGTGAGTGTTTTTGTGGGTGGGAGCTTTGTGGGTGGGAGCAGGGTGCCAATATACGAAGTAGCATATGCGGGAATCGAACCGATTGGCGAAAGAGTCGACGGTTCCTGCGCCCGAACTGTGCCTCTGGATGGGATCAGGGTAGGTGGTGGGCCTCTTGCGGCTCGTGCGAAGAAATATTTATATTTCTGAAATATTTATATTTCTGCACCTTGTGGGTGGGAACAGGGTGCCAAATGGGAAGATGTTTTCGGCAGATTCGAGGTACCAAGCGGGAGCAGGGTGCCAAACGCAAAAACAACAATACACGGGAGTGATCCCATTAGGCACCCTGCTCCCACCGCCAAGGCTCACAAATAAAATTGTTGCAGGAGATTACCATTGCGGGGGACCATCGTAAATAGGACCAAATACTGCTAGTAAAAAAAGGGAAACATATAGTTTTTTGTGTGTAGGGTCCTAATTACTATGGTCTCCCGTGATACAAACACCCCAATCCCACTCAGAGCTGCAGAAATCGTCCCCAGACACGAAACTAGCAAATAAAAATATAGGAACTCGCATATGCGGGAGCCGATTGGCGAAAACAAAGACGGGTTTTGAGCCCGAGCTGTGCCTTCGGGTGGGATCAGGCTGGCTGGTGGGCCTCCGGCGGCTCTTCGGAGGGATGATTCTATTTTTGCACCTTGTGGGCGGGAGCAAGGTGCCAAACGGGAAGGGCCCACGGCGAGGTCGAGGTACCAAGCGGAAGCAGGGTGGCAAACGCAAACTAAAATTATAGGCAGGCCCGACTCCGATCTGATCCAACCCGGGTGTGATCACGTTGGCACCCTGCTCCCACCTGTGGCGTCTGGGACATGCATCACGGTTTGAGCACGATCATGCACACCTACACACATAGCTCATAAATGATGTTGTGGCCGGAGATCAGTACAAAGCACCCTGATCCTTTTCAGAGGAATAACAATCGTCCGCAGACACGGCAGAAGCAACAAGAAAACATGTACGAACTCGCATACGCGGGATCGGGAATCGAACCTATTGGTGAAACAATAGACGGATTATCGCCCGAGCTGTGCCTCTGGATGAGATCAGGGTGTCCGGTGGGCCCCCAGCGGCTTCTTCCACCGGGATGATTTCATTTCTACACCTTCTGGGTGGGAACAGGGTGATAAATGGGAGGGGTTTTCGTCGGATTCAAAGTACTCAATTGGAACAGGGTGATTTGTAGTATTCTCCGGCTGCTCCTGCCGAGGGCTAAGTATATCTCTAAACCATTAAGTGGGAGCAGGGTGTCAAACGGGAAAAGTTTCGAAATATTCGAAATACCAAATGGGATCAGGGTAGTTGGTGGGCCTCCGGCGGCTCCTGCGGAGGGCTAATATCATTTCTGCACCTTGTGGATGGGAGCAGGGTACCAAATGGGATCATATCCGGGTGGGATCAGGGTGCGGCTGGGATCAGGAGGGAAATGCTTAAAGGTCCGCACCACCTGTTTACCTTGCATGAACATTGTCTAGTAGTATGTACTGATGGGTGTTGGTCTGATTGTGAGCACGAAGTGGGCACAGGGTGTTTTGTAGTAACTACGGCGGTCCTGAGAAGATTCACGCCCTCGCAGACGGCCGCTGTTGCGAAACATAGGCCGGTGGGGTGCCTGTGGATGGGATCAGGGTAGTTGGTGGCGCCTCCGGCGGCTCCTTATCGTTTCTGCACCTTGTAGATGGGAACAGGGTACCAAATGGGATCACATCCGGGTGGGATCAGGACGCGGCTGGGATAAAGAGGGAAAGGCTCGAAGGTCCGCACTGCCTGTGTACTTTGAGTGAATATTTCTCCCCCATAAATTGTCGAGTGATATGAGGTGTGTTGGTCTGATTGCGAGCACGAATTGGGCACGGGGTGTTTTGTAGTAGTGTTTTGTAGTATCTACGGCGGTCCTGCGAGGATTTGTGTCCTTGCAGACGACCGCTGCTGCCACACATCGTCCGGTAGGGCGCCTGTGGATGGAATCAGTATAGTTGGTGGGCCTCCGGCGGCTCCTGCGGAGGGCTGATATCAGTTCTGCACCTTGTGAATGGGAGCACATAACCCTAAATGAGATCATCTCCGGGTGGGATCAGGATGGAAAGGATAAAAGAAAGGTCCGCACCGCGTGTTTACCAGGGTGAACATTTATCCCCGAGACGTTGGCTAGTACAACGTACAGATGGGAGTTGGTCAGATTGCCAGTACCAAGTGGGAACAAAGTGTATTGTAGTAATCTACGGGGATCCTGCGAGGATTAACGTCCTTGCAGACCAGCGCTGCTGCCACACATACGTGATCCGGTGGCGTGCCTGTGGATGGGATCAGGGTAGTTGATGGGCCGCCCGCGACTCATGCAGGGGGCAAAGAATAAATTTCTGTACTACTGTACCTTGTGAAAAGGGAAGGGTACCAAATGGGATCATACCCGGGTGGGATCAGCGTACGGCTGGGATCAGAAGGGAACGGCTCGACGTATTTACCTTGGACGATCATTTCGCCCGCTATTTCAGCTAGTAGTGCGTACCGATGTGTCTTTGTCAGATTGGAAGTACGAAGTGAGAATACGGTGTTTTTGCACTGGTTTACGGCGGCCCTGCGAAGATTTGTGTCCTTGCAGACGACCGCTGCTGCCACACATCATCAGGGGGTGATTGAGTATATGATCAGGATAGTTGGTGGGTCTCCGGCGGCATCATTTCTGTACCTTGTGGATGGGAGCAGGGTACCAAATGGGATCATATCCGAGTGGGACCAGGGCACGACTGGGATCGGGATGGAAAAGATCAGAGGTCCACACCACTTGTTCACCTGAAATCGTATTTTCTTCCCAAAAAACATCTTGTAATATTATACAGATGTGTGTTTTGTCAGATTAAGCACCAAGTTGGAACAAGGTGTTTCGTAGAAATCTACGGCGGTGACGCGAGTATTTATTTCTTGGCAGGGGCTCCTTCACTGAGTCTGAGTGCCCAAATCAAACGGCAACTCTATCGCACGTCTCCCGATCATTCGTACACCTCGATTTCTGCAAGGGTTGATATCGTCTGCACCGCACGGAGTGGTGCAGCCGCATTTCGTTAGAATCCCATTCAACGAAAACTTGTTGGTTCAGCAATAAACCATACCTCTCGGGCGTGACGAACTCCACATCAACGCGGTTCTGACCCGGGTACGATGAACACAGGTATGCCCTGCGTGACTGAGCGCGACTCAAGTATGGCATAAACAAAAAAGGTGATTCTAATGTTTGTAGTCGACGATATTACCATTTTCGAAATAAATGACTTGATTTCAGTATGGTCTATCTGAAATTACTTGGTACTAGTGTGGTGGGCACTAAATTAGTAGGTTTTAGTATGGTCGGCGACAAAAACATTATCTTGGTGTGTTGGACGGAATGAACTCGATGTGACGATGGTAAAAACAAATCGGCTGGTTTTTAGTATGGTGTATCTGAAATTACTTGTTTTTAGTGTGGTAAACAGTAAATTACTTGGTTTTAGTATGGTCGGAGAAAAAAAGTTGATTTTAGTGTGTTGGCCGGAATGAATCCGATTTTTCGATGGTCGACAAAATTGACTGGATTTTAGTATAGTATCTGAAAGTACGCGTTTTTAGTGTGGTGGGCACGAAATTACTCGGTTTTAGCATGGTAAATATGAAA
Organism: Macrocystis pyrifera; assembly: GCA_031763025.1. Lineage (NCBI taxonomy): Eukaryota > Phaeophyceae > Laminariales > Laminariaceae > Macrocystis > Macrocystis pyrifera. The sequence continues at coordinate 331,882 of JASSKH010000012.1, forward strand.
TCACTTGGTTTTAGTAAGGTGGGCACGACATGACTTGGTTTTGGTATGGTGAAAAACAACTTGATATATGACTCGATTTTAGTATGATCAATCCGAAATTACTTGGTTTTAGTATCGTGGGAAACAAAATAACTTGGTTTTAGTATGGTGAAAAAAACTTGATATTTTTGTATTGTCGACGAAAATAACTCGATTTTATCATGGTCGAAAAAATGACTTGATTTTAGTATGACCGATCTGATATTACTTGGTTTTAGTATGGGGGCACGAACTCACTTGGTTTTAGTATGGTGAAAAAAACTTGATATTTTAGTATTGTCAACAAAAATAACTCGATTTTATCATGGTTGAAAAAATGACTTGATTTTAGTATGACCTATGCGAAATTACTTGGTTTTAGTATGGTGGCGCACGAAATGACTTTGTTTTAGTATGGCGAAAAAAACTTGATATTTCAGAATTGTCAACTAAAATAACTCGATTTTGTCATGGTCACAAAAATGACTTGATTTTAGTATCGCCGATCTGAAATTACTTGGTTTTAGTATGGTGGGCACGAAATGACTTGGTTTTAGTATGGTGAAAAAGAAATTGATGTTTTAATATTGTCGACAAAAATAACTCGATTTTATCCTGGTCGTAAAAATGACTTGATTTCAGTATGAATACTCTGAAATTACTTGGTTTTAGTATGGTGGGCACGAAATGACTTGGTTTTAGTATGTTGAAAAAAAAATGATATTTTTGTATTGTCGACGAAAACTACTCGATTTTATCATGGTCAAAAAAATGACTTGATTTTAGTATGACCAATCCCAAATTACTTGGTTTTAGTATGGTGGGCACGAAATGACTTGGTTTTAGTATAGTAAACCAAACTTGATATTTTTGTATTGTCGACAAAAATAACTCGATTTTATCGTGGTCGAAAAAGTGACTTGATTTTAGTATGGCCGATCCGATATTACTTGGTTTTAGTATGGTGGGCACGAAATCACTTGGTTTTAGTATTGTGAAAAATAACTTGATATTTTTGTATTGTCGACAAAAATAACTCGATTTTATCGTGGTCGAAAAAGTGACTTGATTTTAGTATGGCCAATCCGATATTACTTGGTTTTAGTATGGTGGGCACGAAATCACTTGGTTTTAGTATTGTGAAAAAGAACTTGATATTTTTGTATTGTCGACAAAAATAACAAGATTTCATCGTCGAAAAAATGACTTGATTTTAGTATGACCAATCCGAAATTACTTGGTTTTAGTATGGTGGGCACGAAATGACTTGGTTTTAGTATGGTGGAAAAAAACTTGATATTTTTTGTACTGTCGACAAAAATAACAAGATTTCATCGTGGTCGAAAAAATGACTTGATTTTAGTATGACCAATCCGAAATTACTTGGTTTTAGTATGGTGGGCACGAAATCACTTGGTTTTAGTATGGTGGAAAAAACTTGATATTTTTGTATTGTCGACAAAAATAACAAGATTTCATCGTCGTCGAAAAAATGACTTGATTTTAGTATGACCAATCCGAAATTACTTGGTTTTAGTATGGTGGGCACGAAATGACTTGGTTTTAGTATGGTGAAAAAAAACTTGATATTTTTTGTACTGTCGACGAAAATAACAAGATTTCATCGTGGTCGAAAAAATGACTTGATTTTAGTATGACCAATCCGAAATTACTTGGTTTTAGTATTGAGGGCTCGAAATGACTTGGTTCTAGTATGGTGAATTTTTTTCTTCATATTTTTGTATTGACGTCAAAAAACCCTCGATTTTATCGTTGTCGAAAAAATGACTTGATTTTGGTATGACCAATTGGAAATTACTTGGTTTTTAGTATGGTGGGCACGAAATGACTTGGTTTTAGTACGGTTAAAAAAAACTTGATATTTTTGTATTGTCGACAAAATCAACTCGATTTGGTCATGGTCGAAAAAATGACTTGGTTTTAGTATGACCAATCTTAAATAACTTGGTTTTAGTATGGTGGGCACGAAATTATTGTGTTTTGGTATGGTGAAAAAACAACTTCATATTTGTATAATCGATAAAAAAACTCGATTTTGTCATGATCGAAAAAAATGACTTGATTTTAGTAAGGTCGTTCTGAAATTACTTGGTTTGAGAATGGTGGGCACGAAATGAATTGTTTTAGTGTTGCGGTGTCGAAGTGTGGTCATCAGGTGTTAGTGGTACACATCCTCGGGTGTCATAAGTGGAATGGACTATGGTATAACGGATGTGGTCTACACGGCGGGCTATCCGGGATATCCGGCCCCAAGTCTACTGAAAAGCTTTTGTTTGGATGTAAAACGGAACTGCTTCTGGTGTGAGACATCGCACACGGCTGTCATTTTCTTTTCTTTTCGTTAACAATTCACGTATCTTTCTTCGAGTCGTCTGGGGTGCTTGACTCGCTCGAGCGGTACAGCTAATGCCGGCCTCGAGTTTGAGTTAGGTCGTACGGGTCTTACCATAGAATGAGTTACTTGATTTTTGTATTGTCGGCAAAATTACCTCGATTTTATCGAAGTCTGAAAAAATGACTTGATTTTAGTCTGGTCATGTTGGAATAACCTGATTTTAGTATGCTCATTTTGAAATGACTTGATTTTAGTATGGTCATTTTGAAATAACTCGATTTTAGTATGGTCACTTAGAAATAACTTGATTTTAGTCTGGTCATTTCGAAATGACTTGATTATAGTATAGTCATTTAGAAATGACTTGATTTTAGTGTGCTCATTTCGAAATGACTTGATTTTAGTATGGTCATTTTGATACGACTTGATTTTAGTATGGTCACGTTGAAATGACTTGATTTTACCATGATCACCTTGATACGACTTGATTTAAGTATGGTCATTATGAAATGACTTGATTTTAGCTTGGTCATTTTGAAATGACTTGGTTTTAGTATGGTCATGTTGAAATGACTTGATTTTAGTATGGTCATTTTGAAATGACTTGATTTTAGTATAGTCATGTTGAAATGACTTGATTTTAGTATGCTCATGTTGAAATCACTTGATTTTAGTATGGTCATGTTGAAATGACTTGATTTTAGTATGGTCATGTTGAAATGACTTGATTTTAGTGTGGTCATTTCGAAATGACTTGATTTTAGTATGGTCATGTTGAAATGACTTGATTTTAGTATGGTCATTTCGAAATGACTTGATTTTAGTATGGTCATGTTGAAATGACTTGATTTTAGTATGCTCATGTTGAAATGACTTGATTTTAGTATGGTCACTTTGAAATGACTTGATTTTAGTATGGTCATTTTGGAATGACTTGATTTTAGTGTGGTCATGTTGAAATGACTTGATTTTAGTGTGGTCATGTTGAAATGACTTGATTTTAGTGTGGTCATTTTGAAATGACTTGGGTTTAGTGTAGTCATGTTGAAATGACTTGATTTTTGTATGGTAATGTCGAAATGACTTGATTTTAGTATTGTCGGCCGCAAATGACTTGATTTCAGTATGGTCAACGATTTTGTACTTGGTTTTAGTATTGATTTCTGAAATGACTTGATTTTAGTGTGAAATGCCCTCGAAAACGTATATTTTGGGGCGAACACCTATTTAAAGTGCCCATAAGCCTATTTAAAATGACCGTAGTCTTAAATATTCGACCTTCAGTTCTATTTGCAAATAGCAAGGGTGTGTTCGGTACGGTACGGGTACGCTCGGTACCGGTATGGACATGGTACCGAACGTACCGAAATTCTCGGTAAGGGTATGGACATGGTACCGAACGTACCGAAATTCTCGGTACCGGTATGGGCATCGTACCGAACATACCGAGCTTCTCGGTATCGGTACGGTGTATCATACCGATACCGCCGGTAAGGGTACGGACATCGTGCCGAACGTACCGAAGTTTTCGGTAGGGTATAGAACTCCAGACCGAACGTACCGAAATTCTCGGTACGATTTAGAACTCCATACCGAACGTACCGAAATTCTCGGTACGGTATAGACCTCCATACCGGTACCGTACCGCAGATACCAGCGGTATTTGTCAAACCGAGCGTCGCTCCACAGCAGTACCATGGTATTGCCCATCAAGAATGTGTGTGTCTGCGACAGTTTTTTTTTTTTTTTTTTTGTTTTGTCATCACATTCATTTCCAGAGTTCGATGGGCGCCTTACCACACCGGCACTACGTACTCTGTGTCGCTACCCTTTTGGTAGATAGGAGCAGGCCCTCTCACTGGCACACTGCTGTTGCCTCCTCCGCCGTCCACGACCTCTGCCTCGACAACGTCTGCCTCCGGAGGAGCTGGCGCCGGCGCTGGCGATGATGAGCTTTGGTCGCCAGCGGCGGGGTCATCATTGTCGTTGTTGCTGGGGGGGGGTGTTGTGGTGCTCATGAGGGCCGCTGTACCGATGAGGCAGGGTACGCTGCTGTGCTGCTGTGCTGCTGCGTGCTATGTGTGTGGCGGTACTGTACCGGCACCGGGTTGTCCCGAGTCTAACTTCCCGATTAGCCCGGGATCGGTACTCTCGGTAGGGTATAAGCTCGGTATCGGTACGTTGTGTCATACCGATACCGCCGGTACGATATGGACATGGTACCGAACGTACCGAGGTTCTCGGTAAGGGTATGGACATGGTACCGAACGTACCGAAATTCTCGGTACCGGTATGGGCATCGTACCGAACATACCGAGCTTCTCGGTATCGGTACGGTGTATCATACCGATGCCGCCGGTAAGGGTACGGACATCGTGCCGAACGTACCGAAATGTTCGGTAGGGTATAGAACTCCAGACCGAACGTACCGAAATTGTCGGTACGGTATAGAACTCCAGACCGAACGTACCGAATCCTCTCGGTACAGGTATACCGGCGGTATTTTACCGCCGGTAGGCCTCGGTAGTACCGTACCGAACACACCCTTGGCAAATAGGCTTAGAGCCCTAACCCTAACCCTAACCCTAACCCTAACCCTAACCCTAACCCTAACCCTAAACCCTAACCCTAACGGTGAGAGGTAATTCCACGAGGCATGACTGGTCACAAGCCGGGTGATAACAAGACAGGGTGGCTAAAGAGAGCAAGCCATGAAGCATTCACGGGACGCTTGTGTGCAGTAACAATTGCGCAAAGGTTATCAAAGACAGACCCGGCTCGAAAACAAAAATCCACATCATCTGATGAGGGCCGTGTCGGGGGGGAGTGAGAAAACAAAGACGAGATACATGCCAGGATATCGTCGGCTGACTCTGGAAAGGCGAAGCGTCTCTCACAGATTGGCGAGTTTGACACAAATCATAATGCTGCCTGGTAATAAAACCATGAAGTATAGATGGTCTTCAGCCAGGCGATGCCAATATGAGAGTCGGTTGAGAGCACCATACATACAGTAGTATCGGAAAGGCTCAATTAACGAACCCTCTCGTTACCGAATGCCATATCCTGCTTTTGCGAACTAAGGTCGCAGACGACCTAACCCTAAGGATCGGCGAGCGATACAGATGTCCGGTTTTGAGGGGATTGGTCAAGGGGGGGACCAACGTCACGGGAGCCGATTCAGGGGGAAGCGGTTCCGCGGGGGCTGATGTTTTTGATGTCGCTTCAGAATATATCAATTTACCTGGTACTGAACCAGCACTGGGCATGCTGGGCAACACTAGCGGTCGAATGCACAGGAACGTCGTCGGGTGGCACGCGCGGAAGCGGAAGCGCAGACCGTCAATATCACGCAAATGAAAGACACGGTATCCCAGTTGAGCGACATGATGACGGAAATTAAAGATGTCATCGCCGAAGTACAGGCCGGTGAACAGGAGGAGGATGACAATGGCGAGGGCGCCGGGACGTTCGAGTCTATCTTACGGGGACAGGAAGCCAAGGTCAAGTTTAAGGAAACCATCGTGGCCTGGAAGAACTCGAGCGCTCGGAGGATTAGGAATATTTCGGGCGTAATGACGGTGGTTCGGGGGAAACAGTAGAAGCTGCAAGCCGTATTGGCTAACGTAGCACTGGTCACACCCGCGGTTACCTCCCAAGTCGCGCAAATTTCGGCCTTCGACGTATCGGACCACATGCCACACGGGGCCCCCGGGGATCCGTCGACAGACCTGAACGTGCTAGAGCAGATGGAACTCCTCGTCGACGTGGTTATCAAAGTGATCGAAAAGGGCGCCGAATCGGTAGAGAGCATTCCGCGCGTGGAGGTCCTACTCAAAGGCTGCAAGATAGGCGTTGACGCTGTGAAGAAACATAAGCAACAATTCACCAAGTCGACTCGGATTCTGTCTAACAGGAAGCGCTTCGAGAAACGCATCAACGAAGATATATTAGTATGGACATCCGCCCTGTTAGACGCATCCGTGACGGCCGGGGGGAAGGTGGACGTCACCACCAAGCATCGAGTAGCTTCCCTCTGTAATGTGGAGGCTCAGCGTGCCGGGGCTCAAGGTCGATCTCCCGCACCATCAGTCAAGCGGGCGAAGACGCGGGCCGAGTTGCCGTGTTTTGGGTGGGCGTCCCCGCGGGGATGCGACTAAGGCACAGCGTGCACGTTTGCCCACGCAGCAAGCGAGAAGTGGCGCGAGAGTAGCCGCGCAGGAAGCAGTTCCGGGCGCAAACCAAGGCAGACCGCGCCAAGACGGGGCTGGGAGAAGGTTCCAGCCCGAACGCGAAGACACGGGCTTATGGATCTAAGCAGGCCCAAGACAGGAGGTGGACAAACCGCAGAAATAAAACGATGAGTAGGGACGCGGACCTCGTCTGCCGGCGGGGTCAACTCCGGGACCCCAACACGTGGTGGACTCAGCTCGAGATCCACAACATGTTCGGCCGGGGTCGGCATGGAGATTTATATCCGGTGGGGACAAGTGGCTAGCCGTATGGCAGAAACTTTCCACGACACGGGCGGGTAGCGGGAAGGTCGAAAGTATTATCGGTGGCATGGCCCAGGCGGGAATTAGGTTTCTGCGAAGTAAAGGGGGACGGTTGATTGTATGACAATAATTGAACAACGCTTGCTGCTGTCGCGGATAACCGCCGAAAGCATACGAACTTGGTTTGGTACGAAAAAACAAAACAAAACAAAACGAAAAAAAAAAACAAAAAAAAAGTAAACCAGACAGCACAGTTTGCAGTACACGGGGTACGGTTCGCGTTGAAGGAGGAAAGGGAGTATCGGCGGCGCTACGATACAACAATCACGGTAGTATCGGAGCTCACGAAAAGTGGTTGTTAATCAAGATCCACGAAGACGTTGTATATCAACGCGCGTGGATCTTCCCTCGCGACTCGGTGGACCAGATCCCGGGGTTGAGATTGTCGCCATTGGAGGTGTGGTCAAAATCCGCATGATTCACGACTTGACATTCTTGCACTGCATCTCCACGCACAGCGTTAAAGCGGACACCGACTTCGAATCGGCCCCCAGTGTAAGCTAGGACACGTGTTGCGAAATGCAACTTGGCGAGTGCTGTCTTTGCGATGACTGTTCGGCAACACAGCGCGCATAGTGTTGAGTAGAAATGTATGTGAAGGATGAATTTCGGCAGGTGGCGGTAGATGCTGCGCGATTCCCGGTGTTTGGGTGCCTGTTTCGTGACCTGTTCATCGGAGGCCAATGCCTGCAGTTCGGATGGCGCAACAGCCCAGGGTGCTGGTGCCTTTTTGCGCCCGCCCTCGAACACTCGCACAAGCACACGTCGTTGGAATTCGCCGTTGAGACGAGCCAAGGACGGGCAGCGACCGCCTCCCTGGCATTGGATCATCATTTTCGACTGTTTGACAAGCGACACGCGGGTGACACCCCCCCCCCCCCCCCCGCTGCTGTCGTCCAGATTTTTTTTTTTGTTTTTTTTTCCTCCGGCGGATTGGTCAAAATAAAGCTTAAGCTCACCACACTTCCACGTTCCCAATTTCGTGTCGTGTGTCAATTTATCCCAGTTGGGCACAATGACCCGACCTGACCCCCGAGAGGAGCAGGTGCGGTGGAGATAGCCACCCGGGAGAGTCATCTCTCCCGAGTAGTGTGGGACTTGCGCGAGCTCACCCACTAACAAAAACCAAGGCTATGAGACCTTCCCGCCGGACTCGGACCAGGTACGGTCCACCCTACCCATTGGGGCGTTGGTCCTCGTCGTCCAGAAAGGTTTTGTCGTGGAACACGCGGTTGGTCGTTTTGAGTTGGGAGATAGACACGGTAGCAATGACCATTTCCTTACTAGCGGGATAGCTGACACAGCTCCGCAACCTGCTCGCCGCGTGGCCGGCAGAGCACATCGTCGCAACCGAGTCCGAACTTCGGACGCTTTTTGGGAAACTGCTGCACGTGTGCGGAGTAGTGTGGCCGGGGAAGTATTTTGTGCGTCGAATGCTGCTAGCCGTGGGATTGAACCAATTTAACCCGGGGCAAGTAAAATACGGAGCGGCGGAAAGCTCGCCAACGAGCGGCGTTACCCTTACTCCGGAATTTCATGCGGATGTCGCGTTGTGGGCGTTGATTGTAGACCGCGCGCGCGGCTCATCAGAGGGAAGGCTCGGTGCTTCCTTACACAGTTCTTATCTCCAGCTGCAATCACACACACAGGTATCCGACGCCTCCGGCACCGTCATGGGCGGGTACTGCTTGCAATCGGGCCGGTGGTGCGGATAGAGTTGGCAGACGAGGTGCAAAACTCCTGAGGGTGCAAGAGCAGGGTCAGGATGACTTGTCAATTAAGGTGTTGGAACTGTTGGGTAGGGTAGTCACGGCGTGGGCATTTGTCGGTCCCGCCGGGACGCGGCCGCAGTATGAGGGTGAACGTCTGTTGCCTACAGAAGAGATCATGTCGGCAATTCACTGGGTGAATCGGTGTAAGGGGGGCACGGAACCTCGATCGGGGCCGTTGATGCGCACAATAGGGTGTCTAGAAAATATTTCAGGTTGGTCGTTTCGCGCCAAGCATGTCGCTGGAATAGCCAACACGTTAGCTGATGGTATATCGCGATGGCCGCGCGCGTCCGTCAACGTTTACCTCCAAGAATTCCGACCCGATCTTGACTGGCAGGAACAGAGGCTGGAATTCGCCGAGGACGCGTTTTGTGCCGGGGTATTGGCCTCCAGTACCTCCGAAACGCAGTTTTCGGTCTCGTCTGAACAGGCTTACGCATCAGGTTTCGCATCTTGGTCCAGATTTCGCAGAATAATGGAGAGGGACCATTACCCGAGGGCAGACGCGACTGCCGAAGACAACGAGTTGGCAATCGTTGACTTTGCCGCCTGGTGTGGCGCGTCGCAGGGTAACCAAGAGGGAACGATCGCGAGCAAGATATCCGCAGTGCAATATTTTCACCGGTTAGAGTACAGGTTGGAACTCCTCACGCAGTCACCAACAGTCATTGAAAGGAATAGCTCGGGGGCACGCTGACGCGGGTACCGCCCGTCGGGTGCGACATCCGGTGCCATGGGACACGCTGCTCGAAGGGAAGCAGCGCATACCCTCGGGGGGGGGTCGGGGGTCGGGTGTTATGGCTTTGTTTGGCTATTTATTTATTTTTTTAGACAGTTCCGACGCGGTGTGGGCCAAGGACGGGGGCGGGGTGCACCCGACGCACTGTTTCACACGGGCCGACATTGGGTTTTATAGCGGTGATGGCCAGCTGTCGTATTCACACTGGCGACAGGCCGATAAGGTGGAAGTCCGATTTCGTGGACACAAAGGGGATCAAGCAGGGAAGGGTAGCTTAGTAGTGAGAACATGGGACACCGTGCAGAGCACGCGGTCGGGGCTGACGTCGTTCTTGGGGTGGAACTGATGTTGGGGTGGAACTGATGTCGTATCACTGCATGCTGCCCGAACACGCACCTTTTTCCTCGTACCGTAGCAAGGGTAAATTCGTAACATGGCGATACGGCCAAGCAACCCAAGCGCTTAAAGAGATCGTCACGGAGTCAGGAGCGAACTCCGACGAATTCACAATACATTCGCTCCGAATCGGGGGGGCCTCAACGCTCGCAGCGGGAGGAACCGTGGCGGAGGCACTAATTCAGAGGGAAGGAATATGGAAATCGGGGGCGTATAAGGTATACACGCGTAGCACTTGAGAGGGCAACAATCAAGTGTCGCGGAAAATGGCGAACACAGGAGGAAGTCTCGAGACAATCCGGCCAGGATACGGTCTGGGAAAAACTGTAAAGTATCGGAAGGACCTCGGATTTGAATGGTCGAAGACCATTTAGGGGTGCTCGGTCCTCCGAGACCGTACAGTAGGCCCCAGTCGAGGGGGCCCAAGGGAGCAGGGAGTAGTAGGACTATTACATGGAGTAATAGGGGCTATTACACGGAGTAATAGGGCTGTTACACGGAGTAACAGGGTGTCGGTATGCACATGGAAAACCGTCAGTGACGTCGGTTGCATGCCGAACAATGGAAAACCCCCTCCCACGTCTCAGAGAAAAAGAATAACAATAACCTTATTCGAAAGATAAAGGGAAGGCTTGTGAGGAGACTCTGGAACAGATCGAGAAACAATCCGTGTTTTGTTGTGAACGGGATAATTGCAAACTTAGAGGTTGAAGCATTCTATGGTCGATGAGCGAAAAAATACGACACATACTTTATGCATATCCCTGAGGAGGTCAGGGACTAGCCGAAAAAAACTAAGCCTGAGCAGGTTAAGCGGACGTCAAAAAGTTACGATGTAATTAATATGAGTCCAAGATTTAAATACCTGGTAAACAAAGAAGAGACCACCCACACGATTGATTCTCACACAGTTCGACAAGCACAGCAATCTCAAACGGGAAGCGCGCGACCTCAGCTGACCAGTGAACTACTACCACATGATCAAGAGCAAAACCTTCCTGGAAGATTGAAGATCAATCTACAAGAATTTCCGTAGTTTCTCCCGCCCACCCACCCCTTTTCTTTCGAAGGTGGAGGAAAGGAGTTGCTACGAAGTAACAACATTCTGTTAATGTGAATACTGTCAGGAGTTTAAATGGTCGAAGACCATTTTGGGGTACTCGGTCGTCCGAGACCTTACTTCAGTAGGCCCTAGTCGAGGGGGGCGAAGGGAGGGAGTAATAAATAGGACTATTACATGGAGTAATAGGGGCTAATACACGGAGTAATAGGGCTGTTACACGGAGTAACAGGGTGTCGGTATGCACATGGAAAACCGTCAGTGACGTCGGTTGCATGCCGAACAATGGAAAACTCCCTCCCACGTCTCAGAGAAAAAGAATAGCAACAAACCAATTCGAAAGATAAAACAACAAAACAGAGTAGTAGTAGTAATAATCCGTATTCGCCCAGCATGATCCGCCGCAGATTTGACTATCACGGGGGTCCATAGTTAACTGGGCCTATGGTTTACATAAAAACCTATATATTTTCATATTCTTGCTAACAAAATTTGGTCCCGTTAACTATGGACCCCCGTAATACTACTGCAGGCACAATCACTGAGGTCGCGCCTCATTACCACCAATTGCTAGTACTCAACTTTGCACTATACGCCTGTTCAATATTTATATAATTTATAGATTTTTGCAGCAAACTACTGCTGTACAGGTGATTGTAGCTGTTTTATGGTATGCATATATCCTGTGTATATCATACACTACTGCATATATTATCTACTGCTCAAAATCAAGCGTGCGGCATATACCCGGTCCCACCGCCGTATGCTTTGGTAGAATTGTGCTTGCTGTGTTTTTCATATATCAAGAGCAGAAGAGGCCAAGAACATGCACGATAGTGAGACTCACCAAAAACACGTACACTTGTACGTCAAGACCTGCTGCAACATTTACAGGGAGTATTAAAATTTTCCGGTGTCTTGGTGTGTATGTCACGTGTGAACTGCTGTAAACCAACTTTCGTCTGTCTTGTGTACCCCGGCCCTCACGTGTCGATCTGCTGTTTCAGTGCGCGAAATGGTGCTGGCCGAAATCAATTTGAAATCGAACCAGCTGTAAGTATTATTGTCTCGTCGACCCTGGTGGCATCCAGGGGAGTCTCTGGCCAGTAGTCAAACGCGAGGGAAATAATGGAAAACGCGCGCGGTTCACGCAGCTTGCAAAGTTGAGTATCGACCGATCTGCCGATCGGTTGAACTCACAGCTGACGTGCTTTCATAGTTTCTTATAAAAAAAAAAAATGCAGTCCCGTTTTGGGGACAATCTACTCAAATTCTACTGCAAGTAGCTTGTTCCCCAATAGGGACTCCGGTCCTAAAATTGTGACCTTTTTTATGTGAGAAAAGTTATGTCAATAATTTCGAAGTGATTTCGTTTTCCGTCTGTTCGGACTATTTATCCATTTAAAAGATATTCCGACTCCTGGATCCGCTTCCTCTCGCAACCTCTTTCTTGTCTCCCATTGTAATGGTAAGAATATTGTATGATGTCAACCACTGCTGCCTGCAACGTTGCAATCTTGAATCCGTGGTCTGCCACAGACTGAAACCTAACAAGACTACTTACTTGTGAAAGACTGAGTAGTTCGTAAGAGAGCGTCCAGCAGCACTCGCCTTCTTCTGAACCAGGCACCACACATTGTTGCGCCCTTGCCAGACCAGCACACTCCTTCTCGGTTCACTGCAACAGTTAGTTGCTGCGTGCTTCGTGACAGGTACAACAGGTACTACGTCGGCGGCAGGCTACGACGGTCACTTCAACCTCGGGTTGTCTTTGCGTGTTCTCTGGCAGCAGCCAATCAAGCTATTATATCAAGCTATCAAACTTCGGCTCTCTGAGGACGATGAGGGCTGGCAGCCTGCTTGGTTGTCTCCTGCTTGGCCTGCGGAATGGATCAGGTGTGCACACCATGCTGCAATAATTCGTATTAGTACCTACCTGACTGGATAATTGGAACTTTGCAAGACGACGAGTATGTGTACCCGTGTGAGGTCTTTCACTCGCTCGTGCTCGCCATAGTTCGGTAGGTATTCTGCAAGTACCCGGTACTTGTGCCGGAACGGCACTACTGCAACGGTGTTGCTGCTGTACAGCAGCAGTAGTAGTACTCCTACGATACAAGGAATAATGACTTGTTACGACTGCTATGATAATGCTGTAGTACTGCACAGTTCTTACTACTGTAAACTTTGCAGGTACTGCTTACCAGGCACGTAACGTCAACACATAGCGAGTTGGAGCCAGAGGTTTCTTACTGCTGTACAGGACGCTTATTATTACGAACGGAAATAATATAAAATTATATAGTACGAAGTAAAAAAATAATACTGAATTGAGTGTGGAAAGCATGTGTTCTCAAAATGCTCGTGTGAAATCAAGGCTGGACCAGCAATGATATGTCCACGATATTAATTTTATCGATACACTCGTAAAATTCAGTAAAAAAGGCATATGGACTAGACGTATTACGCAGCTTGCAAAGTTGAGCACTATTATTAATAATAGTACAGCAGTTAGTGTTGGATATCGAAACGATGAACGTTTCGGCACGATAAGGCCAAAATGACTTCGATAACGATAGCGATAACGTTATCGTACCGATAATCCGGAAAAGTCGATAACGATAACGATAACGATAATGGAGGCAAAAACCGGCGCAAAAGGCCCTTTTTCTTTATTTTTGGGGTCGCGTCATCACCACGAGGACCGGTAATACAAGTGAATACAACACCACAGGGTTCCCAGGATCAACGTATTCCACGTTGTTGTTCTCGCATTAACTCATCGCCACAATACAATGCAGACAAGCTCCCATAACTCTGGAGTGGAAGAAATACCTCGGTAAAAACAAAACAACCAAAGAATAGTACACACTTGATAACTGAAGCACATGTATGTCCACACGGGCATCGAGCCTCGGGCTGGGTAGAGAGGGAACCTCGCGCGGTCTGGCGAGTGAGCTGTTCACTCTAAGGACCGCGCGGGGTGGTGGTGATGAGTTTTATTTTTAACCCGGATGCCGAGGAGTTCATCCCCGAGGCAGGACGGGTACATCACCACAGCAGAGAGCGCTGCGTGGGTAACCTGGGAGAGGAGAGGCTGGCCACCGCGTGGGTACGCAAGCGCGACAGGAAGGATGGGGGTGTCGGAGTTGGCTGGGACGGCTGCACCCAACCAACGGAAACCAAGGCGCGAACCGGGCTACAAAGCGGAGAGCCAATATTATCATAGAGAAAAAGAAGAGACAAAAAAAGCAAAAAAGGAGGAGGGGACGAGCCTCTCGTCGGCTGGCAAAAAAAAGCAGCACGCGAGGCTCGTAAGAGGCGGAAGGCGGCACTTGTGGTGGTAGCGACCTACAATGTGCGTACCCTGGCCGTAAAGGGGAAGAACGGGTACGGGCATGACGAGTGCGTACTTGCGAAAGGACGGCAACTCGGTTGTGACTTCATTGGTCTGCAGGAAACCCGACGGTCCGGCAACACGAGATTTCGTGCAGCTGGATACCAAGTTTTTTGTTCAGGTCAGGAAAAAACAGCAGCGAGACAAGGGTTGTATGGGGTAGGTTTAGCAGTAAAAGACTCAATATGCCGTACGTCTAAGTTCACTCAGCAGTTTATTGACGAACGACTTATGTCTATGCGCTTTGAGTTGGACGGTCGGTGCGATGCGGTTAATTTCGTCGTTGCGTACGCCCCAACTGATTGTACCAAAGACTCCAAGCAGAAAGGCATGTTCTGGCGAAAGTTGGAGGACCTGGTTGAGCAGATTCCTGCTAAAGAGTGTTTGTTTGTGCTTATAGATGCCAATGGGCGAACTGGGGGGAGGATAGAAGGGTGCGGTGATGATGAATGTAGGGTGCTCGGAGCATACGGACGAGATGTTCGTAGTGATAACGGCAAACGGCTTTTGTCGTTCGCTACCAGTTGTAAGCTAGCGCTCACCAACACATTTTTCAGCACGCGCAAGGGCGGAATATCGCATACATACAACGGCACCAGCCTGAATGATCGTAAGCGAATCGACTACATCCTAACTCGTCAAGTCCACCGACCTAGAGTACATAATGTTACAGTCGTCCCACAGCCCCCACCACCTGCTAAGGCTGATTCAGACCATAACATCGTGTACATCAAGGCCCGACTTAGTGGTCACTTTTCGTCTAACCGAAGATTGCTGAAACCCCCAAAACGCCGAGAATTCGACAGGCAGCTTTTCTTATCCGATGGAGAGCGTCGACACCGAATAGTCGAGAGGGTCGTTTTCACTCTTAACCAACCTACCCAGCCTCGTAACACGTCTGGCATGGTTGAGTTTTTCACCACAACTGTCATGAATGCTGTTGAGAAAGAGGTGCCACCTCCACCACGTCGCCACCACCGAAACGGTTGGTGTGAGACCCCCGAAACGGTGGCCGCTTTCAAAGTAGCATGGACAGCGAGGGAGGATGCGAGACAGCTCCTGCGTGTCTACCCCCGAGATAGTACAGCGTGGAAGAAGTTGAGATCCGCCTGTGCGAATCTGCAGGAAGTGGTCGCCGCAGGAGTCAATGCGTATTTTGAAGAGTACCTCGCTGAAACCGAGAAATTCCTCGCGAGTTCCGATCAACGAGGGTTCTACAAGCACCTGAAGAGTACGGTAGGGTTGCAAGGTACGAAAGCGAGGAGTGAACAGTTTATCATGGACGAGGATGGCACGCTGTTGCGAGATCAAGCGCGAATTCGTGAAAGATGGGCGGGGCACTACCACAAACTATTGAACACGAAATCGCTGAAACTTGACCCCACGATCATCGACCTAGTGCCACCACGACCGCTGAAACTATCCCTTGGAAATGAACCATCCATTGACGAGATGATGGAAGCAGTGAAGGGTATGTCAAACTGGAAAGCCGTTGGACCAGATGGTCTCCCGGTCGAAGTACTGAAACTTGACCACCCCGCTTTCGTGCAGTATTTTCACAGTATCCTTGTTAACGTTTGGGTAACGGGAGAAGTCCCCCAGCAATGGAAAGATGCGATCATAAAAACCCTTCATAAAAAGAAGGATAGAACTGATTGCAACAACTACAGAGGTATTTCGCTTGTTGCTCACGCAGGCAAGGTGTTGCTGAAAATCGTTGCGTCCCGTCTAAGCAGCTACTGCGAGACCGAGCATATACTCCCTGAAGAACAGTGTGGCTTCCGCCCCGCACGGTCAACAGTCGATATGCTGTTTGTCGTGCGCCGGTTGCAGCAGCTCGGGCGGCAGAAGAAAATCCCCCTGTACATGTGCTTTATCGACTTGCAGAAAGCGTACGACTCTGTCGACCGAGAACTGTTGTGGGAGGTACTCACACGCCTTGGTGTACCAACCAAGATGCTCACAATCATTCGCAATTTTCACGAAGGCATGCGGGCTCGCGTGCGTGCGGATGACGGTGAACACTCGGACTGGTTCAATGTAACCCAGGGACTGCGGCAAGGCTGCGTACTATCGCCGTTACTGTTCAACGTGTTCTTCGCCGCTGCGATACACATCGTGCTGGTACGCTTCAGCAAAGACGAATGCATCGTAAGGGATTTGGTTCATCTCGAAGAGGACAGGGTTGTCGGAAAAGAGGAACCGTTGGCATGCGTGCAAAGGGCTGTGTGGGGCATGTTGTATGCAGACGATGCAGGAATAGTCTCGAAGTCGGCGGAAGGCCTTGCGAGAATGATGACAGTCATCGTGACTGTCTTCGAAGCAGTAGGTCTCACGGTATCCGAGAAGAAGACAGAGACGATGCTACTACGAACACCGGATCAGACGTTTACCACCTCACCGCTCGCGATCGAAGCTGCAGGCCAAAAGTATAAACAGACGACCCAGTTTTTGTACCTAGGAGGCATTATCCACGAGAACGCTGACCTCTCCTTCGAAATCGAGCGACGAATCCGTCTGATGCGGGCATGCCTCAAACGGTATGGTCCGGAACTGTACGATAGGACGAACGCACCGCTTAGTCTGAAAGTCCGGATGCTGAAGGCCGAGGTGATTGAGACCTTGCTGTACGGTTGCGTGACGTGGACCCTCAATGCGGACCACTTCGCCAAGCTTCGATCAGCCCACCACGAAGTCCTTCTGCGAGTCATTGGTTTCCAGCGCCGACTACGCACCGACCACACCACCCTCTCGTATGCGAAGGCGCTCAGGATAACACGATGCGAAAGTATCGAAACGACCATCCGTAAACGGCGACTCTTCTTTGCGGGGGCTGTGGTGCGGCAACACGAGGGGCGATTGCCCAGTCGGTTGATGTTCGGGACGATCGCTGGTGGGGGGAGCCCGAAACCAGGCGGGCAGCCTAAGACTTGGCCTAGGGCAATTGCTGACGACCTTAGAGTGTTCAAAGCCTCAGAGGGATCAACGGAAGACTCCCCCTTAGTCTTTGGAGTTGGGACCGCACTGTGGCCCACTGCAGCAAAACAGACGGGAAAGTGGTACCGGGGAATCCTCGAAGCAGCTGAACAGTTCATGGGCAGGTGGCACGAGGCTGAGGCAAAGCTGAGTAGACAGCGCCGTGCATCCGCTGCAGGTAGTGTTAGAGGGAATGGGGGGAGGGGTAACAGCAGGAGGGGTAGAGGGAACACCGTACAAGTGTATAGGGGCAGGGGGGGGAACAGGAGGAGTAGAAGGGAAACCGCGGTAGAAGAGAGTAGCAGAGAGACCGCAGATAGGGTAGCAAGGTACCAGGCCGACTAATAGGTTGGACGTTTCTTTGCTACTCGTACCGCCAACTGCTGCGGCCGTTCGGTATGCATTTTGATTTTTTTCCCTTCTTATCCTTACGAAAGAAGTACTACATAGTGGGTGGGTGACGAGCGTATTTTGGCCCACTCACTATTGCTCTTTTTACTTAGTTAAGCGTTCACCAGGATGCATAGTCCCCTTTTTCCTTCTCGTATCTTTCCCCTTGCACGTCCCTTTTGGCTCATGCTCGGGGTAAGTATGTATGTGTCTGAGCTTTGGCTTCCCATTTTATTTATTTATTTGGGATTCTTCTCCTTTTCTTTTTCTTTTTCTTGTTCTTTTTCGGTTTGGTTTTTTTCGTTGCTTCTCTTTCTTTATGGTGTATTTTGGTTGCTGGCGTATGTATGTATGTTGTGTCGGCCGCACCTAGTGCGAAGGCATGGTATTACGTAGGCTATTAATGCATTACGGTGTGTTATCTCTGTGTCGTAGTCTGTGACCACAGAGCTCGTATCTTTCTAGGGTGAAGAATCAGCACGGACACTGGGCTTGCTGGATGTCGACGAGTAGAAGAACGGTTTAATGTGAAGAACACACACACACACACACACCTCAGACAAAAATAAAAGTGAGGTCCGCGCACGTACGTATCAGATACATGCGGTAGGCTGTACAAGTCGCCACAGAAACCGAGAAGACCACATATTACCCAGAAGAAATCGACAATATGAAAAAAACAACTCGACGTCGAAAAATCGAAATCAAAATCGGGGAAAAAAAAAACAAAAATCGAAAAGGGACGAGAGATAAAAAAAGTTCAATTCAGGCAAGAAAGCAAGAAATCTAGAAAGGACACATACGAGAGAATGCGCATGTTTTCGCGGATTTCAGGCTCGCACACTACGCGAGGGGTGTAGAACAGAGATAAGAACGAAAAGACAAACGTACGTACTCCGCTACTACAACACCAGAGAGGCACAAAAGAGACTTACAGACTAAAAAAATAAAGGAAGACAGGTAGGTATTGGCTACCAGGTATACAGGGTATTATTGTGTATTGTGTACCATGTACATGAAAAAAGAAAAAATACACCTGATCAGGTTTATTATGCTGTATTATTTTGCGGGGGACCTTACATAGTAAATAGGACATACGGTACACACAAAAACCTATACATTCCCTATTTTTTCTATTACAGGGGACCATAGTAAATAGGGACCAAAATTGGTTAGTAAATATAGGTAAATATATACCAGGTTTTTATGTATGTATACCATTTTTTTTTTTTTTTTTTTCATCACTTTTACTTTCCAGCCCACTCGTGGGAGGTTTTACCCTCGACGATCTTCTGGACAAGCCGTGATGGTCACAGGTATCGTCCCTTCTCCCCCCCGGTACGTGCCTTTTTCTTTTGTCGTGCATAGGGTTCAGCATTCCCACTGCTCGTCGATTTTCATCGAATGTAACCAATTCACGCTTTCGCGCTTTCGCGCTTTTCAATTTTTTATGCAAGAAAAAATCCCTATGAGCATGCACTCGGTGAGACTGAACCCACGAAATTGATCTTGACGGGCACGCGGACCACCTATCAAGCCACCGGGGACGCCGGTACATACCTGGTAGGTCCTATTAACTTGGGTCCCCGTAATAACAATATTTGGTAATATTTACCATGTATGCCCCCCCGTAATAATAGTAGAAGATATGTAGCTGTTAAGTACCCGGGCGCAACGACACAACCACAGCTCAACACAAAATGTACATAATGCCGCACAATGCTATTCGGAAGAACTTGTATACGTACTCACGAACAGCGAACCCAACCGTCGCCGCCACACAAAAAACAAAAATCACTTGTCCTTCCCGCCGAGCGCCTCCTGTGAGATTCCGCTTGACCATGCCAATCCGTGCGAACCGTCCAAAAACACGAGTGTATCGACAGTAAAAACATCTATATATCTCTATATATATCGAAATACCGGACTTTTTTTCGGTTCGATAAAAAAAAATAAAATTATCGAACGATATATCGAAATTTTCGGTACGATATCCAACACTAACATCAGAACTATTATTAATCAGTCCAACTCACGGCTGACGTATTTCATATTTTTACAAAATACAAAATACAACAGCAGTATAGCGGGCGTCCCCGGTGGCTTGGTAGGTTGTCCGCGCGCGTGCCGATCAAGATCATGTTTTTGGGTTCGAGTCACCGAGTGCATGCACGTAGGGAGCAGGGACTTTTTCGTGCATACAAAAATGATTAGCGGAAAGCGCGAGAGCGTGAGTTGGCTACATTCGATGAAAATCGACGAGCAGTGTCAGAATGCTGTGAATCCCTTTTTCTTTTTTTTTTAAACATCACTTTTACTTTCCAGGCTAACTCTCGTAGGAGGTTTTACCCTCAGCGGACACAAGCCGTGGTCACAGGTGTCGTCCCTTCTCCCCCCCGGCACATACATGCCTTCATTTTTTGTCGCGCATAGGGTTCAGCATTCCCACTGCTCGTCGATTATCATCGAATGTAGCTATTTTACTCACGCTCCAGCGCTTTCCGCTATTTATTTTTTTTTGCAAGAAAAAGTCCCTGGAGCATGCACTCGGTGAGACTCGAACCCACGAAGTTGATCTGGGCAGGCACGCGGACCACCTACCAAGCCACCGGGGACGCCGTCTATGCGCGACAAAAAAAAGGCACGTACCGGGGGGATAAAGGGGCGACACCTGTGACCCCGTGCCGCTTGTCCAGAAGATTGCTGGGTAAAACCTCCCACAACGAAGACTGGAAATTATAAGCGATGATAAATCATATAAAATACAAACGAAGTCAAGTATAATATTAATAGTGTCCAGCTCCTACCCAGCACTGCTGTACCACATAGTACCTGGTACCTGCAGGTATGAACGCAGTGCAAGACCGCAGCTTTTGCAGTTGAACATCATTCCGTATATATGATGCCGCCGCGTTTGCCTTGAACGTAATACTTTTACAGCAGTATTAATACTATTAATAGTAATTGGTGGTAATGAGGCGCGGCCTCTCAGTACTACCTGCAGTAGTCCTGTCTGCGATGCATCATGCTGGGCGTATACGGATTATTCTGTTTTGTGCTGAACCAACACGAACGAACGTCTATACCTACTCCGCCGTCGATGGTGAATCTCAATATCGTATATGTTCTTGGCGTCTTCTGCTCTTGATATATACCTGGTATATGAATAAAACACAGCAGTAGTACGCACACACCAAATACTGGATTTTGTCGTGTGTATGGCACGGGCAAATTTTATACGTCACGGGACAGCTTACGCGGACTTTAATTGCGCGACGCGCAATGTATGTAAAACCCCTGTTTTGGCAGATACTGGAGCGATGTATAGTCATTCCCAGTGACTAGAGCCAACTTTTATGAGAATCCTCGGCAGACATCGATCGACAAAACCAACGACACCGTCATGAAATCTGAACGGAATGCGCTGGTTAAGGTCTCCGACCCAGCCTAGTGTCACAGTGCTCACACCTCGGTCGGTGATATGTGGCGTGGGCTGACCAGGCGTCTGATAAAAAAAACATTTTGGCACTGGTCTGTAGAAGACAGACGACAAAAAATCTCTACCCCTCACCGATGACAAGAAATAGACAATTTCTCAGGTTTGACATCGATCGACAAACCCAACGATTACGTCACGAACTCTGAATGAAGTGGGCTGGTTAGAGGCTCCGACCCACATTAGTATCACAGTTCTCACACCTCGGTCGGTGATATGTGGCGTGCCAGGCGTCTACTGAAGACATATTTGGCACCTGGTATGTAGAAAACAGACGACAAAAACTCTCGATTCCTCTCCGTTGGCACGAAACAGAACTTTTTGAAAGCTCTGACGAAGAGCATAGGACGCCGCGGCCAACCTCCCACCCCCTAGACGACGGATTCCAATTATACGTCCCAGGCCATAATTTAAACTCATTGGCCTTGCCCGGTACCAAGTTCGTTGACCATGGGTGGAGTATATGTCGAGATCGAAGGTCAATCGTCGCGTGACTGCGGGTGTGCGAGCTGCGAGCTGTGTCTTTCTTCTTCTAGTTTGTGTGCGGCGTGATTTCACGTGGTTCCCGTGGTTCCCGTTAATACAGCGATTTTATTGGAAGATGGCTCCCGTCGTTCGCGTTATTTCAGCCATTTGATTGGAAGATAGCTGGCGTCAACTGCCCCGTGTTAGTTCAGACTTTTGCCCGTGGGTATCCTGGTTTCCACCTCGAAATCCGGCATGATAATTTGAAGACGAAAAATCTACAACCGCTGTGACCACAGAACTTGTACGTATTCGTCTTGTATCTCTCTTTTAGTTTCAAGAATCGGCACGGACACTGGTTGTGCTGGATGTCGACGGGTAGAAAGAACAAGAACACACAAACACACACCGGGAGCGTTTTTCCGAACAGCAGTGTTTTCTGCTCGTACCCCCACGAATAGAGTACTACGGTAGATGGTCTTCTTCCTCACTGTGTCAACCCTTCCCAGGCTGTCTCCCTAGTTCAACCAACTGCACTCATCATGAACTCTATGCACCTCTTGCCCATCCCCTCTGTCCAAGCATGCCAACGATTCAATACCTCTCCACAAACCCCAGATTTCCTCCGTTCAATACTCTACACAACAATTTGAAGACGAAAAACCTGCATATGAAATGTTTTGTCCAACAGAAAGAGCTTCTTTCTCGTAGCAGGTGCCACCACTACTTTTGTTTGTACTGATGTATTATACCACATCTACAGCAGCAGCAGTATTTCTCCAACACCATACAGCAGAAGCAGTAGCAGTAGGACGCGAGAGGCCAGGGTCAGCGTGGCTGTACGGTCGGCTTGTCGATCTATCCCTTGAACCCTTTGTACACGTACTCCATTTGGTCCTGTGTTGGTTCTGAACTCCAAAATCGGCATAGTTTGAAGACGAAGAATCTGCACCCGACATGCACTAGAGATGTCCAAGAGAGAGAGAACTTCTCGTAGCAGGTAGCAGGTGCCACCGCTACTACTGATGTACGACATCTACAGCAGAGCTTCTCCAGCAGCAAGACAGCAGCAGCAGTAGCAGTAGGATCCACGAGGCCAGGGTCAGCATCGCTGTACGCTCGGCTTGTGTGTGAACCCTTCGTACATGTGTTTCCTGGTTCCGCACTCGTAATTTGAAGACGAAAAAATATACATCCTGACATGTGTGTCCAACAGAGCTTCTAGCAGTGCCACCGCTACTATTAATATTACTGTACAACAACTACAGCAGATCTTCTCCCGATTCTCCGTCCCCTCCTCAGTAGGAGGGTCGGCCTGACAATACCACCTGCAGCATGTCTCGGGGGACATGGCCCGAGCGCTCGTTGCTGTGGACAGGCACAGTCTGCCTACCAGTACTCGTAGAGCTGGGTTTCGTTTGGTAGAACTAAAAAAAAACAAAACCGCTATAATATTTTATATTTTTAGTGTTGGTTCTGTGTATTTTCAACATGGCCCAGCACAACATGTGCCTTCAGACGTTGCCGCACCTAGCTCGACCAACTGTGAACGACTCACCACCGCTCCAGCACGAGACGGTTTCGTTTGTGTGTGTGCGTGCAAAAGAGCCCGCCGGGACTGGAATTGGTGCCGTGTGCGTTGAGCGCGGTGGTCAAACGTGGCCCAAAAAAATGTTGAATCACACACACATACCAGAGAAACTCAAAGCAAGGCACCCTACCCTCGTATCCGAGCCGTTATGAAGAGGCTGTTTTTTCCATGGAAGACCAAGAAAGAAAAGGCTCGCGCTGCGCGCCTCGCGCCTCATTATTAATAGTCTGAACTCAATATTGTCCTCTCAAGTCTATGTATATATACTCGCGAGGCGCTTATCACAACACCATTAACTCCACACTATCTTTGTCGTAAACCGTTGATGCTGTCACTGCTTCCGCTGCCATCGGTTCTTCAATTGCCGCCTGCAGCATGGGAGGTCGAACTGAAGGAACTCGTCAATCCATCGCTCACCAAAATTACGGACAGCCCTTCTAGCGGCCGGGACCAGACCTGTGCACCCGACGGGTGTATAGGCGTGCTCACGAGGGTGAGTGCCTCGGTTTATTGACACTACAGGGGATCATCGTAATCAGGACCAATCATGCACAAGGTACTCTGAAGGTACCAGTATTACCTACTTCGTACTTAGTGCCAGGATTCAAAGGCCGATGGATTGCCCAGCCCAGAGTAACACTCCCCCCCCCTCTGAACTGCAGTAGTCATATCTGGGATGCATCATGCTGAGCGAATACGGATTATTCTGTGTTGTGCTGAACCAACACGAACGAACATCCACCTACGACGTCGTTGGTTGGCGAATTTCAATATCGTAAATGTTCTAGGCCTCTCCTGCTCTTGATATAACAAACACGGCAGCAGTACGCACACACCTGTAACAAATACTGAATTTTGTCGTGTGTATCCTGGTTTCCATCTCGAAATCCGGCATAATAATTTGAAGACGAAAAATCTGCACTGCTGTGACCACAGAACTTGTATTCGTATGGTACCTCTCAGGGATTGAAGAATCGGCACGGACACTGGTTGTGCGGAATGTCGACAGGTAGAAGGAACAAGAATACACAAACACGCATACCTGACATGTTTTTCCAACAGCAGTGTTTTCTGGTTGAAATCAGCATATTTTGCAGACGAAAAATCTGCATATGAAATGTTTTGTCCAACAGAAAGAGTTTCTTTCTCGTAGCAGGTGCCACCACTACTTGCTTGTATTGATGTTAGCCGGCGTCCCCGGTGGCTTGGTAGGTGGTCCGCGTGCCTGTCAAGATCATTTTCGTGGGTTCAAGTCTCACCGAGTGCTTGCTCATAGGGACTTTTTCTTGCTTAAAAAATTGATTAGCGGAAAGCGCGAGAGAGCGTGAGTTAGCTACATTCGATGAAAATCGACGAGCAGTGGGAATGCTGAACCCTATGCGCGACAAAAGATGAAGGCACGTACCGGGGGGGAGAAGGGACGACACCTGTGACCACGGCTTGTCCAGAAGATCGTCGAGGGTAAAACCTCCTACGAGTGGGCTGGAAAGTAGAAGTGATGAAGAAAAAAAAAAAAATAAAAAATTGATGTACGACATCTACAGCAGCAGTGTGTTTCTCCAGCAAAAAAAACAGCAGCAGTAGCAGTAGGTCAGCGTCGCTGTACGCTCGGCTTGTCAATCAAACCCTCGAGCCTTTTGTACACGTACTCGATCTTATCCTGTGTTGGTTCCGAGCTCGAAATTCCTCTTAATAATTTGAAGACGAAGAATCTGCACCCGACATGCTCTAGAAATGTCCAAGAGAGAGAGAACTTCTTGTAGCAGGTAGCAGGTGCCATCGCTACTACTGGTGTACGACATCTACAGCAGAGCTTCTCCAGCAGCAAAACAGCAGCAGCAGTAGCAGTAGGACACACGAGGCCAGGGTCAGCGTCGCTGTACGCTCGGCTTGCGTGTGAACCCTTTGTACATGTGCTTCCTGGTTCCGCACTCGTAATTTGAAGACGAAAAATCTATAACCTGACATGTGTCCAACAGAGCTTCTAGCAGTTCCACCACACTACTACTGCTGTACAATAACTACTGCAGATCTTCTCCTGATTCTCCGCCCCCTCATCAGTAAGAGTGTGGGCCTGACAATACCACCTGCAGCATGTCTCGGGGACATGGCCCGAGCGCTCGTTGCTGTGGACAGGCACAGTCTGCCTACGTATAATCGTGGATCTGGGTTTCGTTAGGTAGATCTCAACCAAACAAAACCCGTTCTAATATTTTACGTTGTTGGTACTGTGTTTTTCAACATGGCCCAGCGCAAACGTGTGCCTAAACACGTTGCCGCACCTATTTCGACCAACTGTGAACGACTTACCACCGCACCAGCACGAGAAGGGTTCGTTTGTGTGTGCGTGCACAGAGTCCGCCGGGACTGATATTGGCGCCGTGTGCGTTGAGCGCGGTGGTCGAACGTGGTCCAAAAAAATGTTGAATCACAGACACCTACACACACATACAGTGACACTTAAAGCGAGGCACCCTACCCTTGCATCCGAGCCGTTATGAAGAAACTCTTTCTTCCTTCGAAAACCAGGAAAATAAAGGCTCTCGCTGCGCGCTTCGCGCGTCTCATTAACATTGTGTTGATCTTAATAAGCATATTTCGTCCTGAAATCTATGTTCCGGGTAAAGCAATATTATGTTCTGGGTTGCGTGTCAGGCGCGATTGCTGACGCATCTATTGGCACAGGAGGGTTATACCACTTTTTATGCAGTCGGAAACTAGGATCGTAAAAGCCGGTTTCCGATCGGTTATTTTTCCGACTGGAATGTGAATAGCTACCCTTTTTATCGTCCGTCGGATCGAGTATTCAGTTTTGTATTTTTTCTGGAGACGTTTGATGCAAGTAGCGGAGTGACTTCCAATATATGGACTATTAATAGCTCCAAGACAAGAAGTGTAGGGCAGGCGGAAGTCGGTTCAAACCTGCTTCTTCGTAATGCTCCTGGGGTCAGGGAGGTCTTCATCCTCCAGCAGCTGCGCCCAACCACAAATGCGTGCTGATGTCTCGCTTCTTCCTTGTGCAGCGTGTGAGCTTCACACGCGGTGCGTTCTCGTCCATCTCGTCCTCGGGGCCATCGCGGCGCTGGATTTGTTCGAGTGTCACGAACGCCACAGCCAGCGCAGCAGTTGGCTAAAAGTCATCGATACCATCGGGTGCTGTCACGTGGTGCTGACGGGCATAGAGAAGGATGTATCTCCCTGACTCGCGCCGAGCAGCAGCAGAAGGGGCAGCAGCCAAGCCAGCGTCGCCGATGCTGTGGTGTGGGATCGTGTCGTGTGTCGTGTTGTTGCGTGGGTGTGTTGTACTCCTACGAGTATGCCGCGGGACTTTATAACATCTCCGATGCATGAATCCGACTGGCGAGTTGGATCGAAAACCTCAGTTTTTTCGACTGCCTGGTCCAGTTGGAAATCATAATCGAAAAATCGTGAATTGAAAAGGCGCCTTTTCACTGCATAAGATCGCCAATTTTGTCTTCGATCGAAAACCGACATTTTCAATCCATGTTTCCGACTGCGTAAGAAGTGGCCTTATAACAACGATACATAATGTGCGTGCTATATATATATATATATATTTTTTTTTAATCATCACGTTTACTTTCCAGCCTAAATCGTAGGAGGTTTTGCCATTAGCGATGTTCTGGACAAGCCGTGGTCACATATGTCGTCCTTTCTCCCCCCTGGTACGTGCCTTTATTTTTTGTTGCGCATGGGGTTCAGCATTCCCACTGCTCACTGTTTTTCATCGAATGTAGCTAACTCAAGCTTTCGCGCTTTCCGCTATTATAATGCTCAATTTTTATGCAAGAATAAGTCCCTACGAGCATGCACTCGGTGAGACTTGAACCTACGAAATTGATTTTAGTAGGCACGCGGACGACCTATTAAGCTAGCGAGGACTTTAGTTGACATACGAATAAAACTAGAACATACACTGCTGTAATATCGTTTACAGTAGTAGCATTCGTAAATATGTTGTACTGGAAAATTATTTCGTATATATGAGTACTGGAGCACTATTATACTACTGTAACTGCTGAGTCATTGCTGTTGATGGCAGGGTTAGGGTCTTATTCTTGGACGCTGCACGCATTGAAACGACGATTTCCTGGGCTGGGTACTGACGCAGGACTTGTAATGTGCACTGCACTGCAAGTCAGAAACATTTACAGGTAAACCTATTATTGCTCGTATGCGAAAGTCTGTACAGCCAGCAGAGAGAGGTGCCTGGGGACTGGATAGATTCACTGAACAGAGGCTTCAGGGTTGGTCACTGGCGCAGTAAGTGCTTCACGTACAGTTGCCATTGTTGATAGAAGGAGTACGTTGTACTCCCACTTCAGTTACACTGATACACTTTTCAATAGAGCCATCTGGGATCATCGCTGAAGGGTGGCATGTCTGGACACTGACCGCACTGAAGCATTTTGTTGGTTGGGCGGGGCACTGGCACATAGTGTTCCGGCCTGTATATTCGCCAATATTTTTTTACTACGTACGTCCCACCCAATGTGTCTCCAGAAGCGAGAAGAGGGAAGGAGGAGCTCTCCGCCTTTCCGGCAGTCACGCTGTCGCGATTTATGCCCCCTCGCGAGTTACATTTGGTGCACATACCAAGCGCTAAATGAAGGGGAGGGGTGGATGATGCATGGCATTAAGTCAAGACCTATTATACTCATGAAACAACCACCTTGCATTTGATCGACCACATGACCTAAGAGAAGGAGCACCAAGCGGTACGTAGATATCTTGATATCTTGAAGGATAGAAACCGGTACAAAATGTGGGGGGATTGTTGGCCAAGCTTTCGGCAGTGAAGGTCTACTCGGGAGCATTAGTGGGGTAGTTACCCATGGTGAAACGTACATATGACGGAGAAAACGACGTACGGGGCATCCCGATGTGTGAGTAAGACTTTGTGTTATGCAAGCCGCCCTTGAACCTTGCACGGTGAAAATAACCTCCCTGGAGGAAAGTAACCAGTACAGCAGCGGGGCAAGAAGATAGAAGATACGATCGTGGGACGCCAGGATGGTTACCATGCAGATCGCCTGACACAAACGTGGGGTACTTGTGTTAAGGGTGTTGAACTTGGCTCCCGGCTACGAGCCCGTGTTGGAGACACTATTCAGTGTGGTGCGCCGGCAAAAGAACTGAAAGACACCAGACCCTCAACGAGTACTAGGATTGGGAAGTCCCAGTAACTTGAACACTTCCCACTACCACTATGAACACAAACAAGCTGGAGATATTCTCGGAAGAGATTAGGAGAAAGACGGTGAGGAAGGGTGGGTGGAGAAAGAAAGATTGGTAGGGTAAAGTACTAGTAGTGCTGATATTTGGAGTTCCTAGCGACATGACAAGGATTGAGTTCAAGAGGAAGTGCGACGAAGTAGGACTGTATTGCTTCGCAATAGGAAACGTAGAACGAGAAGGAGAACACTTTCGAGTCACTCTGAAGCTGAAAGCGAGCATGGAATGGCAGAGGATAGAGACAGAAAAAGTGTCGGCATGGGTTAGAAGACTAGGATGGAGAGTATGCATAGCAAATGGAATATCGAAACTAAGACGCAGCCCTAGGGTGAACGAAGGTAGGGGGAGGCAAGAAACAGCAGGTGGCTCAAAGGGAATGGGGGAGAAACATAGCTCAGAACAAGCAGACAAGAACAGGAACGGAAACGAAAATAATGCTCAAAGAAGAGATAACGGAAATACTCGTGGCGACAACGGAGAACGAACAGGTAAGACTAGAGCGGATAGTGAAACGAAAAGGAGGCTGAGAATAGGATCATGGAACGTATGTGGCTTCGCCACGGAAGAGCGCAAAAGAATCGAAATTGCCGAACAAGTAAGTAAGCGCGACCTAGACATAGTGGGAATTCAAGAGTCGTGGGAGAAAGAAGGAGGGGAGATAGGATCCAAAGTTGGAGAGTACGCATGGATAGGGAAAACGAGGAAGGGACAGAATAGCAAGAATAGGGGGGCGGGGGGTGTGGGGTTCCTAGTCAAAGAATACATGTGTGACATAATAGAGGTGATCAAAGACACTAAATTCGACGAAAGCATATGGATTAAGATTCCAGGGGAGCGGGGAGCGAAATATTACCTCTTAGGAAACATATATATATGCCCCCAGAGTCGAAGAATACGATAAAAGATATACAGAGGAAGTTCAGAGAAGTAGCAGTAGATGTACAGAAGTATAAGAGGCAAGAAGAAGTAGTACTAGTGGGAGATTTTAACTCAAGAATTGGGAGGGCAAGCAAACTGAATGAGAACATTGGACAGTATGGGGAAGTAACTAAGAATAAGAATGGGGAAGAGATGTTGAAGTTCCTCAAGCACAACGAGATGAAAACGTTGAACGACAGAGTAAAAAAGGCAGAACCGGAATGGACTAGACAGTGCATACAAAAGGGAGAAAGCTCTGTCCTTGACTTTATAGTAGTAGGAAATGGAAGTGGTAAGGAAACGGAACTACATGTATGCGCAGCGGACATAGGAACTACGGATCACTGTCTAATACGGACAGACAGTCAACAGACGAGAGTTATCAAACATAGAAGAGGTAGGAAATTGTATCGATGGAGAATAGATAAACTAGAAGTAAAAGAGAAACGGGAAGAGTTCCAAGAAGAGATGGCCAAAAATGCAGAGAAATTTTACGAGCTGTTGGAAATAATAGGTACAACAAGGAAAGATATAGAAAGGGATGATGCAGGAGCTAGGATAATAGAAGGATGGGAGCAGTTGGTCAAGACCACAGCAAGTAAAGTAAAAGGGAAGAAGTTGATAGTATGCAACAGAGCGGTAAAATGGTGGGATGAAGAAGTGAAAGAGGCTATAAGAGCAAGGAGAAAGGCACACGCAAGGTATACATCGAGTAAAACTTCGACAGGGTGGGAGGAGTATACTATAGCTAGAAAGAAAGTAAAAGAGATGGTAGAGAAGAAGAAGAAAGGGATATGGAAAGACGTAGTAAATAAAACAAATGAAGACTTTGAGGGCGGGATGAAGCAGATGTGGGTGGGGATAAAAGGGATACTTGGTAGACAAGCAGGAGAGGCAGACACGGGAATAGCTACTCTAAGAACACAGAACGGTAAAATGGTTATTAGTTCGAAGGGGAAATGGGAGGTACTAGTAGAGCATTACCGAAAGCTAGGAACACCCACAGCCAACGAAACGTTCGATGCAGAATTCGAGAAGCAAATCAACGCGTGGGCAGACGCGAACGTAGATACATCAGAAAGGGAAGACAGTGGTTCGGGAGGGTTACAGAGAGAGTTCACAAGGGAAGAGGTAAAGAAGTGTGTAGCTAAACTTAAGAATAGAAAGGCAGCAGGGGCAGACCAAATAGTGAATGAATTTATGAAGTACGGGGAAGAAGGAATGCTTACCATGATGTTTATGTTGTATAACTGGATATGGAAAAACGAATACGCACCTAGGAGGTGGAGAGAAGGAGTACCAGTAAATATATTCAAGAAAAGAGATAAGGCTGACCCGGGGAACTATAGAGGGATAACGCTACTAAGCACAGTAGGTAAAATATTTTGTGATTTTGAACGATAGAATGGGAACGATGATGGAGAAGGAAGACAAAATAAGCGAAGGACAAGCAGGGTTTAGGCCAAACCGTAGCTGCGTAGACCATGTGTACACCTTAGGTAAGATTATTCAAGGTAGGAAAGACGCGGGACTAACAACGTACTGTTTCTTTCTAGATGTGCAGAAAGCCTACGACACAGGATGGAGAAATTGATTGTGGAAAAAACTGTGGGAAATAGGAATCAGAGGAAAGATGTGGAGAATGATGAAAAAGATGACGGAATGTGCGAGAAGTGCTGTGATGATGGACGGGGAAATATCGAAGTATGTTGATATTTTACAAGGTGTTGCACAGGGATGTACGTTGTCACCTAACTTATTACATAATATATTTATATTAACGACCTGATAGTAGCAGTTGAGGGAGCAAGGCAGGGAGTCACGGTAAGGGAAGATACGGTGTCGGGATTGATGTTTGCGGATGACTTCGTGGGGATATCAGAAACACCCGAAGGATTGCAGAAACAAATAGAGAAGGCGCTAGAATACACCAGGAAATGGAGGGTGACGGCGAACGTCAAGAAATGCGCAGTAGTTGTTTGCAACGAAGATAAGGTAAACCCCGTAAGTTTCAGTTGGAAGTGGGGAGAAAATGAATTGCCGATCGTAGACCAGTATACATACCTTGGCGTAGAGATCTCTAAAGACTGCTGTTGGGATACACATATAGCAAAAGTAATAGGAAAGGGTAAGGCACAAGTAGGCAAGATGGAGGCGATCCTAACAGACCAGAACCTTAACACTAGGATTAAGAGATGTATCTTGCTGAATATGATAGTACCAAAGCTAGAATATGCAGGAGAAGTATGGGAAGGGAACGCGAAACTCGTAAAACAGTTGGAAACAGTACAAATTACAGCAGCTAAAAAAATCCTAAGATGCTGAAGTACGACTAGTAATACAGTATTAAGAGCAGAACTGGGAATGCGCCCACTCAAGACAAATAGAGACATGAGAAAGTTGAACTAGCAATATAAAGCAAGGAACATGCCAAAAAAGAGTGTTGCTAGCCATAGTTGATAGAGCTGTATGGGAGAAAATATCAAAAGGGCCAGCTGGAATAAGGTGGGATGGCGTAGTTGAGAAAGTATGGAAGGATCTAGGGGGAAACCAAGTAGAGATGATGTCCGCCGGGAAGTTTGGGACGTACAAGGCAGACGTAGGAGAAAGGATAGAAAGAAGGGAAAGGCCAGCGCTAAGAAACAAGGTGGAATCGGAAAAACACTTAGAGATATACGGGGGATTGAGGGAAGGAATAGGAATGAAAACGTATTTCCATGGCCCAATGGACTTCGCGAAAACGCTGAAACTGCGCTTTCGTGTAGGGGACCTGGACCTGCCAGAAAGAAGAAAGGGGTACACCAGTAGCCGGGAAGAGGAGGAAGTAGACGCACAGATGTGCCCGTGTGGCAAAGCAATATAGAGTAGAACTCACATAGTAGGAGTATGTGAAATATACAAGGAGGAACGGGATTTGTTAGAGGAGATGAGGAAAATAGACGAATGTGACATGGAGGAGTTTGATACAATGAATAGCAGCGAGAAAACGATCGCTATCCTAGGAGATAGATGGTGCCCACAGGAGGCCAAACAGGAAGGGGATAAGATTAGCAAAAAGTTTCTATGTAATTTATTGAAACAACGTAATGAGCGCCCAATTGTTGGAGGTGTCTCTATTAGGAGTAGGAACGGTGCTCCGTCTCGAAAGGGATGCGTGGTCAATGGTCAAATGACTAAGGCAAGCAACAAATGAGTACGCCCCCCCCCCCCCCCCCCCCCCCCCCCCCCCCCCCCCCCCCCCCCCCCCCCCCCCCCCCCCCCCCCCCCGCGAGTTATGGGCCCGCTTGACCATAATATCTACCCCCCTCCTCCAATATGTTTACCCCCCCCCTCCCCAATATTTCGCACGCTTCCTCGAATATATGAACCCCCCCATATACAGTTACCGTCCCCCATATATTCACCCCCTATCCGATGTACTAGGGTTGATATAGCCTTATCACCCGCGGAAATACTAGGAGGGATACAAAATATGCGAGGTTAGTGTCAATATGTACTTATCCACCCCACCCCCTAGGATAACACCTATTCATGGTTTTTATCACCCGTTGCGTTTTACATACTAGATGTGGAGTACATTATCTGACGAGATGAATATTACAGTATATCAACGGGCCATATTGTATATCAACGTGGATGTATCATCCGTTGATATTCCATATCACCTGTTGATCTAGCAGGGGGGGGTGAATTCGTGGGGTTAGTATACGCAATGATGGGGATAATGTATATTAGGGGGGGCGTTGCTATATTGGGGGGAGGGTGGATAGGGTGAATATATGAGGGGGCAGGGGGGGACTGAGGGTTAAGGTTAGATAGGAGATATAAGGCGCTACGCTCGCTCAGGAAGGAAAACTACATCAAATTATACGAAGCATACAGGAGTCCATGATCGAAAATAGTTTTATATGATGATTGTAGCTGCAAATTGGCGACTTGATAATGTCAATTGTCCCGCCACCATGCTCCAGGAGAAAACGGCTAGGACGCCACATACGCTTCGCGTCGCCTGCGGTTCCGCCCGCTACGCTCGCTCAAACGTCGCGCGTATGTACATACCCCATGTAGGGTATTTAGTTTCTCCTTTTGATTTGCTGTGTGTCTGTACTTGTACAAAGAGAAAGTACAGCACGGCAGAGAAGCACCGCAAAAACATTGAACACGAAACCGAAAAATTCACAAAGAAAGACAAAACCCGTCCCCTCTCGTGTAGTAATTTCCTGCCTGATTGGAGCACCTTCCACTAGTCAAAACATAAAAAAAAACACCAGAGCTTGTCCCTTACTCGCGTACGCCAGCCGCCGCGTTCGCGACCATTTCGCAACCGATTCGGTCCTTGTAAGGCTTTCGTCTCTCTCTACCGCAGTGAGCCCCGTCGCCCGCCTCGCGTGAAGCCTGGTTGCTCACCGTGGCCCTCGTTTGCCAGCTCGACAATGTTGGTGCTTAGATTGCCTCGCTCTCTCTAATGATGTTTAGTTCCGTCGCAAAAATAATCACCGCTTTACTTTTATTTTGCATATCAAAACGACCCTTGTATACTTGTACATAGTACAACTGGAACCACACCAGGAGGCCAGACAGAGTCTATTGATGCTTCCCTCTTGTCTCGAGGCACACGCGACGCCTAGCCACGACAACGGCGACCGTGCTCCTTGCAACCTCCCCCCTACCCGCCAATATCCGCTGACACCCGCGACAGAGCCGCGCTCGTCCGTGGTGCCATGGTCGGAGTACACGCCCGCACACGAAACAACAGGAGAAATAATGAAAACAGGAGAGAAATGGATAAAACAAAGAAACGCTGGAAAGGTCCGGCAATTAATAAAAGGAGGCGATTTCCAAGTGGAAGCTCTGAGAGGCCAGGGATGTATCAACCGAGCACGCTCAAAGAGTAAGATATCTATAAGTAGTTCTATGTGCTCGATCTCATACATAGCTATAGTCGTATAACCATAGACTCTCGCATCCTCACAATGCCGGGGCGGAACATGTCCGGTTTTCACCGACCAGGCAGACATTGCTTGCACCAGGCGCGAAGCACCGGGAGTTGTCCGGCGAGTCGCATGAAGGGTAAGCTGCATCCGACTGAGAACCGCTTGTGAGGTGGACTTGTGTGGGTGACAGCCTCAACAAGTTGATTTAATTGCCGGTGTAGACACTTCGAGAGGCAACAATGGGAGCACTACGTAGCTGCCTTTTGCGTGCCTTTACCATAAACACTACCACGTGATACGACCATTCGCACTAGTGCGATGTAAAGGTTGTTCACCTGTCACAAATGACCTAACTCGACAACCAGCTGTGACCGACCGCCAAAACAAGAAGAAATAAAATGAGGTACTGTGGTTGTCTAGC
Source organism: Macrocystis pyrifera (assembly GCA_031763025.1). NCBI lineage: Eukaryota > Phaeophyceae > Laminariales > Laminariaceae > Macrocystis > Macrocystis pyrifera. The sequence continues at coordinate 366,623 of JASSKH010000012.1, forward strand.
GAGTGGCATGCTTTACAGTGTCGTTGCCAACCGACGCCCACCCACACTATATATAGTATGAGGGAGGGCGTACTCATTTATCGTCTGCCTTCGTCTTTCAACCATTGACACGCATCCCTTTCGAGACGGAGCATCGTACTCCTAGTACATAGAGCACCTCCAACATCTGGGCGCTCATTATGTTGTTTCCGTATTGTACATACAAACGTTTGCTACTCTTATTCCCTCTTCGAACAACATCCCGTTCCTCCTTGTACAATTCATTTTCTCCTACTTTGTGAGTTCTACTCTCTACTGTTAGAGTACACGGGCACATCTATGCATCCGCTTCCTCCTCCTGCAGGCCGCTGGTATACATCTTTGTTCTTTCTGGCAGGTCCAGGTCACCTATACCTAATATCGGGTTCAGCGTTATCGTGAAGTTGCTTGGGCCGTGTAGATATACTTTTGCTCAATCCCCGTATATGAGTTCAGTGGTTCTCCGGTTTCACCTTGTTTATTAGCGCTAGCCTTTACCTTCTTTCTGCCCTTTGTTCCACTTCTGTCTTGTACACTTAAACTTCTCAGCGGTTATCTTTTCTTGATTCCTTATCTAGTCTTTTTGTGAACTATGTTGTTCCACCTTTTTACCGCTCGCTCTTATGTTAGTTTCTCTCATCCAGCTCTATCAACTATGGCTGGCACCTCTTCCTCGGTATGTTCCTCACTTCGTGTTGCCTTTTCAACAATTTATGTTCTTAAGAATGTAGTATAATCGTACTTGAGCATCTCAGTGTTTTTTGCTGATGATGTCATCTGTACTGTTTCCCATTGTTTTACGAACTTCGCGTTTCCTTCGCATACTTCTCGCCCATATTCTAGCTTTAATACTACCACGTTCATCACTACCTCGCGTGATCCTACGGTAAAGGTGTGAGTCCGTTAGGATCGCATCCATCTTATACCTACGTGTTAGCATCCTTTCATAGTACTTCAATGGGTATGTTTAAGATGTTTGCACCAAGGTACGTACACTGGTCTACGCTCGATAGTTCATCATCTCCCCATTTCCACTCAAACTCACCGGGTTTACCTTATATCTTCGTTGCATACAAGTAGTGCGTACTTCTTGATGAAGCCGTCACTCTCCACGTCCTTGTGTAGTTTAGCTCCTTTTCTATTTGTTTCTGTAATTTTTGGGGTGTTTCTGATGTCCCCTTAAAGTCATCCGCAAACTTCTATCCCCAACCCGTACCCCCCCCACCGTGACACCCTGCTTTGCTGCTTCGACTGCTTCTATTATATTCTCACTATATACCTCAAATGGACTAGGCGATAGCGTACATCCCTGCGCAACTCCTTGTAAGATGTCATCGTGCTTCGATTTTTCCCCGATCAGCAACACCGCTTCTTGCCTATTCCGTCACATATCTCGTCATTCTCCACACGTTCCCTCTCATCAATATCTCCCACAGCTTTGTCCACATTCGATTTCTCCGTGCTGCGTCGTAGGCCCTCTGCACACATGAAAAGAAACATCACGTTGTTAGCCCCGCGTCTTCTCTACCTCGTGTTATGTTACCTGTTGTGCACTCATGGTCTACGCAGCTACGTTTTGGCCTGAACCCTGCTTGCCCTTCACTTGTTTTGTATTCCTTCTACATCGCTGTTCCCCTTGCATGGGGGGGGTATCTCCCCCTCCGTGACACCCTGCTTTAATGCTTCGACTGCTTCTATTAGATCCTCACTGTATACCTCGAATAGACTAGGCGATAGCGTACATCCCTGCGCAACTCCTTGTAGAATATCATCGTACCTCGATTTTTCCCCGATCAGAATCACGCCACTTCTTGCCTATTCCGTCACATGTCTCATCATTCCTAGGCCCACGCGTTCCCTCTAATCCGTATCTCCCACAGCTTTGTCCACACTCGATTTCTCCGTGCTGCGTCGTAGGCCCTCTGCACGCATGAAAAGAAACATCACGTTGTTAGCCCCGCGTCTTCTCTACCTCGTGTTATGTTACCTGTTGTGCACTCATGGTCTACGCAGCTACGTTTTGGCCTGAACCCTTCTTGCCCTTCCATTGTTTTGTATTCCTTCTACATCGCTGTTCCCCTTGTATGGGGGGGGGGGGGGTATATATAAAGGTTGTATGAGGGGTGAATATATACGAGGGGAGGAGGGGGGCGGAGCCCGGGGCATACTTGTCTGTGCTTGCTTCAGTCATTAAACCTTTGACCACGCATCCCTTTCCAAAACGGAGAACGGGGTGGGGGAAATGTATAGAAGGAGTGAAAACATGGGGGGGGGGGGGGGGGGGGGCGTACTCATTTTGCGCTTGCTATAGACATGCCATCTTTGACGACGCATCCTTTTCAAGACGGAGTATAGAAGGGGCATGAATAACCACACGCCTCTCTCCCGGCAGTTGTGCCTTATAACGTGTTCCTTTCTCCGTTGTTTTAGTGTGTGGTCTCTTTCTCTTCACTGAGTGCATGGTATCTGATACTGCTTATGTTGGCGTTTTCGTTCATTGGGATTGTTTGTTTTATTTCTGTGGTCATCTGTTCTTTCCTGTGTGTGTTTTTCTGCTGGTAAGAGCTTTCTACTCTGTGCCCCAAGGGTAGGATCGATGGAGTGACACTCAGTAGTACGACGTCTATATCCGAACGATTTAAACTAAATTTGCGCGGAAACCTCTCACTTGAAGATCGTCACATCATCGCCATACTATGCATGCATTTTTTTGGTTTCTGATCAATTTTCTTTCGTGCCAATGACACCAATACCCCCAGGCCAATGCGGGTTTGAGCTTCGATCGTTACGGAAAATGAAGCGCAATATCGGGATTTTTTTTTTATTTCTCCCGGTGGCGCATTCAGCACGGGGGGCTGTTCAGCCGGAAGGGGTGCTATTAGCCGAGCTAGGTTCGGCCGACTTGCTTTGCTCGGCATTTCTTGCTTTGAGAGGCCTGTATACTGTTGCAATCTAAGCACGGATTAATTTTATTGCCAGTATCAGTGCTATTGACCAAGTCAGCCAGTCATCAGCTCTAGTTTTTGGGGATGGGTATTGGCGCAATATGTACCGCTATTACAAATATTCTTGCAGTATAGTGTTGCACCGATTGTTTTTGGCACAAATACCTCATTTCTCCTCACCACAACTACAAACCAGGCTTCATCTATGAGAGTACGAGTCTGGGCCGGTGGCGAGAGACAACGTTTTTCCCGAAAGCCCCCTTCTTTGTCTCTGCTCTTCCTCTCGTTGGTTCATGACCTCGATTGTGACATTTTATGTTGTATGAGATTGCGTATAGTGGGACACATCAATGCGTACACTAAAATTCTCAGTTTGTAATACCCAGAATATATTGGTAGTTGCAAATATGTTTGTCTGTCTGTCCGCATCCCTTTTTTTTCTCAAATTTATATAGTTAATACTATGTTCCAATGATCGATATATAAGGTCGGCACAGATGATATCTATACGACGTACTCGACTCTTACAGACCATATACACGGAAACATGACGTACCACCACGCAATATTTAGCTATCTAATACATATCCCCACTCCGTACCATCATACCATACCACCAGTATACATTATGACATATCGTGATTTTTCCAAATAATGTATCAAACCGTAGCATATACCATACCAACACTCACTTACCATGCCACACCGCGAACCAAGTCACACCGTACTGCGGTACCACATACCATACCATATATACCCATACTATACCAACACTACCCGAGGGGCGCAATCAAACGAGGACTGAAAGAGTAATGAACTACTTATAGATATCTCACTCTCTGAGTGTGCTCGGTTGGTACATCCCTGGCCTCTCAGAGCTCCCACTTGAGAATCGGCTGCATTCATTTGTTGCCGGACCCTTGCAGCGGCTCTTTGTTTTCTCCATTTCTCTTTGCACTTTCGGTTCTTCCTTCCTTTTTTCTTATTTCGCTCCGTGCGCGTGCGTGTACTCCGAGCACGGCACCGCGGGCGAACCCGGCATCGGCGCGGGTGTCAGCGGGTGCTGGCGGGTAGAGGGGGAGTTGCAAGGAGCACGGTCGCCACTTTGGTGCCTAGGCGTCGCGTGTGCCTCGAGACACGAGGGATGCATCAATAGACTCTGTCTGGCCTTTTTTTGTGATTTTTGATAGAGTACGTACTAGAATTTAAGGGTTGTTCGGGATTGTAAGATAATAATCAAGCGGTGCTTATTTTTGCGACCGGTTTGAAAATCACAGAGGGACGTACCCAGCCTGTGCACCAACATTGTCAAGCTGGCGAACGAGGTACACGGTGAGCACCGGGCCTCACGCGAGGCGGGCGATGGGGCTCACTGTGGAAGAGAGGGAGGAAAGATTTACCCGGACCGGATCGATGGCGAGATGGTCGTGAGAGGGGCAGGCGGCGTATGAGGCTGAGGGAGAAGCTCTGCTATTTGATTTTATTTCGTTATTCATTTTTATTTTCGACCGGTGTAAGGTGTTCCAATCAGGCCGTAAATTATCACACGCAAGGGGACGGAGATTTATTTCTTTCAGAAAGTTTCGGTTTCATTTTCATTGGTCTGTGTTTTGCTGTGCTGCTATGCCGTGCTGTGCTTTATCTTTCGTACATACGAGTACAGACACAGAGCATATCGAAAGAAGAAAACAAGTACCCTACCTGGGGTATGTACGTACGTACGACATGTGAGTGGGCGTAGCGGAAAACCGCCCGCGACGCGAAGCGTATGTGGCGTCCGAGCTGTTTTCTCCTCAAGCATGCTGGCGGGACTCTTGGCATTTTCAAGTCGCCAGTTTTCAACTACATACAGTCATGAAAACAACAACATTCAATCATGGACCTCTCTCCGCTTCATATAATTTGACGTAATTTTCCTTCCTGAGCGAGCGTAGCTGGCGGCGTAATCCGCCCGCGGGGCGAAGCGCCTTGTAGATACATACCATACGGCTATGCCATCAAACACCACGACAAATGCACAAGAGCATGCCTGCAGGGCGACAGAGCAGGAGCGAGTATAGATAACATACTGCTGTACCAACACCACACCAACGAGTATAGATACCATACCGCTGGTGTACTGAGATACCATAGTGCAGCTGTTGTACCAACACCACACGAACGAAATCCCGCTGGAGAAAATAGTTGGAAACCCTGCTGTTGCGGCACGTTCAGGAAACCCCGCTGCATAAATGCCGAAATTACGTCGGAAATACTGCTGTTGCATGATACCATACCGCTGTTGTACGAACAACACAGAAACGAAGATAGATAATACTGTACGTTGAGTTTGGCAAAATGGTCTCCATAGGCAGTAAGTATTTGAACAAAGACGGGATGACAAGAACAAGACCAAAGCGAGACAGATACCGAACAACTATTAATATTATAAGTTAAAAGCAGATGATGTTTTTCCACCTGCCCGTGCAGACTCTCTTTTGTTTCAGAGGGTTACTTGGCAAAACTCGATGAAAATCGACGAGCAGTCGGGAATGTTGAACCGTGTCGGCGATAAGATTAGAGCGGAAAATGGACAACACATGCGCCTACGGTTGGTCCAGAAGCGGAAAAACAAAAAGAAGACAACCAGGATACCTCCCCCCAGAAAATACGCTATTGGCCTCTTTCTAAAGCATGTGCCCCACTCAAGATTCGCAACTGACACGATCCTCTAACGGACGTCGCAGCCGCGATATCAACTTCAAGACGAAACGTCTTTTACTTGTATATTCTCTGTGTGGTACAGACATCTCTTGGCTATTCGCCTGTCCGTTCCTTTATTTCCGCCGTGCGTACAAGCGCAGTATCAGGAAACCCCGGTGTAGAAAGTATTCGGAAAGGCTCTGTTGTTCCGGAACTATCAAGAAACCCCGCTGTAGAACATACTCAATAGCGGTCATGTCAGTTACGTGTCGACCTCGTCCATCTCATCCGCCCTAGGAGGTACGCATCCACGCATGAAACCCTCGACCTCAAAACTGAACACAAAGCACAAAGGTTGTAGGGTGTTGAATGCCCTTTACGAACCAAGGTGAATATCCCATATCCCCACACAGTACGACCACGCGTAGTACCGATAGCCAGGACGCAGACGATCAGTACGAGCCAAACCCGGGTGCTGGGGTGTCGTCTATGATAATACCGGCTAGTCTCCCTCGTCACTATCACCAACTACAACTAACTGCGACTGCACAAGACAATATGACAAGCAAACTGAGCACAGCGCTCTAATGCATTTTATCGACGGTAATGACAATAGCATATATCGCTTGCAATGCATAGTTCGATCTACTTGGTGCCCTCGGCTAGTGTCAGTATAATACGAGTATACTTTGCCCTCTCCGTACCTTTAGCTCCAGCACCCAGCCGTCCACAATCACGCGTTGTATGAACCGATTGCGACAGAGGGATCATATATTAGCAGCCGCTACAATACTGGCACAATACATCGCTTTACCTGTACGCACCCATGCTGCAGGAGGGCGGTTTGCTTAGAAGTTCCCAACACAAACTTTCTCCGGAAACTGTTTGTTTTTTTCAGGACGGATCTCAGAGTCTGGGCACGCGGTACGGCTGCACCCAACCAGAGCTCGGCGGTTTTCCCGGCGCCTGCACTGTGAAGTACAGATTGAATGAGGAGCCATACGGCGGCGGAATCCAGTACATCCTCTCTTCGGTTCACGTAGGTTCGTTGTGGAACAAGCGACGGCAACAAAAGGAAGGTTTCACGAAGCATCATTCCCTCTCACCCACTTCTACTGGTCTGCCACCTAACAGCCTTGGGGGCGGGAAATGAAGAAGAAGACCTGTTCACTGATGACTTGGTGATACGAATCATTACCCTGGTAGGTAGTTGTTGTACGGGGCCGATAACTACTTGCCGCGGGGGCATTTGCGTTCAAGAACACCGGTATACGTTGCTCGCGTCCAAGCGCGCCACGCCGACCAATTTGATTTTTACCCTATCCGCGCTACTGCCCTCGATAGACCGCCTGCCATACGAATATTCACTCTGTCGTTGGCTTCCCGTGAATACGATGAGCAGCAGTCCTAATATCGAGGAAATGTGCAATCTGCTTCGACGGTGTCGATAGCGGTTAATGCACACGTACATTCTTGTCGTGCTCACCAGCCCCACCCTCAATGTTGCAATAAAAAGATTGCTCGTCGCTGTTCCATGCCGTCTATAGATACATATAGATACTTGTATCTACCACCTGTCGTTTTGATCGACGGCGCTTTCCTCTGGAGAAGGAATTGACACGTCCACCCCCACGTACCTATAGAGTTGCCTTGGTTGTGTCTTCACGAACTAAATATCGCGTAATCTCCCCACAGGTCGTGAACATGTACCGTTTATGCTGTAGTTTGCTTATGCGCTAGCTGCTTTGTTGCCGGTTTGTGTGCTGGCTGCGCACTCCCCGTGGCGGAGACGACGGCTACTAGTAATCTGTAATGCTGCAATGCTGTTGTAGCAATATTGGGAAGATGGCGGTGAAAGACAAGGCTACCTCGTACTTGCAGGAAGCCGTGAGCGTTGCGGAAGCGATGCCCCCAGTGAGTTTCCCTGTACCCTATTCCCTCAATTCCCTTTCCTCTGTGTTTGAAGCGTTCACGGCCGACAGTCAAACCACCCTAGATGTTTTCATCGGACGAGACAAAGTGGTGGAATCATGGACGGGAGAGAAGGGGGTGACGGGGCTGCAAGAGATACCAGGCTTGGCGGGGTACCCTGCGGACGAGTTCGAGCTGGAGGCCGTGATGAGCGAGGGAAGTTACATCGGGATCACAGAGGTGAGGCAGCTTGCCGATATATGTCGGTGTGTTTTTCATGTTTTAATTCACACGCTACAGCAATTTTCAAACGAACACACCGTTGGGGACGACCTCGAATCGCCAATAATATGGAAATAAATTCAACGTATTTTCTGGCTCTCCTGTTCAGTTTAAATTGTTCACCTTAACGCGCGGTGCTGTTTTGTGTCCTGCCCGAACGACAAATGAGATGTATTGGCCCTCCTGGAGATATTTTTTATCACTGGAGAGGGACACACAAACAAAAAGCTCAAGGTACTGGCATCGAACGACACAATCACGAGCTGCTGATGGCTTGAAGAGTAGAGTGTACTCCAACCCTTTAGTAGTGTACTGCACATGCACGTAATTTTGAGCCTGACTCCAAGCGCTTTGTCCCCACAGTCCTAAAGGCGTTAATGATCATGAAATTGTACTCCAACCCTATGAGTACTACAGGGGACCAAAGAAAAATGACCTATAGTCTACACAAAAAAACTATACTTACCTATTTTTACGAGCAATATTTGGTCCTATTCACTATGGTCCCCCCGTAATAGTGTAGTGTACATGCATCCAAGTATGAGTCTAACTCAAAATATTTTGTCCCCACATAGTGAAGGCAGTCCCAAAGGGGGCTAATGACGTCAACGAGGGTTGCCACAACAAAGTATCGCACATCTATTTCACCAACACTTGGTCGAGAGGAACGTGACAGGACCGCATACTATGCCAGATGTAGCAGCACCGAAAGCTGCAGCGATGAGTTGACGATGGCTTTGAAACCTCTAATTGCTTCTCTACTAGCTTGAAAATGCATCGCCGGGGTGATAGTAGCCGTTGTACAAGAAGAAAACTGCGATTGCGCCACACCTCGGACAGATCGCCGTTTTCCACAGTTCATGATAAGGATGTATCAAGGAAGAGGCTTCCCCGGTCTTGTATTTTCTACCTCCTGTTGAGCCGGGCGGGACCCGTGCAATGATCTAGCACATGTTTTCTGGGGTGAATTTAAATTAAGCAAACCCTGCACAACTTATGAGAAGGGTAGGTACCCACAGATTTGCTGTAGATTATCTCCTATCCGCGGCGTGAAAGTCCGTAAACATTTTACTGCGCTGTCGACCATCGACGAGCAATATTGCAAAGCGGTCGCCATGCATCACGCCTGTCATAGTGCTGGATAACGTATTTTGCCGTTCATCCCCTGGCATCCCCATGTTATTCTCTTGTGTAGATCCAGACTCAGACGCAGAACGAAATTATCGAAGTGTCATAAATCAAAACTGTGTTGATCTGTAGTTTCGTTTTAGTCGGTAGCGTATCGGGTTTGATTCCGATATACAACACCACTGTAGCCACGACGGACATGCAATTTACCTGTGCATCAACGAGTACTTACCACTTCATCAGCTCGCCACGTGTGTACAGCTGGCTACGGCAAGCCCATGCCTGTAAGATTGTATAGCTGTCGCCAGGAACTCGCGCTGCATGATGTTTTGTAACTGTGGATACCTTGCAAGCGTCGGTGGATGGTAGACGATTGGAGTAGTTGTCGTTGTCTCATCTGCTTTGCAATGTCGTGTTGTTGTTGTTCAGTCACAAAACAGTACGTATCCGGATCAACCTCCAATAGCTTTCTGCTGTCATCTTTGAGTAGCACCGCACGGCAATACTGCTGTTATTCTGGAGTCTCGAAGTTTAAGTCGCCTGGGGATCTGATAATCCCGCGGGGTGTGAGCAAGGTGGTGCGGCAGCATTAAAAGCCACACCTGGATGCACATTCACTTCGTTCTGCCTTTACGACGAGCAGTGTTCGTATCTACTATACGTACCATGTTATACGCAACACAGCCCACAGCATTACCAATGAGGAAGCGCCGCTGTTCCCGATCTCGCCAGGTCGCAGAGCAGGCGCTGTAAATGCGAAGCAAAACCTGGCCGGTGGTCGTGGGCGACGGGGGTGAAAAAGGTCCGTCTGTGGGCTTGGACTTTTTACGCATGCTAATGCAACAAGAAGAAGAGGACGAGAACGACACGGAAGAAGAAGAGAGGGTTGTTTCTCTTTTCGTTCGTCGTACCATTGTCCATCAAGCATCGCCAGGCTCTCTATGGCATCCCCTGTGGACACTGACCAAAGAAACCTCGCTGATACGTATAATGGTCGTCCTTTGGGCTCGGCCGAATCAGAAGCGCGGCGACTTCGGGAGCAGTGTGACGGTCACGACACCCATAGTAGTAGCACCAGCAGCACCAGCACCAGCACCAGCCGTCTACTCTCAGGAAACCTTTTTTGTTGACGAATGTGAAGTTGGGCCGAAAGAATAACCAGCTGAAACATGAAGAAAACAGACGCATGTTATAGAGGTTTCGAAACGATTCCCTTGAAATATGGCACCGGGTAAACTTGAAACTCACGTTCGCTATTATCAATTACCCTGTCTATCCAAAACATCCAGAGGCACTGACTGCACACATGCCGTAAATGCTCTATTGTGTGCGCTGATGCGTCCATACGCGGACGAAGCCTCCAATACATCGTAAAATGTTGCTCTTCCGGATATTGTTTGTGCGTTAGACCGAGATCTACGTGGACGTTGACGATGTTCTCGTCACGGGCATTTCGGCATCCGACCGCGTGAGCGTTACGGCGTCGGCCACGGTTAACGACGGTTCTGCTGGAAACACCCTGGTGAGCCAAAGTGAACCACGCTTCATCCTGGTGTCTCGACTTCGTTCCATCTCCATTCTTTTCACGTTATACTGACCAAACAAATGTGTACGTTCAAGGAGCTTGAAAGAAATTCGCGTCGCGTTGAACTTGGTTCCTGAACGGGCACATACTTCCAACGACGCCAGCTGAAGCAAGTACCATTCTAGCGTTTTTGGAACTGTATGAAATTTCTAGACTTGCTTCCCAAAGCAGCTTATTCTATGAGCGGCTTCAGGGGGGTCGCGACGGACGGAAAATTGTCTTGGTTAACATCAATTCCGTATGTATATGGCGTTCTTTTGGCAACGCTGAGCGGGCATGCGGAAAAGGAAAACCTCACGTTTACTTCGAAGGCTGCACTCGTTGTGCCTGCTGTATAACTATTCATAGAATGTTCTGCACTATCGGATTTTATCCGCTCTCTTATCCACACCCGGGTATTCCGTGATTGGCTTCAAACGTCGTTTTTCCCCGTTCCGAAAGGATGGGAGCACCAGTGCTTCGTCGTCTTGGTCCTGCTCCGCGGGAGACGTGTGCGAAATAATCTACGACATGCTGAACGTTCAGTCAACGGATCAAGTGCGCATTGGTGAGACGAGCATCAGTCGCTACGAATCGTGCGGGTAGGGATATGAAATTGTGTTGGACTTGCCCTACATTTCGATTGGCAAGTTTCCTGGCACGAAAGGTACTTTGCAGAAGACGCTGGCTGAGCAGCTGCTGTATTCTGTTCCAGATTTTGATGCCGGATCCATCTTGTGCAGTCTCATGATAATGTTGGTCATTCTGTGAATGGGCCGGACGACATTGTAGGGATAATCCGGAAACACCACCAGCCCTAGCGTTCAGGGGACACATGGAATATTCATGATCAAGAAATGCGGTACCAAGTCATTATTTTCCTGGGCTGAGGAAAGTATTTTGTTGTATGGCCTCTAATACAGGGAACAGGTCTGCACGTTCGGCCTGTAAGAGGTCTTATCGACGGAATTTACCTTTGTGTTCCTCGTTTAGTTTGGAGTGATTCAGGTACGTATTAGGGCGCTTTGAGACATCGCCACCACCCCATCCAAAACCCTATACACGATGGTTCGCTGGAACTCCGCATGTATCAGCGGTTTCCCTTGTAAACATTTCGAGTTTAACCGCTAGCCCGCTCCCGACAACCCCATTCACGAGTTCTCGTTACTTGGTGTCAATACGTGTGTTGTACGTGAACGTCTGTCCACCACGGGTGTCACCAGCCTTCGTGGACGAGGCGTCCACGGCGGGAGCGAAGTTCAACGTCTACACCGCCGGTTCCGATGGAATCTTCACTTCCGTACTGTCCGGAGTGACTGCGGGCGTGCGTGACTCGTCGCTTGAGGGTCTCCAAACGTTTGGTGGAGTGAGGAAATTGGCACGGTACCTGAAAATCGAGGGCTTTCCAGGAATCGGTGGCGACTTTTCCATCAGCGAGGTGCGCTCCGTTGGCCTCGTACCGCCTCACGGACGTCCTTCTCCCTATATATATATTGGTGTTAGAGACGTTTCTACTCACGTGTGGTGCTCTGGCAGATGCATTCTACTCCCATGCTTGATAATTGGCACGTGTGTGGGGATGTCTCGTGTAATTCAGAGGAAACTCATGTAACGCAGGTAACCACACCCAGTACGGAGCTGACAAGGTTTTTAGAAGTTTCAGGTGGTTTCCTGTCCCGCGATATATCCCACACCCGCCAACTCGCGCCACCACGCACCAAGCCTGTTGTACGTTTGTTGCATGTGTTAACCTTAGATCCCGGAAGCCTGATCCGACTTCTATCCCCGTCGACTTTAATGTTCTTCATGTTTTTGTTGTTGGTGCTTCTGCACCTGCAGGTGGATATTCGCGTGAACGAAGACGCTCCCATCTACCCCACTACTGCGGACAGCTCTTTGGTGCCCCTCGGTCGGCTCCCTCTAGGAGGTGACGACGGCTCAAATACCGGTGTTCCGTATGACCGCAGGCCTGCCAGCGAGGGCGGGTGCAGTGCCGGTCACCTGGAGGGGTGTAGTGTCTACAACATTAAGGTAATGTAGCCCTCACATGATTTGGAGTGCGGCAAACCGCTAGTGGGTTCATGGCCTGCTACGAACAGGTGTTGGCCTCTTTGTTAATCACAGTCTCATGACATCGTACACATTAGCGTTGTTGAGGCTTGTGCATGCCGACGAGGAACTCGACAAATGCAACACTATCAACTGTCCGGGACGAATTCGCAGCGAGATTAACAACAGCATGCTGCGCGGGTGTGATTTGGTCGCAATTAGTTCGAGGTAGAATATCACAGCTCATTGTTCTCGTGCTCTTACGTACTGGTACTGCGGTGCACCAATTATTTGTACTTGTTTGTTTTCTCCAATCGAAACACTTTACGGTGTAGTTTGCTGTGTGGCAAAGCGGTAGATTGCAGGAATATGGGCTAATGCGAGGACATTATATCATTCTGCTGAGCTTCGGGCACATCCCCTACACCATCCCGTTGCGCTACTTGGCGTCGCCGAAGTTGTGATCGGCATATATGCTCCTCGTAGCTCCGAGGAGATTAACACGCGCGTCAGATGGTCCGCGGCATATCGTCGTTCCTTGCCTTGACATATATATTTTTAGGACGGAGACAATTCGCCGGATTCTCGGTGGTCATGTTCCCCCTCGGTCGAACACCGCCTAAGTGGTACCTGCGACGCCAACTACAACCTGAACACCCACAGATATCTCAGGCAGATACAGCTCGGTAAGCGTGTCGTTGCTTTGGTCATGCGACATGAACCCTTGAGAACTGGTGCCTTTTTTGCGGACATACTACTTGGAATGAGCATAGCGCAAGTGTTCCAGCAGTTTACGGGTTCATAGCTGCAGCCGCTGTTTTGGGATATGATATTGACATATGTGTGAGACACTTGTATTCATTGCTGACCAGGATTGAGCTCAGGTTTTAGACGTCCCTTGTGACAACGGGAATTCGCGTAAACAAAAACCACCTACCTATGGTGGGACACTAATCTGGCAACTTCTTGTTGTTCTCGCTTCTTGAATGTCGCAGCTGCGCTGAACATCGTATGATATCGTCCGGTGTTGGAGCCATACTAGATATCTGCATCCTCTGTGAACATACGTTAAAACGCATACCTGTTATCTGGTAATACCCCATGGTTTGGGCAAAGTACGAATGACCTCCTTGCCTCTTACGTTTTTCGCCAGCTTTTCACAAGGGCGACGAGCGCCACAACGAGTTCAGCATCCACGTGCGGACAGAAGGAGGTTGGGTGGTGAGCCGGGATAGTTTTGAAAGCACGGTATGGCGTTTGCGTGACAAGAAGTGGTGGCTGTTGTTGTTTGTAGAATTTTTAGTGGTGCCCGTCCCGGCACGGCTGTTCCTTCTTTTCGAATCCTTCTTGCCACGTGGCTTGACAACTCGTTGGCCAATTTTCACGAGAACGAACGGTGCGCTCTACGGCACCGTCTGGCCCTGACGCACTGTAACGACGCCTGTTCCCTAAGGCTAGAGAATGTAGAGCCGTTACGCGTTCTAGGATAGAGGTAGCATATCTTGGCCAGACCAGTGGTGGCACTAACGGGGCTCTTCAACTGAGAAGCTACTCAAGAAGTCAGAAAGGCATGTCTTGTCGTTGGACCCCCTTTTATGTTTGTCACAGTTGTTCAATGAGATCTTGCATCGGATTTCACCTTCAAGTCCTAAAAACAGGCTAACCTCGTCAAAGGAAGAGCCTCAGAACATTATAAGTGCACTCCTACCCTGGTATAGGGCCCCGTGCTGCTTTGGACGGTAGGGGTTGCACTACTTGGTTAACTCCAATATTCCTGCTGACGGCAATCTTCAAACTGAAAGTCACTACACAATACCAGCTGGTCGGGTGTGCGTACGACAGTGTTTTGAACAGTGCCACGGCGGTAGAGGTAGTGCCTTTTTAATTCTTAGCTCTTCACGTCAAGGGCTTAACGTCTCACACCCACACACGACTTTTTGGGAAACTTTATTCCCGCGACTTGACCAAGCTTTTTCTATGCGCTATTCCTACCGGAAATAGACGAGAAAACGTACACTACTGAGCGGTATACCAATAGTAACTAATTTGAGCAGGTCAACTTGTCAGACCTTTGAATGATCGAGCAAAACGTGGTACCGCTATTGTGGCGTTGCTCTTTCGTTAGAAACGTAGCCCATGATAACATTCTAACGGTCAAAGTGAGCGGTCCGGATATGACATGCCAGTATAGCTGTAATTTTATAAGTTTTCGTTAGCTTTTTTAAAGCTCCGTGGTGCGGTAGGGTAGGAGTTGCACATATCAGACACGAACCACGTTTGACACAAACGGGGGCGACCGTGCGCACGCGCTCGCCGCGCGTTCGCTAGGTAGGTAATGGGAACAGCATTGCGGCGTTTTTGGCGTTTTCAAAGAAGAGGGGGTTGTCGCTGACGAGGCAGGCTCCTAGAACGAGTAATGAAGATATCTACCCAATGTCCTCGAAACTGATCGCGGGTATCTTACTGTTTATGTTTTGTCATATGCCTATTTTAAGTTGATGGTGCACTGCTTTTTCTCAAAGTTCATATCTTGGGTAGTGCATTAAGCTGCCGTAGGGCGAGTTGGCGTCGGCAAGCATTTTCTGAATAAATTCGGGCACCATTCGGAGTGGTGTTGTGGTAGCATGCCTGAAGCGCAGGCCCTATGCATAGGACGCACATACCTTTAATTGGTCGTTGAGACGGTTGCTGTATCATATGTCAACACACATTTGAAGAAGAAGTGCAACTTTGAGCCCCACCGTCAGAACTTGAACTGTATTTCGTCCCTTGGTCGTAGCCTTTCTATGTGGCCTTAACGGTATTTGGGATATAGACCTTTTGACGTGCAGGGGTAGTGTCGTCCAAAATATGGCGCAACCACGAAACGCAAGGTATTTGCCAGGTGCATCTGCCGCCCCCTCGAAGCATCATATGTGTATATCTATAAAAAATAGCCACCTAAGCCTTATGTGTCCAAGCATCGGTTTGAGTCAACTTTTCTATGTCTTGACATGGAAGTCGAACACATACACGAATTTTGGCTTTAGGCCAACTGCGACTTGCCCGCATAGACACCATCAGTCCCCTGCCCTTGCCCGCACACCTTCGCACAGGAAGCCGTCCCGTCAGCCATTTCTTCCGGAGACACCACGGACTTCCAGACCTGGGACATTTCAGCTTGGACAAATGCCATCCAGCTCCGACCTAAGTTCGGTAGAGTAGGAGAGTGGATCAGCATCAAAGAGGTGGCGTACTCGCGTCCGATAGATGTACATGGTGTGTTACCCAACTAGTTCGTGGTGTTTATGATACCACATGTATTTTATCTGATTATAGTTTCGTGAATCCTGTGCCTACAATCTTATCGATAGGCTACCCTATCCACATATCCTGCTTATTATGCCCCTGTGGGCTGCCTTGTATATGCCAATGGTTGATTCAACGATCCCCTAGTACCAACCCCTTCTCGTTCTTAAAATGTGCATACGGCAGATTCACGCCCCATGTGTTTCGATTTTGCTGCCCGGTATTACACTCTAGTGAATGTTCGCCGCGGTGCGAAACCACGAGTCGACTTCGGAGCCTGGAATGACTGTCCTAAGCAATTGAGGCAATGAACCGTTCTTTTTCGGTATTGTATGTTTCATTCCACGTCTTCTTTTCGTCGCACTTCTCAAGATATCTTGCTTTCGTGGATCACACTTGGGGTCAATATACCGCTCACCCCGCCCCCGTCCCTGCATCGGCGCTTGCACACTATTAACCGCAGGCTACATGCTAGTTTGAACGCCGCTTGCTCACGGAACACTGGCCGCCCGGCCCTACGCAAGGGCATGACAGCAATGTCGAGGACCCGACGCACCGATAGTAACCCTTTCACATCGCCTCCCAGAAGCGACCCCCGTCAACACCTTCCCCCAAAGGCAACACACTTCCTCCCCGACCGCCGTTCGCGCGTCTTCGTATTGCCTCTTGTGTTGTGTGACGGAATGTAAAGATGATTCTCTTGGAGCAGCCGCAAGGTTCACGCTCAACGCCTATTATGAGCTACAACAACCGTGAATCTGGATTCAGCTTTGTGAGTCTCATACACGTTTCACGGTCGACGATCTTTCTTCTATCGCAATTCAAAGATAAACAAGAGCAAAGTGGCACGTTGACGTCTTAAATGCATTTGAAAAATTGGTTCTTTTCGAGGACGGTCTTCTGGTTGAGTCGCATGATACAGCAAAGCAGGCTGGGTGATTTTGATCAACGTTGGACTACGGTCGTCTTGGGGGTGCCGCGTAGAGTGCAACGTTGGTTCTATAGCGTTACCCCAGTGAACGCAGGAATTCGGAGGGTGACGAACGTAGGGTACTAGCATATACGAAAATTCCGGCACGTATTCGGACCGTTAGTACGGGAGTAGGTGTGGAATTTCTCTCTATAAACCCTCGTGGACAAACCAGGCAAAGCGTCATATTTTGTTGACATTCCGGGATTAATGTTACTCGAGGCAACCCTCCCTCACCAACGTGCACCCCGTGTGCGTGTTTTGTCGAGACGTTCCTAACCGCGTCGTTGCCCATTGCGTGTCCTTCGCCGTCCCCCTTTGTTCCACACGTCGTGGCATCATCGCTGGTTGCGCCGGCTTAGGATCTGCTTCCCATTTCGGCTCTTAAGACCAAGTTCAGCTTCGATCTCGAGAACGCAAGTATCGATGATCTGTGTTGTTTGTTTTTCAACCTCCTTCTGATTTATAAGTAGCAAGACGCAACGTAGTTTGACGTATGTTTTTATCATACTGATAAGTGACATTTTCAGTGCCGATTCAACTGACCGCCAATTCATCAGGTAGAGTTGGAGGCTGTGTTGATAATTGCGATATTTTTAACTTGCTCCAGTACCCCAGTGTATCGTCCCGAAATGATTTAGCCGAAATGGCCTTGGTGAACGAAGCCTGCGAGATGCCGTATCGTTCCGTACGTTGGTCCATTCGGCTACTATACCATGTTCAAGGAGGACGGTCTGCATCATCCTGCGTGTTGGCAGAGGTGTCTCCATGTAGAGTGAAAATCACTACCAGTTATAAGAGAATAGATGCTATTCTCAGAGGTCTCGAAGGAAAGCCGCAGAATGATGTAGGCCGCGGGATATTTCTCCCCTAGGATTCGACTAGGATGCATGTGCGCCCTTGCACATTTCAACCAAGTGATCAACCAGGCGTCTCGCTTGCAGCATCGAACGTCTCTCTGACCCTGTCTTACCTCTGCCACCGTGATGACCTACTCAGGCTGAGAGTGAAGGTCGGATCTACGTGGGCGGCAGCGGCCAGACCGCCCGCATCTGGGCGGTGAAGATGAAGTTCCCACCGAAAAAAAAATTCACGTTCGACATCCGCTACTTCGTCGACGACGAAACGGAAGTGTCCACTGTAAGGGTTCAGAATAGTGCTAATTGCATGTAGTGACAAAAAACCAACGCCAGCCGCTGAGGTCAGCTAAAAGAACCCATGCGTGCTATGACAGGGGTAGCATATTTTTATTATAGGTTTGTTGCTGACGGGGCTCCTGAACTTACACAACAGCACTACCAAACATCGCCGATCTCATTCATGTTCATCTACACGAATGAAAAAATTCTGCAACTGGACACGGTTCGAGTTGTTTTGATCCTATTTTGGTATGCAGGGAAATGGAACGAGCACTCCTATACTATACCCAAGTGAAGAGACTCATAAGCAATCGGTGCTTCCACTACCGTAACGCATGTCAGCCGAAGTTGTTTCAACCGACAACCCCCAACAAAACAAATGCCAGACGATGCCGATACATCTAGCGCTCCCCCGGGAATTCTTGCACAATAATCTTCGTCCTCACCAAATACATGCGTGGGCAGAGGCGAATGTAGATACGCCAGAAAGGGAAGACAGTGGTTCGGGAGGGTTACAGAGAGAGTTCACAAGGGAAGAAGTAACGAAGTGTGTAGCTAAACTTAAGAATAGAAAGACGGCAGGGGCAGACCAAATAGTGAATGAATTTATGAAGTACGGGGGAGAAGGAATGCTTACCATGATGGTTATGTCGTATAACTGGACATGGAAAAACGAGTACGCACCTAGGAGGTGGAGAGAAGGAGTAGTAGTAGATTTATTCAAGAAAGGAGATAAGGCTGACCAGGGGACGATAGAGGGATAACGCTGCTAAGCACAGTAGGAAAACATTTTGTAAGATTTAGAACGTTAGAATGGAACGATGATGGAGAAGGAAGACAAAATAAGCGAAGGGCAGGCAGGGTTGAGGCCAAACCGTAGCTGCGTAGACCATGTGTACACCTTAGGTGAGATTATTCAAGGTAGGAAAGACGCGGGACTAACAACGTACTGTTTCTTTCTAGATGTGCAGAAAGCCTACGACGCAGCATGGAGAAACTGTGGGAAATAGGAATCAGAGGAAAGATGTGGAGAATGATGAAAAAGATGGCGGAATGTGCGAGAAGTGTTGTGATGCTGGACGGGGAAATATCGAAGTAGGTTGATATTTTACAAGGAATTGCACAGGCATGTACGTTGTCACCTAACTTGTTCAATATATGTATTAACGACCTGATAGTAGCAGTCGAAGGATCAAGGCAGGGTGTCACGGTAGGGGAAGATACGGTATCGGGATTGATGTTTGCGGATGACTTCGTGGGGGTATCAGAAACACCCGAAGGATTGCAGAAACAAATAGAGAAGGCGCTAGAATACACCAGGAAATGGAGGGTGACGGCGCACGCCAAGAAATGCGCAGTAGTTGTTTGCAACGAACATAAGGTAACCCCGGTAAATATCAGCTGGAAGTGGGGAGAAGATGAATTGCCGATCGTAGACCAGTACACATACCTTGGGGTAGAGATCTCAAAAGACTGCTCTTGGGATACACATATACCAAAAGTAATAGGAAAAGGTAAGGCACGAGTAGGCAAGATGGATGCGATCCTAACAGACCCGAACCTTGACACTAGGATTAAGAGATGTATCTTGATGAATGTGATAGTACCAAAGCTAGAATATGCAGGAGAAGTACGGGAAGGGAACGCGAAACTCGTAAAACAGTTGGAAACAGTACAAATGGCAGCAGCTAAAAAAATGCTACGATGCTGAAGTACGACTAGTAATACAGTATTAAGAGCAGAACTAGGAATGCGCCCACTCAAGACAAATAAGAGACATGAGAAAGCTGAATGGCAATATAAACTAAGGAACATGCCAAAAAAGAGTGTTGCCAGCCATAGTTGATCGAGCTGTATGGAGAGAAAGTAACACAAGGGCGAGCTGGAATAAGGTGGGATGGCGTAGTTGAGAAAGTACGGAAGGATCTAGGGGGAAACCAAGTAGAGATGATGTCCGCCGGGAGGTTTGGGAGGTACAAGGCAGAAGTAGAAGAAATCTAGAAAGAAGGGAAAGGCTAGCGCTAAGAGATAAGGTGGAATCGGAAAAACACTTGCAGATATACGGGGGATTGAGGGAAGGAATAGGAATGAAAACGTATTTCCATGGCCCAATGGACTTCGCGAAAACGCTGAAACTGCGCTTTCGTGTAGCGGACCTGGACCTGCCAGAAAGAAGAAAGAGGTACACCAGTAGCCGGGAGGAGGAGGAAGTAGACGCACAGATGTGCTCGTGTGGCAAAGCAATAGAAAGCAGAACTCACATAGTAGGAGAATGTGAAATATACAAGGAGGAACGGGATTTGTTAGAAGAGATGAGGAAAATAGACGAATGTGACATGGAGGAATTTGATACAATGAATAGCAGCGAGAAAACGATCGCTATCCTACGAGATAGATGGTGGCGACAGGAGGAGAGGATAAGATTAGCAAAAAGTTTCTATGTAATATATGGAAACAACGTAATGAGCGCCCAATTGTTGGAAGTGTCTCTATTAGGAGTAGGAACGGTGCTCCGTCTCGAAAGGGATGCGTGGTCAATGATCAAATGACTAAGGCAAGCAACAAATGAGTACGCCCCCCCCCCCTCCCCCCCACCAAATACATGTGCTATTTCGATGTCCTTCTTTCGAAACGAACTCGTTGCGAAGAATACCATACCTATTGTAGATCAACGTAGCGAGGGAGGACAACGCGGTCCGCAAATTTTGTTGTGTTCAACACGGCACTACGAAATCAAATACTGCCCCGATGACCGACGGAATTTCCATACCATACCAACGGGGGGTTGCCGTACGATCATCAGTAAAATAACGCGATAGTATGCGCATTCACGGTGGAACACAGGAAACGCTCGTATGCCGAATGCATGGCGTAAGCCATCACGAGCGAGCACAGCAAATAGGAATAATATGTAGCATGTAAAACTTACGGGGTATGGGGGTTTGAGGTCCTTCGCGGGTTCTGATTTCTATGGTCCACGCGTCATATTAGCGACACAGTCGAATTCACAGCGCTCGACGAACAAACGTATGGACTTTGCCCACCTCTTGTTGAAAAGTTCGACAGCTTTTCACTCTTTGCCCTCTGTTTGCTTCCCGGTGTTTGTATTTCAGCGTTTCACCAGTGCCGGAGGAAACCGGCGGTGGGAGAAATTCGTCCTCCCGGAGAGGGTTGTACTCAGTAACTTCCGAATCGTGGCAGTAGAAGGCCCCGACAAGGAGGACTACCCTACGCTGCGTGTCAGCGACTGCCAAGTGCTGGGCAAACCCTACTCTCCGGGATCCACGTGGGTGAGTGTCGGTTCGGTGTCCTCGGCCCCGGCTTCTTGGAGCTGAACATGAAGCCCCCCTTTAAAAATAGATTTACATAACTTGTACCGGGGTGGTCAATTGAGGAAAGGGTTGAGCATTTTGGCACAGCCGAGAACAGCGTTGAACGTAGTGGTGAACTCGCCGCTACCGTGTACTGTACCCTGGTCGCACACAAGCCGAATTCACGCACCGTAGTGGTGTAGGAGGTACATGCCTGCTCTGTGATTATGGGTCTACACTACGAATGACAAGGAGGCGGAGAAAGTAGTGCATATCCGATAATTAGGACCAAAAGCCACCCCTCAGCCGTCCGTCCAAACATCTCCGAATCAACTCTACGGTAAGGAAGGGCTGGGAATAGATTCGTTTTAGTATGTATCAAAAACTAAAACAATGTTGTATGGGTGAGATCCGCCGAACATTATATATTTAAGACATCAACCAATCCATGATGCGGACAAACACATTTTGCAACCACAACTTCTGCTCTATGATGTTGCCTCCCATAAAATCAAACAAAAAACTGTGCGGGAGTCGACGTCGCGGCGTTGCGTTACGAGTCAAAGTATATAGTCAGCCTTGGATCTTGCACAAAACGTGCTGCTGGACCGCACCCCACCAAGGCCAGAGAAGCCGCGAATACACGGACGCGCAAGCTTGGGCGAATCGTACATTTTTGGTGGCCGCGTATCATCGGCAGCCGGCAGCGCGAGAATGCTGCCCCCCCTGTGAACCATGCCATGTACAGATCAAGTCGCAGGCTAAGCTGTCCTGGTTTAGCGCTGTTGGGCACGACGTGTGCGCAACAAGGAGAACATACTAACAAACAGCCATCGACAACCGGCTGCGTGTTGCTATACTACGCTTCGCCGAGGCCGAGATTCCGATGGCTCTGCCCGCACCTCCGAGAAAGCGCGCCCCAGCTTTTCTCACGGGCAAGTTGCTGCTGTGCGTACAGCTGGGCTTGAACCTTACGGCCAAGGCTGCATATACTACGCGCCTGGAGTTCTGCATTGTGCTGCTGTGTCTACTCGTACGTACCTACCACTCTGTCCTGAAATGTAAGGAACCGATTTTTGTTTTAGATATTAATTGAACTGTCCCTATATCCCCGGACAGAGTGGCACGGTAGAACATTTTTACTCGATTGTCTCACGTGAGAAAGCCGTGATGCGTTCGCACCTCAACGCTAGGGGTGACTCGCTTTCTGCTGTATCAAGGCCCGATCACAGATGGTCTTCGCTGCGGCGATGGCACCCTCTGTGAATGAAATCGCTTGTCGTGCGACCTGTTTCATGTCTGGCACCCTTTCCCTGGTACAACGAAGACTGGACGTCCTTGTTTGTTCTTTTTCATCTCAGCATGTATTCTGTCGAATTACCCATCAAACGATGGACTCAAGAGGGTCAATTTTGTAAGCGAATGCCTTGTTTGCTATTTTTTCGGATTCAAGCGCGGGTTACATTTCTGTGTGCACGAAGTCCTGCGGAGGGGATTACACGTATATATTCTATAGTAATGTCAAGGGAATTTCGCCTCAAGACAAAGTACGAATATAACTTTTAATAATCAATTGATTAAGTAGTTGAGACTCAACTTTCCAGGCTGCGCAATACGTCTCGTCTATATCCCATTTTTACTGACTTTTACAAGTGTGCCGAACCCTTTGAAAAACATTTTTTCGCGCGTATTTTCAATCGTGTAGACGGAAAAGAATGCAGGTCAGTTTATAGCCAGCCATCCCCTCTTTCTGTATTGCTTGGTTGGGCAGTTGAACGCAATCATCCCATTCGTTTCTGTGTCGAATATTTAAGGATTTGCTGCAACCGTGTATGTAGTCTAAAACAAAGTAGTTAGGAGCGTGGCAGACTATTTTTATTTTCGTCGAACTTGTTGAACGGTTCATCGAACAGACTGAACCTGTTTTTTGGTCTAAAACGATTACATTCCCATCCCTGGCTGTGTGCGTTTTGAATGTTCTGGGCGGAATGAAAAGGTGGTGTCGACCACAATCGAGGAATGGTTCGTCGTTCCAGACTACGTTGGCGACGGCAGCGGAGACCAAGAGGAGATCATGCAGGCTATATGCGATGGGATCGGAGAAGGTTTCGACGGCACGGACTGCGACGGTGTTGCCACAGGCAATGCCCAGGTGAAGTGGAGATAGGTCTAGCGTATGCCCGCCCTGAGCACAGATACCTATACCAATAGCTCGAGTCACGAAAAGGATCATCCAACCCGATGCGTGTTTTGGTTCCGATCCGCGTGTGGGTGACAGCCAAGCACCTTCAGTGCGATACAACGCCCCTACATTGCGGCAGCTTGCCGCTACATTGCCGTATCATGCCTTTGTACAGTGGGGTAGGATTATGCATCTACAGCAGTGCGGCGGAGGGGGCACTGACGGGCCTCAGTGTTTCTCACAGGTGTAGGTTCTAACCTGTGAAGCAGGCTGTCCACCGTGGTTACTGTCTCATCTTTGGATTTTCTCTTTAATTGTTTGTGGTGTGCGCAGTCGTTGGGGTTGTCCGGCGGGTTGCGCGTACTGTTCGCTGGCGGTTGCCTGCTGTAGGCGTCGAAGAGACCCCCTCGTCAGACGAACCCCTGAGAAACATGTTTTTGCGCGACCATTGTATCCACAACTAAATATTGTTGATACAAATGAGGATTATATTATGTTCGGGTCCATCGTGAGTTCTGATTTATATGGCCATTTAAAAAGGTACGCTCCCTTGCAAAACAGTTTGGATATTATCGAGGTTAACGGACACCAGTGGGAGCCCACACACATGCATGACCTTCCTACATTATCTGCACGCAGTTCTTAGGGAGTCGCTCACGCATGCGCGGAGCATCACGTTGAACCGCCATGAAATGTTGACATTGTCTATAGCTAAGAACTAGTTATCGTTTTTTGGACTTTCGTTCAATTGTTTTTCAGGAGGCGCAAGAAACGAATGTCTTGTTTTTGTCGAGGAAACGACTAATGACACTTCCACCCCCTCGTTTTCGCGTCAGACTCCAGACGTGAATCTAAAAATGGGAGACTACTATCTGGACGGTCCCGTGTTTCTCAAGACCGGTATTCACCTGAACGGTAGATGGAGCGAGGATGATTCTCCTTTCGAGACGCAATTTCACGTGCACGGGAGCGGCACCGGTGCAGACGGGGTCATCAACGCCGACGGTGTTGTAGGTGCCATCGTGAGTATGTACATGCACACATATTAGACTTCGGTAACCTTGAACTTCATTTTAGGATAGGGATGCGCCTAATCAATTTCTGAGGCTTTTCGCTTCGTAATCCACACTAATACAACGCTATCCTTACCATTATCAAGTAATAACTTATGTATATAATCCAACAAAGGACATTGAGATAGTCATGATCATCGAAGGAGCAAGCGAAGGAACGATGAATATCCTGGCCTATTACATATCGATTTGTTTTTTCAAAAAGGCATCAGAAGTTCTTGCGATATTGCGTGATTGTACAATTGAGGAGACTATTTATCAGTCAGAAACGAATTGGCTTCAAATCGCTGCCCGTATCGTATCACATCTCGTCCCAGAAACCTGGTACATTAATACGAAGTGTACTCATAAGTATATATTTGGTTGACAGGATAATACAAGATGTTTGAACTGCCGATACCCCAATGCCGTGCCGACCGATGTAAACACAAAATCAGACGCGGTGCTACCAGTGCATGAACTCATCAGCGCTTCTTGTTCATTGCACTGGCTACACCCTGCTCGCCCTGCGCGAAAATGACGTCGACCGGTACAGTCCGCATATCGATTTTTCTGATTATGTTTTGATCTTCATGATGTCTGCAGGTGGACAGCATACATATAAGGTCGAACTTGGAGTCTTCAGGCCCTGCTGGTACCGTGGGAAACGTGTGTCTTGACGTCAAAAACTCTCAGGTGAGCCAACTATCGGCCTACTCTGTTTTAAACCTGCGCATCAAATAAATCACCTAGGGAATGACTATCACGAATTTATAAAAACAATACTTTGAATGCCACTTCCAGGGATGGCTGCACGCTTTGAGGCACCAAATACCTCGGCTAAAGATACCTATGCGGTTGCCAGTTGTTGCTGAGATTATATGGGTTAGCGCCTAACTTAATGCACGCGCAGTTGTGGGGCCGAGCTACTTGCTGGATCGTCTTTGCAGATGTATTCATCAGGAGCATTTTTACGTATTTACGGCCAACAGCAGTATCCATTGTAACCTGTTTATGTCCTTCGCGTTGCGCCGTCAATTGTTCTACTGCGTCAGGACATCAATGTCGATCTGATGGCCTGGACTGACTGCCCCGTGGCCAGCACTCGTTTTGTGGATTCCAAAGGCATCATGTAAGGACCATCGGACGCGCTCGATTGAACCGTCACACCCAGCGGCGTGCGTACAATACTTTGCCACATGTTTCTGTGATGGACCCATCTTCATGAGTATGGTTTGACGATACCATACATTCGTAGGCAGGGGAACATATATCGTTTGTGACCGTGTTTGCTGTACTCACGAGTTTTCATACCCTAAACGGATTTAACTTAGAATGGGGTACATTTTTCAAAATCTATATTACTCACCATCAAACACCTAACAGCTAAACCGGAAGTAGCAAGATGACCCGGCCCGAGCATCAGGTTGGGGCGGGCTGCTGCTGCCACTTTAAGCGATTCATTTTACGCGATAATAATCGTAGCCTATTGTTCGGGCTACTTCTAATGCCGCACCAACCCACTCCTGATCCAAAATTGCAGAGGTAACGAGTTTTACGTCGGCGAACCTGTTGAAGGCCCTGAGCTTATTCTTGACCGAGTGACAGACTTCACCCTCACGGAGACGGTGAGCCGTCTGCAGGAATTCCACCTCTTGTTACACGAAGCAGTTATTAATCCCCTTGTGTGTGCTGACATTCTCAGGCGCAAGGTTCGTTCGCTCGGCAACAGGGATTAGCGCTGTGGGGAGGAGTGGCCTTGCTGCAGGCTTCGAAGCAAGAAGCTATTACACGGAAACGTAGTAATCAGGAACGTGTATGGCGTGCAACCATACGGGGATAAATGGTCTTTAAGCCCATCGTGGCTTCTCCGCGTACTATGGCCCCTATTAGTAGTTATGTACCTGGTATACCATAAGTTGGCACAATTGCCAATAGGCGTATTCGATATCAGTAAGTTCCTATTGCAGTTGGCGGCATTTGGATATATGCAGATGATAAGGCCACGATAGAATCCTAGAATGTTGCTATATACGACTGGAACATACGCCATAATGTACGTATACAGCGCGTTGATAGCTCTCCCTTCATGCCGCGTGCGCAGTAATGTACAACTCTCAGACATACCCCATGCTCATCTAACGAACGACAACGTAAGCTCAACGGGAAACGTTAGCGTGTTATAAATTTGAGATACTCGCACCTCGTGAATTACAACGCATTGTTTTTGGCCCGTGATAACTGCAACGCTGTAGCGACTGGACGGTGCTACGATAACAGACTCCGCCAACATCTTGTTCGAGGGTCGTATTGACGACGGTGACTTGAACGGATCCATCGATGTGCCGGAGGGCGGAAATCAGCCGGCCAACCTCGTCGTGTCTGGGACTACGAGTGGGGTTACTCTCAAGGACATCAGTCTCGGTTCGGGTGCTGGTGAGTCGTTGGCTCTGATGGAGGCTCTGTGACAGAGCTGCGCGTATCCTTGTGGGGCTTACGTTTCTTCCGGTGGACACCTTCTTCCCATTTGCGTTTTGTTTTGTTTCACATTGGACAGATCATCTTGTTCCCAATTAAACTAGACCTTGCAGGGGAAACAGACCCCCCTCACACCGTGGTATGTTTGATCTATCACAATGCCGCGTGAGAGCCAAATATATTGTATGGTGTAAGTCATGTTTCCAGGCTTTGTTATATATTATCCAGATCTAGCGCGCAGCACCTCAAAACGGCAGGTTGGGATCTATATGATCTACAGTGGAGCGTGACCTGCCCAACGTGAGTATGATTCTGCTGGCATGCGACCTGGTATACGGGATAAGCCTTACGTATCGCGGGTATACTACAAGCGTGTCGGACGGCGGTCGCATATCACGATGCATATCTTCCCAACCCATGTTTAATACTTTGTATTAGTATGTATCCTGCACATCGGTGAAGGCCGTTTGGAGACTACGAAGCTGCTCAGGGCAAGATGGTGGGATCAATTCAAACTGTGTTTTATATTTGCTGTCTCACGACTGATTCCCAATGGCTCTGGTCCTGTCCTCCGCGTCCGATTCATGTGGTAGAGCCGCGCATCGTCCTCGAGAATTCGAATCCTTTCACCATCGATGCGGTCACTATATACGGCGGCACCTCTGGAGACTGCATCATTCAATTCCCTCAGGTGGGTAAGGTGGTGACGCGTTAGAGTGTTGTCAGCGTCGTCTGTAACTGACGCGTTCTGCGATGGAGGTAGCACTTTGTAGCTCAATGAGTTCAGACTGATGGCGCTTTCTTCTCAACTAAGGATTCCCCGTTATTGTGTATTTGTTTTTTATGTGCTTGGTTACAGACCTCGGCCATGGCATGGTAGATGGATTGATACTATTGTTCATCGAATTATGTGTGTTTATTTCTCAAAGACAGTGGTTGATTGCCTAATATGACAAAAAACGCTCCTCGCGGGAAGAGTCTCACACATATGCAGGGGCCCTCAACCCTTACCGATGAATATGTCCAGTCACCCTTAACTTATCATGCCACTGATCCTTAACTTATCGTGGTGTCAATATTATAACGCACGGGGTTGTTAGTATTCCTGCTGTGTGCCGGAAACATATTACTGCACTATGCACGGTTCCTGTACCTATCACCTCGCCGAACCATCGCGGACTCAATACCCACGACAGCTCTCGACACCGCCCCCGTCCCATGGCCGGCATGTTCGGCATCCCGTTTTCGCTGAATCTCATCGCACCATGTAGGGCTCCGATGGCAATGGCGTCCTAATCCAGCTCAACGTGGAGACCGAGCTACTTCTCAACGACGACTGTTTCGTACTGGCCTAACGAGCTGCTGGCAACGACTGTGTTGAAGCTAGGTTTAGCGCTTGGTATTCATTGACATGGGAGGGCTACCGGAGCTTTTATATACTATTTTCCTGAAACGAGCTCGTTGAGAATCTGTGGTGCTTTGTACTGGCATTATTGCTGGAGCGCCAGCACCGTTCGGCATCCTGGATTTGGCGCTACAATAGTAGCTGGCTCGCAACGGGTTGCCAGGCCATATATATATACTATATTCCCTCGCAACGATGAAGTGTATGGTGCCTTTCCATGACGATGGGAGTCTAGACGTAGCTCTAGAGCGCTAACATCAGTTGAGCTGACAGCGGTCTATTGGTACTCTGTCAACACTGTTCCTGGTTGACGTCGGGCTATCATCTCAGTTGATGTGTTTTTTTTTCATAAATCACGTTTACTGAAGCTCCTTTCGTCGCCGAAAGATGGTCAGCATCGATTGATAATCGAAGGATAATGGGGTTGTTGAACCGTGTGCACAAATATACTCAAAGGCAACTTACGGAGGAGGGGAAGGAGTGACACCTGCGGCTATGACGTGTCCACATGGTTGTCGATAGAAAACAGGTTCAGCTGTAAAGTATACGTATATTATCTAAACACAAGGTAATGAGTACATTTACTCGGTACTTCATCGCGCGATGGTGCTGCGTTCTATTCCGGGTGTTTAGTTGCTATACTGCGCCCATGTCCCTGGCTCACTTGGGACAATGCCGAGGCACAGTAAGTGTATTGTTGTTATTTCATAGCGTATTAAGCATAAAGCGTTTTGGGGTTCAAATATTTCGAAATTACGGGACCACTCAACAGACGGACATGGGTCTTCCGCAATGCAGGTATGTTTACGCTTGTGCTTGCGGGTAGTACATGACACCGGCTTGCACACGTTAATGTCTAAACCTGCCACGCCGGAACAGAGTAGTCGGGAACCACATATGAGATCTTGGGGTTGCTTGTAAGTTCTATCAACTGTTTGGTCCTCTGTCATAGACCTTGATATCCATATAGTTTTCTTGAGCGGTCGCGGTTGGCACATCCAAAGCCTCTCAGAGCTCCCACTTTAACCGCGATTCCTTCTATTATTTGCCAGCGAGACAAGGCGAGAGCGTTTGCTCTTGTTCTCTTGTGAGTGCGCACATGTACCCCGCGCACGGCAACGCTGGCGAGGTCGCCGCCATGGCGGGTGCCGGAGGGTGCTAGGTGGTAGCGGGGGGTTGAAAAGAGCGCGGTCGCTGTTTTGGTGGCCACACGTTGCGTGCCCATCGAGTCACGAGAGAAGCATGAATGGGCTGTGTCTGGCCTCCTGATATTGGATCGAATCGAACTTGTACAAGTTTACAAGGACCGTGCTGATGTGTGTAAAAGAGGATTCACGCGGTGCTTGGTTTTTCTAAAAAGTTGAGGTTCAAGGAGAGAGCTCCGGAGTCTGAAAACCAACATGGTCGACTTGGCCAACGATGTCAGCACCAGGCTTCACGCGAAGCAGGTCACGGGGCTCACAGGGGAAGAGACGCAGGAAACCTCGATCTGGGCCTAGTTGGTGGTAAAGAGATAGCGAGAGGGATACAGAGCGTACGGAGTTGATTCACAGAAGCGCAGATGTGTCTCGGTGGTAATCGAAGGACGCAGTTTTTCAGAAGTAGACACGGCATGTAGGCAAATACGATAATGTGAATTAAAACCGGAGACTGTGGAGATGTGCGCAGACGGTAACAACCAATCTCTTGCCCTTTACCTTCTTGTAGCTCGTCCCGTTGCCGGCAATGTTCCCCAACACCAGAGGAGTACCGACTGAGACAACTAGGAGATGTCTCAGGCGGACGATCCGCAGGTTGTGTGTAACACACGGGAATGAAGGTGGCAGTCTTTGCAATGAACTGAAAAACTTGAGCGTGTGAATGAGTGTCAAACGGCCTATGACCCTGTTGGTTCTGAGAACGAAACAATACATGTTGTTTTAGAGTGTGAGCCCATCTGAGCAGCCGTTCGAGGAACACAAGCCGTATCGGCCGGAGAGCCCGGCGATACTACGCCATCGTACATGACACGCGCACGCCTCGACTCGACTCGTGACATGGTCTCCAATCTGGTAGAATAGTCTGTCCCTGCAAACGACCTCGGAGCGCCAAGCGAGAACCCTTTGTGCAGGCTTCCTATTAACAATAGACGCTTCTCCTGCTGGTTGATGTTGCTCCTGCTGGTCGATGTTTTTCCTGGGGTGTGAAGGAGTTTTCTGGGACTTTCCGTTTAGGTTGTTTGTTTCCTTTCTGGGTAGACTCGTACCTGGTGCCAGGTATCTCTCAATACAGCACAGCACCGTCTTGCGGATAAGTAACGAAGCCACTAGATAAACACAACACTCATGAACGGGACATGATAGAGCGGACAATCGGCCACGGTGCTGGCATGGGGTGGACTTGCTCCCCGTCCGCGTGTCGCTCGGCGCCGTGGCTACCGAGTTTTCACAGAAGATATGATAGCACAGTACCGACGAAGGGTGGCCACCGCAGAGGCGATGACTAGCCCCGAATCCGTAGGTTGCACGGTGAGAGCTGTAGCACGAGTGAACGAGGGCTGCTTCCACCATCCTCGAGAGAGGGCTGCGTGGTAGGAGTCGCTCATTAGATTCAAGGCTTTCAGAGATTCGGTATGCACGAGTGTAGTAGTATTCTACGGACACGGAAAGTAAAGCGTAAACAGCAGTAGAGTACCCTAGCTTCGAGCGAAGATTTCGACGGCACGTGCAGCGGGGAGGTCGTGACTGAGTCCGTCGTTCAGAGGAACCTTCCGTAGGTCATGATCGGTTCGCACCACGGTCCCCACACGGGAACGCTGGTTGACAACGCCTGGGTCTTGCGGCTGCAGGCCGTGGGAGGTTTAGTGTGGGTGAATGAGCGCTGACTCCATCTCCCCGCGAGGTGGTGGGTTACGCCTCGTTTAGCAAAGTCCGGATTCTGCCAAGCTCCGGTATGCGTGAGTGTAGTAGCCCCACACGCTTCTTTCATGTGTTCAACTCAGGCCTGTTTAGTGGTTGGAGGTATCCTGCAATCAGCCGCGTCACATAGCCTCCTTCTAGTTCGCAGCGCCTACAACTCGTCACACTTGAGCTTTGCAAACTCAGGCCGAGGGAGGGAGGGTCGCGACGCCCCGCCAGATGAAACATTGTCCTCCATAAGAAAAACACAAACATATACGACCCGGGTATTCTCAATTTGTAAAACTGAGTCCCAGCTGCGGTAATTGAAAACTTGCCTGTCTGTCTCTCTGTCTTTCTGTCCGTATGACTTATATTTTCAAACACTTTTCAATGGTCGATATATACGGTCTTGACAGATGATATTCGTACGACGTAATCGACCCTTACGGACGTTACAAACTGAAACATACCCTACCACCAGGCAAATTTAGCAATATAATACATCCACAACACCGTATCATCGTACCATACCGCCAACGTACCATACAATATACTGTGTTTTTCTAGCACATACTGCCAATACTATACAATACAGCATGCTGTATTTTTTTCCATATACCATACCACCAACATATCCCACATCCCATACCGCGTTTTTTTCCATACAGTTTATCAAACCGCAGTGCCACCATACCAAGTACCATATACCAACATACAATATCACATCAAGTAGGCACAAAAGAAGAGCATACGTTCAAGGTGCAATCTGATGAGGTGATAAGTGAGGTGAAGGGGCAAGGGGATGAGGTGATACATGAGAAGGTGAAGGTGCAAAGAGAGAGCGATGGCACCAGGGGGCAGCAGCAGCCGCGAGCGCTTGCAACGATGTCATACCGCTGAACCAAGACGCTTGTTGGAGATCTCTCTTATGACGAGCGATGGCAAAGCGTCAAGAACACCAAAAGAGCATCGCCGTACACAAGAAGAGCATACGATGAAGGTGCAATGTGATGAGGTGATGAGTGGGGGGACGGTGCAAGGTGGTGAGGTGATATATGAAGAGGTAGAGGTGCGAAGGGAGAACGATGGCACCAGGGAGTAGCAACAGCAGCCGGAAGTGCTTGCGACGATATCATGCTGCTGTACCAAAACGCTTGTTGGGGTTCTCTCATGTGACGAGCGATGGCAGAGAGTCAAGTTAGCGCACAAGAAGAGCATCCCCGGTCATGTGTGTGAGTGCCTCCTCTCTGTATCAAGTTTTTTATTACTATTATGCGGTCCTCGTCGCATATTTCGGTACCCTTATAACCCTGCTGTTGAAAATACATCGGAAATTGGGGAACTGCTTGTTGGGGGTCTCCGATATGTCGCGGTACAGAGATCTCTGGCCAATTTGTCACGTACTGTGTAGTATACAACCGACATGTTTTTCATTGGCCAACAGAGCGTCGTCAGCTCTCTGACCGCTTGTTGGCGATCTCATATCCCCGTTCATGTTCGTGCGCCTCCTCTCTGTGTCATATTTTTCATTGGCCAACAGAGCTTCGTCTGCTCTCTGATCGCTTGTTGCGGATCTCTTATATTTCGCGGTACAGATACATCTTGTGAATCTTACTTTTTACTTCGCTTTCATGTTGCGATCCTTGTCGCATATCTCCGTACTCTATAATGACCTCGCTGTTGAAAATACATCGGAAATGCTGTTGGGATCTCTAATATTCCCAGTGACGTAGTCACTGGGCTCTCAACCAAATATACATTTACGATCCGCAATTTTTTTTTATTCGCTATTGCCAAGTCTAATTAAAGATTTCTTTAGGCATCCCCTCCCTAGAATTACCTGCTTTATCCAAGTCAATCAGAATATGGATCTGCCGCCGAATCAACTGTCAAAATCATATTGTAGCCAAGTACCTAAGAAACAAAAACGTCGCCCGCATTCCACGGACCATCACTTTCTACAAGTGATGTATTATGACTCTTTCAAGTCGGCCTTTTTCGTCAGCATTGTCAAAGGAGGTCAGCATTTGCAAAATAAATTGTGAAGCAAATGTCAGCAGTCGGGACACCCGCTGCCACCTTCGACAGGCAGAACTCGTATACCTACCATACGAGTATAGGCACGTTTGTCCTTGACTGACCGTTTTGTGACAAGTACGGGGTCTCCAGGGTATAGCCAAAAAAACGCTGCTACCTGGTGTATGCGCGCGTACGTCGGCTCAGCTGTGAAAACGACCGATTTATTGAGTGATTGAAACTCAACTTTTCAAGCGGCGTGGTTTAATCTGTTCGTGTCAAAGTAACTTCCTTGTAGTCAACCAGACAGAGCTGTGCTGTGGCATGGTGCCACAGCAGCTGCTAAGACCTTTGACCGTTGAAGACTTTGAACTTTTGCAGCTTGTGGAGCAGCAGCTCCTGAGCAGCAGCTTCGCTGACTGCGGAGATTGGTTTTTGCAGCTGCAGCAATGCTGCTATTACTATTGTTTCTGCTGCTAAACTTCGGCCGCCGAGAGCTTTGGCCGCGATGGACACATGCATGCTTCTTCTTCTAAGATTGTCGCGACGGCAGATACCCTAGCGACAGAGGGAGACAGCACCACCACCACAACAAATCGCTGTTGTGCAGCTGCTGCTCAGCTTATAGCTGGTGCCTGCCGCTGACTGCGGATAACTTTGTTTGCAGCTTACTGCTGCTGCTTCTGCTGTTGAGCTTTAGCCACCGTGAGTTTTGGCCGCCGAGAGCTTTGGCCGCGATCGCTTCTTCTAGGATTGTCACGACGGTAGGTATATAAGCGACAGAGAGAGACAGCAGCACCGCATCACAACAAGTAGCTGCTGTCTTCGCGATTACAGACAACTGGCCGAGACCTGGTACCTCCTGGTACTTCTAGGGTTGTCGCGATAGAGAGATACGGCACCACCACCACAAGTAGGTAACTGCTTTCGTCGCGATCCAGTACTGCCAAATCTTGTGCCGGGTCGTAGCTGCCGCGTGTCTTCACACGCACGTATTTGTTGCAAAAAAACGCACGTATACGGCTGTACGAGTATAGATATTATCACCACGAGTACACAAATTCCGAGAGATAAACAAATCGACGGTACAAGTTACGCTGCTCGATGTATTCATCGATTACCAGGGAGAGCTGGTACCCACGCTAAAACGTTAGTATTCCCTAGGTTTATCTAGGGTTATCTAAAAGCAAAGTTATTTTCCAGTCCTAACGGACAAAATGTAAAAAGAAAACGGTACACCAGCGCTTTTTTGCCATTTTACGGTACATAAAACTCAAACCAGGTAATCAGGGTACACCAAACCCAAGTTAGATGACATTTTCTCTCAAGGTATACCGTTTTTTGGCGAAACATCCATGTCCGTCCGTCTCACTTGCGAAGCTGTAAAAAAAATGGTACACCATCGTATTTTTGCCAGTTTACGGTACGAAAAAATAAAACGATGTGATCAAGGCACACCAAACCCAAGTTATATTAAATTTTCTGTCAAGGTATACCGTTTTATGGCAAACAAAGAGTGTCCCGGTACAGCTTATATTTTCGAACAAACACCGCGTTCGTCAATAGAAGCGCCTTCTTGTACTCGTGTTGAGACGAACATACCAGGTACGAGTCAAGCGTTGCTTATATAATCTGAAGACATATATGTCGTTTCATGCGCGTGCGTGTACTCAGAACACGGTACCGCGGGCCAGCCCGGCGCCGCCGCCGGTGTCAGCGGGTGCTAGCAGGTAGAGGGGGTGTTGGAAGGAGCGCGGTCGCCATTTGCATGGCTAGGCGTCGCGTGTGCCTCGAGACACGTAGGAAGCACGAATGGGCTCTGTTTGGTCTCCTTGTGAGGCTCCGCTTGTACCATATTCGAGATATAAGGGTCGTTTAGATATGCGAAATATATTCAAGCGGTGCTTACTTTTGCGACCAAACTAAACCTCAAAGAGACTTCTATGCAGTTTGAGCACCAACTTTGTCGAAGTGGCGAAGAAGGGCCACGGTGAGCACTGGGCTTCACGCGAGGCGGGCGCCGGGGCTCACTGGGCCAGAGAGAGAGGAAACCTTTCTCCGATCCCAATCGGTGGTGAGGTGGTCGCGAGACGGGCGGGCGGTGTACAAGGAGGCAGAAAGTTATTACATGAGAGGAGACAAGGTTTTTTCCCTCTCCGTGCTTTTTCGCATCGTACGTGTTCATACAAGCCCGTAAAAAACATCGTGAACTCTCCGAATGTTCTAGATGCACAAATACCTGTATTACGGTATGTGTGTAAGTTTTATACGTGCAGTGCTGCCTTTTGTGTCTAGACGATATCCGACGATGTGCGGCATGAAGGAAGCGTTTCGTCGTCCATCGCCCATAAAAATCCCCGGCAAGACAGCGGGAGAGTGTCTCTCCGAATGTTATACGTGCACAAGTACCTGTATTACGGTATGTGTGTAAGTTGTGCACAAGTGCAGTGCTGTCTTTTGTGTCGAGACGATATCCGACAATGTGCGGCATGAAGGAAGAGTTTCGTCGTCCATCGTTCATAAAAATGCCCAGCAGGACAGAGGATGAAGAAGAAGCTGAAGGGAAAAGATTATTTCCAACTAGTTCGAAGAAAAAAAACGAGGTCGACCCCGAGAAGAGTTAGCGTCCCACGACAACAACCGGCGAGAAGAACGTTAAATACGTACAACACGCGTTGCCTTCTATATTGCATCAGAATAAAACGACACACTACGTGTTTCCTTCGTACATTTCTTGAGACTTGCATCAGGCAGGACGATAACAGCCCACGTCAACAACGGCCTACAACTCCAAACCTGTAACGTACGGTACCCACTATTTCTAGTGCCAAAACCAAATTTTATAGTACCGAGACCAAAAGAAAAAGCGGAAATTCTTTGGTACCAATACGTGTTTCCTACCTACGTTTCTTGATACTTACACTAAAGGACGATATACAGCAATTTTGTGCCCACGTTGAGGTCAGCGTCCCACGACAACAACATCCGACGACGACGGCCTACAACAATAAAGGACGACAGACAAGCTACCCTTTTAAGACCCTACACAGCTGGTCGAAACAAGACAGCAGTGATAGACTTCTCCGTGCCTACAACCTACGGTACCCACTACTTATAGCGCCAAAACCAAATTCTATAGTACCAAAACCAAAAGAAATAAAGCGGAAATTCTATGGTATATACGAATACGTACTTTCTGCATACTTTTCTCGATCCTTAGGTTATTAGGACGAGAACGGCCCACGTCAACAACGGCCTACACTACAAAGAATGACATACTACACAGGTCGAAACCATACAGGGTTCCTCCTATTAGTAGTGCATACGGACATTGACAATAACAGGATAACGTCTCGCGACAAGAACGGCCGACAACAACGGCCTACAACAACCAAGGACGTACCAAAATCAGAAGAAAAAGCGGAAATTCTATGGTACGAATACGACGTGGTTCCCCTATGTACTTTATTTCTTTGATACTTATACTAAGACGATATCGGCCCACGTCAACAACGGTGCTGCCGCTTAGGGACCGGGGTCTTGATCGGACCCTCTCTGTGGTCCCATCTACTCGACGTGCTGGCGCTTAGCGGACGGGGTCTCGATCGGACCCTCTCTGTGGTCCACATATTCGTTTTTGCCCTTCGGTTTCCCCTTGCGGGTCTGGGCCGGACTTGTTTTTTGCGGCGTACGGGAGCTCTGGGCCGTCTCCGCCCCCTGCGGCGACCGCGGGCGCTGCGTCTTGTGCGGCGACTGTAGGCTCTGCGGCAACTGCGGGCTCTGCGGCGATCGCGGGATTTGCGGCGACCGCGGGCTGTGCGGTATCTACACCAGACTTGTTCTTTGCGGCGTCCGAGAGCTCTGGGCCGTTTCCGCCCCCTGCGGCGACTGCGGGCTCTGCGGCGACTGCGTCTTCTGCCGTGACTGCGGGCTCTGCGGCGACCGCGGACTGTGCGGTATCACCACGGTGCTGCGGTACACGTGTTGCTTTTTCGATAATTTAATTTTCATGATCAAAGAGTGTCATGCCCGCAGGACGTCAGCCCGTTGGGTATAAAAGCATGGTTCACAGCTCCTAAAGTCGATATCGCCGTCACCCGCCACGTCAAAACCGCCAAGTCGTCGCAGTCCCTGCATTTCATCGTGGAGTCTTCTTCGACCTCACTCGGGCGACAAGCTGCTCCATCTAGATGAAAGTATTCCATCCTAGGGGGTGCGGAGGAGGCGCCTCCTTGCTTGTCCGCAGCTTGAGGTTTATTTTCCCGTAAGGGCTGCCAGGAGCGAGATCGCTGCCGCAGACGTGGCAGTTGAGAGGACGTTTATCGGTCACCTGCGAAGTGATGCTGGTGTAAGAGCCACACGGTGGGCACCTGCGTCATAATATCGTACAGGAGGAATTGAAGCACGGGGAGTCAACCGATGTTTGGGTGTGCCGGATGTCGTTCAGTCTATGAATAGTAAAATTCTACTTCGCAATTTGTTTCTTTTCATGTTGTGAAAGAACGACACAGCTTATACGGCAGCATCATGCAGCATTCCAAGCACAGGTCGTTTTTTTTTTTTTTTTTTTTTTTGACCGGTGCAACGTGTTCCAATCAGGCAGAAATTTATTAGATGAGAGGGGACGGGTTTTTTTTGCTGTGCTACTGTGCGATGCTGTGCTTTCTCTTTCGTGCATAAAGCATATCACAACAAGAACAAAATTACCCGACCTGGGGTATGTACATACGTACGGCATTTGTCATTTTTGCGATTCGTTCAGACGAATATATAGTTTTTTTGCCATAAAACGGTATACCTTTTTACATAAAACGTCATCTAATTTGGGTTTAGTGCACCGTGTTTTTGTCATCACAGAGGGGAAAAAAATACCACGGTATGAACATAAAGACCGAATCAGCAACAGCAGCATCTTCCACAAGTAAATTTCTACCATGGGGAGCGCAGCTGTGCCCTACCGACTCGAGTCCGACGTACCGCCGCCTTGAGCGTGTCACGTGTTCTTCATGTGTTGAAAAGTTTTGATTTTTTGTGTGATATTGCTTCTCGATTAGGACTGCCTGCCTTCTTCTTTCCCTCTTTTTGCTAGAACGCATTTGTCAGAAATGTTACACGGCGCGTCCAGCCCTTCGAGGTCTGCGCAGCTACATTTATATTATCTGTTTGGTCGACAGAGTGTTGTTTACGGGGTGCATATACGTAACGATCATCGGCGGAAAGTTTACTTTCATGCCTTTAGTCATCTTGGGCTTTTCTGCGGCGTCTTATTTGGTATGGGTGTGTTCGCGACACGTCGAAATCATCGCAATCTGCGCGATGTGACTGTACTATTATGTTGTTGTTTTTTTTCTTCGAAATAGCGCCAACAGCAGCACCTTCAAACAAGAAATATTCTACGTAGCAAGTATCTACGTCGCGAGAGAATTTCCATACCTCCGTCCAACCTTTCATTGTATGATAACACCAAGGGAACAGCAGGGCAACCCTTGCCCTGCTCGACAATTAATAGTAGCGTCCGTCAATGGCAAATAACGAAATAAACTATTAATATCGTACGAGTAGCCGCCTGTCAAGGTATGAAAGTGCCGTCTCGTGACTCCTGACCCGCGACATCGCATATTTTCGAGCGTTACAACATCATCAACAGGCCATGGGACATGCTGTACGTCTCAGTGTATGGTAGTAGATACGGGTGTCCTCGACGCGTTAATTTGTCTCGACTGCGGCTTCGCTTGGTGGGGCCTGTTGCTGTGTTGTGTACCGATGCGGGTCTCCGCGCTGTGGATCGCTGCGTGATGCTCATCTCGCGTTAGTGTATGGCCAAAATAATCGGCAGCAGCCGAGTGGCAAAAGAGACGATAGATGTACTACAACAGAAACTAATTGTATGATCGCACTCGCTACATTTAGTACTACTGCTGCTGTGCTACTGCCATGCTTACCAATCAATCCAGCCGTACCCTCTGATTGTTCATCGGTGTAAACGCCTTGTAATGCATTTGTGATGGTCATCGCTTAGCCCGCGGAATTGTATACCTACCTGGTAACTTTCTTGGTAGGCGGCGAACATCTCGAGCTATGCTCGCCGACCAACACTTGGAGACCAGGTCGCAACTGAGACGAGAGAACGTCGGGCGTTTCTCTTAGGACAAAGGTGCGAAAGGGCAGGGCCTCAATCTATGATTATACCACCCATATACCATCGTCTGTTATGTGGTACTGGAGATGTTCTCTGTTTTTGTAGACTACCGGCCTCGCCTTTGGTTTAATCCTACGAGTATGCAGCACGCGTTTTATTAGCAAACGGCAACGAACAGCACCAGGCGTCTTACCTATGGTATCATATGAGATGTTGTGGTTTTTAGGACGTTGCTCCAACGATTCTTTGGACAACACAGACGTTGTACCAACCGTGGGGAGCCACTGGGCTATATTCTTGACAAGGCATTAAATATAGAATACGCGCGATGGGCTTGTCATAATACTAGTACATCAGTACAAATGGGACATAGACGAGACGTACGACGCAGCTTGCAAAGTTGTGTATAAACTATAATTAATTAATCAGCCAAACTCACAGCTGACGTTTTTCAAAATTTTATAAGAACAGGCACGATTCGAGAATTTTTGGCAACCATAGTTTCCAAGGTGACGGCGGACGGACATCACACAGTAGACAGAGATGACCACATGTACACCTGCCCTAAGTCATATCACCCGTCGGTGCGTTGTGCTTGTCGTCCAGGATATAACTGGTACGTTAGATAGGACCCCCCCCCCAGCACACTCTGATGAGCGCACGGCTTGTAGCAGCAGCGCCCGCCGTAGCACGAGTTACTATAGTCGTGGCCGATCTCTCGCCGCCGTCGAGATTAGGAGATGCGTCTACGACGTAAACCAAATATATCGACAAGCGCTGGAGGTTAGATATGCGGTAGGAGGATTACAACTCCAGCTTTGACAACGGCCGACAGGTAGACCGGGCGTTTGTTCAAATATGAAAACGTTACGGACACTTTGCTGCAAAATTCAAAGACAAGGCTGGCTTGAAGGAAAACTTGAAAGAGTCAGAAAGATTTACTTGTATAAAGTATTGGTCGGCGAGTTCTTGGCGACGTCCTGTTTCTTAAATACTTGACTGCAACGTTGCTTTGCGCTGTTGTAGCTGCACAGGTCCAACTAGCCCCAGTCCTTCGCGAGCGCGGGTTCGTCGTTCGGCACGATCCAGTCCAGTTTTTCATCACGGCCAACTGCCGTCATCGACACCCCGCTAGGTCAACAACGGTGCAGAGCCAGTGTCGAATTAACGGGCCCGCTTCGACGCGAAATTCGCTTGGGGGTCATCGATTCCTTTAATCAACGCTTATTTGGGGGCAATACACGGGTAGTTGTGTTTACTGTAGCGTATCTCGAAAGGTACTGTAGTTCTTTCTCGTCGTAATTAAAACAGAAAAACGCATATCTGACGGTAACACTCAATCACATACACCCGTTCTCTGCGTACAAGTTTCCCTGCGGTGTATGCGACAGGGGGACCCGTGTTACGGAACAACACATGCTGACGCCGTGTAGATTACCTCATGAGGATCTCCCCGAAACGACAGGTTTTCTTCAAAGACATGATCGAGTAATATCGGAATTTCGCAATTATCCACATGGTGCTGACGGTGTCCTCGATGGCTTAGTTCGCAGAGTGCACGGATTCGACGAATCAGACCCGGGCAAGTTGCACGTCGCTTTAGTGAAATAAGATTCCGGAGGCTGCACTAACGAACGACGTTTGGGTTGTAAGCCACCAGACCATCGCCAGGGTACGACAGTAGTAGAGCGTTTTGCTGTTTTTTTTTTTCCCGTTCGCGTCAAGGGAATGTCGTTGGAATCAAGGAATGTTACAAACATATCTGGTTCCGCCCAACGATCTCTTCGCCGGACATCAGTTTGTACGCGAATGATTCGTCATCCATTGCGACTGAGTTGCCTATGGCTGCGACCTGTTTATTGGATATGTTCACAATAATACTCGCTGGAAAACACGAGCCAACGGCGTCCCAGCTTAAGCGCATACTCGGAGCTCGATAGACCGTCGTGGGTAACCTCATTAAATATATGAAGGACGGAAACAAATTGGTCTGCGAGTTTCAGCTCGAACGTGAAGCTGCGTTCAGTCAGCCTGTCCTCGATACTTATCTATCTGACGTAAGTGTTCCTGAGGAAGTTTCAAAGGAGGTGTTAACAACAGAAGATCCTTTCAACTCAAGAGGAAGAGCATCGGACTTGTATACGAACGACAGGCGTCAAGACGACATTGCTATGGCCGAGGCCAACAGTGATATCGCGCCGGCGGACGATGTGATAGTAGAGGACGAAGTTACGGCAGAAGATGGAAACACCTTCGTTATTGACACATATGCCGTCGTTGACTGTGGGAAAGACGCTGCGACGTCTTCTCGATAACGTCCGAGTGTGGTACGAAGATTGGGGCACGACCTCGGTCTCAATGCCGTGGCAGCATCTCAAGCGGCTCTGTCGCAAAAACGACTGCCACCTGAAGGGACAGAGAATGCTCTTGTAGTTCTGCGTGCCGATATTCTTTCTGACTTTCGCAAAAATAATGCCTGGGTGGGGGCGTTCGGTCACTTGTTCCCAGTTGTGGAGGGCCGCTTGACACAACTCGTCAAAGACGTGTTTCATTCGTGAAATGGGCCCAGATTTTGCTCAACCGTCGCGACTCGTCTTGGCCAAGAAACAGGGTTAATATTTTCTGAGCTGCCGCCATCATTTTCAGGCACGAAGCTCTATCCAATATGCGCTTCAACCTGCGCGGGA
Source organism: Macrocystis pyrifera (assembly GCA_031763025.1). Classification (NCBI taxonomy): domain Eukaryota; class Phaeophyceae; order Laminariales; family Laminariaceae; genus Macrocystis; species Macrocystis pyrifera. The sequence goes on from JASSKH010000012.1 coordinate 408,748, forward strand.
AAATGTCAGTGGATGTGGCCGAAACAATTGCACAGGTGGAGAGCAGTGATCTCATGTCGATGGCGGCAGACCTCTTCACCAGGGAAAACGTATACGCATCGCCTCCGGTGAACATGCCAATATATTGACGCTTTTGAGAACTCTACAGGCTAGCTCACCTGATTCTATACGTTGACGGATCATGGGAAACAAAAATCACGAACCGAAGCTACATCAATGCTGATGCCACTAGGCGAGCCTTTTTTTAAGATGACGACTAACCCTGCCACTCGTCATGAAATACGGTGACTATGACATAGATCTTTCATCGACATACCACAAACTGATGCCCGAATATGTAACGAGGCTAATAACTGTTGCGGACGGCCCTGTTGCATCGGCAAAAATCTACAACCTGGCATGTCCAACAAGAAGAGCTTTCCGTAGCAGGTGCCACCATTATCACTAGTACGACATCTCCAGCAGAGCTTCTCCTGCTTCTCCTGTTTCTCCGTCCCCTCATGAGCAGGAGGGTGGACCTGGGGAAACCACCTGCAGCATGTCTTAGGACACGGCCCGACATTTGCTGTGGACAGGCACATTCTGCCTACGAGTACACGTATGGTACAACTCAATTCCCATCCTAAAGAAAACGTCCATCCTAAACGTTTATTTCACAATCTTAGCCGTCCGCGCCGCCTCTTCCTGAGATCGATACGCATCGATCGACGTTGAGCCCGGTACGCTATTCTTATGAGTATTGCGCCGAGTAAGTCATTTTTTACACGTTTCGGATTTGATGGGCGTCTCTCGATTGCCTGTCCGCTTACATGGATGGCATGACTCTTATTAAATTGCATGACTGCCGTAAACGCGATACTACTCAATCAAGCGGTTTTCGACCATGTGCTGAGAGTGGGCGCTTTTGACGGTGACGGTGGAGCCCTGGGGAAAGTGCAAGCATTCATTGGCAGGACGGAGGAACAATTAATTCAGGCTCACTCTACACTCACATCTCCTGGTTTGTGTATAAGGACATAGCCGCAATAAGCCCCGGGAAGATCTCGGTACAAGTTGAGAAAAACACGCTGCTCTTGTTATTTACGTAGGTCGTATTATATACAATCAACTCGTGTCAACTGAGGAACACTTGTCACCTAACGGCGCGGTCGAGCTGCGCTGTGGACACAATTTTCACCGCTCTTGCGTGGACGATATTATCCGCCACGGGAGGTATTCTACAGGTTCTGACCAGAGATGCCTACCAATGCTTGCATGTTATGTGGGTCAGCGGTCGTGGTATCGTCCCTCCCTGGGTTCGCGCGAGTGGTATCACACCAGTTTCGTCCTCGCCAAGTACGCAAAGTCCGCGTTGACGACGGCCTGCCCTACAATGAAAATGGCCTAGCAAACGCTGTGGAGAACGACCCCAAAGTTGTTGGCGTGCGGTCGCTAGACGACAACAGCAACAAGGTGGATCTGCCTTCATATTGGTCGTCTTCAGGAGGGACGTCACTAACGTGACCTATCGACCATTCATTCCTCCGCCCGGTTGGGGGCCGGTTGGGGTGTGAGTATGCGGCAGCTCCGGCAGACCGATCCGCGCCTACCGCAGTCCGGCCTTGCCCAATCCGTCCATTCGAGCATGTGGAGCGACCTGCGGAAATGGGCGCATGATGTCGACTCTGTTGTTGAGCGCGCCTCCACCAGAAGCACCAACGAGAACAGCTTGCCTACATTGCCTCTGTCGCCACGTTAGTTCGAGCTCTTGCTGCGTTGTTTTGGTACACGAACACGGTTCGACGAAACATGGACGTACGTGAACCCCACCTTCATGGGTAAAAGGCACAGCTCTCAGTTTTGAAATGCCGTAGAGCAGCTGTGAGTACGACCGATTGAAAATTTCAAACTCGTCTTTGCAAGCTGCGTGACACGGAAGACACGTTCATCGGGCTTATATAATACCGGTGCCGATTTTGATAGGGCTGGGGCCTATTGACAGTCCTTAGCAGGGTTACTGGAGCCTGTCCTGTGGTTACATGCTGTTGTGGCGATGAGTTAGTACAATATGGGTCGCCAACAAGGCACACCTAACCTGGGCAAGCCTGAGGTTCTTGGGGCGCAACTTCACACAATCAGGTTCACCACTGAGCCGTTCTTCTTATCCCAATTATGATAGCGTTCTCCAAACAGTGAGCATTATGTTCTTATTGGGCATTTCCTGCGACCTAATACCTCGTGCGGCGGGATAGCCTCGTCCTTTTGGCCAATCCTGAACTTCGTGTGCAGAATGTCACTGGGATAAATGTGCAGTGCAACTGCACGCTGTGGGCTATTTCGCGGTACTGAGATATTTTGTCACTCTGTCGTTTACCTTGTTGTAATAAACAACCGACATGTTCTTCGTTGACCAACAGAGTTTCGTTAGCTCTCTCATTGATTGTTGGGGATCTCTTATCCCCGGTCATGTTTTGTTTTTCACGGGCCGAGAGAGAGTCGTCAGCTCCCTGACAAATTGTCTGGGTTCTACACAAAAAGAGCATACGTTGAAGGTGCGATGTGATGACGTGATACGTGAGGTAAAGGTACAACGTGGTGAGGTGAGTTTTGACGAGGCGAATGTGCAAAGATAGAGTGATGGCACCAGTGAGCAGCAACAGCAGCCGGAAGCGCTTGCGACGATATCATAGTGCTGTACGAAAACGCTTGTTGCGGATCTCTTACATAACAAGCAATGGCAGAGCGTCAAGTGCACGAGAAGAGCATCCCCGGTCATGTGTGTGTGCCTCGTCTCTGTGCAATATATATTTTTTATAATGCTGTCCTCGTCACATATTTCAATGCCCTTATAACCCCGCCGTTGAAAATACATCGGAAATTGTGGAACTGCTTGTTCGGGATCTCTGATATGTCGCGGTACATAAATCTCTTGGTTACCTGTCGCTTGCCTTGTAGTATACAACCGACATGTTTTTCATTGACCAACAGAGCGTCGTCAGCACTCTGACCGCTTGTGGGGGATCTCTTATCCGCGTTCATGTTTGTGTGATTCCTCTCTGTGTCATGTTTTTCATTGGCCAATAGAGCGTCGTCAGTTCTCTGATCGCTTGTTGGGGATCTGTTAAGTTTCGCGGTACAGATACATCTTGTAATCTTACCTTTTTCTTCGCCTTCATGTTTCAAACGTAACCGAAAAACATCAAACGGCTTCATTTTTTTAGTTCCAACTAGTAACGAGTACTCGTAGGCGGACTGTGCCTGTCCACAGCAGCAACGTGCGGGCCGTGTCTTAAGACATGCTGCAGGTGTGTTTGGCATGCACATCCTTCTACTACTGGTGAGGGGACGGAGATGTAGGAGAAGAACTATCTGCTGTTGTGGATGTCGATACAGCAGTAGTAGTATGTTGTAGTAGTTAAACCGGTAGTAGTATACTATAGTAGTACTGTGGTGGCACCTGTCACATCGGTTTTGTTTTTTGAGTTCTACCTAACGAAACCCAATTCTACGAGTCCTTGTAGGCAGAAGGTGCCTGTCCACAAAATACGTCGGAAAAAATCCTGTTGTTGCGGCACGATTTGTTGGGATCACGGAGTCTACTGGTCTCGCTCGTCACTCTCGCCAACTGCAACTCTGACTTCACAATAAAACAGACAAGCAAACTGAGAATAGCCCTCCAATGCATTACTTCGAGGGCAATCAAGATAAAGCATGAGGAGAAGACAGCACCCGAGCAGTGAACCACACGCTCATTAGTAATACAGGCATCCTAATTAATACAGCAGAACAGCGATTAGTGCAACAAAATATCTAATCGCGATGCCTCACTAAATAAAATGTTGTCCCCCATGTGGATCAGGGTAAAATAATGTATACCGGGTATGAAACGTAAGGAAAAGGCAGCACCGGAACAGTGCACCACACCCTCATTAATATAACAGGGATGATAATGAATACAGCAACTTTTCATGCAACGAAATACCTATTACGTTAGCCAGCAACAAACCGAGGCAATCCTTGCGCACGAGGCATGATACCAGTCCCCTTCGCACGACTGCGGGAGACAGACGGGGGGGGCAGGGGGGTGACAGGAATCAGTGAAAGACCGCACCACCGGTTAGCTCGCGAGAGGGCCCGCAGAGGAAAGCACGCGAACGAGGTAAGGTTAGTAAGAGACGCTGTTGACGGCACCTATCGCTAGATCCGTCCACAAACTGCATATTTCGTATCCATTGTTGGTGCTCGCTCGAGTACTGAGTGGCTTGCAGTCGTACAGGAACCCGCAGCATGCGAGATACCTTGTCTCAGTAAGTACGTATCATACTGCTGCAAGTACGGGTCGCTGTAAGTTGGTCGTTTTCGGGAGACGAAAAAGACACGCTGCTGACGGCGTCACCAACCTCACGAACGTCAATAGACCCGTCCACGAGCTGCATTTTTCGTATCCATGCTTGATGCCCACTCGTAGACAGAATAGCGTGCAATCGCACAGGAACCCCCAACATACGAGATACCTTGTCTCCGTAAGTAGTTATTATACTGGGGCAAGTACGGGTCGCCGTCGCTTGTTCATTTTCATGATTGGATTTTGGCTGTAATAATATAGACAGGCAGGCAGTCATGCTCGGGGTTAGTCCGTGTACGCCCCGATTGTACAGCAGTATCATTAAAAGGACTTGGTGTGTTTTTTATCAACATTCATTGTGAGAACTCTTTAGCCGCGTGTGCGGTCTAGTCTTTCCCTCAATTATAACTTTACCGGTATGCTGCACAATTTTGCAACAACGTCCAGTGTTGCGTTTTTCTGCTGAGATTCACCGGCAAGCTGCACGAAATATCAACAACTGGCTACGTAGTGCTGCATTGGTAAGAATATACCGGCAGGCTAACGATTATTCAACTTTGTACTCACTCGTGGATATCTTATTGGCCACCTGTGCGATCTACTTAGCCACTTTTCTCTACAAGGTACCGGCATGCTGCACAACGTCCAGTGTTCTACGTACCTCTGACCGGCATACTCCAGATTCTTTGCGACTAGCCTACGTGGGACTGTACTGAAGGAATGATGCAGGTGCCGAGGCTCTGTCTCTGTGAAGAGACAATGCAGAGGTGGCACCATAGTCTCTGTGAATATCACTAGTTAAAGAAGAAACGATTGTTTGAAATTGACGCTTATGTGGCCACTATGGAAGGAATCTTCCAAGAAAAGGAGAGGAGAAAATGAGGAGTGGAGTGAATAAAGTGGAGAAAATGAGGAGGAGTGGAGGAGAAAAGGAGGAAGAGGAGGAGTGGATTGATCTAGGTAGGGCTGACCTTCGCCTGATCATCCGGTACGATGCCCATGCTACGGGCAGAAATGCTACTCTAAGGACTATTGTACTGGCTGACAGTCCGTCTTATAATAGCAACAATCCTAATGGCGAACCAGTCCGTCCTACAGCAACATTCCTGGTATGGAGGGCCTCATAGCAACATTCCTAATAGTGGTAAGATAGCTTCCCTGCTATACATACTGTCAACGCCTCGACAGAGGTAGCTGAACATACAATATATCGTATAACGAGTGAGACAGACTCGTATTATATCCGCATGTTGCATTTACCCGAAAATCCAAACTAAGACACTACCAGGTAAGTGCGTACTGTCTCTGCACATCACAATATATGCGTATGGATCTCAACGTCCATACGCTAAAATGTCCTCGTGATGTAAAGTCGGTACGAGTAGCTAACGCCTACGGTGTAGAAACCTGATATTCAGCAAATCAGGAAGCAAGATGGTACAGCATATTTAGACCTACCTGTGTAATAGCAGCGGTAATATGGAGAAACTGCGAACACAAAGGTGACAACATATTCAGGTCCGGTCGCAGTATGGCCATATTCGTGTCATCATAGCCAACCGTGGCTGTGCATGACCACTGAGTTATAAACTACTAAATAAAAGCGTAGCAAAGTGTATGCTGTACTTGCAACGCGCCCCCTCGATCGAAGTCAACGATCTAAAGCTACGAGAATGGTATGTTATACTTGCAGAACAATAGAAAGTCGGTGGGTGTGTACCCGCACAAAAAACTAATGTTGCACTACCATTTATGAGTACGCAATATTCCAGCAATCAATAGAGGATAGTTGAAGAGACATATGTGAAAACTGGGACTTGTGTCCAGTGTCCAACATTAACGTGTGTTCGTGATACCTCGGCCATAGAGTAGTACCTACGTACAGTAATATAAGCAAAGTCAAAGAAGAAAAGAAATCGTGGTGTCATTGGCAGCGATGTATACTCAAACAAATAAAGCGCTAACCTGTCTGCTGTGTGTCCAACGCGCCCCCTGAACTGACGCTTAGAGCAAAAAAGAAGGAAACTGTACACGCTAGCCCAGTTCAGCGAAAAGGCGTACACTTAAGTGTGGTACATGTACGTAGGTATACTCAGAACGAAGTACAGATAGTATGGCGATAGACTACGGTGGGCATACTCCTGTCGCTAAGATACTTATGGTGCTGTTTGGTTGACCAGCGATTAATATCCTAGAAAAGAAGGCGTAAGAAAGTGTCTGATCTGGTGTACGTGTTCTTCGCCCTTCAATGGATCCTAGTTAGGGTCGGACAACTATATTACGTAGTCGTAAGAAATCGAAACAAAATCGAAGAGAAATTGTGGATGTAAACGTGAATGTGCGTGTAGCACATTAAGCATGTTTTGAGCGTGCATGTATGGTACGTACTCGAAAGAAAGCTATGCATATGCAAACCTTCCCCACAAGAAGGCATTAAGGAGAAACCTGGCGTGTATTGCTGGAGGCTCCTCTGTTTCCTGACGCAGTACTGCGTCGTTGTTGGTGTTGCTGCTCGTGATGATCTTCATGTATGTTCAGGAAGAAGTAGAAGAGAGTAGAAGGAAGTCGCTTGGAGAAATGGTTGTGATGCTATGCTGCTGGTGATGATGATAGTCCATGTGGATCCGATGATAATGATGAGTTGGCTCAGGTCGAGGTGTTGTCTTGATACCGTGATGCCCCTCGAGCGTGCTGCAAGAATATTTTCGAGATTTTCAGCGTAAAAATGGCTCAGGGACCATGTGTAGGGGTCTAGAAACATATATATATATATATATATATATATTGATTGTTCGCCCTGATGCCCACTTAACATATTGGAAATAGAGTTGAACTTTGATGCCCACTTTGTTTTTTTCTCCGGCAAAATAGAGTCGATATTAAACACACCCTTTTTTTTTCGCAGAATGTTATCTTGCCGGACCGCTGTTGTTGTTTGCTACACCGTCTGTCCTACTGCAGATCTCTACAGTGCGACGCTTAGAACGGCCCTTCCAAGTACGTTTCTTCGTCAGAACTTGCACGACGACGCCAACAACTACGTTGATCGCTGCCCATAGCCGTGTATTCAGCGAGGATGACCACATGCACATCCATCTGACAATTATTAGATCTACACACGATTGCAGAGCATCCACCAGTCGAACGGTACGACTAATACCCCTCTGTGTCGTCATTGGCCTCGTCCGCCATGGCAAGTCTCCCTCCAGCCATTATTCGTCTGGCCTCTGAAACAATCAAGTCCGTACAAGACATGTTGTAACGTATTATACACACTTGGGTACAAACACCTGTACCTGGTTGTTTTGAAGCGACAGGAGAGCCTACACGCATACACGAATGCATGTCTACGACAAAGATGCACATATTACACATCAGTGAAGCGACGACGACAGCACGAACACCGCTGACTTGTCAGTCGTTGTTGCTACTCTCAACAATACTAATAGTACATACCGGTAGTTCCTACGAGTACCCCCTTTTATCAAGAAGCAGTAGTAACCGAACATCAGCTCTTCCGATACCACACACCAGCATACCGGTAGTTCCTACTGTACGAGTGCGTCCTTCTATCAACCAAATAGCAGTATCCACACATCCACACGCTTCCTTAACAAGAACACACGTACTCTATGAATAATTGTCAAGTATTTCACACCTCGCATGACGCAACACTTGACGTTTTATGTTGATGCAAGACGTCAGCGAAAAAAACCGTATCATTAAGTTACTACGGTAACTACTTCCTGCATTGATTTTTTTGTGATAAGATAGTGTTAGTGTGTTATGGTGTTGGCGGACGATCGTGTAACATTCTGGTAGAGTGTTGCCTTGATCCCGTACTGACCGCAGTATATATACGTGTTACGGTGTCAGATTATGCAGCCCATAGCGAGTAACACTTTGTTAGCATGTAGCGGAATTCCTTGTGGCTATCGTAACACACGTTGAAGGGACAACGTACATGGTCAAACTAAACGTTAACGTTACATATCGTGTTAGCGACATCAGCCCGTAGCGAGTAACGCTACGATAATGTGTCAGCGGGGTTACTACTCGCTACCGTAACACCTTTAGACGGATACCGTAGGCCAAATAAACGCGCACATAACACTATGCTAGTGTGTTAGTGAAATTCCTAGTGGCTATCGTAACACACGTTACAGAATGACCTATATGGACTGTACAACATCAACGTTATATTTACCGCCTCAGCCGCAGCAGCAATCCGTATCGAGCTATGTTCTGTGAGGGTGTTAACCGAAGTCTTGCTACCATAACATACGTCAAACGGACAACGTGTATGATCGATAAAACACTAGCATTATGTCAATGTGTTTTCTCGTGCAATGTATGTAGTGACACAACAAGTTAGCAGGTAACGCACACTCCCCATCTGACAGCAATAATATGTTACTGCCGTGTTAGGTCGTACGTGCGAGTGTGTAGATTACGCTATAGATGGATAACGTACTGTGTTATAGATGGATAACGCAATGGCGAGGTTTCCAGAAAACAGTACGGCGTTTTCGCGGAGATTCCTCCTATGTATCTCCTAGTTTGGGTTTTAATAATATTGAGGCGTTTTAGAACAGGAGATGCCATGTTATCTTTCCCCTCCAAGGATATTTTTTTAGGTATCTCCTACTGGAATGTCGGTGACATTGGATAACACCGCTAATACGTTGTGTTACTCCCACAAACCGCTTTACCGCTAGCACAGGTAACACATGATAGATCTCGGGAAGATCCAAAGGGTAACGTAGTAACATTACGTTAGAACGACTTCGGCCCCGACGGTAACTCAGTAACATAATGTTAGACCCGGATTGAATTTTGTGCTGACACGGTACCGGAATGTTACCATCAGATCTTTACTGACGTTAACACCATAACATAATGTTACAGAGACCTCTACACTTAGGCTAACATCCTAACATGATGTTATGTATGGGCTGGGTAAGACTGAAACGCACCTAACGTACGTTAAGTGCTACGTGATCCTAGAGTAATCCTAAGTTAGGGGGGTCCAGATAACGTATTGTTGGTAGTGCTGGCCACTGCGTTATGTTGCGTTAGTGTGTTATTTTGAAACACAATGTTTTGTGTTAGTAGTGCTGCCGAACATTTTAACGTAATGTTAGGGTGTTATGTGTAACACTCCTCCTAAGGGTAACACTATGTTCGTGTGTTCTGTCTAATGCTGCGTCGACCGTAGCATTATGTGATCGTGTTAGTAAATATGCGGATATCGATCTTGGCATGTTGGAGTGATAAAGTACGTGTTTGATAAAAGCCTAACACTGTCACAGTGTTCGTTCAAAGACTGATCACGGCATATCATAATGTTACTGTATGTACCAGAGCTGGACGAGATCGAGCAGCAACATAACGTTAAGGCGTGTGCACGTTCCTGGGTTCCCAGCGTTACCGTGATCGTTCCTCCAGTGCTAACACCAGGTTAGTACGTTACCGCGTCCTTGCGTTAGGCCCAAGCCGTAGATGAATGTTATCCGAGAGTTTCGTTATCCAAGGTGTCTTGTATTTTGCGTGACTCGCCGCAGGTCTAATACTCGTAATCCAACCGCGTTTTCTGTTTCATCGAACGCAGTAAAAAAAATCACGCCGCCTGTGCGATGTTTTTCTCCAAGCGGTATGGCCTACCCTCACTCTGCACCGTCTTCACACGCCCTCTTCGCACATCCTTACGTATCGATACGGCAGCAACAATGCCGTTAACTGCTAGAGGATCAAGCGCGAAGGTGACTGTTAGGGAGGACCAGAGTAAATATCACCTGACGGTACACATAAAAACTCATATAGAACTACTTACTTAGATCTCCATCTCTGAACGTGCTCGGTTGGTACATCCCTGGCCTCTCAGAGCTCCCACTTGGAAATCGCCTCCTTTTATTACTTGCCGGACCTTTCCAGCAGGTCTTTGTTTTCTCCATTTCTCGTCGTACTTTCGGTCCTTCTGTCCTTGTTCTTCTTTCGTTTCGTGTGCGTGCGTGTACTTCGAGCACGGTTGCGCGGGCGTACCCGGCACCGTCGCGGGTGTCAGCGGATGCTGGCGGGTAGAGGGGGAGTTGCAAGGAGCGCGGTCGCCGCTTTCGTGCCTAGGCGTCGCGTGTGCCTCGCGACACGAGGGATGCATCAATAGGCTCTGTCTGGCCTCCATCTGTGATTTTTGATAGAGTACGTACGAGTATTTAAGGGTCCTTCGAGATTGTAAGATAATATTCAAGCGGTGCTTTTTTTTGCGACCGGGCTGAAAGTCACAAGAGGGAGGTACCCCGAATGAGCACCAACATTGTCGAGTTTGCGTCGAGGTCCACGGTGAGCACCGGGCTCCACGCGCGGCGGGCGACGGGGCTCACTGTGGAAGAGAGGGAGGAAAGCTTTACCCGGACTGAATCGCTGGCGAGATGGTCGCGAGAGGGGCGGGCGGCGTACGAGGGTCCGAGAGAAGCTCTGCTGTGTGATTTTTTTTGTTTTTTCATTTTTTTCTTTTTAACTAGTGTAAGGTGTTCCAATCAGGTGGTAAATTATTTACGAAAGGGGACGGGGATTTTGTTTCTTTCAGATTTGTTCGGTTTCATTTTCATTGTTTTTGCTGTGCTGCTGTGCCGTGCTGTGCTTCATCTTTCGTACATACGAGTACAGACACAGAGCACATCGAAAGAAGAAAGTAAGTACCCTACCTGGGGTATGTACGTATGTACGACATGTGAGCGAGCGTAGCGGGAAACCGCCCGCGACGCGAAGCATCTGTGGCGTCCGAACTGTTTTCTCCTGAAGCATGTTGGCGGCACTCTTGGCATTATCAAGTCGCCAGTTTTCAACTACAGTCATTAGAAAAACCATATTCAATCATGCACCAGAGGTGTCCGCTTCGCATAGTTTGATGTACTTTTCCTTCCTGAGCGAGCGTTGCCGGCGGCGTAGGCCGCCCGCGGAGCGAAGCGCCTTGTATTTCCCTACTAATACTAACAATTTTTGGTCGAGGTTACTACGATCCCCCATAATATGTCCTATTGCACTTTCCAACTACTTGCTGTTCCTGGCAACACGTATCGTATCTACCCTGTATGTTTTGTGCTATGCACTCGAACCTAACACTCACATCAACATATCTCTCTCTTCCTCGGGTTCAATGCACGGCGAACACACCTACGTATACGGGCGTTTCAGCACTAGCCTCTACCTCATTTTTGTCTTCTGCCGATCGGTTGGAGGTAAGTCTTGCAAATTTACATCGTACAATAGAATACCTTCAAAGTTTTCAAGCGGCACCTTTTTGCATAATCGTTCCCGCTGCAAGTCTGTACAAGTACTCGTAGCTGGGTCAATAGGTCTACCCATGTCATACGTAGTTACACGATTGTCAATGCCCTCGATGAAATGCATTTGAGCGCTGTTCTCAGTTTGCCTGTATTTTTTTTTCTGAAGTCGCAGTTCGAGTTGATGTGAGTGTCGAGAGAGACCAGTCGGCACTAGCACAGACGGCACCCGAGTAGGCAGGGTTTGGCTGAGACTGAACGTCTGTTTTTTTCCATGGAAACCCAAGAACAAAAGACTCGCCTCATTGTTAAATGCCGTCACTATATTACGGGACAGAGTGGTATGCCAGTACTTCCGCTGTACAATAGCACGGCGAGAGCAGGGCACCCCACCCCCCAACAGCCACCAACAGGTTGTGGTTTGCCTGGTCCATACGGCAGCAGTGTAGCCGATATCTGTGTATCGCAGAATGTCTCCCCTCGCCTCCAAGACAAGCCCGGTTCCCAGCGACGATGGAAGCCGGAAGCATGCCCGTCCCTACGTACGGAAAGACACACTCCTTCTGCGAAGCATGCTATCATAACGTCAGGTAGAGTCCAGGAGTTGATGGATCTGTAGGTACAGCTTGCAAGAAATAATATTGAGCAGGTATTTATTTTCTGAAATCGAGGAGACGAAATATACACGACGGTAACAAAGTGATCGGCAGACAGACGCATTAGAGACAGAACATACATGCCTGTACGTACCACACAGAGGATTGGAAGGTAAAAGCGAATTACTTTTCGTCTTGAAGTTGATGCGAATTAGGCGTGCTCGTGCTGCTAGTAGTAGTGATGATGCACCAGACTCTTTCACAGCCGACTATTACTAGAAGAGTGGGAATGACGAAAGCGACAAGTCTACGGCGGCACAGTAGTCTGCCGCGGGGTTTCTTGGATGACATGTATTGCGCTTGCACGTACGACGGTTACAAAGTAATCAACACTATACTCGTGGTCGTACTATAATAGACACATTCAAGACTACGAATTGAATATGTACCTATTTTTAACAAGAATAGAGAAACAAAAATCTATCTATGCCAAAATATGTAACGACCAGCGTGAAATACGGTCTTTCCCAAAATAAGCATGCGTTAGGGTTAGGGATTTTCTTGGCATTATATTTTCATAGTGTGGCACGTCGTACAGCACACAGCACAGCTCTGCCGCAGTGTCACGAAGTAGCAGCGTCAGTTCTGCAGCAAGAACGCACACAAAGCACCGACATACGATCCAACCCCCCATCCAAGTACAACCCTATTCTCGGTGTAGTATGAACTCGCAGCTATATCCCTTCAACAACAGCAACTCAACCGACAGCCGCTCGTGGTAGCTGGAAGTAGTAATGATCGGCTACAATATTTCCCCGAGTATATCGAGCACACTCAGCACAACAAACAGCGTAGCTTGCGAACGAGTAGGTTTAGCAATCTAGGAGAAAGGATCTCTAGGGGTGTTTTTGACTTGAAAATTGCGTAACGCGGTCTGCACTTCTGAATCGTCGTCCGCAACTTCAGAACTTTAGTTCTTCGATGCAAACGCGGCGCCGCGCTTAAGGCCAGTTTGGTCCGCCTTGGCTGCGGTTTGGGGTCAGGGTTAGGGTTTGGTTTAGGGTTTAAGGGGTTGCGTTGGGTCTTCGCCACCTTGATCCCAACAGGAACCAGAATCCAGAATACCTGAACAGACTACTAACCTAAAGATTCTTACTCCCAGATTCTAAGGAGACCTCTTGCGAACCTGCAGTCTGCGAAAATCTGAGCACTTTCTTGTGTGTTTCATTTCTTGCTTCCTTCTTGCTTGAGTTCATTGCTTTTCTTCCATTTTTTATTTTTGATATTTTTCGGCTTCGTTTTCTCTTTTTCGACGTCGAGTTTTTTGTTTTCATCCTTTCTATTCCTTCGTGGGTAGTGTGCGGTCTTCTCGGTTGCTATGGCGCCTTGTACAGCGTACCGCATATACCTGATACGTATGTGCGCGGACCTCACTTTTTGTGTCTGAGGTGTAGATGTACTTCAGTATCATGTGTATTATTATTCACTTGTTTTTCATTTTTCCCGAGGTATTCTTCCACTTCAGAGTTATTGGAGCCTGTTCTGCGACCACAGAATGCATTGTATTATGCCGATAGTTCATGTGAGAACAACGACAACAGCAACAACACCACACACTGCACAGCACAACCCGGCACACAGGCCGTGATTCCTATGCCCAACCCAAGTACTAATAAAAATAAATATCATCTGGCGGATAATACGCGCTCACACGATGGCGATCCGCCCGGTGAACTCCACGGCCCCCCAGACCGCGAAACATAAGAGATCCCCAACAAGCGGTCCGAGAGCTGACGACACTCTGGTGGCCAAAGAAAAACATGTGGGTTGTTTACACGTTCGACAAATTGTCATGCATTTTCAACTGCCGGGTTATTTACGAATACCGAAACATACGACGAGTACCGCCGCTGTGGGAAAAAATGGGGTTGTGTTTGATCTTTACTTTTTTTGGCTGCAGGCGGCGCAATTCGTCTTTTCTCGTAGCAAATTGTCATCACGGTGATAAAAATCAGCTCATACCACCATAGAGGCTCGATCGCGACATAGACTCAGCCCACGACCAACCCGCTTGCTGTCGGGCAAGGTCAAATAGAATATAGATGACCGGCCCGGAGACATCATGTGGATCCATGTTCTAGGGGCAAGAGCTTGCCGGCGGCGTCCTACGGTATCCTCCCAAACCTGAGTAAAAGCCTATTTTTGGCCATTCGAGACGGATACGTCGACATATTTTGTCATCTGTTTTTTGCGCAACAGCGGACAGTTGTTTTTTGTCATTCGCCTTGCCAGCGCCCGCCCCACGTCACCAGACATTGTGTCTTGTTGTTCGGATATACTGTGCGCACGCAGATGCGAGCAAACGCCGAGACGAACTGCTGTTGTTACGGTCTGCAGCCACGAAGAGACGCGCTGGGTGCGCTGCACTGCACGTAGGACCCAAGCGTCCGAGCCAACTCTGACAGCCTTTCGTTGGGTCTGGTGGCGCAGAGACGTGCCGAGTCAACGTGTCTTGGTCTTTTGTACTTCAGAATGTGACTGACTGCTGCTGCTGCTGCTGCTGTTCCTGCTGCTGCTGCTGCTGTGCCGCTGCTGGTGTGGTCTACGAGTACGTGTCCACCCAGAGGTGCGCGCCGAGTGCGCTTCTCTCCTTGGTCTAGGCCCAAACCCGCGCCAGCCGACTGTTGTAGTCTGGTCACGGAGAAATAAACCGCCGGCTGACCACGCGTCGGGCGCGAAGCCACTACGCTATAAAGTCGTGTCATCATCCAACTCATCAATCGTTCTGCTGCTGTTTGTTGTCGTGGAGAAAATTTTGAATGCAGAGAGCTTGCCATTATTTTGATACGAAAAGCTGATCACCCAAGTCGTCGAATTCTGTGCCTAGGAAAAAGGCATGGGCACTGTGGATGTCCTGGATGTTCACGGGTGGAAATAATAGTCTGCTCCCTGGTGCCATCGGTCTCCCTTTGCATCTTCATCTCCTCATATTACCTGACTACCATGCACCTTCACCTCACACATCACCTCATCACCTTGCACTTTCAACGTATGCTCTTCTTGTGTACTTGATGTGATATTGTATGCATGGTGTTGGTATATGGTACCTGGTACGGTGGTGTTTTGGTTTGATATACTATGTGGAAAAACGCGGTATGGGATATATGGGATATGTTGGTGGTATCGTATATTTGGAAAAGCACAATATGTGGTATCGTATTGCTGGCGGTACGGTACGGGAAAAACAGAGTACATGTTATGGGACGTTGGCGGTATGGTTCGATGGTACGGTGTTGTGGAAATATTATTTGGGTGAATTTGCATGGTGGTGTGGTATGTTTCAGTATGTAAGGTCCGTAAAGGTCGAATACGTCGTACGAAAATCATGTGTAACGACCTTATATATCTGTTCGAATGCGCTTGTTCAGTATTTTGACGGTTTCTTGACTATTCGAGATATTGGCTTATTACGGGTTATTGGGTGGTTGCTTCAGTGGGTGTACGTGATACCCGCATGGTCAATCATTCTGTCTATACCCTGCCGGGAGAATAATACAAAAAATCTCAACCATATTCGTTCTTCGCCAGGGATTTATCAACACTCTAGAGTCTGTCAACGTTGGCAACCTAGGCTAGTGGGTGACCGAGTAGAGGTATTGGGGCAGAGCCTCACGCTCCAGGGGCTGAAACAGGGGGGCGCAGAGGGAGAGGACCGTCAAACGCACGCCCAGCTTTTCGAGGTGATGGCGCAGATTGGGTGCGGTAGACGGCAGCCGCTATCTACCG
Source organism: Macrocystis pyrifera (assembly GCA_031763025.1). NCBI lineage: Eukaryota > Phaeophyceae > Laminariales > Laminariaceae > Macrocystis > Macrocystis pyrifera. Next base: position 424,737 of record JASSKH010000012.1, read on the forward strand.
CAGTTGGAGCAGGGAGGGATGCTGCCACGTCATCGTCGAAACATCCCGAAGTTGGCGACGGGAGCCGGGAGGGTAAACGCGTTTCCGCGCAAGATGGCCACCTCGTTGGAGAAGGTGTGTTGACGTTCTTGGAGTATGCCGGAGATACGACGGGGTACTAAATGGAGAAGAAAAAGCCCTACGGTGGGAGCAACAAAACCGTAGGCGCCTTCGTGGGGAGTAGCAAGGAGGATAATATGTCGTGCGAAACTTTACGTGCGCACCTCACCCAGGGAGATTGTGGTGGGGCTAGGAGCTGTGGGGATGGGAGACATATCTGCACATTTTCACGTGAAGTCGCACGGTGAGCCAAGCCGTGTACATCCGGCCACCCATGTGGCATGGTCGGGAAAGCCGCGTACATGATACGCGCTCTCGACTACGGTGTGGTAGTGGTCGAGGGAGCGGAAGTGGGGGAAATCGGGTGCTGCTGCAGCAGTACTACTAAACGAAGGAGGGCGCGTCTGCATCGGCAACAAGTCGCGTGACACAGCAGTCGCGTGCACATGACGACAGCAGCAGCAGGAGCAGCAGCAACGGGATGTCAGGAACAGCAGCAGCAGCAGCCGTGGAAGGTCAGTAGCAGCAACAGCAGCGGGTGGTAGTGGATGAGGCAGGCGTGGTTGGATCGTCCGTTGCATCCCTTACGGGTCCATCAACACGCGGGGCGACTGGATAGCGTCTGCACTCGTAATGGTAGGTCTTTGATCCACTATTACATTGTGAAGTTTGTTTCATTTTACGACGAGGGTAGAAATTTCGTGAACTGATTCGTAGTACGTACGAGTACGTATCAAATGTGCGATAAAGAGATTCATACTGGATGATACGTACGCAAGTATTGTTTTATGCTTCTTTGTCTGGAAGATATACGTGAATACCCCCCGCCCCCCACCTGGTAGTTGAAAAGTCGTATTTTCGTGTTTTGGTTAGAAATGTTACTGCCGAACACGACATCCACTGCGTTTCGTTGAGCTCCATGTTCGATGTGGGCAGGCCCAGAAGAGCAACTGGACAAATACCGTACATTAACATCGCCTATTTCAAAGGTTTGGAGGGAGTCGGCGTCAAGGGTGTCTTTATGTTGCGGGAAGGTCGTCAGTTGGACAGACAGGTATCTCGCCAGCTAGAGCATTTTAGTGTGCGGCTACTTCGCGGGTGGGAAGTTATGTCTAGTATTTTTGGTGGGTATTCGCAGGAGTAGTTTTCTCTTGCGATTGGATACGCCTGTCGGTCGAAATACGTTTTTGATCATACAAATGGACATATGTCATTTTCGACTGGATTTGGGTTCGTTCCGGATAAAGAAAAGTCCATACATAATACCGTTCACGACGTGTTAGGGAATACTAAATTATATAGTAGTGACCGTTCTTTCCGGGTAGTAAGTGGTGGATGATATACGTATAGGATATGTATCGTTTATCACTAAACATACATAAAACTCATGAATATCGCGATATTTGACATTTAGAGCCAAGTTATGTGCCTCACGAGTTTTATACGGACGTCGGGTATAGCGATATTTTCGCCATACGTGGTCCGCAACACATAAATATATGCTTGGGGTATTTTTTACCCCAAGCATATATTTGTGTTCTCTTTTTTGTTGGTAGAGCCGAATTTCGCAGACAAAATTGAAAACACAGCCTGTCCCCTCCACTCGGTCATCCGATCATTACCCTGCCAGCAAGCACCACAACTGTTACGGCAGCAGCAGCAGTGGTGGCCGCCACGACTTGGTTGAATGAGTAAGGCAGACGGGTGCTCCCTTGGTCGGGGAGAGGCGGATGCACGGGATGCCCCGGTTCAGCGGCACCAGCACAGCACCCAGTTGCTCTGGCTGGGCGTCTTCCTGCCGGAGTTGCCCCAAACCCATGTCCCCCCAACACCGCACGCCCCACCTAATCCGGGAACAAGCGGGTAGCGCCAACCCGACCTTTAGTTTTTGGCGGACACGTCTCAGCACGAGCACGAGAGCCATCGTCTATGCCAAGGGCCAAATCCAGGATGTACGCGGGCGCTGTAGCCTGCCGAACTACGTAGAGAAGCTGCAGCAGCAGCAGCAGCGACGTCCTCCAGCCCATGCGATGTTCTACGTGTTTGTGCACTTGCCGCCTCTTTTTATTTCACCCATGTTTTATCTCACGTTGTTCTGGCAAGAAACCCGATATTGAGTTCTATATCGAGGGATTTGCGTGTACGAAAATCGCGATATTGGAATCGGCGCAAAGAGTCGAAATATCGCCCTCTGTTGAGTTTTACATATGTCGACTGACTACGGAGATCTGAATGGTATGGATTATATTTTGTATGCTTGGAAAGTCGTGAATAGTGCGAAAAAGGTATAGTATCGTCCACTGTAGGTTCGTCAAATGGAGATGTGTCATTTTCGACAGGGTGTGGATTCGTTCCGGTGAAGTCGTCTATGATAGAAACCGTTTGCGACGTGTTAGGGATACATTTATGTGGTAGTCATCGCCCTTCCCGTCGGGTACGTAGTGGATGATATACGAATAGGATATGTACCATTTACCACTGGTTAGGAATCTCTGAATGGTATGGAATGTATTTTTTATCCCGGGAAAGTCGCAACCGGTACGGAGGTCTAATATCGTCTACTCGATGGTAGAAGTAGTTTTGTTTCGCCTGGAATTTTGAAATATATCATTTTTTATGCGCAAATCAAAGAGTCTTTGTGGTATAGACAGGCCCAAAAGGTGACTGGTGTGACTGATATTTATCAGTACGGGGTGCACCTTGAGAGGTGTATTGCAGATGCAGCGGTATTGGTGGATACTGATTTCATTCAGTTCGGCAGGGATTTGTCTTGGTACTGCGGTCTATAGGTTTCAGAACAAAGGGAGGGTATGCATATTCTTGACGGGTTCTTCTGTATTTTCGAAGTTGATGGGTGATTGAAATCTTGTTTGCCAGTTGCAAGATGATTTTTTGTGGTCAAGGGTATACTTATTCATGATAATTGGTTATTTTACCACCCACTGTTGCTTTTACAAACTCTAAAGTGGGTCAAGAAAAACTGGGTTCACGAGAAGGAAGGTGAAGTATTTCATGGACCAAGGAGAGCTAGTGAGCTGAACCAGAAACAGGGATTGTGGTTTTTGGTTCTGACCACAAACCGATATTGTTTCGGGAATAGTAAGCACCGGGAAAACTCTATAGGGAAAGATATTTGGTATCTCGCATTACCGCTACGATCTGATAATTTTTGGCGGGAGTACGGGACGCAGGGAGACGTATGTCTCGGGGAACGGGGTTCCTCGCGAGTTCAATAATTTATCCATCGCCATGGTTTAATTGTTTTTTTGGCATTGAGCTGTTGTGAAGGAGATCTGCAATAGTTTCATACGGGAGGGAGAGGTTTTTGCTTGTAAGGTACAGTATTTTAGTTTATTCTTGAACATGGAGATGAGTTTTGCTCTGTTATCTTGAATTGTCATTGCTGTTTTGATGAAAAAACAGGGAGTGTGTTCGAACGTGGTTGTTCAGTATTTGGACGGTTTCATCACTATTCGCGATATTGGCTTATTATAAGTTACTTGGTGGTTGCTTCTGTGGGTGTACGTGATACCTACATGGTCACCCATTCTGTCTATACCCTGCCGGGACACTAAAAACGTGAATCATCTTCGTTTCCGCCTGGGATTTATCAACAATATCGACCGTTGGAAAGTGTTCAAAAATAAAAGCCGTGAGGACAGACAGACAGTCAAACAGACAGACAGACAACATTGCAAACACCGCTGCTGAGACTCAGGTTTACAAACTGAGAATCCCCTTCGAAATGTGGGTAACATGAAATGCCGTGGGCGTCGCAAGGCGAAAAGGGAATCACAAGTGACATCCGTATATGCATTCTTATTGGCGGAAACGGGAGCCAGGGGTTAGCATCGCTCGACCGAAAGAGTAAATGTAGTCAGCAGGAACTGAGTACTGCTCTTTTGTTGTGAATACTACACTACTAAATGCACGCGGTACCATGGTGGGTTGACTACGTACTATACAGTCACAATACAGCACTACCACTACTAGTACAAGTAGAAGCAGCATACACTCTACAAAATAGTCATTGGTACACTTCTACTACGACTACAAACTATACTACTAAGTACTATGGCTGACCAAACGCTCATACAACATACATTCAACCTCACAATGAACAGGGAGATCAAATATCCACGCGGTGCCTTTGGTTGGGGCATGACTACTGCAATACTGTTACTATACACCACCATCAGTAACACGTAGATGCAGGTAGACGCAGCATGAATAAATACTACACTACTATAACACCGGCCCCTCCCGAGACATGCGTCTTCAGCTCTAAATGAAATAAAGCTCTCCTACGAAGTGCACATTAAACCAGGTGCTCACACCACTCCCAAGCGACGAGCAGAGAGCGCATGCGGGGCGAGACCCGAGGGATGGGCACAAGCTCAGCCGAAAAATTCAGCCGAATTGAATACATTAGGGAAGCTCATCCTCTCTATATATATTATACCCTCCAGGTGGTGAAAGGCAAAAAACAAAAAAAAGGTGACTCGATCAGCTCGCAAAGCCGAGTATCAACACCGATCTTGCAGGAGGTAATGAAATAAACTCGTACGAACGTGCGAGTGAAGCAACTTCGAGAAAGGGCTGAAATATACGGGCACTAAGATAAGTATAATATCAGGTACGACGTGCTCGGGGTCCAATACAAACAACTCGAAGAGAAAAAAAGGAGGAGGTGGACCGGGGAGCAGGAAAATCTACAACAGCAGTCAGTAGATTGTCTGGGGTATACCAACCTGTGCTGCGGCGCGCCAACCCAGTTTGGCCCCACGAAAAGCTCGTGGACACTGTTGTATTCGGACGCCGGGTACAAAGTAGTTATTATTTTATTTTTTTTCTCGGGACCTGTGTCTTTTCGTCTTCGAGTCTTTTCATCGGTCGCACAGGAAACCGAAGTACAGCAGCAGCCGATTGGAAGCCGGTGGCGAACGCATTTGTGCTACGGTTCGCCTGCCTAAACGTTAGTTTAGTTGGGGAGCTACTGTGGGGCAGCCGCGTGGATGTTCGGAAAAAGCGCGTCGTGTACCGGGTTGTAGGTCGACGTATCCGTTTTCGTTGCCTTTATTCGGGGTATATTTCTCCTCGCCCTCGTGCTTCTACGATATCTTGATCCTTCTTCTGCGAATATCTTCGGACGGCTTCTCTATTCCGCAACGAGCCTTTCGAGAGATGTTCTAAGTTCGTGTGGAGGAAGCTTAAGAGTGGGGAGAGAAACATACTGGGGAAACCTAACAACACGAAAAACGATCCACCGGAAGTCGTCGTGTATCTATTGAGGTACCAGACCTATTTTCAAGCCCTCTTTGTTGGGGCTGGACGGGGTTTCTTCTTCTTTCTCTTCTCACATATATTTTATCTTCCGACGGTTTCCTCTGTTAATACGAGTATCGTCCATCATCCATCAGGGGGGTTTTCACTGGTCGTACGTATAGACTGCTGTGGTTCGAGTGGGTCAAAACTTGCAGCGGGGCTTGACGAAAGTGTGTTGGTGGAGGTGAAGGGCTACAAGAACGCCAACATAAAAAAAATAAGATAAGTTAAAATATACCGAGCATAATATGAAACAAAACGGAGCAGGTGGATCAAGCACGATTGGCTGTACGTATCGCATGGCAGAAAATTAAACGCTGCGCAATTGGCTCCCTACGGGCTAGGCACGGGTTTTGAGGTTCGGGAGAGAAGTGAGGAGAGGAGAAACAGGGGTGGGAAGGGGCTGGGGGAAACTGAAAGCAGGTAAATAATTTAGGGATAGGTTTTCGTCTTGCTGGGAGTAGGGCAGAATCCAGCAGCTGCAGCCCACATGCCCGCATCACTGCGAGGGGAAACTCGGTGCGTCGAACCTGACGGGCAAGGAGGGGTTGTTATACGATAACCCTAAGATAAGGACACGTTGCAAGGGGAGAGAGAGGAAGTTGAAGCTGCGCTCATCATCGTCACGGAATAAATATAAGTGTGCCTCACGCTCACCAAAGGGGGGGTGATTTAGAGTTGCGAAAGTGGGGGCACCCTCGTGTCTGTGAGGGTGCCCGTCATGTCGGGAGGTATCGACCTCCCTGTAGAAACCGTGGCACAACCTCAAGCACATCAACAACCCTATCGGTGTGTCTACTGCCAGCCGGGCGAGGGCGGGCGAAGACTCTCCCGGCATGGATGCAGCCAAGGATCCATGACACGACCCCCGTGCCAGGCGGGTCACAGCAACAAGGGGCAACCGCGGCGGAACCGGAAACCGATTGTTTCGGGCAGCGGAAGACAGGCGTATTGACTAATGCAGTACCTGCGACGGCGGCACAGGCGGAAAGTGCAACCACAGCCCTATCATGTTGCCCACTACCAGCCCGACGAGGGCGAGGCAGGACTCTGCCGGCGTAGATGCCGCCAAGGATCTTTGACACAACCTCCGTGCCGGGAGGGTTGCAGCAACAAGCAGAAACCAGGGCGAGGCCGGAAACCGATTTTTTCGGGTAGCAGGTCGCAGGCATTAAAATATGTGCAGTATCTACGATAGCGCCACTGTCGGTAGGGGGCGATCAAGCGAGCGAGGTGCAGCAAGAGGACGGGAGGTGTCTAGTAGGTGTCACGCCACCTGTAGCGCGTGCGAGGTGTACGAGCCCCCCGACAATAGCGAGCGTAGGGACAAGGGCACAACGTGTCGCGCCAGGAGGGCTCCAGCAGCCATCGTCGCGCGGGCCGCTGACGACGAGTAGGGCAGATCCAAGCGCTCGGCACTCGCCTCGACCGATGTTGCGTCCGAGGTACCATTCGCCATCACCAGCTGCGTTGGGCCTAGCGATAGTACCACGTCCGGTGGGGCGCGGGCGGCCGACGACTGATGCAAGCGAGGGTTATGGAGGGCCCCCGGCAGCAAGTTTCAAATGGAGCGCAGCAAGACAGGGATCAGGTCCCCGTGACAGCCGGAAGCCGCCCATCACAGGTCCCGCCACCGATGGAACGCGAGAGTATGAGTGCAGCAACACGAGGTCGAGCTGTAGCACCAAGCCAGTCCCAGCAACGGGCGTCACGCTTGACACTGCCAACGAGAGGTAGAAACGCCCTCCCATTGCCCCACACCATCGGGATTCGGAGGGGCAGGGAAGCATCAATCGATCGGCCCTCGCCTCGACCGACTCCGCGTCCGAGGCACCGCTCGCCATCGCCTTCTGCAGGGAAGGTCATATTCACTTCGACCTCGTTCCCTCCAGGAATCGTGGGGCGCCGGCAACGGTCCACTTCCCCTCCCGCAGGGCGCCCGCCCTAGCGGCTTCGGGTCACACTACACGGAGTTAGGGGGCCCTGGTTCCTCGTCGAGAACTATCAGCCGTCGCTCGTGGCCATCAGAAGGTGTGCCGACTCTCTCCGAGATTATAGCCAGTGCTCGAGCGCGGAACAACCGAGCAGAAGTAAAGCGGAGGGAGTTACGGTTGGTATAAGACCCTCTAGCGGGGAGAAGACTCTGCGGGAGTAGTGGCTTGTCGAGCACTTTTCAATGTCCTGGGAGAGGAGTCACACGTCGATGGAGCCCTTCGCCAATGGAGGTTGAAGAAGACCTTGTCCATACTCCGCAAAACGGGAACCAGTCTCAACGTGATACTCGGATCACCAGAGGCGTTGCCTGGGGTAGAAGCAGGAATTCGACCCCTTCCCGTGCCAGGAGAGGTCACGGGGGCGAGGCAACGCGCTAGGAGGATAGGAGGGTGAGCGGTGTACTCTCCCACCTCCCGCTGTTGACAAACGGGGCAGTTCCTGCACCTCAAAATGCTCGTCGTGCAGCCGAACGTATGACCCAGCCGAGGACGTTAAGCGGGTCGACACCTGCGAGGACTCAGGAGGCTTACCGGGCTTTGCTCTCCAGCAACAGTGCTTACATGAGTGTACGGTCTCCTTCCCAGATGACACCAGACACGGTACCGAGATTTAGCGACTCTAGTGTTGGCTGTCAGGATGCCCGTGGTGGAGCGAGAAGCTTGGACAGGAGGGGTCTTTTGAGGGCGGGTGCGTCTGCGAGGACCCAGCAGGGGTGCCGGGCGCCTCTCACCAGTAGTGGTGCCGGTAGCAGGGCAATACATTGTGCCACCATACCAACGGGTGCAATACCGGGCTCGCGGGACTCAAATCGTGGCTATCAAAATACCCAACGTGCAGTAAGCAGGGCCTTCCGGAGGGGACACTTGGGGGGGGGGCACACCTACGGGGAATCAACAGAGGTACCTGGCGCTTCTCACAGGCGGTCATGCTGAGAGTGAGGTAACGTCTCCTCGCCCTATACCGCTAGGTGCAGCAATGACCTCCAGGCACTCGAGTGCGACGTCTCAAGATGCTCGTCGAGCAGTCGGGAGCCTCGTCCAAAGGGGTCCCTTGGGGGCCCCCACGTCTGCGAGTAGTCAGCGGGGGCCGGGCAGACCGCGGCGGTGGCAGAGCTCATAGTGGAGTAGGGCCTGGACACCCCCTCCCGCTGCCACCGGGCGCGACAACGGGTTCACGGGACTCACGAATGACCCCCCCCAACCCTCCCCCGGAGATAAACATGTGAGAGGCGACGTCAGGAAAGCAGCGATCTCGTGGAATTTGACTCTATTCAAAGGAATATACCTCGAAGAGGATACTCCACCATGTAGGGGTATAGCTAGCATGGGGACAAGAGGGGGCACCGCCAACCCAACAGCGATACCACGTCTGTCAGAGATTCCAACGGGGCGGCGGCGCCACTAGGATCATCTACAGGTGGGGGAACGGCCACAGATGACGGACGATGGGACACGACGAGTGCACCTGGATAAGGGGCTTATCTACTCCAGAACGAGGGCGCATACTCGAATATTTACTGCCATCAGCGGGCAATCATCGGATGGGGAGGGGGGGAGGAAGCTCCCCACTGATTCAGTCCATAGAGCGTCCTCTCAATAGCCAACAATGGTGCGGATGGCCTCGTTGGCAACATTTTCGCAGCCAGTACTTCCGTCGTTGCCGGAAGAATCCCCAGATACGATTGGTTCATCGCTGTTGCCGACAATGGAACCGGCGCCGCCCCAGACAACCCCCCTTTCCATTGGGGAGTCAAGAACACCCGTGATAGAATGTTTGCCGGTGCCGGGAGAAGTACCGCCCCAGACACCAGGATCTGCGCAGCCACCGCCACCGCAGCAGCAACAATCGCCATGGCCTACTATGCCGCGGAGAGCACAACCGGCGGCGCTCATGTCGCGCCCACTATATCCTCCATCAAGGGGGCAGCCTCAACCGTCGATACAGCCTCCCCTAGCCATATCGGTGCCTGTATCGCCCCCCTCGACGGCACTGCTACCGTCGCCAGGTACCTCTCCGTGCGCCAGGCCACCCCAAGCGTCATCACCATGTTCGTCACTGTCGCCGTCGCAGCCACCCTCACCGGTGCTGCCGACCGCTGTACTCCTTTCGATAGCGGAACCACTTTTGACACCGGGTATGGTCCTCGCGGTCGAAACACCATCGCAGGCCGCGGTCAGCACGACACAGACGTCCTCACAGATGCCGGAAGGAAGAAGTTCGGCACTCGCGCCGACGTCCGAATTGCCCCGGTCGCCGCCACAGACACCTTCGCCGACGCCCGCAGAAGACCAGCTCCGGGAGGAAGTCACGAAAGACTGTAGTGTATGTTACAAGTCCTCGGTCGCCCCGATAGTATATTCAGGGAGCTGCCCCCATCGACTGTTTTTTCCATGTCACGCCGCACTCCGAGTCAGGGTGGGGCCTATCTGAAGTGCCGAGTTACCGTAACGATCAACGAGGCTGACCGGATGGCGCTCCGTCAACCCAGCAATGAACGTATGGTAGAAGCGCTGACGATCGCACACCAAGAGATTCCGGCTAACGGAGGAACGGAGGCACTAACAGGGACCACACGAGGCGAGAGGAGGCGGCGAGTGGTATTCAGTATTTGCCACCGCCTGGTTAAGGTGACGGCCTGCGTACAAGTGTCTTGTTCGTGCGAGGTACACCGTCGTTGTGCTCTAGGATTCTGCGAGGACGAGAGTTTCGGTGGGGTACACCAAATCACATGCCCAAATCCAGCCCTGCACTAGGAGCAACAACAGGTGGATCTACGCCCCCTCCTTCAACAGATTCGTGCTCTGGGCGGGTCGGTGGACACGGCGGAAGAAAGGGCCACCGGAGACAGGGTCACCTCTCCCGAGCTCCGCCTCATGGGAAAGGTCTAAATTACTCCAGAAACGTTGGATTTACCAAGGAGCGCCACAGAGCGCGGCGAGGAGGACATACAGGGAGAATGGCGTGGCACGACCCCCCAGCCGCAAGCGCAAGAGCCGTGTGGGGCCTGTAACAGGCACATGGAGGATGACCAATGGTTTTCTTTGGTGGTTGGCTAGTTCACAGGAGATGTGCCACAGAAAGCGTGGAGGGGGCAGACGGCAGTGAAGACAATCGGTTTGGAGTGGCTATCCCAGGAGGGACAGGAGTGCCACTTCGTAGAACGTTCCGGTTCACGGCAATTGTGCCCAGGCTCCCCCTGAGGTACGATCGCACTACGGCAGAGGGTGCGCACCAACAGAGACAGTTGGATACACTGTGGAGATCGCTGGGTTCGGGTGTCGAGGGGGCTGCGAGTCAGGTGGAAAGGAATCAAGGCGTGGAAGGGTGATTAGAGGAGTCCGACGATTCATGGTCCACATATTGCGGTTGGTCTCTCGATGGTTCTGTTGGGGATTCAGAAGACAACTACGCTCGCGTACCCGTCCGTGCGCCCACGGAGGCTTTGTGCACGCCCGCTGCATGCTGGACCGCGCGGAACACCCCATGAGAGGGCATGCAGACTCGAGGCCCTGCATAGCGTGTCGCTCGGCGTGGCCGGGAGGAAGCCGACACCCTCACCCGGCAGAGCTGGCTTGAGGAATGAGCACGGTGGAAGATGGGTCGCGGTGAGGGGCGCCGTGCAGTTCGCTGCCCGCGTTCAGCGTGGCAACTCCGGACCGGAGCCAGCCAGCTTAGTCACAACTGGTGCTTTCGGCACGTTTGAGCTCATGTTACGTGCCCATGGTGGGAGTCCGACCTCCTCATTCTTGCTGTGCTCCCTGTTTGTTTCGATGCGCTGGACATGTCTCAAGTGGCCTACCTCGATTTCCCCCGACCGAGATGGTGGGAAGCGACGGCCGGCCATTGCCGTACGCTGTTAGCTGCAAACGTCATCCAACCGCAGGACGTCCTGCTCCGACTCCCAAATCCAAGACTTTACATCGGGCCGCATGCCTAAGAGTATCTGGTAGGCCTTGACACCGAATGTGAAGAAAGCTTAGCGAGGTGGACCCTCGGGATCCAACGCGTGTTGGAGACGGGTGAAGCACTTCCTACTCTTTTTGACGGCGGTGGCAACCACGTCGGAGAGAACGGACAGGGCGCTGGAGAATGACCGGGTACAGACGAGATCGATTGAACAGGGAGGTGGCACTAGGAGTACAGTAGAAATCGTCAGAATGCGGGGTATAGGGGTGTCTGTCGCTGCATGTACTGCTGGCGGGCTCAAAAGGTATCCACTGGAGATTTGGCGGTAGATTCTTTATGGAAATCAATTCCGTGTCCCCACGGAGAGTAAGTGCATGCCCGCTGCATGCTGGATCGTGCGGAACGCCTCGCTGGTGGGCACGCAGCTATGCGCTGCGTGTAGCTCTGAGTGGCCGGCAAAACAAAACGGCCGTCCATCTAGCGAAGCTGGCTGAGGACCTTCCAGGGCCACGGTCGGGGGGAATGTGGTCTGCGGTGGCAGGAGACCTGCAATTCACATAACTCTTGGAGGAGGACATTCCCCGGCTGGAGCCGGTTAGTTACGCCACGACTGGTTCCCACGATACCTGGGAAGCGATGGTGAGGACTCATGGGGGGATTCCAACCTCTCCGTTCCTGTTGTGCACCCATTTTAGCGATGGTCTCGGTCTGCCCTAGGTAGCCTACTTCGACGTTCCCCGACCAAGGGAATGGCGAGCGGCAGCCGGTGACTACAGTGGGATATTCACCGCGTTCGGTATCCGACCGCAGGATATCGTACTCCGGCTCTACAATCGGAGGATCTACATCCTACCCCATGTCCGAGCTTTTCTGGCGGGCCTCGACTCCACATGAGAAGACCGGTTGACGAGGAGGATAGGGATCCGAACGCGCTGGAAGCAGGGAAGGTGCTGCCTCCTTTTCTGACGGCGCCGTGGGGTCCATGAATGTATTTGAGCCAGGGAAAGCTCTGTTTCCTTCTCCGACGGCGGCGGGGGCAACATTGTCGTTTTTCTTCAAAATCTTCAGACACGAAATAATGACTTGAACGTGTACATCGTCCGACACGAAATCAAATTTCGTCACAAGAGACCCCAATCGACACAGGGGAACAAGATGTTTTTACTACAGTACTATCAATAATGATACGACTATTATTGATTGTAATATTGCTACTCGACTGTACACCCCGCTGAAAGTGCACCCCCGGGGGAACGGACCCGGCCTTGGAAAGTGGCCCGTTAGCAGCGGGGGTGACGCTGTCAATAGGAGACGGTTCGGTGTCTGAAGGCGACCCGCGAGTAAGGGGGCAGGCAGAGCCAGGAGATGTTGGTTATGTTGCCGGGCAGAACTTCTGCACTGCCGGAGATGGGGACACCACGGCAACGGGACAATTGCCCTCCCTCCTGAGACAGCCCAACGCCACGCCTATGACGGCGGCAGTCACAACGGAAGGAACGGATCCGACGCGGGGGGGCAACCATTTAGCAGCGAGAGTGACATCACCGGAAGGTGAACCTCCATCGTCAGAAGGCGAACCGGGGCTAAACGGGCAGGCGGAGCCAGGACTTGCTGCTTCGGAAGCTCCGGGTAATCCCCATAGCGCAAGGGAGAGGGAGGCCACGGCACCGTGACGCTCGCTCCCCCCCTCAGACACAGCCCAGTATCACCCCGGCAACAACTGGAGCAACTGCGTCCACGCCCACCGGCGCAGTGGGGGGTGGGGGGAGTGCAAGAGCAAGGCGAAGTCCACCACGCGGATCTGGAAACGGATCACGAGTGGCGATAAGTGTAAGAGGGCCGTACGAGCCGGGGGAGAGTCTTTCGACCCTTGAGCGACGAGCCGTCCCCGGCCCCTGACGAGTAAGGGGGTGGCGATGAAGGGAGTGAACTTCGCATGGAAGGAGGAGACGGAGAAGGAGGAGGTCTAGCATCAGGAAGCGTATCGCAACTTCGCGCTTTCAACGCAGACGACCAAAGCGGTACGACCTGCCGGGGTTGTTGAGCATCGATTGTTCGGGGACACCGAGTGGTGGGGTTACCTTGTGGACGTCAAGATGCAATGCATGCGTGGTGCGTGGTGAATGCAGCCAGGCGAGGCGGGGCGCAGGCGCCGCTGCTCTGCGGCAATGGGGGATTCACAATTCATCGTGGAGGACGGGAATCGCTAGAAGCGGCAATTCAGGAAGACCCCGGACTGCGCGTTACGGTAGCGGGACTAGGAGGGAGACTTGACGACCGCGAGGATGGGCGCCGGGGTGGGCTCCTCTATGTATGGGACCATAATTCGTTGAGAATCGCAGGACAACTCGACGATGTTCCCCTTGAGGACCTCCAACAACGATTCGTCAGTGTTATTGAAGTGCAGTTAAGGTTGGTTACTGCCCACGCCAAGCTTATCACCCATGTGCTTGGCCTGCTCAACCACGCCCTCGGAGAGCATCGCCCGAACAGAGTGTCGGAGACGCCGACCTCACTCTTGAGGTCAGTCAAGCTGTGGTACATCCTCCCGGCTCTACTGCACTCCCAGGATAGCCGAGTGAAGCGGCGCGAGAGGTTCGCGTCTGTCGAACGCGGTGATCTCACTCTCTACTCTCGTGGTGAATGGAGTACACCCGTAAGACATCGACACGACAGAGTGTTCAAGCTCGCGAAGTGACGGATGCTGATTTGTTCAAGACGGCGTCATCAGCATGCCGCCATCCAGGGGCGGTGACTGTCGCAGCACGCAGCCTACTCGGGGAACCGCGCGCGCCGGGGAGCGAGGAAACGTGGGAGAGAGTGACAGAAGTTCTCGGAGTAGAATCTGACCGCCACCTCCGAAGCAGCAGCGGCAGCGGTGGCAGCAGGTTGTCTTACCCGGAGGAAGGGAGTGATCCTAAGTGGCGCCCAAAGGACGAATTCGATCCTCGAGGTCATCAACTCTCGTACCGCGCTATCAGGCGCAGAACCGATGGGTTGCGCTTTTCGCACCTGCAGTCAAGTATCAGGACTGGCATTGGGCGCGAAAAAATCGGGGCTGGCATTGAAGCTTCCTGGAGAAGAACTATCGACGATCCAAACGCCTTTCCGCCGGAATTCTGGCAGCTTTTCCTGCATCCAACCTCACTGCCTTGGGTGAAAAATACCGCCCCGTCTGCGTAGGGATGACATGGAGACGTCTTTTCACAGCCGGGACCATGCGGCTGTGGCGACTACGATTCGAGGAAACCAACTGCGAGGCAAGATAGTTTAGAGTCGGAGTACGAGGGGGGGTGGCGCAGGTACCGCAACCCGCCCGGGTACACCACGAGGCAAAACACTGGCTGATTCTCACAGACTGCTCAAACTCCTTAAAAACGGTGGAACGGACGGCTGTGCTTGCAGAGGTAGTCGCCTGCGCGCTTGCGCTTACACCGTTCGTGACAAAGTGTTACGGGGAGAGAACTGCTGCCGTGTTCTTCCAGATATAATCGCGAGGGAGGCGCAAAATCGAATGCTCCAGTGGGGTACAACACGGGGATGCCACGGGGCCGGGCTACCTAAACGCCATCAGCATCGGAATGATGGAAATCACACCCGATACTGTTGAAGTTGTGCTCTTCCTGCACCGTGAGCTGTCTAACATCGGCATTGCAATCAACCCGAGCAAAACGGTTGCCTTGCCTCCGAAGGGGCACGTACATACGGCGGAACAAATCGCCCTTCTTAAAGGTGTTGGCGTCCGCATCACTGAACGGGGTGGAGTAAAGGTGGTTAGGGTTGCCGTGGGTACTGACGAATACGCGACGGAGAGCGCAGTGGAGATCTAGTCCAAAACGGTGGAACGGAACAACTCGCGCAGATACGACGGCGCAGCCAGACAAGCAAGCAGTCAACTGCTCGCTACCGGCTCTATGGTGCAACGGACTGCCTATATAGAAAGAGTGATGGACCCGGAACTGTCCCTGTCCGCATGCCTAAAGGCAGACGGCAACGCCATGTGGACGCTGGAAAAAATGCTTGATCTCCCGGGGACAGCAGAAGAAACGTCGTTCTTCGAGAACGTGTGCCCAAAAAATCAGTTGGCCTTGCAGCCCTACCAACAGGCGTAGGCAAGATTGATCACAGGGGCCGGAGAGTTCGGACTGGCGTCGGCTGCAGCCTGGAAGATGTCAGCGTCAGCCGGAAGCTTGGTGGCGACGGTGCCGGAGGTGCTTGCAGACCTGTCCGGCGCTATAAGGGACAAAGTGTGGAGGGAGCTGCCCGATTCAGACCTCGTCCGGAGCATCTGGAACAGCATCAGGGACTTCCGCGATGTGCATGGGGTTTCAGAAGAAGCATGACCAACATCGTTATGGAAAATAGGCGGAATATAGCACTTCGAGGAGGAGAGCAAGAGGCCTCAGGGCGATCGGCTGTGGACGTGTTGTCGGCACACGATGCCGAATCTAACAGCTCCAGCAAAGCGCAGCATATACTGGGGAAGCTAGTATACCGAGTCCTTTCTGAGAGATACGTTGATTCACTGGACCAGCTCCCCGTCGAGACAACGACCCAGCGAGACAGAGCCGAGGAGTTTGGCTTTAGTCCAGCAACGGAGCCAATCGGAACCAGGGGCTGCTGCATTCCTAAGGTCGAGATCTGTCGACTCGGCCAGAGTCATCACACCGTCCGAGTTCGTGGCTGACGGACGGCGGTTTCTGGGGATTGAGGAGTTCCTGGCGGCAGGGCGCCCCTGCTGCGGTGCAGTGGAGGCTCATATGCGGCATGCACGATTATGTCATTCATCGGGCGCGCAAGTAAACCAGCACCAGGCTCTGGTGCGCGCGCTCTCCCGCACCTTCAAGAGGATGTCCACCCGTCACCAATGGAAAGCAGAGCCCCCTTCCACGCAAACAGGGATCTCCGCATGGACATTGTCACCGAGGCGGGAGGACGCCGGGATGCTACGTTATCAGAGTATCGCTATAAAGCGATACTCCTCGACGTCACGTATGCGGACCCACAAGCGGGGATCTACATGCCGGTAGGCAGCGCTGACTGAGACGGATCAGCTACCTCCACTTCTGAGGCGCGCAAGCGCAGTCACTACCCGCGTCCGGGACAAAATCGTCAACCTCGCGGTGGAAAGCTTGGAGCGCCTCGGAAAGGAAGGCAGCGATCTGATTGATCAGGTAGCGGCAAGTATTGTCAGAGGGACGGACAGATCGTCCCTGGCGAGGAAAGAAGTCTGCCAAACACGCCTCTTCCATATCATCTCGGTGACCACCCAGGTCGCGATTTCGCATCGAGTACATAGGCACAAACTAGCCCTGTGGGACCGCCAGGCGGCTAGAGGAAGGGAAGAAGAAACCGGGAAAATGCGGTCGATGACTTGGGGATGAAGCGTTTATGAGGAATAGGATATACTATACCGGTAGCTAAAATGAAATGATGTGGAGGATGGAAATTGGGAAACGCCTGGCAGACAAGCGTATGGGGAATACTGCTGACTTCCGGAAGGATGTTCGGTTTATGTCGGAACGGCATCTACGCTATATTGTCAGAATGCAACCACAATAATAATACTTGCTACTGTTCTTATAGTTTCCATACAACGGCAACGTAGCATGCAAGCCGCACCATGGGTTAGGGGCATGAGTATTATATTGCTGCTATTAAGGTAACCACTGTCACTACTAAGCAGACATTATATACCTTAGTAAAGATAGAAGTTACATGCACGCTACAAACTCATATACTACTACGACTGCTAATGATTTCGTAAATGTACGGGCTACGTGTTACATACGGTCGAGGGCATCTACTACTGCTGTTGGTCAGGTACAAACAGCATTCAGACGGCAATAACCACAACGACGACGACGTTTGCTGCTACGTATAGTACAGGTACTACTGCAATTGGACGTGCATTAATAAAAACACCATGCACTCGGTACGATGCGCTACTATTTTTATATCAATACCAATATTAATATTCATACTACGACACAGAGCTGGCATGCACTTCTGTTTTTCGTATGGCACAGATTCGTACATCGAGTTTCGTCTTTTCCTATCTTGTGGTGTTTTGTGTGAGTTTTCCGGAGTTTCGCTCGAGTTGATAGGACGTTGGAGGGAGGAATTACCGCAGTATTTGAATTCGGCGGACACACAGCAGTTATTGCAGTACATGTAACACACAGCAGTACAAGTACACAGTACCCATGTATCCTGTTTGGTACCCGCCGGGTAGCATGGGGCTTGCTTTCGCAGACTTGAGCTTCCTGGACTGGGTTGGCTTCCTTCGTCGCAGGGTCTTCAAGATTGGCAGTCTAATGTAGCATCAAGGAGCAGTGCGTTGGCATGTAATGCCGAACGCTCAACCACACAACAACGACAACCACCAAGAGCATGCGGTGTAGTCAGCTGTTCGCCATCACCGGAGCTTGGAGTCTCTAGCTATCGCTATATGCCGGGATACCGCGCCAGAGACACCGAGATAGTACAGCAGTAGTAACGATGACAAGTACAAGTATTTGGCCCGTCACGTTATGCCTCCTGTGTGGGGTTCAAGACCTGTTTCGACAAAGCTCAGGGACCGGCCAGAGCTGGTGTCTGGTTGAGGAGTGGACACCGAACCCTATGCCAGTGGTCAGTGCTGAGATGCTGTGCTTGTTAATACTGTAGGTTGGCTCGGCCGGCGTGGATGCTGAGCTTGGGAAGACTCTAGGTTGACTCGGGATGGCTCGGGATGTTGTGGCTGGGAAAGACTCAAAAGTTGATTATACCGCGTAAAAAATACCCCTAGCCAATCAGAGTGCCTAATTAGCTACCCCAGGAAGATCTATTATCAAGGTTTGTCCACTACTGGTTTGATTTCGTCTGGTCACGCTGACGCTTATAAGACCAGAAACCAGAACACTCATCAGGAATTTCCTTCCATCACGTAGAAACCCCAGGGTAGTGCCGTCGGTAGACATGAGCCACTACCGACCACTGCCCAAACATGAAAACCTGTGCTTTCACCACCCGGCACCCCCGCCGCCGCCGATCTCTCGCCTCACAGAGCACGAGATGGACGTCAAACCTTCGAGGTCGTATGCCTCACTGCTCTGAGAGTGCTCGCTACCACGTTTGAGGGTCGTTGATGCTGTGTGGCAGGAGTTCTCGCTCAAGATATCGGAGCCTGACCCATTTCTATAATAGCCGTATTTTTTCCAGACGGAAATGTGACCCAGTTTCGTCTGAACAAAACGGGCCAGAAATGGGCCAGGCGCTCACGTCTCGAGCGAAAACTGCGGCCACACAGCATCAACGACCCTCAAACTTGCTAGCGACCACTCTCAGAGCAGTGGAGCATATTCTCGAAGGCTCGGCGTCATCTCGAGAGCGGTTACCTGCCGCTGAGAGCGTGCGACTGGACAACTAGCTACAGTAGATATCACGTCCATACCTGGTACAAGAAATTTTCTCAGGTAGACGGACCGTTGTGGTCACGAACGTGCTCTGTGTTAGGTGTACTACTACTGCTACTACTACTAGCTTTATTCCGGAGGCACACCGAGACAGGGGAGATAGATGGAGACGGGTGGCAGAATGAGCCTGGCTTTGTGACTCCTGCTCGGTACGATTACCTGCTACTGCAAGCGTGCGACTGGACAAGTCGTTATACACGTATGATACTGTTCGGAGTGCTCACGTACTTGGTGTATGGATTCATGTGTAACGGTATTTGGGAGTTCCACACAGGAAATGTGCGTGTTTCTGTGTGGAACGGTCAGCGGGTTGGGACGTATCTTATCCGCCGCTTTCTCCCTTCTTCTTCTTGCTGTGTGTGTACTTCATGTTCTCCCCCTTTCTTCCTTGTCTTGTGTTTTCTAAGCGATAATATATATATACCCTGGAGGGGCTTCTACGAACTGACTCAGGCTTGGCCTATCATAACAGTGAGTGCATCGAACACGCTAGCGTCTGTTCCAATTGGACGCACTTGCTGGTTGGGGCTACGCCGGGAGAGCAACTCCCCGTTCGAGGACGAGCGAGAGATTTTCAGTTTTTCGGATGCAGAGGCCAGAGGGTCCTCAACCGAGCAGAGGCACTGGCGACAACGAGGTCGACAGAGCCAGGAGAGCTACAGGAGTGGCGATAAGAGCGGCAGCGGAAGCAGTCAGCAACGCCGCGGCAGAGGCCGCGGAAATGGCTAGTAGCACAGGAGCGCGAAACCCTGTTCCGCCAGAGGGCGGAACTGCTCCGCCAGAGGGCGGAGCAGAAACGAGTAGAAGGAACGAGGCTTCGCGGGAGGACGGAGCCGCAGGCCGCGATGATGAGATCGCCCGCCTGAAACGAGAGATGGCCGAGATGTCGCTCCGGCTGGAGATCAGAGAGGAGGAACGAACGAGGATGGAGAGGCTACAGCAGGGGGCTGGAGGAGGAATGCGCCCACCGGAGCCACATGGTCAGCCAGGCACGTTTCTAGTTGGTTTTGGTAAGCCTTCACCGAAACTTGACGGTAGTAAGGAGGGAAATTATTTTAAATGGTCGAAGCAATTTCTATCATGGGCTGTTACTAACACCTGCGACGATGTTTTGAAGGAAACTAGCGACCCGATAGTCTTGCAGGGCCCAAATAGAAGGAGTCAACAAGACCTCGATTACCGTTTCGGAACGGCAAGGGTAGCCGCTGCTCGCAGGGCATACGAGGGTATCACCAACGCACTGACTAATTCGTCTCTGTTATACAAGATCTATGACATAGGCAGCCCTAGTCTTGCGATGGCCGAGGTACGTCGGCACTACGTCCCAAGCGACGACCTCGACAAGCAGGCATACCAGAGAGAATACATCAATGCTCATATATGAAAGAGGGGGAGGACCCCACCCTTTATTTCGAGAGGATGAGCATCATCCAAGAAAAGCTCTCCGAAGTAGGGATCCCAAAAACGGATCAGGAAGCCAACCTCCACCTACTGCAATGCCTGACGTCCGAATACGAGGTGGACAAGAAAATCCTGCAATACGCCCAGAACTTGACCCTCAACATGATCGAGGACCGGGTTCGCATAACGTACCGGGAGTTGGAAGCGAGTAAGAGGAAAATGATCGATGGCTCAGCACAGGTCTTGATAGCCACAGGCGGAGGTGGAGCAGGTGGACAGGGGAGTTTCCCCGGTCCCAGCCCTGGCCACTACACGGGCGGCAGAGGTGGCACGGCGAGTGGTGGCGCCACTGGGCACTGGGGGCAGCAACAGCAGCAACAGCAGCAACAGCAGCAACAGCAGCAACAGCAGCAACCACACTATCAACATCAGCCACCGCGTCAACACCAACAGCAACACCAGCATGGTCAAGGCTGGGCAGGCCAGGACTGGGGAGGGGCACGCTCGGGGAACAAGAACGGGAAGCCGAAAAACAATCGGCAGAGGCAGGATTCGCACGCCAGCGGCGGCGGCGGACATCAACCATGGCCGCCATACGCCGGCCGCGGCGGAGGTGGGAACTAGTCGTGGCCGCAGGTACGCGACGCACGTTTCATCGGGCCCGGAGGACACCCACCAGGTACCGACCGAATGTACGACGCCGTCCGGTACCCCCCTAACCTACATCGGCCACAAGGCACCGAGCCGGGAATCCACGCCGCTGACCCCCGCCCAAGATGTTACAGGTGCGGCCGGATAGGCCATTTTTTTGCGAACTGCCGCGCTATCGTGACGTTGGTAGATGACCCGAATCCACCTCGTGAAGTTTACCAGAGCCACTTCGCGGCGAATACCGCGAATACCGCCCAGTCTACAACACCGCTCCTCCCCACCCCAGACCCCATTCCGCAGCAGCAGCCGCAGTACCAACAGCAGCCACAGCAACAGTCCCACCATCAATCACAGTACCAAGCGCAGTATCAACAGCAGCAGCTCCAACAGCAGTCACAGTACCACGAACCTCAACAGCAGCCACATCTTCAGCAACCACCGCAGTACCAACGTGAGCAACAGCAGTACTACCAACGTGAGCAGCAGCAGTACTACCAACATTCACAGCAGCAGGCTCAACAGGCGCAGCAGGCCCAGCAGGCGCAACAGGCGCAGGAGGCACAGCAGGTGCAGCAGGCGCAGCAGGCACAGCAGGCGCAGCAGGCGCAGCAGGCGCAGCAGGCGCAGCAAGCACAGCAGGCGCAGCAGCCACCGCAGCACTACTTGGCTCCTGAAGAGCCATCACGTCTACTCACAGCACAGTCTGCTTTGGTCGGTCAGTACGATGTTTTGGGAAGGGGGATAGAGAGTTGGATTGCGGACAACGGGGCGACAACGCACATGACCCCGAACCCGGACCACTTGTATAACAAGCTCCCCCCCTCCCCTGAGAACGCCAAAATATTTATCGGTGACGGAACAGAATTAGCAGTGGAGTACGTAGGCAGCGTGGATTTAATTTTTCACAGCACGGAAGACGTACGCGTAACCTTAGAGAGTGTTTCATTTATCCCTAGCCTAAAGGTAAACTTGCTGTCGCTGCACACTGTCCAGGCCAAAGAGGCGATCACTCTAGATGCTGCTGGTGTCTACCTAATGGGTGGCCGCTTATTTTTCCCCAAAGACAGAGCCGGATCAAGGCTGAACGCCACGCGTCGCCCCCCCCCCCTCGCCCCCGTACAGGGTACACCAGCTTTGATGGCCTTGTTGCCCCCCCCCCCCCCCCCCCCCCCCCCATGCGCCGGTGCCTGTAACGTTACAACCAGTGAGGACGCCGGGAGTATCTGCTATGCCGCTGTCGCCGGGGGTGATGGTAGCGGTAGACCCGCCGGTAGCGATGGATGGTACAACGGTTTTGCAACCCCCCCCCCCCCCCCTCCCCCCCATGCGCCGGTGCCTGTGACGTTACAACCAGTGAGGACGCCGGGAGTATCTGCTATGCCGCTGTCGCCGAGGGTGATGGTAGCGGTAGACCCGCCGGTAGCGATGGATGGTACAACGGTTTTGCAACCCCCCCCCCCCTCCCCCCCATGCGCCGGTGCCTGTGACGTTACAGCCGGTGAGGACGCCGGGAGTATCTGCTATGCCGCTGTCGCCGGGGGTGATGGTAGCGGTAGACCCGCCGGTAGCGATGGATGGTACAACGGTTTTGCAACCCCCCCCCCCCCTCCCCCCCATGCGCCGGTGCCTGTGACGTTACAACCGGTGAGGACGCCGGGAACGCACTCTTCGCAAACTTATGCGCCAATGAGAAAATCCGACACGAGCACACCGGGGTCGACGGACCGAAACACAACGGTGTGGTTGAACGTGGACTCGGCCTCATCCAGGAAGGCGGTATGGCCGCTTGCCTTGAGGCCCCCCGGCTGTTCCCCGGGCAGCTCCCGAACCTGGACCGTTTCTGGGTGGAAGCAGCCATCTACATGAACGACTGCCTGAACACCACGGCGACGTCGGCGAACGCCCATTTCAAGTCGCCGCACGAGGCATTTTTTGGGACACTGCCACCGCCCAACACACTCGCCTTCATGCAGCCCGGATTCCACCGTATCCACCGCACCCACAAGTCTGACCCCAAGGCCGAACGGTGTTTTTACCTCAACAGGGGGAGAAACCATCCGCGCGACTGCGTCAAGGTGGTCACGGCATGCGGGCGTACGAGCAACTCGCGGGACGTCACCTGGGAGGTGGAGCGCAAGCCGATCATCGAGGCTGCGCCTCAGGTGAGGAAAGACTCGGTGGCGGAGCCGTGGGAGGCCGATCTGCACATCAGGTATTTACCACCGGAGCTGGCGACTGTGTCACCGGGGATACCACCGATGATGTCACCGGCACCACCGGCGGTACCGCCGACGCCGGCGATGACGCCAGCGCCAACGGAGGTGCCGCCACCGCCGACGCCGACGCCGGGGGTGCCGCCGCCGCCGCCGGGGGTGACGTCACCGTCATCCCCACCGGGGGCCAAGAACCATCACGTCGAGGACGACGAGGGCCCCCGGGATAACGAGCTCTTCCAACTGGGGCGGACGCGCGCTAGGACACGGGCGATGACGAAGGCGCCGCTTAAAGTGGGGATGCCACCGGTGATGACGCCGGCGCCACCGGAGATGCCGCCGACGCCGGGGGTGATGTCACCGTCATCCCCACCGGGGGCCGAGAACCCTCAGATTGAGGACGACGAGGGTCCCCCGGACAACGAGCTTCTCCAACCGGGGCGGACGCGCGCGAGGACGAGGGCGTACCACCAGGCGTCT
This sequence comes from Macrocystis pyrifera, assembly GCA_031763025.1. Taxonomy (NCBI): domain Eukaryota; class Phaeophyceae; order Laminariales; family Laminariaceae; genus Macrocystis; species Macrocystis pyrifera. The sequence goes on from JASSKH010000012.1 coordinate 448,264, forward strand.
ACTGGTACATCGCAGCCAGCTGACCACGCACTTTTCAACCAGCGCCCGCCCAACCAACCCGCCCCTGCTCTGCCAACATGTGACGCGGGACAACTCTCGGAACCCGCGACCTACCAGGAGGCGATGCTCTCGCAATACCATGCGAACTGGTCCCATGCAATGGAGACGGAGATTGCCGGACTCGAGGGAGCTGGGACTTTCGGGGATGCTTAGCAGCAAAAGGGAGGGAACGTGGTATCGGCCAAATGGGTGTTCACTTGGAAGGCTGATGAGCATGGTAAGGTAGTGAAGGCGAAAGCGCGACTAGTGGCGAGAGGATTTTGCCAACGCCCCGGAGTTGATTACTACGAGACTTTTGCCCCCACCCCCGCCGCGTCATGTATCCGTATGATGGCTGCGATAGCCTGCGAGTTACAGTTAGATTTATGCCATTTCGATGTACAACAAGCGTTTGTCCAGGCCGAACTACAGGAACTCGTTTTGATGCGAATGCCACAGGGCTGTGGTGATCTGAGCGGCAAAGTAATGCGCTTGAATCGTAGCCTATACGGTTTGAAACAGGCGTCGAGATCCTGGCATAGACACTTGGTCATCCGCCTGAATAGTCTTAGTTTTGAACAGAGTCTCGCAGATCCGTGTGTTTTTCGATTAATCGAGGCGGGGTCTGTTTCCATCATTGCTGTGGTTCACGTCGACGACATTTTTGCGGTAGGCCGTAAGGAGAGATGTGACCGTTTCTGCGAAGACCTGAACCGCGTAGTCCCCATTAATAACCTTGGTGAGCTGCGATGGTATGCCGGTTGCCACTATTCCAGAGACAAGGTCGCGGGTCTACTGACAATTTCGCAAAAATCTTTTCGCGGAGAAGACGGTCAAGCAATTTGGCGTGACCACTGGTAGGAACACCCCACTTTCCCCTGATCTTTTCCTGGAGGTGTTTGACGAGGAGGAGCCCACTGGTGACTGGACGTAACGTGAACTAGTAAGCAGTTTGCTGTGGCTTTCTAACCAGACGAGACCTGATATCTCAAATGCCGTAAGGGCGGTCGCGAGGTATATGCATGCCCCCAAACTCAAACACTGGTTGGCTGCGAGAGGGATTTTGGAGTATCTGAAGGTGACGAGTAGCTACGGTATTACTTTCCAGAGGGGCAGTGGATTAGAGTTGGTGGTTTATGCAGACGCAACCTATGCCCCCCGAGACACTAGGAGGAAGTCTGTCTCGGGTGCAGCCGTGATGTGTGGGGGTGCGGCGATTCAATGGATTTCTAGGACGCAGAAGACTTCCACACTCTCCACGAGTGAAGCAGAGTACGTTGCGATGGCAGAGGGTTTCAAGGAGGCTCCTTTTCTAAGGTCAGTGTGGCGTTTCCTGTTGCCTGATTTTGGGGATCCGTGCATCCAGGTTTTTGAGGACAACAAGGGTGCGATCCAAATAGCGGTCAACCCTGTGACGAACTCTAACTCGAAGCACATAGATGTCCGCCACCACTTCCTGCGAGAACTTGTCGAAAAGGGAGAGTTTGAAATCACGCATGTGAGGTCGGAATACGAACATGCGGACTTCTTGACGAAACCCCTTCCGAAAGACGCTTTCCGTTTCCAGAGGAACTTCATCATGAACATGAGCTAATTTGTTTGTTTTGTTTTGTTTTGTTTTTGAGTCAATTTTTTATGTCTGACGAGGCCGATTTTTGTATCTTTCTGTGATTTGAGGGAATTCGAGGAAGTTATCACAAATCTCATGAGATTTGAGAAGATAGTTTATGGATTTTATTGAGCTTGGAGGTCATGATATTTTATTGCTGAGATCTGAAGAGTTATGTTTTGGGCGATTTGACTTCATGCGGTCCTATGATTTGTGATTTAATTTTTTTTGGGGGGGGGACGAGGGAGTGAATCCGACATGCCACTATGTACCATTCTGGTTTGAGTTGAGGAGTCGATCGTGATTCATGAGTGGTGCTTTTTATCCCGTTCCGTTGGGGCTGGAAGACTGCTGTACGTAGCAGGAAAACTGAAATATTTGGAACTACTGTATAACATTATTATACTGAATACGTATCTACGTTCGTAACGCGAAATTGAAATCTGTAGTATACTACGGCGACCGCATTAAACTGGGGCGTTACTTCAGAGACGAAATTCTGGGTTTTTGTTGCCATTTGACTGGATTTAGTGTGTCCCCTGTAGAGAGGCTATGTCGGATTGGTGTTTGATTCAGATGGAAAGGGAGGACTGCAGTACTATATAAATGATGCAAGGATTCGATTGATTGTTTTCTGAGATTTTGAGGAGTTGCTTTGTGGGCTTTTCTGGGCTTGGCGGGCTTGATCTTTCTGTACAGTCGAGATTTGAGCAGTTGGTTTCTGTTTTTTCTCCGATTTATTATTTTTCGGGTTTTGAGCAGCTGTTCTTGTGGTACTATTTTCTGAGATATGAAGATCAAGTTTGTTTCTTTGTGAGATTTGAGACTTTGATATTTGTATTTGTGATATTCTGATTGGAGGCATTGGTGGTCTTGACATATACTTATCTTTGAGTACAATACCTTGGATTTGGATTTTGGGTGATCGTGGTCTATCATCATGGCATGGTACTTTATCATGAGCGATGTGTGGTGATCCCATTCACCAAGCAGCCAAGTAGAGAGCAGAGGGGCTGTTCGGAGTGCTCACGTACTTGGTGTATGGATTCATGTGTAACGGTATTTGGGAGTTCCACACAGGAAATATGCGTGTTTCTGTGTGGAACGGTCAGCGGGTTGGGACGTATCTTATCCGCCGCTTTCTCCCTTCTTCTTCTTGTTGTGTGTGTACTTCATGTTCTCCCCCTTTCTTCCTTGTCTTGTGTTTTCTAAGCGATAATATATATATACCCTGGAGGGGCTTCTACGAACTGACTCAGGCTTGGCCTATCATATCAGTGAGTGCATCGAACAGATACCTACATGTACAACGGTAGAAATATGGCACGAATTTCCCCCAGCTAGACAGACCGAGGGGGCCACTTTTGTGGTCACGTACGTGCTCGGTGTCAGGTGTGTGGTGTACGTCAAAGGGCTAGGTGAAACGTACATGACGCTCGACAGACATTTACTGCTGCTGCATCTGCTGTTGATGTTGTATCTGCTGCTGCTGCTCCTGCTCCTGCTGCTGAGGTTGATCAAAAACACAAAGTGGACAGGCTAAAGCGTGCAATGTTCTTAGGGCCACTCCTAACGAATAAAAAAAATCACGATTCGTGAGATTTTTGTCGTGAATCGTGATTTATGACGCCAATTTGTTTAGCTTTTCCCTAAAAAAAACACAATCACGATTCGTGACATTTGTCGTGTCTCAACACACGCCTGATCAAGGCACTACGCCACCCACGTGCACCAACGGTATCCGATGGTCGGCATAGGGGCGTGGCAGACTCTGCTTCGTACGCCGCTTGTGGACAACGGGCGGCTACCCAAACACACCGCTGGGCGCGGGCTAACGAGGAGGTTGTGGCCTCGAAATTTCCAGGAGGAGGAGCCACTGCTAGAAGACAAACGCGAAAATGACCTGGGGATGTCACAGGCCAGGCCGGGCCGACGGCCTGCGAGATGGAATCTCGCGAAACGAGCTTGGCCGACGGCCGGTGAAGTTGAAATCTCGCAGGCTGGGTCGGGCTCCGGCCCACAATTCGAATATGTCACGGGCTGGGCCAGGTGCGGACGGCCCAGCCCGGCCTGGCTGTGCCCCACTCTCGAGAATTTGCTCCACACCCCCAAACAACGCTGGGTTTGAAATATCAGAACTTCAAGTATTTGAAAAAATAACGAAACGCGACGTTTTTCGGCTTTTTTCGTTAGAACTGAAATGTCGCGGATCGTGATCTTTTGGCATGCCTAAAAATCACGAATCGTGATTTTTGTTTCGGTTCCTTAGGAACGGCCCTTAATAGTTGAGATTTTTTTTAACGCAGAGAAAATTTAGCGGAGAAATTCTTCGTTGTTGAACGCGCACACATATCGTCGTATCACACGTGCCCTTGATTTTGTTTCGGACAAATATAATATCAGCCAGGCAGTCGGCCAGTGTGGGCTGTGCCCGGCGCCCCATGGGGCAGTACGGTGAGACGGCAGGCAGTATGGGCCTGGCTCTGTGGCTCTTGCCCGTTGCGAATACTTGCTGCTGAGAGCGCTCAACTGGACAACTAGCTAGGTACAACACCAATTATTTAATACCATTTACCAAATCCCAGGTAGACGCACTGAGAGCGGCAATTTTGTGGTCGTGCTCGGGGTTACGTGCACACCACCCTTCAAAGGGCTAAGTGCAACAGATACGACGGCCGACTTATGTTTACTACTGTTGCTGCTGTATATCTGCTGCTGCTACTGCCACTTCGTCTGCTGAGCTTGAAAAATATGTTCAGCAGGGGGGTCTTAAACAAATGATCCAGGGTGGCGGGCGGTTTTGTTACGAAGAAGCCTTTTTTTTTAGATTTTCCTTGTTACCTACGCGGCTCGGCGAAGCGGAAAGCAATCCCTTGTTTTTAGAGCCAGCTCAGCGACGTTAAATGCCCCGAGTGTGGGATTTGCTCGTACCCAAGTCTAATAGTGTGATTTATGTAACGGCAAATTGACGGACGGAAATATGCGGTGGGATTTGTGTGTTTTCCCGAATGGGTTGCATAAAATATATATTTCGATGGTTTTCTAGGGTCATGGGGAAGAGGAATGAGAGCCCCCTTGACCTCACAACTCATCGACGACAAAAAAAACAACAACACCATCTCTTCTTTTGCTCCCGCGCCTCATGGCAAGGTTGAGCGGCGACACACCCGGTGCACGAGTTGTTCCCTTACGCTAGCATAGACTTGCAAGTCGCGGCGGCTCGTACGCAGGGTCTGCCATGGATTTGTCTTCGTTCTCGTTGCTGTCTGTGGAAGACCGTCAAGATATCGAAGACTACATCATAAAGGCGAACCGTGAAGCTCGAGAAGAAAAGCGCGCGGCGGCAAGAGAGACCGCGACCCCAGAAGAGGAAGAAGGAACGAAAGACGGTGCGCAAGTCCAGGGCAAGGAGCCCAGGAGCAGCAAGAACCTATCCCAAGCCAACCCACTGCAGATCCCGACAGCATCCTTCCCGCACCCCGCTACTTCAACTACACAAGCGGGCGCGTTCCACATCAGCCATACTAGTAGCCCCGTAAGGCCACCAGTTGTTGACGGTTGGTTTAAGCAGGGAGATGAGAGACAGCAAAAAGTGATGTTGTTTGAGAGGCAGATGAATGCTTATTTTGGGGAGATGGTTTGTCTAGAGGCAGTAGAGGCTGCTAGACTTACTGTTACGGGGGTCCATAGTTAATGGGACCAAAATTTGTTAGTAAAAATAGGTAAATATATAGGTTTTTGTGTGTACCATAGGTCCTGTTAACTATGGACCCCCGTAATAGAGTAGGTATGAAAGAATCGAGTCGAGAGGCGTTGATTGCAGAGTTTGGGAGAGATATGGTGGAAAAGGCAAGCAGGGCTTGGGGCATTCTCCTTCGTCAGATAACATGCCCCGCAGTTGCACCTCTGGCAGCTGCAGCAGGTAGTCCGAGAGAGGCGTGGGCTGCTTTCAAGAGGAATTACCAGCCTCAGGCAGTCGCCGACAAGGCCAGGCTGACCCAGGCATGGTATAGTTTTCGCATGAAGGATGGGGAAACCCCCAGTTAGTACTTTTCGAGGGGCTGTGTGCTCAGGAACAGACTTTGGGCTCAAGGAATGAATTTTCCCGATGTTGACGCTAACCAGCATTTTGCGCGTAACCTTTTCCCTGCTTTTGGAGTACAAAAGAGTATTTTTCTCACCAACGCAGAGTTGACATACCAAGTCCTTGAAGATGTGGTGCTCAGCGCGTACGGGGAGATGGCGATGTCGAGGTAGCAGGAGCTGAGGAACGGGACTGGACACGCCCTCGTTGTGGCCGATGAGGCTCGGGGCAATGAGGGTAGTCGAAATGGCGGGAGAGGTGGACGAGATAGACGGGGGAAGAACAGGAATAACTATAACAGAGGTGGGCAGCGGCAGCAGCAGCAGCAGCAACAACAACACCAACAACAACATCAGTCGTACCAGGAGCAACAGCAGCAACCGCAGTATCGGCAGCAGTACCAGCAGCATCATCAGCCGTACCAGCAGCATCCGCAGCCGTACCAGCAGCACCAAAAGCACCATCAGCAGCCGTACCTGCAGCAACAGCAGCAGCAGCAGCAGCAGCAGCAGCAGCACCATCAACACCAGTACGCCAACGGTCGGGGAGGAAGCGGTTGGAGCGGAGCGCCACAACACCCCGCTCCACCCGGTGGCTACGACTATTCCCGAGACGCCCGTCCAACCAGAAATCAGCCGCCGGTCAAGGGGCTGATCCCAGGAGTCGGCAGCAGCCGTGGCACACGATAAAGCAAATTTGAACGTCGCCGCCGCCGCCACCGCCGCCGTCGCCATAGCCTACGACGACGCCTCGTATGCTCATGATCCTGACGCTGCCGTCGCTGCCGGGGACGGCAGCTATTACGACGATAACCACGGGCACTACTACAAGGAAGAGCCTTCGGAGCAGTACCAGCAAGCGCCTTCGCAGCAGTACCAGCCTTCGCAGTAGTACCAACCATCGCCACCGCCGCCATAGCGCCTTCAACGACCTCCCAGCCAAGTACCGCCCTCTTTGTCGGCCCCTCCTCCCGGAGCATCTACATCTCCCCCGAGTGCCCTACATCATCTGATAGCACGTTCAGTACCCAAAGAGGAGTCTGATTCGAGTGCTGGTAGCGTAGGAGCAGCTGGGCTGGCGCTTGCAGGCCAGACTGATGATGAGACTGTCGAGGGACGTGGCAGACGTCCACCGGTAGTGATATGTGGGTTTCCGACAACGGAACCACTAACCACGATATCAGTGACTCTCGGTGCATGTACGACTGGATAAGATTCCCCCTGGGCAGGAGAAGGTTCTGGTTGGTGATGGGAAGGAGATGAATGTGCTAGGAATAGATAGCCTCAACCTGAGGATGCACTCGAAGACAGACCTCAATGTGTAATTGACGAGAGTGTATTGGGCAGAGGGTATCCAGTACAACCTTGTTTCCTTACACGTTACCCAAGGTCGGCAAAGAATTATCATGGACGAGGATGGTGTGCACTTGCTCGATAACCGTCTGACCTTCCCCCGGCATTCGGTCGGATCACGTTTATACGCGACTCGCATGGAGCAGACAGACCCGATCCCCACTGCAGGACTTACTGCTGTACCTGCCATGTCTGGTGATTCAGGCCCCTCGCTTGGTAAGCCCGGGCGTACTTGAGCATCTGGTGTTTCACTTGCTCCCCCTTCGCCCACCCCGCCCCTCTTTAACGTAGATAGGGCAGGATCCTCGGCGTCTGCCTCCCACCCCCTGTCCCACCGTAGTGTAGAAGGGGTAGTGACCGCGGATGATAGTTTCCCGCAAGCTTTTAACGGCGTAGTACCTCAGGATTCAAGTTTCCAGCCCACCGACAGCGGTGTATTGCCGATGGCTCCTTGGTTGCCCCCCTCCGGCTCCTGCCGAAGCAGATGTAGGATCAGCCGCGGCTCTTGCCGAAGCTAATGTAGGATCGGTCATAGGAATAGAGGATGCCGTGATAAGGACTAAACTCCTGGTGGCTGCCCCCGGGATGTAGGAGCCAGACATGAGCGTGTTCACCGATACTCGGCTCATGGATGGTCAGGATGACACTGTGTCTACCGATTGTTTTCCCACCCCCTTCACGAGGCTGCAGTTCAAGCCCTTACAGAGTCGGATCGGACGGACGTTGATGTTAGGCACGTAGGCATGACTGCTGAACCTGTACTTGCTCCGGGTAGGCGTCCATTCACTATTGGGAAACGTGACAGGTTTATTGATATTAACCACTCTAACGTCTCCTCCGGCCACCTGAACGAAAGTATGTTGAGGGAAATGGCTGGGCAGCACGGTATCACCCTCACGAGAGTGCTGCAACCGTGTGGTGGATGTTTGGAAGCGAAGGGCGTGCGGGCGGGGTTACCGCGAAGGACGACATCGCGCGCAAAGAGGCCTATGGAGACGGTGCACATCTACCTGGCCGGCCCCTACGAGGCGTCCACGGGCGCGTCTCATTATCTGATCATGTTCGTCGACAGCGCTTTGCGGTGGATGCGGCGGTACGGGATGAGGACCAAGTCAGAGACCACCGCGTACGTCCAGAAGTTCCTTGCCTACACCAAAGCCATGAGGTGACCACTCTGCTTTCGCAAGGATCCCAGTTTCATCAAGCTCTGCGACCGCAGTTTCATCGAGCTCTGCGACGCTGCTGGGAGTCGAAGTGAGTGCACGCCCCTGGGCAAGCCGCAGCCGAACGTCGTTGTCGAGAGCGCAATCTGGCGGGCCATGAAGGGTGGCCATACGGCTCGCCGCGAGATTCGACGGCATTTTCCGAGCGTCGACCTCGCCCGGATTCCCGATGTCGGGGCCGATGACAACCCCCTGTGATGGGAAGCCGTCCTTCGAGCCGTCGACTGTTTCAACCGGTCCGTGACCAAGGCCAACACCGGTGGTGGTCACCATACGAGGTATTCTATTCGCGACTGCCGGATCTGCAGGTGGTGCCGTTCTTCCACGCAAGCATGATGCGGGTGGACCGTAGGTCTAAATCCGACGTCCAGGCGGTACCACTCTACTTCCTGAACACCTGGTACAACTATCTGTCGTCCGCTGTGAAGGTCATCAAGGTCTCGACGGGAGGCATCTGCTACACCAGCGACGTGGTGTGGTGTGGACGGTCCCGCGTGCGCCCGTCATGCCCATGCCGGCGCGCCGGACGCAAGGGATTCAGGGTACGCCGCCGCGCCGGCAATACAGGTTATTAACATTACGTACGAGCCACCGCCGCTGCAGTCGCCGCTACCGCCGCTTCAGCCACCGCCGCCGCTACGGCCGCTTCAGTCGCCGCCGGAGCCGCAACGGATATCCGGCCGTACACGTTCGAAGACGGTTCAGTTCTCGGCCACACCGGACGTTCAGTGCCCAGAAACTCCAGAGGAGCCGTCCCCGCCGTCGCCAGTAAACCGTGACCAAGGCCTTCACCATAGCGTCGGACTTGTGTCAATGATGGACAAGACGGCGCTGTTGTCGATGTTCTATACGCGGGAGGCCGTCCACGCAAGTCGCCGCAAGGAGCCGACGAATGGAAACCGCGAGGAAACATCGCCAACAGGGAGGCCCGGGGGGATACCGTGTGCGTTGGCGACACGGCTTGCCACTCGGGCGGACATCGACAACACCCTGAGGAACCAGTGGCCGCCTCACAAGCCTCCGGATTTGCCGCAATGCTACGCCTCTGACCTCAAGGTCCCACGGAGCCGCAAAGAGGCCATGCGGTCGGAGTACGCTCATCTTTGGGAGGACTCGACGGGGCTGGCGTTTCACGGATTGCTGGATGCGGGGACGTTTGAGCCAGTATAGAAACCAGTGGACAACGACATGAATGCAATGCTGGTGTTTGACTGGAAGGCTGATGAGTACGGTTGGCCCACAAAAACTATGGCGAGACTAGCAGCGCGGGCGGATGAGCAGAGGGCTAACATTGATTTCGGGGAGTTGGGTGCGCCTATAGTTGCTGTTTCGAGTGCTCGGTTGTTGACAGCGATGGCGTGTGAAATGAGGTTTGACCTGTGCCATTTTGACATTGAGCAGGCGTTCGTGCAATCTGACCTAGAGGAAACTGTGTTCATGTGTTTGCCTCAGGGTTGCGGTGGATTGTCGGGGAAGATAGTAAAACTGAACAAGAGTTTGTACGGTTTGAAGTTTGAAGCAGGCTTCAAGGCAATGGCACGCACATCTTACCACTGTAGGTGTCTGTTGACATTAGGGTGTGCACAGTGCCTGGCAGAAGCATGCGTGTTTCGTTTGATGGATGAAGGGAGTGCAGTGATGACTATAGTAGTGCATGTAGATGATATTTTGGCGGGAGGGGAGAGGGCAAGGTGTGACCAGTTTGGCAGGGATCTGAACCAAATGGTTCCGGTTAAGAACCTGGGAGAATTACGTTGGTATTCGGGGTGTTTTAACGAGAGGCATCGGGAGAAGGGGGTGCTCCAGATTTCACAGCAGACACAGATTTCACAGCAGACATTCGCTGAACAATTGGCGGATGAGTACGGGATAGAGTTTGGTAAGAGTGTTTCCCTTCCTGTTGGCACTAAATTTGCCGAATTCGACAGGAATGAAGAACCGGGAGACTGGCCGCTTCGCCAGTTGGTAGGCTCACTTATGTGGCCATCAAACCAGACTCGACCAGACATCTCCGATAGCGCAAGAGCAGTGGCAAGGTACTGCGCTGCAAAGCTAGTGCACTGAAGGGCAGCACTCGGTGATTTAAGATGTGTGAGACGGACTAGTTCCTTTGGCATTAGGTTTAGAGAGGTACAACAGGGGGGCTGAGCTTGCAGGTGTTCGCTAACGCGGACTACGCAAGCACGGCGGCTGACAGAAGCTCAGTTTCAGGACGATTGGTGATGTGTGGGGGTGCCTGCGTGTCTTGGTATTCTAGGACTCAGAATTGCGTCACATTCTCTACTACGGAGGCTGAGTACGTGGCGCTTGCTGATGTGATCAAGGAAGTGTTGTTTTTGAGGCAGGTTTGGCGTGTCATGTTGCCTGAGGTGGGAATGCCCTGCCTGCCGGTGTCCGAGGATAATCAGGGTGCGGTACAGCTTGCGCACAACCCCATTACTAACTCAAACTACAAGCACATTGACGTGCGACACCACAGGGAACTGGTTGGGAGAAAAGAGATATCGATTGTCCACGTAACATCCCCTTTTCAGCATGTGGATTTCCTGACCGAAGCGATTTCGCGGGAGTCTTTCGAGTGTCATCGTAGCCTTGCGATGAATTTGTGGTGATCTTCCTGCTGGAAATGCTCAGTGTGTGACACAGGACCTAAGTTTTAATTAATTTGGTTATTTATTTTGTTCTTTAAGGTTTTGGTTCGACGGATTTTGTGTTTATTTTTCCAAACGTGTTTTTTTTTTTATCGCTTTTTGACTATTCGACACTGATTTTTGGCTATCTGTGATTGATGATCAACTGAATTTTAGTTCAACTGTTCTTTTTTGTGCTCAGGTTTTTTTACCTTCAGGTTTTGATTAGTTTTTTGGATTTTTTTTTTTTTTTTTCGTCATGAATATAGGCAGATAATCATGACTGTGCAACGAGCAGGGGGAATGCGGGATTTGCTCGTTCCAGAGTCTGATTGAACTGGCAGTGTGATCTATGTAACGGCAAATTGACCGACGGAAATATGCGGTTGTATTCGTGTTATCCCGAATGGGTTGGTTTTCTAGGGTCACAGGGAAGAGGGATGAGAGCCCCCTTGACCTCACAACTCATCGACGACATAAATAACAACAACAACAACAACAACAACAACATCAACAGACACTGTCCCTTATTTTTCGCGCCTCATGGTACGGTCGAGCGGTGACACACCCGGTGCACCAGTTATCCCCTGAATAAGTGCTGCCACGGCGTTTGGCTGGGATCCAGACATGCGTCGTGATGTACCCACAACCCCCTTGCTTGCCCCGCAGCCGAAAGTGCGAGAAAAAAACCTCGGCCGTCAGAGAGCAGCATGCCAAAGAAAAAACGTCCATCTTATACATATACATATAGCGTATCTCTTCGATTTTCGCTGCGATTACAGCTCTGCTGAACTTTCTCAACCTGGGTCCCCCGTGTCGATTCCTTGTCATAATATCCTCATTACCGGAAGGGATACACCTCCAAAGATGCGGTGTACACCACCTTTCGTAATATTATCCCCAGATCTCCTGTTTTTCAACACTATCCCGAGGTCTAATTCAATCTGTTTTTGTACTCCTCTCCGCTGTTTATTCAAGTCGAAACACGATTTGGCCCTGTAGCTCATCAACCATCTACCCCAGGTTTCATCGGGTATTAGATCGTGGCAGGCTACATGGGGTTTGTATATATATATGCTACCTGGCATATGGAATGTGGATGATATCCACTTCTCACTGATAACAATTCCGGTTTCACGAGCAAAACAAGACACGCTTTACCGCTCCTTTCGACTCGGCACTTGGGTTATTGGCTCAGCAAAACCAACTAGATATTGGACATGATATCTTCGACTCCTTGTCGTACTGTCCTGATTCCCCGAACGGCACACGTTTTGAGAAAAAGTATCTCGTTCTTGGATAATCGGATGTCGGTTGGCTTCATACGTTCCATGCACCCGCACCTCTGTCATTACCAACAACGGAAGGCCTGGCCTTCGTCTTCCCCCCAGATATTTTGAAGGATCTTGTTGCTTGTTCAAAGCACTGCATTATTACTTTGCCCATTGACAACGTAGATAGTGTCAACGACCTCGTCCTCAGTAGTGCTGTAGGCGAACTTCACACTCTGGAAGGCCGTACACTGCAAAACCATTAACTATTTGAGCGCGACACAAGCGATGCCGTGGCTATAATTACTTTTCTACCATTCAACATAGCGGCGGACCGTCGCGCGTCAAAAAATTAAATTGGGAGTGTGCGTTGTGCTTACTAGACGTTTAGACGCGTCCGCCGGTTTAACGAATGGTGCTAAAGTTATCGTATTGAGTATTATGCCTTACACCTTGTATGCATCAATCTCAAAATATGGCACGACTCATTGGATTCCCCGGATTACATTTGGGTTTATCACATGGCAAGGTGTGGATGTTAATCGTGTTTAGTTCCCCGTTCGTTTTTGTTTCGCGGTTCTTCTGCACCGTAGCCAAGGCCAGACATTGGGCGAAGTGGTCTTGGATTTACGCAGGGATGTTTTCATGCACGGGTCCCTCTATGTAGGTATATCAAGAGTAAGGCCACTCGATTACATCAGAATAGTGACCACCGAGGATAGAATTTGCCCCTGCGAACTTTGTTCTAGGACTGTCAACGTCGTGTATCCTTCTTCACCACCTAATTTGTAACTGTAGACTTCTGCGTCTTTTCCTCTTCTGGCCAGGGTTGTACAAGTAAACGTCGCCATCGTTTTTGTCTTCAGATACGTGTCGATCGAACATTTCTACTATATCGAGGGACAGATATTGCGGCCCCAGTTAGTCGACCGAGTGGCTATCGATTTCAATCGTGTTCGTATGTTTTTATGGTACTCAAAGCACGGTGTTTATGTAGTAGCGGCTATTATTTGAGTACTACCGTTGTGAAGAAAGGGATCAAGCGTTATTATGGCTATTACTTTCAGTGCACCGCACCCAGTACGCGGCCTCAAACTATGGCTTACAATTCATTTTTTATAATTTGCGCATTTCGTTCTAGACATGGGGGCAGCTCCCACTAATATTATCAGTTGTCACTCCAAGGTCTTCTGTGCAAGACCGGTCATTGTGAACTTATCATTCTGCTACTGTTCGTGGGCGTCTTTCTTGCGCCCCTCTAGTGCTACACACAGAAGTAACCTCGTCCTTCCCGCCCTCGTCTATGCCCCTCTCAGCGAAACAGGTCTTGTCTATGCCCTATCCACGAAACAGGTGCGCCTGTACAGTACCAGCCACTCTCCGCACGTGAAGCTCTCTGTCACGGGGAAGCTCGGACGCAGCTGGTCGGGCTGTGGGGAGCGGTCAAGATCGTGAGAGAAACATCACTAGGTGCCTTCGTCCTGTACGCCAAGTCGCCGCCAATACCTGTGTCATGAAAGGCCGGGCAAGCGACGAGCAAACGTTGCACAGAACGACATGCGATATCTACGGCCGAAGGCCGGGACGCAGCGCCCGGAACCGGCGCCCCATCTCCCACCTGCAGGAAATCGCGGCAGACGGTGACGAGGGATTTGATGCAGCCGTAGAGGCGATCGTGCTGCCCAGGAAGGAGGAGGGGTGTGTGGAGGGAGGGAGGGAGGGAGGAGGGGGGGGCGTGTACACCTGACAATACACTGCCAGAGTCTGCTGAACCTGCGTATTCCGATGATTTAGCGTTGCGGGGTATATATATCATCCGCAGGCGGAATCGTACAAGCCACCGCTGGACGGTCGTGTGGAGGCAATATCGACTTCCACAACGAGGACCTTCACCACGAGGATCTTCTTACGGGGAACACCGCAGAGCAAGCAGGTGAGTCATTTGTCTTCTGCTAGAGCTCTAACGTAAGGCTGGCGGCGTGCGTGTAAATAATCTACTTTTTTGCGTATGGTGGAGTCTGACATTTCTAATGCAAGCGAACGATATTATGTAGCCCTTGCGTGTGACTGAGACTTCGGTTTCGCTGTCTTATTCGCTCATCTGGCGTGGACCGCATATTTTTCCATTTGATCGCCAGACAACACTGAACATGAAGGTGACGACGGGGCAGGTGGAGCCAGAGCAGGCAACGAGTGGATCAGTCTCGCCCTTGCTCAGGACGACAAAGTCGCTGGTCTAATGCGTCCAGGCGACAGGGGTATACTGATGAGCGGTGGGTGTAGATGCTTGTAAAACTATCCAAACAACATGTAGAGGCTTGCAAACTTCAGTGCGTGGGTTGGCAGCCTTCTCTCGGTTACGAGTTGTGCTAAGGTACGGGGAGTACTCTTGTCGGCAGGAAGATGGCTCGCTAGCTTTCTTGAACAAATAGATAGCGGTACAGCAGTACTACTGTAGTAGTATAACTTCAATTATATGGTATGTAAACTGGGTCAAAGGCGCGTACCTTTCGGGTGCACAAGAGTGGTTGATGACTTTGAATCTGCGGACACGCTTCGAAGTCGTTCTCAGGCCACAATCAATCATCGCTGTCGTGGCAACACTTTTCTTGCCTTCTTGTTGGGTCCCTCGTATTCAGGGCTACCGCCGGTATCTCTACAATATGAATTCGTCGATGCCATCAACAGGAAGATAGCCAGCCAACCTCAAAGCTATGCTTCGGTGTCTGATAAACGCGCGGATAGCTCCAGATAATGAAAGTCGCCGCGGAGTCGTCAGGGGGGTGATGCAGCAAGCACTGACCAAGATTTCAAGCACTGCCGTGGTTTCGCCTCGACGTTTTGTTCCCAACCCCTCAATGCGAGGTTCGTTGGCGCCATCCATGGTCGCGGCCAGGACGGTGGGGGCAGGGGAAAGTTCTGTGTCCGCGCAGTGCGGGTGGACATCGCCAGGGGAGGGTGAGCGGAGAGGATGGTGGTCGTACCCCGATGGAGGAATCCAGAGGTTGCCTGGAGTGCACACACGGCATGGGTGGGTGGTCTCAGATCGACTCTGGACCCATAATTGGACGAGCAATGGCGTACCGTGCCTGCTGACCCTGGCTCAGGGACGGAAAACGTATTCGTCGAAACGCAGAGGACAATTTAATTTCCTCCTTAGCAAGTTCCCTTTCGTCCGTGTGTCGTGCGAGCACTCTAATATGGCTGGCGTGGTCGCAGAGGCGATTCTCTTTAGTTGCCACTGGGCTAACGCGGAAGGATTTGGTGTCGAACCGGCTGCTGCTGAATACACACTTTGCGATTGAAATTGTCTTCTTCTTAACACACATTTTGACGTTTTCTGTGTATTGTTTATAGCTAAGCTTTTTTGGAGAAGACCGAGGGCGACGTAGACTCTGCATTCTGTGTGTTCTCTAAAATGCGGTGAACTTCGTCATTACACCACCAGACAACTCTCCGTGCATCCATGTTCAACATAGTACAAAATTTAAATCTAAAACGGTTTGGTTTTGTAGGTAAACCACAGATCTATACCGGGGGTAATTGCCGTCTGTAATGACCCCACATACTACATCTGTGCGTTCTGTGATCGCATCGCCACAATACCCCGTACTTCTGTGAGTTCTGTAGCAGTCTTGGTACCCTACCGAGAACTTCTGTGTGTTCTGTAGCAGATCCAATACTCTACCGAGAATACCTTGAGAGATATGTATGCAATACCCTCCACTTCTGCGAGTTCTGTAACGGTTCTACCACCATATCATGTAGTTCTGTGAGTTATGTAACAGTTTTGGTACCCTACCGAGAACTTCTGTGAGTTCTGTAGCAGGTCCGGTACCCTACCGAGATTACCCTGAGATATCTGTGAACCCACGGCAAACAGTAACTGGTGTACCGTTTTTTGTCACTTATCCGTTAGGACAAGGGAATAATTTTGCTTCTAGATACCCCAAGTAAACCTAGGGAATGCCATATGATGCAAATATTCGATCCCTCGACCGTAAGAGCAGAATAATCCATTGCTCTTGACAACATAGATAGACAGGCAGCTACATGTACCTCGCCCCCTACAAAAACGGTCAATCTATGTGGACCATCTCCGTCCCTTGTGGGCGGGCGGAGTCGGTGAAATCTTTGTTGGTATGGGGTGGTTGTCTTTCACCCTGCCCAAAGCGCCATGGAGCCTAGGGCGTTGACATTTGCTTGTACGGTATGAGCACCGTCCGAGGAATCTGCGGATTCTGGAGACAAGCAGGTGGAGGGGAACCCCGGCTAGTGATATGATGAGCCGCATCAGTGTCACTACCTGGTCACGCTGGGAACAGCTAGAGTTTAATTCGACGCCACTGAAACCCGATGCTCACGTGTTCAAAAAGGATAACTTAAAAGTACACTGGTTTTGTTGTTCCACCTCACGTGCCTTCGGACGAACTCTATCTCCGTTTGCCAGCCCGTGACTCGATCATTGCCTTAGGGTTCCGAGGGAAATTTTATGAGTGCAACACCCGTCGGCCGTACAATATGCCTCTAGGCAGACCGACGGCATTATGACATGACGAAATGTGCAATATTGTTGTTTGACTTCGTTCGTTCATATCAACTTTGATTTGCCTGACATGCCCGTCGGATCTTCAGAAAGAGGAAATAGTATCGAAGCATTGAAAAAAAAACAAAAACATGATTCAGGATCGCCCAAGCGAAGTTGTCCAGGCTTGAGAACTCAAAAACTCAAAAGCAAGATGTGTCCGTCGCCCTTTACTCCACATTCTTCACCCCGTTGGGACCCCGAGACAGCATATAAAACAGCGATAGCATCGGTCCAATCATCCACCTACGAGCAGAGTGAGCGCCCATCAGTACGCGTTGGATAAATCCGAGCTCTTGTTCGACTCCTGGCATCGTAGCCCAGACACCAGCCTGTAGCAACCTCCAATCACGCAGCGGCCGTTGCTTTAGTCGACACTTTTCAAGGGCTATGTATACGCCCCCCCCTGAAGGCTCGGAGGGGTAAAGTCGCCTATTGCGTACCTTACGCACTACGACCCAATCACACGTCACAGGTTCCCAGGAAACGAGAAACGTCATTGCAAATACTACTCAAGATATAAGTTTGAGTTCTTCGATATGCACTGCACGTGCGCTACAACACGCCTTCAGCTGTCTCCGAAACAACAAAGCGATATTTCACGCAGGTCACTCTGCCACGATGATCCCGACAGTGAATGCACACCCAAGCATTCCTACACCCCCCAACGAACACGTTGGCCATGAATGACGGAGATCCCCGATGAACAACGCCCTGCTGTATGATAAAGGACACAGCAAGCGTACAACTAACATGATAATCTCGCACACAGACAAAGAAGCAACCGAAATACTTCTACAATCAGACAGGTAAACTCTTAATAACAGACGAGCTCGAACACAAATAGGAGACAGAGACGCAGAGACGCAGACAGACCCAAAAACAGACAGACATGCAGACCATCACGGAAACTTGTACTACTGTAATAGAAGGGGTAGTTGAGGCAACGATGATTTACACAATTAGAAAGCCTAACCGCCTTCGAAGAATATAAACGGAAACCAAAAACACAAAACAGCCCACATTCGAAAATCACGATCGACGCCACAGCGGCCTGGTGAGCACGTCGAGACCGAATGGTCCCAAAAACGTCCCGCGCGTTACCCTAAGCTCGCTTGCTTCTTTAGAAGCGGATACTAGGGAAATCGATCACCGATACCTCTCGCAATTGGATGTACGAAAGCGAGAGGCGCTTGCACCCAAACAGTACAAACGACAGCCAGACCAACTAAACAATGAGAGCCTACAATCACTGCTGTAGGACGAGGCCCTTTACCCTGTAGGAAAAATACGACGTCAACAAATACTGCCTGCAAAGCACCCCGCGATAGAACGGGACGAGAAACATGTTTTCGGAAAGGCAACATTGGCCTGGCGTTGCATGCTCGTCCTTCCCTCGCTTCATGTGCGTACGAAGAATCAAGGTTTAAGCTACGTGTTGGCTGCGGCCATTGATTTTAACCATAGGCTAATTAGCAAAGGACTACGGCGGCAAGTTTCCCAACGGAACCCTAGAGCTCGACGCGCTGTCCCAGCGATCTACATCTAGTTCTGAAGAAGTGCACTCTTCCATCCCGGCTAAACCTGAATACTGCAGCATTTCCAAGCGCTCGTTGTCGGTGAACTCCGTTGACTCGTACACCTTGTACATCGGTGCTTCAGGCAGGAGCGTCACGCCTTGTACCTGGGGTGGTAGCAGCGACCGCATTGAGCGCAGGAGCGGTGAGTTGGTCGCTATTTCAGTTTCTATATGTGTACGCTAGAGTGCGACATCCAGCGGGCAACGGGCGCATTGGAGTAAAGTCAGCGCATTATTGCCTTTGACGTACATAGATAATATTTGTGAGGCTCAACCACTCAGAGCCACGCACACTTGAATTTGTATCAGGGAGGATTTGGCGGGATCTTTGTTTTATATTGCTCTACGTATGGACGATGGGTGCAAGCCCAGGTTCTGAGAATCAACCCACACAGAGAGAAAGGAAACCAAGGCCAGTACGGGTTCCCGGTATAGAGACGTACCTCAAAAGACTCATCTCGCGAGGACCTTGCGGCAATAAGACGCCCTGAAGTATGGCCGAACGTGCTCCCGTATCCATCACATGTGCTGGGCATGAAAATCGTCTTAGCCCGCGTGTGATACATGGTGAGCTCTCCAAGCGTCGACCTCGACGCTGCCAAAGCATCCGCGCAGAGCATTGCCTGCAGATCAACCTCAACACTGCGGTCCTGTCATTTTATACAACAAAAATAAGGGACGGTTGGTCGCTGTTGGTGCATATATGAACTCAGTATATTTGCTCCACTCAGCACGTACGGCCCAATATCCCATACAATCGTCTAAGGCCTCGGCTAGGATATCAACCTGGATCGTCGGTAAACCTGCGGAAATCAGAAAGGTCACTCACCACATGGATATTGATGTTCGTATTTGGCCACGTCCCTATGTTCTTCATCATCCTTAGCGCGGGCACCACCGGGTTCTCGTCCCGCTCTTCGGCCCCGTACGTAACAACATCCACTCGATCCCAATGACGATTGTTTATCACCCCGATATAGTAGCTGAGCGGTGGCTGTGGCAAAGTGGGTTGTTGCAAATCAGCCAGGCGTAGAAGACAGCGTGAAACCCGTGGACCACGTCTTATGTGGTCAAGGGGGGGCGGAAGGTGGGTCTTACAAAGTAGTGCACGGCACAGACGTGCAGTTTTGGCGGGAAATGTACATCCTTATAATTTTGTATGTTGCGGCAGTTTTTTATTACGAGTGGATGCGTGTTTGAAATTTTGTCACTACGCCTCAAACACAAAGGTAAGAAAAACAATACCTGGAGCTCCCACCGTGACGTTCCGTAGTATAAGGTCGTACCTTTACTGAAAACTACATGGGGTTTCGTGTCTCCGGTTTTGAAAGACTAGAAAAAAAACGCACACACACGAGCAAGCACGGGGCAACTATCGATCAAACGACAACCAGCTGTACAGCGCCGCCGGCGCTGCGCGCCAACAGCCACAAAAAAAGAGAAACCAGCGGAACTGCGCTTGTGGGCTCTGCCTTGTTCGTGTGCGTTTTGAAAAAGGATTGGAGAGCCATAGCGAGACGAGTGCATCTCGGCAGCCTTGACCCAAACAACCCGTCGGGAGAACATCTACAACTCCAGCTGCAGCAACAGTAGCATCTCGCTGTTCGTGGTTTTATTCTTCCTACTCGAAGTCGACTCCAAACGCCAGAATGACATTATACCAGTACAGTACGCACGCCTATATAATTGCGTTATGCAGCACAAATGCTGTTGTCGCTGTGTGGTACTACTGTACGAGTACGTCGTACTATTCGTAGACGACATAGCAGTTGTATTGTATCTGAGCCTGAGCCTCTCTGACCCGGATGTCTTCTCTCTTGTATGTGTCTCTACAGCAAAAACAGTGTAGTAGTGTATTGGAGCCTGATCCGATGGTTTCTGTCTTATGGCCGAACTATAACCATAACAGTTTTACAGCGCTGAGAAAAAGAGAGTGTCGACGAGACAACATCAACGATTACTACCATCGCCTACCATCAAGCAACGCACACAAGCAACGCACACAAGCAACGCACACAAGTTGATGGTAGGTATAAATAAAGTGCCACGCGGGGTTTTAAGAACAGCTATACTATCTTTTAGAAAGCTTCAACGCGAGCTTTTCGTTTGGGCACCCACGCTTTGCCACACTGTGTCATAGTTAAATTGTCGATTTGCATGCACAGCCGTTTACAACCATCTCTCTGCCTATGCAACCGCGACGCAAATGTGACGGCGGGTGTTATGGTTTCTGCCGTCGACGCTATCCCCTCGTGCACTGGTCATTTCAAAGGAATGAAGCTTGCATGTAAGTTTCTGCCCATACCCCGGCTAAACTAGGGTACGCCTGCAGACGAGAAGTACAACGGACGGTGCCGTTCTTCGCTTTTCGTTAAGTAGCTGGATACTACCAGCACACACCACGAACGAATATCAGTTGTGCTGCCAAGATGATGTGCATGAGGATACAACTCAACTGAAGAAAACGACGATAATCGAATAATGACGTTCCCAACACAAATACTTCTTCGGGTGAAGCACGTCCAATTTGACCCAGGGTTACGTATCACCTGTCCGTAGCTCCCGTACGCTTGTCCATGTCGAAATACGTCCCCTGATCGTACGTGAATGACGAGGTTGCCAGCTGTCTCGACGTTTGACTCCGATACACGCGAGGGTATCGTCGAGTGGCCAGAGAAGGAGTCTGGGGGTTTACATACGTCCAAGGATTTGGGGAAATAGTACGTAGCTTCGCACTCCAACAGGCGAATGCTCCTAATACATAGCGCCAACTCCTTCTGTCGCATGTTCCCGTACGGGCGTCCACCTGGAAATCGTCATGAGGGAACCCAATCGATGACCACCACCCGGGGGACACAAGCGGACAGCAAGCAAACGAATCATCAACACCGTGCAAAGGTTGAGGACGGCGGCCAGTCAACCGAGGGGCCTCCCCTTGTTGACTCTGATACTCACAGTGTGGACAAAAAAGTGGCCGAGAGGGCAACAGGCGACATAATTACAGGTATGCAATTTGCCACCAATGAAATGTCATTTTCCCATGTCGTTAAGGTTATATGCAAGCACTACTGGTGCTGACGGATTTTACTTTACTCTATGTTCGTCGGTGTCCCAGAGAGTACGAAAACGATTTATGTTTGATCGTGTACCGTAAAACCACCGCAGATATCGCAGCCCCACACTCTGGAGACGGGCCCACAAGCTTTAACTATTTTGTTTTTTTTCCAAGCCGCTGCTACATACCGGTAGCGTTAAAAATGAGCCATACACATTCAATACATGAGCAAATAGAAAGGTAACAGTAGATGTAACGAAATCAACAGCACCCATATATTAATGGGTGATGCTGTTTGCGACACCGGTGTCGTAATTTCTTATTTGCGACACCGCGTCACGTTCGCGGCGCATACCTCAGATTGCCTCCGCAAAGCCAGGGATGCGTTGGCATGGTGCAGGGCCATCATTGAAGCTATCGCATGGCCGAAACGGGCCAGGACGTGGGAAGACATCTGGCATCCTGGTGCACCCGCAAAGCGTTCATATCGGTGTCGCAAATAAGCCTTATTTGCGACACGCGTGTCGCAAATACCGTGTTTGCGACACCGCGACGTGGTTGCCGCACACGCTCCGGATTGGCAAAGCGCTACCAGTAGAGTCTCTGCATGGTGTGGGGCTACCATTGAAGCTATCGTGTAGCCAAAACGGGGAAGTACTCGAGGAGATATGGGGTATCCTAGTACACCCGCACAATATTCAACGTGGCTCCTCTACATGCAACAGAGTAAACACACAAACACGATAGGCTAGGAGTGCGAAAACTATACATAACCGATCAGACTGCCTCGCCGACCATAGCATCCAAAACAATCGGGAATTGACTGCGTAGCCGGACAAGGAGACTACGCATGATTTGAGTGGGGCAGGTCAGTGCGCACAATCTGATGGTATTGCAGGATGTTGGTGAGTCCTCCATAATGGTTGGGGCTCTCTCTGCAAACATTCTGCTCAAACTTATGGAAAAAAAACTCCAACCCGCGCACCAGTGCGTACAACATAGAACAGCACGGTGGGAACTCTACACAATACTCCAGGGCATCGAAGGACACCTTGCAAGCAGGCTACGAAGTCCACGACCTTCTACACGCGGTACACATACCGATTTCTTCGTCACCACGAACAAGGCGGCTAACTCCTCTGCCGCTTACATTAAACTCACGCAGTCCGCTTTAGGTTTATATTGTATGTTTCACAACCGTTGGAGATAAACACCGGGAATCCGTTTACAAACGACGTGCTACGCTTGTGCCCTAAATTGGACTATTAATGGTATATGTCAATACTACAGCAGTGCGGACATTGTGGACTGCTGTTGGTGCAACAACAAGCACGATTATGTGTCGGAAAGAACGCGCACAACGAACATGACGCATAGCTAGGCAAGCTGCAGCATGGCCGCTCTCTGTGCATCTATGGGGTGTGTTCGTTGCTTTGACTCATCCGAAAAAAACTGTGCACAGCGTTTCGAAAGTTTGTTCAGTTCTGTGCGGCAGAACGATAGGCGTTGGTAAACGCCTGAGGGATAGGCGCTTTTACACGGCTGTTCAAGGGCAATTAAACAACCACATTGGTGGGTGATGATGGTTGCACGGAACGAATTCCGATTTTACTGCGGCACTATGTTACTGCTGTAGATGACATACACCCACCTATTTCGATAGCATCCACAGACAAGTGCAAAAACCATATACAAAGCGCCGGGTGCCAAAACATCTGGGCCCTTCACTTGTGCCCATGTTAATAGAGGCGTAAACAGAGCACCCGGCGCTTCGAACGATACCAGCGCTCTCAATTATAGTACGTACGACTTAATAGAACACGGCGCGGCAACATAACCAAGTTAATTTCAAATCCATTGATTCACGATGACGTGGCTAACGATCGATGACCCGTGGAAACATGCTGTACAGTGGTATAGTCGGAGCTCATGCTATAAATAAGCCACCGTGGTTGTCCTGGTCTAAACGGGGCGCGCGCGACGAACGTCGTGCGATGTCGTCAATCCGACTTTACGACACCAGTCTGACTATTCTGATGGTGCACCAGGATTACCAGGATACCACACAAAGCAGTATCTACTACTGAAATAGCCCGTTCTGGATACCCGCCAAATAAGGCTTATTTGCGACATCAGCCTGGGTGTAGTAGGATGCTCCATATCTCCTCGAGTACTGGCCCGTTTGGGCTACACGATAGCTTCAATGGTTGACCTACACCATGCTGAGACTCTACTGGTAGTACGTCGCTGATCCGGAGCGTGTGCGGCAACCACGGCGCGGTGTCGCAAATACTGTATTTGCAACGGCCAGAAGGTTCCGCGGGTGTCGTACCAGGATACCCCATATCTTCTCGAGTGCTGGCCCGTTTTGGCTACACGATGGCCTCAATGGTAGCCTATGCCATGCTGAGACTCTACTGATAGCGCTTTGCCGATCCGGAGCGTGTGCGGCAACCACGTCGCGAGGTCGCAAATACGGTGTTTGCGACCACGTGTCGCATATAAGGCTTATACGCGACACCGATCTGACCGGTGTTACGAGTGCACCAAGAGGCCAGATATCTCCTCGAGTCCTGGCCCGTTTCGGCAATGAGATAGATTCAATGGTGGCCCTGCACCATGCCAACACATCCCTGACGGTGCGGAGCCAATCTGAGGTATGCGCCGGGAACGTGACGCGATGTCGCTAATGACAGGGAGTTACGACACCGATATCGCATATAGCATTACCCATTTTAAACCGTTTGATTTCAGATATTTCTAACCGAATGTCAGCTCTACTATCCACTGCTTGATTCTTATGCATTTTATCGTTGGGATTCGCTAAAGTTTCGTTATAAACTTCACTTTGAACCATCCTGCGAATGATGTTGAACGTTTTTTTCTACGTCGCCGTAATTTCCGTAGTCCAACATTGACAATTAGATATACTGTGGATACGATATTGATAGCCCTCTGCTCTCAGCGCTCCTCAGCGTTTCTTAGACGCATTTGTTCGCGTTGTTCGTGCTAGCTCGAGATGAAGTTCACCTCACGGGACGAATCTGCATCATCGTGATCCCCGACCGCGACTGTGTCGGGGGCGGCTTCGGACATACTTGCGCCGTGTTCTTGCTGCCGGCTGGCCGGGTGTGAGTACGCCAGCCGTGAGTTGGACCAGTTGAGTGGTCGATGCTTGATTTATGGCAGTCTCCGTGCCCTGGCTGCCGGTTGGCCGGGTTCGAACACGTCAGCTGTGAGTTGGACCAGTTGAGTGGTCGATACTTGATTTACATCAGTCTCGCGGTCAAATAATTTGGTGGACGCCTACCCGTGCCCCGTCAGGCTTACGTTTGTCCCGTAAAACCCTCTTCTCAAATACTGTGGTTCATGGCATTGGCATGTTCACTTTTGCAAGCTACCAGTACGTGATTTATCAGTCTCGTGGCCATAGGTTTTGGTTGACGGCCTCCTTTGCCTCGTCAGGCTTACCTTCGACCCGTCAATCCGTCTATGAAAAAATTAAAAGTCAATAGCAGGGATGTCCATTTATCCTTCGGGCTGATGCCTGATGTTTCCAGTCAATTTCAATTTCGGACAAGCGAGATAATTTGTCCTACTCAAAACTAAAAAAATGAATTATTACGCGGAACGACCGACTCACTTCTTCGTTTCTTGATTTCGACATCCTCCCCAAAAGAGGTTATATTTATCGTTTGCGGCGAGTTAACTTATCTCTGAATGATACATCGACGGCACGCCCATGGTCTTACCTAGAGCCCCCATAGTACAGACCAATCCGCGTTCCATTTCTATTTGTTCTCCCCGAATCCGGAAAATAAGTAATATTATATGTGAAACCCGAATCCGGAAAATAAATATTTTGTATCTTACAGCAGTACTAACGGCAAGAATAATAAAAACTTTGTTGACCATTGACAGTATAGTAATACAAATAAAAGCCTTTGGAGGGTGTTTCCATAGTACACCCCATAGTAGCGGAGGGATGTGACCAATCGAGACATTACGGAGAGTATGTGGCGGTGGAACCCATCATCCCGTCCGTAGTCCACGCTCTGTTTGCACCGCATTTGTATTTTATACCAAAAGTGGTCAACCAGAGAGGACGACCGTCTCAGCTATAGTGCTGTAGCGCAGACATAGGGATGTAGGGACCGAATTACAGGCTTGCAGCAGCACAAAGGTAAAACAGGAATGGGTAAGCTACTGGCGATCGAGCTGTTTCACCTTCCCGCGGTGGGTAATCAGCTGAGATGACGATGGAGATGGCCCTTGGCGGTCGCAGTATGAGAGCCAGGTACGGCAGGCGGAACTTGGTCGCCGGGTGGGAGACTGCTCTATGGAGCGCCATCAGCTTGCCTCCAGGACCGATACAACGGAGGAGACGTCTATACACCAGGTGGCTGTTACTGTAGTGTCGTCTTGTTGTACAAGAGTGGCGATGAATGCAGAGTATGTACGTCGAGCACTGCTGCTGTAGACTTTTCCTCCGACCTACCATGTACCAGGTACTGCTGTACGGACTCTACGTCTTGGTACTCTACTACTTGGGCAGGATTGACCCCTATTTGCCTGCACCTTACAAGCTTCGCTTATTTCTCTGTGCTCGCACCTTCCCCCACAGCAGCAGCAGCAGCAGCAGCAGCTGTGTGTTATTGTAGCTATGCCTGGTACTGATGTACAGCTCGAATATGTCACCCGGTACCATTCTGAACGGAAATATAGGTAGCGTGTACCCGTTAATATGGATACGAAGAAATCCTTATATGTCCGTTCAGAGTGGTATGCAGAGCTACAGCCCTGTAATATTACAGCAGTAGTATCAGCAGCTGTAAGAAGAACTGCCTGCGAGGCACCTCTTGGCCTCATCGCTACACGCACCCAGCGATGCACCGGTTTTGACTTGCGCTGCAGTCAATCCAACTCATATCGTAGATATTGGCACCACACTTGTTGTATATGTACCTACAGCAGCAGCACTGACAGGAGCAGTGATCGGTACCATTTTCGCGCTGTACGTTATGGCATCAGTCGAACGATGAGTGGCGTTCGAAATCATGTTGAGAGCAATGCGGAGGGGTGGTGCTGCTGGTAGTACTGCTGGCATTGACAATGTAACACCTTTTGTTCGTCATTTTCTTTGCATTAACGGCTCTCTTTCACTCTAGAAATAGTGCAGCACCAGGCGGTATGCTGACACCAGAGATAACAACTACAGTACGCGACAGAAGTTTATAGCTTCAGGCTCGAAATTTGGACAAAGATAAGGATGTGGCATTATTTACACTGGAAGTTGAGTAGGACACGTCTCACATGAAAAGAAATAGAGTCTGACCCGAAACAAGAAAATAAGATATTATAAAGTGGTGTCGCATACTTGCAACATACACGTGGTGTTTGTCGTGCAATTGTCTTGCACGCAGCCGAATACGTTGCCCTCGCAGCGGCGGCGGCGGAAAGGGAGCAGGAGGGCCAACAAATTCGTTGCTTGCTGATGGAGTCAAATTCGCTAACGGAAGACTACAAACCAACCAGTAGTGAGCAATAGTCGTGCATGAGAGTCGGCGCAAGGAGCAGGCCCGCCGGGTGAGGGTGGTGAGGGTTGTACGTTCAACCCCATGGCAAGACCCAAGTCCGGACCGCACGCCGTGGTCAAAATGCCAACGGCAAAGTTGCTCGCCTTGGTGGACAGGAAAAGACACCACACCTGCTCAGCGCGGCGAGTGAGCTGCGTGCGACGGAGATAGAGCAGAGGGAACTCGCCGCGCCGCTGGATTCACTTCCTGGGTGAAACATTCCACGGTGCCGTAGCTCTCAGCGCTGAACCCACACCCGTCGTACCAGGTGTGGAGGTGGGGCGAGGGGGGGGGAGCGGGCGTGCCCGATGGGTGAATCCCGAACGGCGACGGAGAGCAAGGGCCCATTGGTGATAACGCGAACGCCGGCGTTTTCCATGAAGAGGGTAGGGAGCAAATAAATCTCGATTCAGGTGAGCAGCACCGCGACTAAGTAGTCACCGGCACTTCTTTTCGTCGCTGTTTTTGCGCACTTTGTATCAAGCTTTGAGGGTAAACTAGCCGTTTGATTTTACCCCAACCTCTACCTAGTTGTTCGTGGTGACTGACGCCGCACAACAAATCTGTGAGCTATAAGCCTACCGTTGTGCCTTTTCGTGCCGTGGCATAGCAGCAGGTAGGATACGGCAGGTCGTGCCGTTTATGCTTCAGAAGTACCCGCGATATGGGTGTAGTTTCTGTTGTACTCGGTGCCGTGTTAAATGTACTATGACTCTTTTTCCCCTGCCATCGCCGTCGGCCGGAGTTTGCATGCGCCTAGAGGTTTCCATGCGATTCAGTATCCTACTTTTCCACGGCGCCTGCAGTAGTATGCATATCTCAGTATTGGCGAATAGCTATTTTTCAAACTTGCGTGCTGAAGATTTCGCGGAGGCGACCCTTCGCCATGAACCTTCGCGGTAGTGGAACAATCCCTCCGCCAGTAGGGCGGGCGCCAAGACGATGTAGACATAGCACTGGAACGGGACGGGTTACACGTGCCGGAGGATAGCTACAATGGTGCGAAAATGAAGGAGAACGATGTTGTCGCGGATGTGGTCGCGGAAAAAAACGTCGCAGTCCCCAGTTTGAGCAACAAGGCCGGCCACCTTGAGGCGTACTGTTGAAACAGCAAGTGAAACCCAGCTCGTTTTCGTGTTTAAAGGTTTCGGATGCTTGAGTGAGGGCCTGTGTAACTCCGGTAATTTTCTTGCGGCACTTGGGCTGAATGACACGTCCTTCCCACTTTAGACGTCTCAAGGGTGGTAATGCAGGCATCACGGCCACATCAACACCGGGGAACCGCTAAGGGCTGTTTGCGCAAAGGGTGCACCCATCAAGACCAACTGCTGCGCTTTCGTCGGTAGTGGAGACCCCACAAGTACGACTCGTGGCAAATGCTTTGCGTGAATCGCTGATGACCTTCAGTGTGAGCCGATAGTATGCAGAACATCAAGCTGCCCGAGATCAGGGGGGGGCAGAGGGTAGCTATGCTGTCGCCAATGGCATCCAGACTTTTGCGCGTTTGCCAGGGGATATGAGATGGCAGTGGGGGCTTAGAAAGACGATCACGATCACTTTTGGCATTAGCACCAAGTTGGAAGGTGCATTAAGTGCTGTGAACCCGACGAGCTTTCCCGGGACTTTTAAGCATCCGAAGGAGACGAACGAAAATTGGAAATTCAGTGGGGGGTGCGAGTCGCATGCGGCCGAGACAAAATGTGTCAGGCTGGCTGCAATTCTAGCCCACGACGATGGCGCACGTCGAGCTCAGGCGACCAGAATAATACTGTTCACATTAAGCCTTGTTGTGCACGATGCGAGCAGCATGTGCACTGTCTGAATATGCTTCAGAGATAGATCCTGCCACCGCTTGTAGGCGACGGTTTTTACTCCGTCAACGTTGCGAGGATGGTTGTGTTCTTGTGTTGGGCATTCTGGTAATCAACGTATGGTTCACGTGTCTTGATTTTCCCACAAGAAGTGTAGCATGCTGTGCTTGCAACCTGCATCCGACATATACGGGCGGTGCACAGCTTCTGAGAGCGGAATGCGTTTTGGATATACGCGAAGAACATATTGGGTTATGTTTCGGGGGGCGGCAAGAGCAGTGAGCGACGAAGAATGTTTCTGCGTGTTGCCCCCAACGAGGACTCACGAGCGTAATGGAATGCGTTTTGCTTGAGAAACTACTCGATTTAGGTGCAAGAGAAGATACGATGCGCACACCTGTAAGCCCGGTGATGACTTCCCATGGGCACGTTCTTCCACCTGCACGTAGTTAATAATTATTGACTTCACCCGGCCGGGTTAGCTGCTTATGCACGGTAAGTAAGCGCTCGTGGAATTATCATAGGCAAACTGAACCGTTCGCTGCAGAAAAACATCGTCTGACCTATTGAAAAAATCCAGAGGAAAGGTGAGAAGAAAGAAGTGTATCTAATAGATGGAGAACATCAAGTCAAACGTACCCAGCATCTGTGTTGTGGACAAGTGTAAACAGACCCAAAAACTGTAGTACTCGTATTGTCGGCCAGTGCCAGCAGATACATAGAGAAAGCGAGTTTGCCTGTTACGTGCCGTAGGCCGTATGCGTTTACAGAAAACAAAGTCAAACTGCAAAAAAAATAGTTCCGCTTCCAAAATAACCAAGACCATAGCAGCACTCCGACAGTGACCACTTCGAGATAACTTGTGCAGCGAAAAACGTTCCCCGTGAGCCCACGATCGTCCGCTTCTGCAGATGTCGAGTGTGTGGAAATCGGTCAGGTACAGCTCTCGCAATCAGTACTACAAAAACACAACTTTAGTTACAGACAGACGGAACCTGTACCCATCGCTATACGAAAAACTTTTTTTCGCCTATCGGCAAAAAAAGTCTTCGGTCGCTTTGTTCCCTCGTTTTTAGCCCTTCGCGCCATTTAAATTTAATTGCCGGCTCCAGGTAAGACCATGGGCGTGCAGCCAACTAACTATCATCCACGACTTCCCGGTACCACCAAAGGAAATTATCGTATCAGTCAGGGATTCGTAACCCGCCGCAAAATATAATTATAACCTGTTTGGGCAGGAGCTCGAAATGAAAAAATATATGTATGTAATATTTTGTTCATTTTGGGGGAGGAGAGATTGTGCCCTCTCCCACGAGCTTGGTCGGACTGATGCCTGATGTTTCCAGTTAGTTCGGGCACGCGGAAAAACAGAGCCTCTCTACGTAACGCAAGCTGCAAAAAAAAAACAGTATGAACGAGAACGTGTGCCGCTCGCGCAGTGCCCAGACGGGGCGCGCTACTCTGCCGTGCTCGTCACTTTGTGGTAGTTTCTGTCGTGATTTCTGCTTCTACAGAAGTAGCACGATTCTGTGTGTGGTGTGATGAAAAGTTATACCAGGTACGACGAATGTCTTCTGAACAACCGACGTTATTGACGTTATTGTGCATCCTTTTTTTTTCTTTTGCGCGTGGTCTGCCGCCGGGAAAGGGACAAATCGGCACAGTAATACTACGTTGTAACATGTAGTAATATCAGTGGTAGTATAACCGCATTTTTTATAAATTTTGAAATACGTCAGCTGTGAGTTCGACTGATTAAATAGTTGATACTCAACTTTGCAAGCTGCGTAATACGCCTCGTCTATATTCCACTTTTACCTAATTTTACAAGTATCGTGATAAACCGAGCGCGCGTATTTTATATGTGATTCCTTGTCAAAGATATAGGCCAGCGGCTCCCCTGGATGCTGCCCGGGTCAACAGGACAATTTAACATAATCATTCTGCGCACTGATACTGTATAACCCGAACAAGGGATATTGATATGATGTTAACATGTTGAAACCTTTGCATTTCACAAATATTTATAGATTGATTGAGTGTTGTTGATTTGGTTCTAAGTGTGAATAATTCTTCCGGAGATAAGCTGCTGCTGTTCTTGCTACTGCGGTTTTTGTTACTTCTGTTGTTTTAGTACTATGGTTCTAAGTGTGAATAATGCTGCTGTTCTTGCTGCTGCTGTTTTTGCTACTTCTGTTTTAGTGTCTAGATATTATTTTTTATGGCTTTTTGTAGTGTTGTTTGTTGTCGTCCGCATGCTTGAGCTTATTGGCCAACGATAGTAACATCAACGCCGAAACTGTTGCGGAGCGGCCCAGGGGAAAATTATATACTAGCATACTACTGCAGTATACAGCAAATAGTTACGTACATAAAATATTAATAATAATAGTACTGCCAGCTATCGGTATAGTGTTGAGTATTGCCTTCCATCATGCGTATTGTTGCAGTGTAAACAAAGTAGTCATCCATCGAGCCGAGTACGTGCATTAAACAGCAGGTTGCTTCATCTGCAGCACACGCTCCGATCAGACTGTCGGTAGATTATAGTAGTGTTGTGCTCGTTCAGGTTTTGACTGCAAAACGGTGGTACTTAGGTTTCGAGTGGAGCAATGAGGAAGCCGCCGTCGTGCCGTAAACTATTAGTGTACGCATTCTGAGAGAGTTCCCCTGCAGTATATATATATTGGTCGCGTCAGATACTTGCAGCGGATCGCAGATCCAACCTTGCCTCACGTGCCGACCAGACAGAAGCTTTCATTTGTGATGGGGTAAGCGTTGAGGGTTGAGTTTGGCAGCAGCAGCAGCAGCAGCGGTAGTGTAGCGTTGTCGATTAGGCAGAGGCTTTCCTTTGTGATGGTGTACGCGTCCATTTAGATTATGTCAGATTTTTATTTGGCAAGAACGGTGGAACTTATGTTTGGAGTGGACCAATGAGGAAGCGGCAGTGGTGCCGTCGTATTGAAATAATATGTGTTGGCATTCTGGGCGTTCCTCTGCAGTCTATACGATAGATCGATCGCACCAAGTACTTGCCACAGGTCCAACCTTACCTGCATCTCACGTGCCGGCCAGACAGAGGCTTTCATTGCGATGATGTACGCGTTCAGTGCAAGGTATGGCAGCACGGTGGTGTTGCTTCTCGTGAGCGGACGTCGCAAGCATACTATAGCATAAACAAATCATAAGGAGAACGTCAACAACAACGTCGAGGAAGCTGGCGGTCACGGCGAGCGTCATGACTAATAAGATAATAATGCCTACTCTCCATCAATTTTTATTATTCTTCTCCATAAACCCCTTGGCAGTACAATCAGTTTGCGGTCGTCTTATATTTACCTACATTACGGGCATGCGCGAAGCCGCCGGCGGGCGTCAGCCGGCCGCGGCGGAGCCCCCCTCGTACGTATTATATTTAATCGACTTTCTTTGTTCAGGGATAAGTCAAGATGTGGTACGTCGAACCATAGGTATAGCCGTAACAAATGAGCTGAGATGCCGGAGTAGCATGCTGAAATTTTCATGAAAAATATCAAGGGAATTCACAGGGCCGAAGGCCCAGTGTGGACGGGATGGTCAAGTTTCGCTTGCCGCAGGCGGGGAAATGTTTGCCCCCCGTTGTTATGGGAATGGGAGGCCCTTTGTCATTATTTGCCCCGTGTTATGGGAATGGGAAATGCCCACTTGTTTTGTGCTTGGGATGGGAATAAGACGGGAAGCTGGGGTATATTCCATCGATGAGAAGGGATGGGAGTCAAGCGTGACGCCGACGGTATGGGATGGGACTGTTAATAGCCTGTCCTTGCAAGAGAGACGGGAAATAGTGCAGAAATGTGGGGAAGACTATGGGAGAACAACGGGAAGCGACAATGGGAATATACGGAACATGCTCAACGAAACACGGCAGGCACATGCTCCAAAATCAGAAGCCGAGTCACATATACATACAACAGGTAGGTTGGATTTTTTCGGAGAGATCGGATGCACTACAGCAGGCTGTGGTTTATGCCTACGAATAATAGCATACATACGACTCAACTATTTGGCAGAAATCTAAATATCGTCCCGTCATGGAATCCAAGATTTAGAAAGCCAGTTACATCAATTGAGTTATATAATGTAGTATTCATACTCCGTTCCCTTTGCTGGATGCCAGGCTAGTATTGTGACATAAAACACGCGATCGAAAAAAAATACTTCTTGAAAAAGAAGCGTTGGGCGGAGGAGCTGGGTCGACGAGAGATTCGAACCCCCGCCGTGCCGTCAACCTTACTCAGCTTGAATATTATTCCACAGTATGGAGACGGTATTTCGTCTGCACCACATCGCGTCGAGTGGTCTCAGATTCGGAACGGCAAGATAGTTTCGTGTCGAGCAGGCGGTTCCGCGAGAGTGGTCGAGAAGCTTCAAAGCTGTCAATAGGGGGGTGGCGCCAGAATGAATACTCGTGCCGCTCCCGCCGCCGGCAAACAAACGAAGCCTGGTGACTCTCTGCAGGTCTAAGTGGAACCCGTGGTAGGCGTCCCCGGTGGCTTGGTAGGTGGTCCGCGTGCCTATCAAGATCAATTTCGTGGGTTTAGATATCACCGAGTGCATGCTCATATGCTCATAGGGACTTATCTTGCGTACAAAATTGAAAAGCGGAAAGTCCGAGAACGTGAGTTAGCTACATTCGATGAAAATCGACGAGCGGTGGGAATGCTGAACGCTATGCGCGATTAAAATGAAGGCACATACCGGGGGGGAGAAGGGACGACACCTGTGACCACAGCTTGTCTAGAAGATCATCGAGGGTAAAGCCTCGTACGAGTGGGCTGGAAAGTAAAAGTCATGATGAAAAAAACAAAAACAAAAAAAACCCTAAAGAAAACCATACAAATCAGATTTTGGGGGCCACACGCTTAATAATGTTGAGTCGAGTTTGTTTGAACAGAATTTTCATGGACAAAACACCGCTCAGGGTGGGTGTTTTTTACTCGGTTCTAAGTATGCGCCTGATTTGGACCGAAACGGACCAGGAATAACTGAGTTTGGCCACAACTCTAAGAAGACGGTCTTCTTCAACGTATTCCGAAAAACCAAGGGTGAACCCAAGACTAAAGAAAAAACATATTTATTGTTCTCAAGTCCAAACGTTTTTCAAACATATTGCCCGACGTATCATGTGTGAGGGAAATCTGACATAGCAGTGCTCCGGGTAGTTTTGTCGGGTGAGTAAACATATATTTTGAGTAAAAAAGTAGACAAGTGGACTAGTTGCAGTGAAAAATTAATATTATTGGGCGAACTACGAGGTATGTTTGAAAATGTACGTTGTAAGGGATGATCTCACGAAACAGCACAAGTAGCCCTTCACAGGCAGCAACTTTGCCTTGACATGCCTTACTGACAATACAATAAGACTAGAATACCTGGTAGTTTTTAATGGGGAACACTCGGCCCGACCACCCTTGAAAGCGCACGTTTTGCGTTGCTTGACACGTCTCCTGATAGCTTTGGTTGTAAGAGCCTATTTATCTTGTTTACAATGAATATCATTTTTCACCAGGCTTTGATTCAATACCCTCTTTGCCGTATGAGGGATACTATCCACGTATTCGTGAAAAAAAAAAATCTTTGGTATTCAGATTCACTGTTCAAGACGCTCTATTGCAATAGACATCGCAGAAATCCCTCCAAACGTAGGGTAATTTTGTATTCGAACTTATTCGCAAAAGATAAATGCGACATAACACATCGTTTTTTCTGAAATCATCGATTTTTTTCTAAAATACAAGAAACCTATAGCCTACAGTCTACACGTAGTTGGTTTATCACCGATATCGAACAAGTACATTGAGGAAAACGTGAAATTGGTTGAGCGATAGCACGCTCGCTCGTAGTCAGTCGCGAAGGCGGCATGCGCTACACAAACTATGCACAAATAGCGTACTAAAACACCGTTCGCTCAAGACTATTTAAATCGACTGTAAGCAAAGTGCACGGTAAGCCCGGCAATGCCGCGTATATCGTCGTCCTGTGGGAAAAAATCGATGTCTAGCGCGCTTGGAATGCAATGGCAGCTCAGGCTTCGCGACAGCAGCTTTTTTTTCTCTCCGCGACCACTGAGGGGTGCGACGGTATTTGTCAGTAATGGCACCCACCATCCCACTGTCGTGGCAAGCATGGGCCCATCGTCCACGACTCACTTCGTGCCAAGAACGCCATGTACGCCCCGTAGTCCCCCAAGGTGTAGTCTGCATCGCACTCCGAGGATGAGTTAAAGCCCAGCACGTCGGGGGCGTCGGAGAAGTCAAAGTGACGTGGGCCAGAAACTCCTTCGCCGAATATCCCAGGCGCCAATATGGGGTCTTTTGGTGGCAAGGTTACCTGGTGGATGAGGTTTCAAAGGTCGGAGGCTGTCAAGTGCGGGGTAGAAAGGGCTGTCTAGCGCAGCCGGAGCGTGGGGTTGGGAGTTGAGGAAAGGGTCTCGGTCAGGATTATCGACATCCTTTGACCAGTAAACGTGAACAACTGAAGCACCCCCAACCATATACCAACTCTGACGACAAATTTAGGGGTGCTTCAATTCCAATACCCTCTGCGGAGGCCGGTTGTAACTGTCTCTTCTCACAATGAACATAGATCATTCACGATCATGAGTGTCGATAGAATAATCTGCGACGACAGCTTGCATCCAGACCTGCATTTGTATGTAAATCTTATGTCCAACGAGAGTTCCGCAATATTTGGTTGACGCGATTTCCACCTTTACTTGAGTTGCTATTGTTGTCGGAAGTCCAGGTCGATGTAACGAATTTTATCGAACCCCATATCCTAATTATCTGGACATGGCAACCCTAGCCTCTTACTTGCTCTATTACGCGCGGAGTTGGCGCTGGGTGCGTTTACCATCCTGGGAAACATATTTTATCGGCATTCCTTCCGCGGATACATCGACATGGGTGCTCGTGACCAACTGTGAACACCGCGATGTAGGGAGACCGTAGTCGCTTAAACTTGAGAGGTCCAAGGATTTAAGTTTCGCGCGGCTGTCCCATTGCAAAGAACATCCCGCAACGATCTCCCCACGGGACATGTCTCTCGCGGCATACCACACGTGGCAATCTATGGTTCGTGATGCGTAAAATCGATTAGTTACTTCTGGTAATGTTGCACGACATCGTGCGTGAAAAATATTGGTTTCAACTTTACTGAACGAAAACGTGGACTACTTGCCCTTCATGGTCTCACCAACTTTGCCTTGCAGCAGTAGCCCAGGGACAGGAACCGTGATGCAATCGTGAAGTGGTTGCCAAGTCGTCCTGTTTCGGGTCAGCCACCGTGGCAAGCAATTTCGTCATTACACACTCTTAATAGCGGCACTCAGCAAGGCATTGCAGGGCAGGGCGAGTATTGCCTTTATCCCGCTTGTATCACATACCTACCTCACAACGATGTTGCTGTTTTACACTGGTACTCATTAATTATCCATCCGGAGAGATCTTCGAGTAGGAATCCTCGTGTTCCTGATTTTGTCTGTTTCCTGCGCGGTTCGATTTCGAACTTCAGATTTGTATTTTGCGATCTCAAAAATGAATAACCCTGCTTGTGCAGTTCAAAATGTGCAAACGCCAACCGCAGTTGTTTGTGTTATGAATCCGATGACCGAAGTCGTCAGGTTTTGGGTCAAACTCCGACGGCTTGGGTGATCAGCTTTTCAGAACGAAAAAAGGCATGCTGTCCATATTCAAGATGGTATCCAAGACAGCAAACAGCAGCAGAGCGAACGATGAGTTGGATGGTGACACAACTGTATAGCGACGTTGCTTCGCGGCCGACACGCGGCCGGCGGACGGCGCGTCCCTTCGTGACCAGCCTACCATCGGCTGGCGCGGGCTCGGGCCTAGAGACCAAGAGAAGTGCACTCGGCGCTCACCACTTCGTGGATACGTACTTGTAAACTACACCGCTCTACAGCAGCAGCAGTACCAGCACCAGCACCAGCACCAGCAGCAGTCAGTCACATTGTGAAATACAAAATATCAAGACAACCTGACTCTAGCGCACTCGCCACGTCTCTTAGCTGCCAGACCAGTGGCAGTCAGCCTTGGCTCGGACGCTTGAGTGCGCAAGGTAGCACACACAGCGCATCTCTTCGTGGCGTCAGACAACAACAATAACAGTTGGTCTCGGCTTTTGCTCGGACCTCTGCTGGCACAAAAAAAAACTGATTTTTCCGCATAGGAATATTGTTTCGGTTTGCCAAGTTCACATATGAAAATGCGATCGGGCCAGCATCTGAAGCTTGAAAATTGAACCGCATGGGAAACGATCTGAGCGTACATCTTTCACCATGTTATGGTCTGAAGCATTAATGACATGTGTGCATAATTTTGCGGTGTCGAGGAGCGAGCTTGTCTCGACTGCACCGTCCATCCTAGAGGAAGGTAGAGGTGGTTGGCACAACTATACAACAAACATAGTGCCTCTCGAAAACATACCCAAGCTTTTTCGATGGGTCAAATTTGATTAGCCAATTTAGAGGTGAGGCGTATGTGGCAGGAGGGTGATTAAAATTTGCTGGGGGAGATCGACGAGGCTTTAAGGCAACGGCCAAAGCGGAAAACAGACAACCCTGCGCGATCTTGCGTAGCCTTGTTTTCGTTCTGGAGAGGGCGATTTTGTTGGAAGTGAACGGTCATGTATTTTGAAGCAATCATCTAATATGAGACACCTACCGTGCAAGGACCAGCTCACCAGAAAATAAGTTTGTGACGTTGACCGTGGTCCCTGGAATAGATGGGTCTTGACCCTTGGCTAAGGCTTCCTCCTCGTACTCGACGGCGTACGGG
Source organism: Macrocystis pyrifera (assembly GCA_031763025.1). Taxonomy (NCBI): domain Eukaryota; class Phaeophyceae; order Laminariales; family Laminariaceae; genus Macrocystis; species Macrocystis pyrifera. Next base: position 485,912 of record JASSKH010000012.1, read on the forward strand.
CACAACCCTCTATCGCTGTCGGATGTCCTGCTGTCGATTTCCTGAAGATCTACCAAGCACGACAAACGAGCGGCATGCTGCTACGCGTTGATCAAGTATCTTACTTGAGTGGCTTTTCATTGATAGCATTGCGGAGCCTACGGTAGGTTTCGTTGTACCCTGATGAGTGTGTTCGTCCTAATATAATTTTCAGATAATACATCCTGCGAGTGCAGCATACCGATTGAATCATCGAATAACAAACCCGCTCTACATAACAACAGCACACTACAAGTGAACTTGACAACAAATACAGCTGTCCCAAGCTTGCCGTTGGCTTAACGTCAGCCGGCACACGTAAGCTAAACATGCGATGGTCTTCTTAATGCGCGTCAAGCAAGGAATGCAGTAGCTGCGGTTTGCGAAGCCTCGGGTGTCTAGCACTGTGTAGCTCGTAACTCGTAGAAAACAAGGCGGAAACTAGGCAGACGAAAACGCCGTGATGTATTACTTGCCAGGAGGAGACCAACTTTTTTTCTCGCTTTTAAGTGCTGCCATGGACTTCCGCGATGCCTACCGGAGTGGAATCTATCTCGCGTACATAGACGTCTAGGTCACGTATGCATTATGTTAAACATCGGAACCGGAAGGCGTTCTACTGTATTATCCAACTGACTGTAGGCTCTAGGGACGCATAGCTCTACTGGGGCGGAATAAATCGTTGCAGGCAACACGCACCGCACATAAGTGCAGCACGTGCATGCGCCATATAGCCTCGGTAGGTGTCTGGATAAAGATCTGTGCAACTATAAGCAATGAAATATGAAATTCCGTAACTTTACATAGCCAGTCGTTGTCTTGGCTCTCTCCTGGCCTTGCTCCGACTTCGGTGCCACCCCTGTTTACACCCGGCGTGCACCCACGCCACAACCCCGAGTTGCTTGAGTATGTGTGCTTTATTAATCCGGCCCATACCTCTTGCGATCCGCCCTGGTGTGCCATGCGCCAACGTCCAAGTTGACGATGTGTGCCCAACCGCCAGCACCACGGCAACCCACACAACATTCTTTCTTGCCGACATCCTGATCACAAACGGTCGAATCTGTAAGTACGCGGGTTTTCCATGCCTACGGTGGTCGTTATACCCCATAACAAGGGGAGTGTGGCTCTGTGCACACTGAAGTGGCCTAAAACAGCGCTACCGTCGCTTACCTCGTCGTACAAAGAACAAATAAACACAAATATTTCGACAACTAGATAGATAGTGTGCTCGATCTGTCGACGGACGAACCCATGGAGTCGCTCAGCCCAACGGCGAACTCCTTTCACAATGCGACATACCAGTTTACCGGTATTTTATTAAACAGCAACGAGAGATGATTACAAACTGAGTATTCATGGTTTGTTGTAAACACGATGCATCGAGTTTTATTCTTGTTACGTGGCGTGTTTCCTATCCACGGGCCCAAAATTGTCTGCGAGCAGGTTTTGTTTCTCACCGGTTAAAACAGAATATGTCACCTCAAAGTACATGTCGTACGCGGAAATTGAGCCGCTCGTAGTTATTTGGAATTACGAGAAGGCAGATAACTCTTGTCTCTCGATTGTACGCCTTCAGTATTACTGGCTTTTGTGCATGCCCCCGTTCGGCGTTCTCACCCGTGACCGTGTGTGTGACTTGCTCCTATTTGGTGGGCATATATTCTGACTACTGGTGCACTTGGTTCATTTTTACGTGAAACATATTCGCCCGAGGTCGCATTACAAACTGGGAGGTAAGACGTTGAGGTTGGCAGCCAGGTCGGCAATTTTTATACGTCACGGGACAGCTTACGCGGACTTTAATTGCGCGCCGCGCAATGTATGTAAAACCCCTGTTGGGGCAGATACTGGAGCAATGTATAGACATTCCCATTGACTAGAGCCAACGTTTATGAGAATCCTCGGCAGATATCGATCGACAAAACTAACGACACCGTCATGAAATCTCAACGGAATGCGCTGGTTAAGGTCTCCGACCCAGCCTAGTGTCACTAGTATCACAGTTCTCACACCTCGGTCGGTGATATGTGGCGTGGGTGGGCCAGGCGTCTACTAAAAACGTATTTGGCAGCTGGTGTGTAGAAAACAGACCACAAAAACGCTCGATTCCTCACCGCTGGCACGAAACAGAAGTTTTTGAAAGCTCTGACGAAGAGCATAGGACGCCGCGGCCAACCTCTCGCCCCCTAGACGACGTATTCCAATTATACCTCCCAGGCCATTATTTACACTCATTGGCCTTGCCCGGTACCAAGCTCGTTGACCGTGGGTGGATTATATGTCGAGATCGAAGGTCAATCGTCGCGTGACTGCGGGTGTGCGAGCTGCGAGCTGTGTCTTTCTTCTTCTAGTTTGTGTGCGGCGTGATTTCACGTGGTTCCCGTGGTTCCCGTTAATACAGCGATTTTTTTGGAAGATGGCTCCCGTCGTTCGCGTTATTTCAGCCATTTGATTGGAAGATAGCTGGCGTCAACTGCCCCGTGTTATTTTAGACCTGCCTAGGCTGTTCTGGTATTTCGGTCCCTGTTGAGATCAAGGTACGGGCGAAGACCCAACCCAACCCCTGACTCTAACCCTAACCGTAACCCTAACCCCGACCCCAAACTGCAGCCAAACCGGGCCAAAACTGGCCATAAGTGCGACTGCGCTATGTTTGCATCGAACCAGTAAAATTCTCAATTGCGGACGACAATTTCGAAGTGCAGACCGCGCCACGCGATTTTCAATTCAAAAACACCCTTAAAGATCCTTCCTCCCAGATTGCAAAACCTACTCTGTCGTCCTTTTGCCCCAACATTTTCAAGGTCAGTCACGGTGCCATGACGTGCCGCGTAGAACGTTACGCAGAACAGGTCGACAAATAATCCAATATAACGTTGCAAATACGGAGCAAAGACCTTTAGGATCAGAATGCGCTATTCGCAAACCTGCCCACAGAAAACACGAACATCACCTCCTGCGCTATTTGATCACCCTCTGCAATTTTGCAGGTGTGTGCATACTGTGTTTTTCATATATCAAGAGCAGAAGAGGCCAAGAATAAGTACGATAGCGAGACTCATCAACAAACACGTACGTACTCATGTACTGGTATACGTCAAGATCTGCTGCAAATTTTATAGGGAGTATTTCGAACACTTTTTAGTGTCTTGAGTGCCTGTAACGTTTGACCTGCTATAAAACAACTGCCGATTATCTTGTGTACCCCGACCCTCACGTGTCGATCTGCTTTTTCAGTGCACGACATGGTACGGGCGACATCAAATGGAAGTCGAGCCTGCTCTTAAGTATTTTATCTTCTCGTTGACCCTGGTAGCATCCAGGGGAGTCATCAGCCAGTCGTCAATCGCGGGGGGGAATAAAGGAAAACGCGCGGACGGTTCACGTAGCTTGCAAAGTTGAGTATTGACCGATCTGCCGACCGGTTGATTGAACTGGCAGCTGATTGACGTGCTGTTCTTATAGTTTTTTTCAATAAAATACGGCCCGAATACGTTCGACGGCTTGCAAGGGAGGAGCGAGCGGCAAAAAGCATGCGAAACGGCCAAGACCAGCCCCCAGCCACCGTTGAAGCGAAGTACGAATATCATCTCTGCGTGCGGAAGCAATATGAAGTGAGTGGTGATACGTCTGTTGTTGAGTGTTTCTTTGTTTCTCGGTTTCATGTAGTTGAATGCTGTTATACTGTAGTCTCCTTGGGTTGTAGTTATTGGTAGTAGTGATATTTTGCAGTTATTACGGGCTACCGTTGTTGTTCGTATTGTACTAGTTTGTGCGCTTGTGGCGATAGCCCGTCGCCTCAACTCGACATCGACAGAACAGCCGCAGTCCTAAAACAAACATTGAACATCGACAAAACAGCCGTAGTCCTCACATAGTCAACTGATGTACCACACAACAACCTAACACATACAGGTAAGGGTCGCTCCTAACAAACCTAAAAAAACATGATTCGTAACTTTTTGGCATGCCGAAACATCACGATCCGTGACATTTCAGTTCTAACGAAAAAAGCCGAAAAACGTCGCGTTTCGTGATATTTTCAATTAGTAAAACTTCCGATATTTCAAACCCAACAATTGTTGGGGGTGGAGCCAACTCTCGAGAGTGGGGCACGGCCACGCCGGGCTGGGCCGTCCACACCTGGCCCAGCCCGTGATATTTTCGAATCACGGGCCGAAGCCTGACCCAGCCTGCGAGATTCCGAGTTCACCGATCGTCGGCATAGCTCGGGTAACGAGATTGCATCTCGCAGGCCGTCTGCCCGGCCTGGCCTGTGACATCCTCAGGTCATTATCGCGTTTGTCTTCCAGCAGTGGCTCCTCCTCCTCGAAATTTCGAGGCCACAACCTCCTCGTTAGCCCGCGCCCAGCGGTGTCTTTGGGTAGCCGCCCGTTGTCCACAAGCGACGTACCAAGCAGAGTCTGCCATGCCCCTATACCGACCTTCGGATACCGTTGGTGCGCGTGGGTTGCGTAATGCCTTGATCAGGCGTATTATGAGACACGGCAAATGTCGCGAATCGTGATTTTGTTTTTTGTAGGGGAAAGCTAAAAAAATTGGCGTCATGAATCGTGATTTCTTTTGTCGTGATTCACGACAACGAATCGTGATTTTTTTTGTTCGTTAGGCGTGGCCCTAATTCCTACGTGCTGAATCAAGAGCGTTTTCAGGCCTCCGACTGTTGGGCCGCGACCGACGGAACCATATACGAGGGAATACTTTCCAAAGTTTGCTTGATCTCCGGATTTTAAAGTCTGTGCTCTCGAGATCGAAACGTTTAGCGCCGGTAGGCAAGCACGGAATAAAGCGTGGTGGGGCTGCAACCCGCCTACAGAGTGGGCCGTATATCCTTCTCATCGTGTGAGAAACAAAATTAATATATTTTAAACGGAAGAAAAAGTCCATACGAGCATGCACGCACTCTCGGTGAGACTGGAAACCACGAAATTGATCTTTGATAGGCACGCGGACGACCTACCAAACCACCAGGGACGCCGATTATAAATATTTGAACTATGCATGGGTACTACTACTGCAGATTATTGCCATGCGCACTGCTGTTGCAGCCTGTTGCACCGCCTATACACACATATATATATAACTTTAGTTAGCGAAATAATGTACCTGGTAAGGAAGTGCTAAAGCCACAAAGTGGCACGATAGATCATACCTGGTATTATACCTGTACCATGTACAGCAGCAGAGCAGTAGAATTTTTTATTTCGCGCAGCTTTAAAAAGAAGAGACAAAAATAAAAAGCAGTATTCGTATACCGTATACCCGTGGCATACACGGTACGCTGTTTCGTGGTATGCGGTTTGATTTCGAGCTTCAGTTTGTACCATGGTATATTTTAATACAAATAAAAAAAGTTGAGAATCAATTATTTAATCAGTCGAACTCGCAGCTGACGTATTTCAAAATTTATAAAATAAAACAAATAAAAAATGAAAGCATTTACTTATGATGGAGTCCCAAAATGCGAAATGTGACCGGATTTTTTTCGAGGATGTTTCCTATGCGGTCCGATTTCGAGCTTCAGATTTGTATTTTTTTATTTCAAAAATGAAGGACCCGCCAGCTTATGCAATCCAAATACATATGCTAAATCCGACCGGAAATTTTCGATTGGAGAATCCGATGATGGGTCATCATATTTTCAAGTCGAAAAATGCAATGCTCTCCAAATTCAAGTTGTTATCCACTGCGGCCAAACAGCAGCAGAACGATCGATTAGTTGCCTGAATACACAGCTGTATAGCGACGTCTTTTCGTGCCCGACTCGCGAGCGGCGGGCGGCGCCTGCCTCCGTGGCCAAACTGCAATTGGCTGGCGCGTACTCGGGCCTGGAGACCAAGAGAAGCGCACTCGGCACGCACCTCTCTGTGGATACGTACTGGTAGACTATACACTGCTGTACAGCAGCAGCATCAGTCACAAAATGAAAAAAAAAAATCAAGACAGGTTGACTCTGGCGCACTCGCAACACGTCTCTTCGCCTCCGGACCAGCTCCAGACCACAGGCAGTCAGCCTTGGCTCGGACGCTTGGGTACTACGCGCAGGGAAGCGCACGCAGCTCGTCTCTTCGCAGCGCTAAACCACAAAAACAACAGCAGTCTCGGCGTTTGCTCACACGCACAACTCTTTTATAAGTTTTGAAATACGTCAGCTGTGAGTTCGACTGAACAAATAGTTGATACTCAACTTATTATAAATAAATATGATTTTTCCGCGTACGAAGACTGCTGTTTCGATTCGCCAAGTTCACTGTGAAATGCGATCGGGTCTATTAGACCTATGCCAATGGTAACGCGAAGTTCAAAAGTTTTTTTTCAAAAATATTGCTTGTAAAAAAACGGCCGAAAATATCCTCGTACCGCCGCTGTGAGAAGAAAGGGAAAAAATGTGTGATTTTTCCTTCCTTTTTCTTTTTCTAACGGCTGCAGGCGGCGCACTTTGTATTCTCTCGTTGCAATTTGTCAACACGCTGATAAAAATCAGCTCGTGCGACGGTAGCTGCTCGATCTCGATATAGACGCAGCCCACGGCCAACCCGCTTGGTGTCGGGCAAGGCCAACGAGCATAGATGACGGAATCGAAGATAGAAAGTGAATGCATGCTCTAGGGGGCGAGAGCTTGCCGGCGGCGTCTTGCGGTATCCTCCCAAACCTGAAAAAAAAAGCCTGCTTTTTGCCTTTCAAAGCGGATCGAGAAATTTCGTCTTCTGTTTTGTACACACCAGCGGCTAATGATTTTTTAAGGGCAAATGCCAAAATCAGGTATACCTGATCCGTTCGAGCCAAAATCAGGTAAATTCTAAAACCAAGTAGAAAACGTGCGCCACGAGCGGTGTCATGTCCATGAATGACAATCCGGTAGAAAAAGAATGCGCCTAAAGCATAAAGCGTGCCCCATGTCCTGCAAAATCTGAATTGTTTTGTTTTCTTCAGTGTGTAAGTACCACGGGCTCCACTTGGACCTGCAAAGGGTCACTATTAACATGCTTCGTTTGTTTCGCCACGGCGGGAGCGCCAAGAGTATTTACTCTGGCGCCCCCCCTCCGTTGACAGCTTTAAAGATACCAGACCATCCTCGCGGAACCGCCTGCTCGGCACGAAATTATCTTGCTGTACTACCTCGACGCGGGGTGGTGCAGACGAAACGCCGAGTGTCCATGGTGCTGTAAAGACTGCTTGCTGTGAACATAGAAAACAACAGAGTACACAGAACAACTATTAATAACTGAAGAACATCGCACACCCCGAAGGAAAAAAAGTGAAACCAGCGTACGCATGTATGTATGTATATAACACGTACTTTTACGTACGACGTACGAGTACAGAGTTTATACGTCAATACAGAAGAATTTCAACCGAGGGAGGGCAGACGCATACGAAGAGAAAACACAATGTACGCGTATGGCCTCTTTGATTGGTTTAAAGTTGGCCAAAATCAGTTGAAAGCTAGACAGTGTAGAAAAAACCAGGTGTACCTTGGCCTTTTCTGTTTCGTGCCAAAATCAGTTACAATGTCAGCTTGGCCAATAGCAGGGCTCCTGGTGTGTGTTTTGTACTTGATTTCAGTATGTAACTGTTTTTGGCACAAAAGTGGCCAGGTATACCTGATTTTGGCAAAAACCCTTTTTTTTTATCGTACGCCTGGCCAGCGCCCGCCACACGTCACTGGCCATGGTGTGAAGACGGTGACCCAAGGGTGGGTCGGAGCCCCTACGAGCGCACTCCGTTTAGAATTCATGACGCAATCGTTGGTTTTGTCGATCGATGTCTGTCGAGGACTCGGAATCTCGCCGCTTCGAACCAAAGATCGGCCTGTGAGTCTTTCTCAAGCCGATCTTGGCCCAAAATCGGCCCCAGATTTTGCTTTTTTCGGGCTGTTCCAAAAGTTGGGGAACTTTTTCTTTTCTAAAACGTGCCCATAGGAAGTTTGTTCTAATTTTTTTTGGTGGGTATCTTTGGAATTCAAACTTTTTATTGATACTTCGCGTTCCCATTGGCACAGCTACAAATAGATACGGAAATCTAAGCTCAACAGTAAAAGATAGAACCGCATATCTAATTAGATAGGGAACGGCCAAAATCCGACCACCTGTTCCATCAGATTATCGACTCGAAAAAAAAAACACGGTGTCAAAAATCAAGATGTATCCACGACAAGACAGCGCACCGGCAGAACGATCGATGAGTTGGGTGGTGACACTGCTGGATAGCGACGTTGCGTTGCGCCCGACACGCAGTCGGCGGTGCGTCGCGTCTCTCCGTGGCCAGATTGCAGTCGGCTGCCGAGGGCTCGGGCCTAGATATACCAAGAAGAGGAGCGCACTCGGCGCGCACCGCTCCGTGGATACGTACTCTCGTGTACTTCAGCAGCAGTCGGTCGCCTTGTATCACAATACAAAATACCAAGACAGACAGGTTGATTCTAGCGAATTCGGCAAGTATTTTCGCCGACAGACCAGAGGCAGTCAGTGTGGGCTCAGACGCTTGAATCGCACGAGCAGTTAGTTGGTCTCGGTATTCGCTCGAATTTCTGCACGCGCAATAAAAAATGTTAATTGCCCTTGTAGCAGAGTGTGACGCAATGAATAATGGAATCTGTTATTTGTTTCGCATGCGTGGCGATTGTTTCGATTTGCCAAGTTCACATCCATTTTATAAACTTTGAAATACGTCAGCAGCTGTTGTTGTGAGTTAGACTGATTTAAGTAGTCGACAACTCAACTTTGCAAGCATCCATTTTATAGATTTTGAAATACGTCAGCTAACTGTGAGTTCGACTGATTAAATAGTTGATACTCAACTTTGCAAGCTGCGTAATACGTCTCGTCTATATTCCATTGAAAAAAAGCGATCGCGGGTAATAACAATCTACCTGGTAAAAATATCAAATAGCAAAGATCGAACCGCGTGGGAACCAGCTACGAATTTTAACGTATTTATGTAGACAGCAGTACCACGTACCTATCACGTACATACCCGGCTGTTTCTATTGATTTCGCAGTCCTATCATCGGAGGCGTAAACAGGATCGAGCAAGCCTATAAGACTCTGCGCGATGGCTGACTCCGCCTAAGGGAGAATGCAATAGCCCGAACTTGGAAGTTGGGCACAAAAACATTGCCTCCATCTATCCGTAAAAATAATGTAAAAGGTTCGAGCCTGCTCTATGGAAAAGTCCTGCGCGTACGAGTAGCACAAGCTGGCATAGACTAAAGCAACTCAGGGGAGGGTGTGCCTTCGTGGTTGTAACTTTTGTTCGTCGCTGGGGTTATGATCACCACCTCAGGCAGGCAAAGCAGGCAGGCAAAGCAGGCAGGCAGGCAGGCAGGCAGGCAGACAGACAGGCAGGCAGGCAGGCAGGCACGCATAGGCGGAGAACATAATCCCAAGCTTCTAATAATATAGACATTGCCGAACAAAATCGGAGATGACGCTTGTAGCCAGCCGTACGAGTGCTACCGATGTGCATCAAGTAAGCAAGGCTCCAGCCCATGCGGCATACCTGTGGGTGTCTTGGCAGAGAAGTAGAGCAGGTAGCGCCGCCGTCTCTTTCTCTCGCCTGAATTATACAGAGTACAGCAGCAGCAGTGTGTATATATTATCCGTGGTGCTGTTTTGGTCTGTCTGTTTTTCTGTCGTCTGCAGCCTCCACGTACCCTGGTACTGCTGTTTATTATTATTGCTCTACTGGCATAAAACTTTTTCTGGTGCGAGGGCCTTTCATCTTCTGCTGTCTGTTGTGAATTAATTAATCCAAAAGTCTACTATTGTAAGGTGGACGATGCATATTAAACAGGACCTACGGTACATACAAAAACCTTTGTATGTAGGTATTTTTGCTATCAATATTTGGTCCTATTTACTATGGTCCCCGGTAATTGGGTTTTAGTAGAGTTTTCACCATCAAGTAAGTGACGTTAGATACGTAGAGACGCAACTGCTATACATACCCAACAGTTTCTGGGAATATTCTCAACAAAATACGGGAAAACAAACGAAATCGGAGATGACGCCTGTAGCCAGTTGTACGACTACTATTACGGGGGAACTTCCGGCATGCGCATAAATCCGAGACGAAAAAACGCTAAATTGGATTGTTCAGTTGGAAAAAAAAACACTTGCAGCAGCGGCAGCACTTTTGTTGGACCAAACTAGTTGCGCAGAAGAAGTAGTGGTGCAGCAGCAGCAGTGCCTACTTGGCAGCAGCAGCAAGCTGCAGGAGCAGTAAGCAGCAGCATGCACCAACAGGCAGAACTGCAATCTATCTTAAGCTCCTTGACACTCGTTGTGCTTGCAACGCAGCCACGACGAAATTATCGCCCTCCTTCGTTGTCCTCTCTGCCCGAAAATGGATCGTAGCGGCGAAGATCAGGAGCGTGGCGGCAAGTGTGCACGCGCTCGCAGCAGCAGCCGCTGCAAGCAGCAGTAGTGCCTGCAACAGCGCTTGCATCAACGCATGCTTGAGGCGGCTCTCTTGCTTGCAGCAGAAGCGCTTGCTTGCAGCAGAGCTTGCTCTTCTTGCAGTCGCTCTCATCGCTTGGAGCAGCGCTCTTGTTTGCAGCACTCCTGACTGGGATAACGCTCTCCTCAAACTCAAGAGACTCTGGCCTGTCCGAAATTGACAGCCGAGGTTACCGTATAGCACACGAAAGATACAACTGTATACCTCTCTGAGCGGGAGTACAAGCTACTTTTGGACTCTGATATGCCTACGAGTATGCATATCGAATACGGAGCTTACATTCCGAGTCCGAGTGGTAGGTAGCACGCCCCCCTCTCTCGGACGAAATGTTCAAAGCCGTTTTTTTCGACAACGAGGAGAGTAAAACGTCGAGCAACACGTCTACGGAAAATATCTCGACTGGACGCGATCTTTCCAAAGCCAACACTTTATTCGTGTGTGCACTAGGTCCTCAAAAGGCATGCTTTCGGAGAAAATCGGCTCTCACCGCAGTGCTCGCTGGCCGCACAGCGAAGCAACAACAGCACTGCAGCGAGCAGCACACTTACTTGCAGTAGCAGCAGCAGCCGCAGCAGCAGCAGCAGCAGCAGCAGCACACTACATGCAGTAGTAGCAGTAGTTCGTGACGTGCAGCAGCAGCTGCAGCAGCAGCAACTCTATGCTGCAGCAGCAGGCAGCAGAGGCATGCAGCACCATAGCGCCAGCAATGCTTCTAAGAACAGCGGCAGCAACTCATTCCCGGAAGAATTACACACATTTTCTCCCGGACCGAAAAAAAATCACGATTCGTGACTTGGCATGCCAAAAGATCACGATCTGTGACACGACAAAAGCCGAAGAACATAGGGTTTCGTTTATTAATAGCAGTATACTGGACTCAGTATGCATTGCTCTCATGCTTCCTTCCTATTAATACTGGTAATTGGTGATTATGAGGCGCGACCTCAGCAATACCTGCAGTAGTCCTATCTGCGATGCATCATGCAAAATGTTTGTGCTGAACCAAAACACGAACGAACATCTACTGCCGCTGTACCTACTACCTAAAATCACAGCCTGGACAATAGACAATGGCCCCTGCAATAGCAATATAATTTGGTGCAATGGACGGGTCTATTGTCGTCGGCAAAGGCTATCGATTGGCACGTTCCTCGATCCATTGTCGTCGAATACCTAAAGATTGGTTGCGTCCCCAACATATTGTTCAGGCAGGATTGTGCTGAAGTACCTGGGTTGGAAGCTATTGTCTGTTCGAATGTGCTTGTTCAGTGTTTGACGGTTTCATGACTATTCGGTATATTGGCTTATTATGAGATTATTTGGTAGTTACTTCTGTGGGTGTACGTGATCCCCACCAGGGCCACTTCCATCTGTATCTACTCTGCCGGGAGAATAATACTAAAACCTGAAACATCATCTTTCTTCGCCTGGGACTTATCAACACTCTAGAGTTTTTCAACGTTGGCAACCTAGGCTCATGGGTGACGAAGTAGAAGATCTTCGGGGTATGGTATTAGAGCAGGGCCTCGCCCTCGAGGGGCTGCAGCGGGCGGCCGCCGACGCAGAGGAGCGTCGAAAGGCGAATCACGCCGAGATCCTCGAGATGATGGCGCAGATGGGGTCCGGTAGACAGCAACAGCTATCTACTGCAGTTGGAGCAGGGAGAGATGCTTCAACGCCAGCGTCGGAACACTCCGACGTTGGTAACGGGAGCCGGGAGGGTAAACGCATTTCCGCGGAAGATGGCCACCTCGGTGGAAAAGGGAGCGGAAGCTGTGTTGGTGCTCTTGGAGTGGGCCGGAGATACGACGGCGTGCTAAATGGAGAAGAAAAAGCCCTGCGGTGGGAGCAACAAAACCGTAGGCGCCTCCGTGGGGAGTGGCACGGAGGATAACAAGTCGTGCGAAACTTTACGTGCGCACCTCACCCAGGGAGATTGTGGTGGGGCTGGGAGCTGTGGGGTTGGGAGACATATCTGCACATTTTCGCGTGAAGTCGCAAGGTGAGCCAGGCCGTGTGCACCCGGCCACCCATGTGGCATGGAAGGGAAAGCCGCGTACGTGATACGCGCACTCGACTACGCCGCGACATGCCGTGGCATGCCGTGGCACGACCTGCGGCAAAACTTCCACGGCATACCACGGAATCTTCCACGGCATACCACGGAATCTTCCACGGACCCCCACGGCATACCATGGGACCCTAACCCTAACCCTAACCCTAACCCCAACCCTAATGCCGTGGAAGGTTTTGCCGCAGGTCGTGCCACGGCATGCCGCGCGAAAAAAGACAATGTACCTCCCTGGTGACACAGCAGTCGCGTGCACACGACGACAGCAGCAGGAGAGCAGCAGCAGCGGGAGATCAGGAACAGCAGCAGCAGCAGCCGCGGAAGGTCAGCAGCAGCAGCAGCAGCGGGAGGTCGTGGGTGGGGCAGGCGTGGTTGGATCGTCCGCTGGATCCTTTTATGGGTCCAGCAACACGCGGGGCGAGGGGATAGCGTCTGCACTCGTAATGGTAGGTCTTCGATCTACTATTACCTTGTGAAGTTTGTTTCTTTTCACGACGACGGTAGAAATTTCGTGAATTGATTCGTAGTACGTACGAGTACGTGTGACATGTGCGATAATACTAGATGATACGTACGGAAGTATTGTTTGGACTTCTTTTTCTGGAAGATATACGTGATGAGTACCCCCCCCGTCCCCCACCTGGTAGTTGAAAAGTCGTATTTTCGTGTTTTGGTTAGAAATGTTACTGCCGAATACGACATCCACTGCGCTTCGATGCGCTCCGTGTTCGATGTCGGCAGGCCCAGAAGAGCAACTGGACAAATACCAATACATTAATATCGCATATTTCAAAGGTTTGGAGGGAGTCTGTGGGCAAGTGTGTATTTATGTTGCGGGAAGGTTGTGAAGTGGACAGACAGGTATCTCGCCAGCTGGAGCTTTTTAGTAATTCGGCTACTTAGCGGGCGGGAGGTTATGTCTAGTACTTCTGGTGGGTATTTGGAGTAGTAGTTTTCTCTTGCGATTGGATACACCAGTCGGTCGAAATACGTTTTTGATCGTAGAAATGGAGATATGTCTTTTTCGACCGGATTTGGATTCGTTCCGGATAAAGGAAAGTCGACACATACCGTTTACGACGTGTTAGGGAATACTAAATTATATGGTAGTTATCGTTCTTTCCGGGTAAGTGCTGGATGATATATAGGGTATGTATCGTTTATTACTGGTTACGGAGATCTGAATGGTGTGCGTTATATTTTGTGTCCCGGGAAAGTCGTGAATTGTACGAAGAAGATATAGTATCGTCTACTACAGCTGTAGGTTCGTCAAATGGAGATGTGTCATTTTCGACTGGGTGTGGATTCGTTCCGGTTATTAAGTGGTATATGATAAAAACCATTGGCGACGTGTTAGGGATAAAATTATGTGGTAGTCATCGTTCTTCCCGTCGGGTACGTGGTGGATGATATGTGAGATATGTAGTGTTTACCACTGATGAGGGATCTCTGAATGTTACGGAATATATTTTTTCATCCCGGGAAAGTCGCAAATGGTACGGAGGTATACTATCGTCTACTCGACGGTATACGTAGCCTTTTGTTTTGCCTGGAGTTTTGAAATAAATAAATTTTCATGTTCAAATCAAACAGTCTTTGTGGTATAGACAGGACCAGAAGGTGACTGGTGGGACGGATGTTTATAAGTTGACGAATTGGCGAATTAAGAGTACGTGGTGCACCTTGAGAGGTGTATTGCAGATGCAGCGGTATTGGTGGATACTGATTTCATTGAGTTTGGCAGGGATTTGTCTTTGTACTGCGGTCTATTGGTTGCAGAACAAGGGAGGGTATGCTTATTCTTGATGGGTTGTTCTACCACCAATATTGTATTTCCGAACTTGATGGATGATTGAAATCTTGTTCGCGAGTTGGAAGATGAAAAATTGTGGATATGATTATTCATGATTAAGGGTGATGGAAATCTCGGTTCACGAGTGGGAAGGTGAAGTATTTCAGGGAACAAGGATAGCTAGTGAACTGAACCAGAAACAGGGAGTGTTTTTCTTTTGGTTCTGACACAAAACGGATATTGTTTCGGAATAGTAAGCGCGGGCAAACTCTATGGGGAAAGATATTTGGTATCTCGCGTTAGCTACGATCTGATAATTTGTGGCGGGAGTAGGGGGCACAGGGAGACGTGTGTCTCGGGGAATGGGGTTCCTCGCGAGTTCTATCATTTAGCTATCTCTATGATTGTTTTGTTTTTACGGCATTGAGGTGTTGCAAAGGAGATCTGCAATAGTTTAATACAGGAGGAAGAGGTTTTTGCTTGTAAGGTACAGGTTTCCTCTTGAAATATTTTAGTTGGTTTTTGATCATGGAGATGAGTTTTGTTCTGTTATCTTGAATTGTCATTGCTGTTTTGCTGAAAAAGCAGGGAGTGTGTTCGAATGTGCTTGTTCAGTGTGTTTGACGTGTCATGACTATTCGGTATATTGGCTTATTATGAGATTATTTGGTAGTTACTTCTGTGGGTGTACGTGATCCCCACCAGGGCCACTTCCATCTGTATCTACTCTGCCGGGAGAATAATACTAAAACCTGAAACATCATATTTCTTCGCCTGGGACTTATCAACATTGTCACCGACAATGGCTGTCGACGGATAGCTTGCAGAATCTACTGCGGTCCACAGTGGCCATCGATTACCACTTTTCTTGATCTATTGCGGCCGCCAATGGCTATCGATAGATGCATTGCTTGATCTATTGTGACCGGTAATGGCTATCGATGTTTCTAAATCTATTTTGACCAGCAATGGCTATCGATAGATACGTTTCTAAATCTATTGTGGCCGGCAGTTGCTATCGATGGACATCGTTGAGAATCGATTGTGGTGGACAATGTCTATCGATGGACACCATCACCAGCCTATTTCAACACCTACAATGCACTCTGATTTACTAAGCAACGCCATATTTTGTTCCGCAGCAATGTCATATTTTCATCTTGTGATCACCGCCAGTATGGAAGGAGTGTATGGTGTATCGTGATGAGCAGCAATGTCGGTGCATGGCACAGCGTGAAGGAGGGCTGCAACGTTGTGTGTCTCAACAAGGCAGTGGGCATCATGGGGGTTAAGTGTGTTGCATTGTCGGCTGCGCTGTTGTGGTTAGTACTGTGTTATTAATAGTGATTCCAAATCGGTTACACTCTGGACGGATAAGATAGATGAGGTAAGATGTGCATATACCCTGGACAATAGAAACGAAATAGAACATTGCCGCTACAGTAGCCCCGAAAAAGCGTGTGTCAATGGATATTGTTAACGACAATAGACTGGCAACGCTGGCTAACGATAGACATTTGTGATGTGTGCGTGAGGGAGAGCAGTAAGGGTCCCACGGGATGATGATCCACAGAAGAAGTGTGACACAGGTGTCTGTGCTTGGTCAAACTCATACATAGTTCTTTTTGGAGTTCTCTTGTTTTATTGGTGCAAGGCTTGCTCAAAAGGGGCAAGTGAGAAGAGTGAGGAGAGAGGGGGGGGGGGGGAGCACATGCTTTTTGAAGCCAGGAGAATCCTCTGGCTTCAACCGGCTATATTCTACTGACAAGGGTGCATGCGTCACCCTCACTTCAATAGTGCAACATCCCGTAAAAGTGCATGCGTTGCCCTCACCTTCAATAGTGCAACGCCCCGTAAGGGTGCATGCGTTGGCCTCAACTCCAATAGTACAACACCCCGTAAGGGTGCGTGTGTTACTCTAAGCTTCAATGGTACAATAACCCATAAGGGAACATACGATACTCTAAACTTCAATAGTACAACACCCCGTAAGGGTGCATGTGTTATTCTCAGCTTCAATAGTACAACCTACCAACCTGCATATCAGATTCTACAGGTATACCAGTCTGTGTGTCTACAGATATACTAACCTGCGTATCGACAGATATCAAATGGTAAACAGGGTACGACCCGACTGGAACAATAATAGCCTGCGTATGTACAGATATCAAATGGTAAACGGGGTACGACCCGACTGGAACAATAATATTTAACGGCCCCTACTGATGGTTGGTCTGTTGACTACCCACCAAGGTACTCTATCACACATTGTGAACCACAATAGACCGGCAGCACTCTCTATAGATAGACGCTGCTAACCACAACGGACTGGCAACGCTGTCTATCGATAGATGTTGTTAACGACAATAGACTGGCAACGCTGTCTATCGATAGATATTGTCAAGGAACAATATTTTTTCGACAATGGAGACAATATGCCTTTGCCCTAACAATGGGGTCACAAGGTTGTCCATAGATGGCCATTGTCCTGAACAATAGATGTTGGGGAAGCAACCGTGATAGGTATTGTTCGAACAATAGACCGAAACGTTTCCCTATCGATGGCTATTGCCGCCAACAGTATACACGCAATGGTATCCATCAATAGCCATCGTCACCCACAGTAGACTGTCGGGCGTGTTTTCGTAATAGACTATTACCTAAACCTATTGTATACCGTGGGATGATGTATGTATGTCGATGGCCATTCTTGACGACCGCCGAAGCTTCTATTGCCGCCAACAAAAGGTACGCGATTGTGTCCAACAATAGCCATCGCTACCCACAATAGATTGTTGGCCGGGCTCCGAAAAATATGAACCTGGCTTACTTCATTTCAGTACGAGACAAAACTCTTGAGTTAAGAAATGGAAAGCTGATAATTTTCTTCTCAATGTGGTTATATTTTTAGTATCCAGATTGTTTTGAAAGTTCAGTTAATCGAGGACAATGTAAGGGTAACAAATCGAATTTATTTCCGAACAAAAAAAAAAATGAATTATGGATGACCAGCATCCGAAAAAATAACTCTTATACGTACTCACTTGGTTCCAGTATGGGACAAAAAACTCGAGATGAGAAACTGAATAAGTAGAATTTTCAGCGAAGGTGGTTCGAGTTTAATGATCCACGTTTTATTCAAAGTGGAGTTAATAGACTTGTAGGACAAAGCAAGGATATTAAATCGAGTCAATTTCCGAAACTAAGAGCGCACACAAGTTGATGACAGTGTTAAGGTCTTAGTCCGTTGGACTAAAGGTAAGAGGTTATCCAATCGCCTACCCAATCTAAGCACAGCACACTTGTTAAGTGTAAAGCAGTCTGGACCTAGGGACCGACTACTGCTAGCAGGTTGATGCCTTTGGCTCTGCTCTGGTCACTCACACGAGGTGCTTGAGGATGGGTTAAGCTCTTGTATTAGTTGAGGTTTGCCTCGCCAGATGTCTTCTGAACGAAGGGGCGAGGCGCTCATCAGAAAAGCAGGCGACAACGCCTGCCATCCATGATGAGGGGACGATTGCTACAAATCAGAACGCCGCAACAGGGGAGAGGGGAATATAACGCCGCAACAGGGGAGAGGGGATACCATAACACTAGCCCACCCTGACGGGTCGTATATGCAAATTCATGGAAACTCAGGAAATAACTAAAACAATCCGGAGAATTCGGAAAATGGATCGAAGATGCGACACTTCACAACCCACTACTCCTACACCTCTAACCTGTAAGGCGGTAGCCGATTACACGTGACATTGCGAATCCGACAACAAGTCCGCAAGTACGGTTACGCGGAAGCTGGCAAATTAAGCTAGAACTACCCGGAAGCTAAATCGAGGACTTAAACTCGAGGAAGCGGTATAACTCGCGTAGCCAGGAGCGGCATAAGCTAGCCTGAGAGCGAAAAAAAAAAAACGAACACAAAAAATAAAAAGGATCGTTACAGGACGCACGGGGTGCTTCGAGAAGTAAAACGAACGTGGGGGTAACGCAAGAGAAACAAGTGCTGGCGCGAAGGGGCTCACTCGAATAGTGGGCACAGTGTTAGAAAACAGGAAATCACGCTATGGTAGAACCCAAGACAGTCAAGACCCGATCCCTTAGAAGAGTACTCGAATAGTGGGCACAGTGTCAGAAAACAGGAAATCACGCTATGGTAGAACCCAAGACAGTCAAGATCCGATCCCATAGAAGAGGGCAGAACAGGACGCGTGCGAGATTTCGCCTACACTGAGCGCGCTAGAACACAAAACATACAATGAGCAGGCATCGTTACGGCCTACTGTTAAAGGTCTGGGTCCGTTGGATTATCCGTGAAAGGTTAACCAATCGTCTACTACCCAATCTAAACCTGATAACACTCTGCAATATCGCGCGGGAGGGGGCGGAATGCAAACGGTCGCGAAGAAGAACGAAATCAATCACCTCGGCCTGCTCGGGGATATTAAGAAGGCGGAGGGGGAACGCATGAACGACAAATGGGGTCAGACCTAAACCTAGGGTAACCTGTACGATGCGTATAAAAAGGCTCACGAATATGGCCTCGGGAAAATCAAAGAGGGGCCAAGAGATACAAGCAAAACAACAAAACAAGAAAACCTGGTACGACTGAAGGAATCGAAACGCGAACGAACGCTTCCGCCGCTCTCGAGGAGGGGGCGAAAACAATCGTAGATACGGAACGCAAGAGACGCATGTCCGAACGGCAAGGAGGCTGAAGTGGATCCAACCGTCAGCCCAATCGGTGCACGAACTCGGCAGTCAGCTGCAATGAAAGCAGGGAAACGGCTAGAGAGTTCGCAGGAAGTCAAACAGACAGTACACCTACAGCACAGCAAAAAATGGAAACCACACAGTGACACGATACCAAACCCGGCCCCGGCGACTACGGAAGACACGCATGCGAAAAAAAACTAAAATTGGCTACGGGGACGTATTCAGGTCGGCAGAGCCTGCTAACTCGGCTCCGCGGGACTCGTCAACGTTACGCACAATACCACGCATGAGAGAGCTTCCTTGGTGCACTTGTAGACACCACGAGCCACGAACGGCTCTATCAGCCGTAGTATACCGAGCAGAAGATAACGCGAGCTTGACCGGTCCGGGGTCGTCCAAGAAGCGAACGACGTACTGTCCAGGGGTTGAAGTGTGGGCAGAAATTTTTCCGAGCCACCAAAGATGATCGTGACCCTTGTACCAAAAGTGAGCGCCGATAGGCAAGGTGGTGCCGCTGAACCGGCGAGTCCACGTTTGCTGGTCGACGTAGCTGTATCCAGGAGGCAGAAAACGGGCGCCCTTGTTGCGGGCGAGCTCGCGTTGAGCGGCACCCACGCGCACACGGCGGTACGCCCTATTTGCCTGTCGAAGTTGTAGGGTCGCGCTGGCCCAGTAGTTGAGGATGTGTTGTCGAGAGTGAAGGAGGTCCGATTCGCGTTCCCAAGACGGCCGGAGGAGGCCTTTCCAGTGCGTTTCGTAGAGAACGGCGATGACTCCGCCCCGACCTCGTACGGACCGGTGGCTGGAAATCTTGTCGACCTCCAAACGCTCAATGGGCACGGAGACGTCGTCGGCGGTGACATGGAAGGGGGGGGAATTAGTGGCATGGTTGTTGAGGACGTATTGCGTTAGTCCACGACGGAGATATCGGGGGAGGTCGGTTGGGTCATGTGGGTTGGTGCAAGGTTTGCAGCGGGCTACCGACACACGGCAGTGGGCGTCGGCGCCCGGCATGTCGTTAGGGAGGTCCAAATATAGCAACTTGGCGGCCAGGGGGCGGCCGTCCGGCGTTGAGTCGGAAGGCGCAGGGCCGACAGCTAATATCTTGAATGGACCTGTCCAGTTGAGCGAGAGTTTCGCCTTGAGAACCTTGGCGTCGGTGCCAGATTTCGCCCCTTGGCGAATGGTGGCAGCAGTGTTGTAGATCCAAACCCAGTTACCGATGGTGTAGATAGGGCGTTGTTCGAGGGCGTCTGAGAGAGCTGAGTTACGGCGCTCAATGCGAGAGACCGTTATAGCGTGTTGTTCCCGCACCAGCGCATACGCACGCCGTTGGCGGTCGGCGGCGAGGTCGCAGTACTCCAGTTGGTCGCGAGCGAGGCTTTGGTGGCCTCGGGCGTAGTGTTGTTCGAAGATGGTGAGGGGAAGGCGGGGGAGGCGGTTCATGTGCACCTCATTGGGGGCCAACCCGGTGGCGGCGTTGACGGAATTATTGTGAGCGAATTCCACGTGCGGCAAATGGATGTCCCAGTCGTCCTGTCGTTCGTTGCAGACCATCGCTAGCATTTGGGCCATGGTGTGGTTAACACGCTCGACGCCGCCGTTGCCGTTGGGATGGTAGGCGCTTGTGGCAATTTTGCGCATTCCCGACGGCGTACATATCTGCGCGCCGGCTGAACCTATCCGTGAAGAGTAGAATGTAGCAGTTGCCTCGAGGTGTGACGGGAAGGGGACCGAAGTAGTCAACGCTCACCGCCACACCAGGGCCGGATGGCAACGGAAGGGAGAGGATGGGCCAACGTACCGTTTGTCTGGAAGTCTTGCGCGCCTGGCATTTGAGGCAACGACGGATCCACCATCGCGTGCAGATGCTCATGCCAATCCACCAACAGAAACGTTCGAGCATTGAGAGCGTTCGAGCGACACCAAGGTGGCAGGAGGCGCTAGCATGGCAGGCTTGCATAATCCACGGGCGCATAAGCAGCGGGACGTAGATTCTCGTGGGCTCGTCGTCTAAGAGACGGGCGGCACGTCCGCCAGGCTTGTCGGGACGAGCCAAAGCGGGGGGCGTCAACTTCCGCACGAGCAGGAGAACACCGTGGTCGTCTGTGTAAAGTCGTCCTTTTTCGGCTAAGGAGCGCACTTCGGACAACGGGGGGCGTTTGTGAGGCGCCAAGTGTAGAAATAAATCGTCGGGGAGGACGGAGAGGCTGCCTAGGAGAAGATACCGAATGGCGGCGTCACAAGCCGGCTCAGCGCGTTGCTCACGCGCCCAATCGGAATGTGTGTATTGCTCGACAGAATCGATAAACTCGGCCTCTGCCGGTGAGGGTATCTCGGGAAGGGCGGCTGTGGCGCTGGCACGCCCGGGAGGTTCTGGAGGGAGGGTGCCAAGCAAGGGCGGGGCAGGTGTGACCGCATCGGTGGTGGGTCGAATCGGCACTGTCGGGACAGGGTCGATGACGGGCCGGGGAGAATCCTCTGAAGAGGGCATAGTCCGAGGCGGGCACGGCTTGCGCGCCGTGGGGGCTGGTCGTGGGACGGTGGGCCCAGTAGAATGCGAGCGAGTGAAACCATAGTCCACGGTGGTCGCAGCCTTGCCAGCAGCGGCTGCTTGGCGACGGCGGATCCGAGACGAAATGAGCCCCGACGGGGGAAGGGACGGCAGGGCCGTCTGTGAAGATGAAGGCAGCAGAGGCGGAGCCACGGGCACAACCGAGACGTGATCACGGTTGGTCCGGGCGACACGCGAGGCTGGATGAGACACAACAGAGGGTTCCTGAGGACCTGAATCCGTTGGGTGCTCGGCTGAGTCGTGCAGCACAGGCCGAGCAGGAGAGAGGGTGTCCCACGCTGCTTTGTCGTCGGCGACCGTGGATGAAACGGGGACCGCTGTAGGGCTAGAGTGCGGTGTGTCGTCATCGGTGGGTGATGGGGAAGGCTCGGAGGAAGTGGCGCGTCGGCCGGGGTCCGTGCCTTCGGTTGAAGCGGGCAGAGGTGCAACAGGGACTTCGAAGACAGAACCGGCGAGAAAATCGCTGGTACCTGTGTTCGTAGGAGGGGCCCAGTTGGGACCTCGCGAAGTGACGTAGGAGGGGGCACGGGCAACGGATTCTCCAGTTGGAGCATTTAGATCGTCAATCCTCATTCGGGGCCCGTGTTGGCGAAAATCGCGGAAATCGTGTGGGGGAGAGCGGGAGCCCACCCAAGCCTAAGCTCGGGTCGGAGGGCGCCAGCCCACCCAAACCGACACGCACGGCGGAGGGTCCACCCTGGAGTATGCCATGAGAGCGGATGAGAAAAACGCGTTCTTCGTCGGACGGAGTGAGACTGCTGGGGCCGTCGCGGTCGCGCTCCGTCGCAGGTAGGGGCAGGCGGGACAGGAAGTCGGCGTTCCCGTTGGCACTGTCTTTGCGATACTCCAGAGTGTAGTTGTATGCGGTGAGAAATTCCAGCCATCGCTGTACCCGCGGGTTATGTTCTGCGATCTTGTCGAGGCTTTCGAGCGCCTTGTGGTCCGAAAAAATTCGGAATTTTGTGCCCCAAAGGTAGCCGCGAAGGCGCTTGATAGCCCAGACGATGCTGCCTGCTGACAGATTGAGTGGAGTCCAGTGGCGTTCAGACTCGATGGTAGCACGGCTGATGAACACGATGGGACGAATGGTGTGATCGTCCTGTTCTTGTTCGAGGGTGGCACCGAAGCCGTCCACAATAGCATCGCAGTAGAGGAGGAAAGGGCGGGAGTTATCCGTGACGGCGTCCCAGTTGGGATAGACAAGGACCGGAGGCGTGGTCAACTCGGCCAGGAGCTTCCGCACGATGACTTCCATTTCTGGGGTAAAGACGAACTTGACGCCTTGTTTCAGAAGGGAAGTGATGGGCCGTATGCGCTTGGCCATATCGCGCAGGAATTTCCTGTAGTAGGAAAGTGCGCCCAAAAGGGAGAGTAGCTGTTTCAGGTCTTTCGGCATGGGCATTTTCGTCAGTGCTTCCACTTTCTGCGCGTTTGGCATAACGCCGGCTGGAGAGATGGTGTGACCGAGGAAATTTGCATCCGTGGCTCCGATGGTAGCCTTCGACGGGGACAGCTTGAGGTTGTGCTGTCGTAATCGCAAGAACAATTCCTTCATGTTAGCGACGTGGAGGGAGGGGTCGGCGTCGAAAACGATGACATCGTCAAGGTAGGCGGCAACGCGGTCCAAGCCCTTGATGACCTCGTTGATGACTTTGACGAACCACCCTGGAGCGGCGCTGCTTCCCTGGGGCATAACCAGCCACTCGAAAAGGCGCGTGGGAGTACAGAAAGCAGTGAGAGGGATCGTGTCCTTATGCACCGTTATCTGATGGAAAGAAGAGACGAGGTCGAAGAGTGAGAAGATTCGACCGGTGCCAAGCTTGTCGAAAACCTCGTCAACGCACGGGATGGGGAGCTGGCCAAGGATGCTGAGTTTGTTCAGCTTCTTGTAGTTCACCGTGATGCGGATGCCACCGGATTTCTTCGGGTTGACAACCACGGGGCTCGCCCAGGGAGATGTAGAGTGTTGGATTAGGCCGGCGGCGAGGAATTTGTCCAGAACCGCGTCCATTTGCTTTGCGGTCGGGGGATTGATGCGGTAGGGCCGAGACGTCACAGGAGAGCTGTTCGGGGGAACAGTTATCTTGAAGGGGAGCAGAGAGCAGGAGCCGAAATCGGTTGGGGACTTCGAGAATACGTCGGAGAACTCAGCAAGAACATCGCCCAACTGGGTGATGACGGTAGGTGTCCAACCGAGGCCGCGCAAGTCAAATGCGATTTCGCGCATGTGCAACGGCAAGTGGTCCCATACTTGTAGGAAGCTCATGCTTTGGTCTGTGCTCAGCCGTTCGAGCAAGGCAGGTGAAGGGAGCTGGTCGACGGGAGGAGCCGAAGGGATCGCGACTTCTTCGCGTGTCGGGGCTGTCTCGTCGCGTAGATGGTGCACGAAGGGATTCGGGCACTCTGGTTGTGAAGGCTGGTCCATGCCCCTGGAATGGGGGGGGGCTGGCCCTGGGACTGTGAAGCCGGAGTCGCGTGGGTGCAAAGAAGGAGCCGGAGCGTCGAACAGGACAGTATCCAGGGGGACGCGTAATAGCGGGCTAGAGGAGGTGCCAAGCAAGGCACCTGGGTCTAGATCCGCGATGCCGGTTAATGGGATGAGGTGGCGGCCATTTTCTACAATTTGTTCGTTCGCAGAAAAATCGGCGTCCGCGTGCAGCATGTCGACCAGACAACAACCGGCGAGGGCAGGGGCACCATTACTGCGAACCAAATCGACATCGACAAGACGATAGTCGGGGGACAAAGTGATGCTTGTGTCGCCCGCATACAGTAGGTGGAAGCTTTCAGCAGGAGCCGAAGAGTCGGGCACAAACGCTGTTGCGCCCTGAAGCCCTGGGAGGGACAGCGTAAGCTCGCCGGGAACTCGATTAGTCATCGAACAGGGAGCCAATGTACGGTAAGAGCGGTCCTGGAACCGCATCCAGCTGTCACGTCCAAGTAGCACGTCATGTTGCATCGCTTCAGATGGGACGACGTATGCCCATACGGCGAGTGATGCAGTTGGTGTATCGCCGTGGAAGAATTGTACGCTTAAGCGTACTGTAACCGTGGTCTCAAGAGGCGGAGACTTACCAAAGCCGCCCCATGACCTGGGAGGGGTGTGTCGTTCGCAAGTGGCAGAGGCAGCACCCACGCGTGTCATGCTATCGAACGCGCGGGTGTTAAGGAAAGTCTGCGGCGAGCCCGTATCTAAAAGGGCGACACATCCAAGCTGCAGAGCAGCTAGGCGACTATGGATCTTGATTTTGGTGGTAAAGGAAGAGTTGTCCATGGTTACGACGCCAGCAACAAGACAAGGCCCTTGCTCCGCGAGTAAGGGGGGGTGCTGACCGGATCGGGCGGCGGACATTACTTCGAGAACGTCGCCGTCGTGGTCTGATGGCACGGTGGTGGGGGGGTCAGGATATCCCGACGGGGAGGCGGCTGCAGGTGTGTCACTTGGGCACAGTTGCTGCCGCGTCGAAGGGTCGAATTCGAAGATGCGGTCTCTACTCGAGGGCGAGGTATCCTGAGGAGACCATTATTGGGGGCGCGTCGGTGGCGGCGCGCGGTCGCGGAAGAGACGTCGCACGGTTTGCAGGGTTTTGCCCAGCAAATTTAAGCCGCGCCACAGGGGCGGCTGGCGTGCAGGAGTAGCGTCAGCCCTGTATCCGATGCCCCATATGAGGTCGTAAGGGCTAGCTTCCACGAGAAGCTTGTCGCCTGTGTCCAAGAGGTGGGTTCGCATGGCTGGGGTTTGGGCGAACTTGGCGTAAGAGCCGACAAGCACGATATTGTCTCGCTCGCGTTCCCACACGGCGAGATCGAAGTTACGGACTTCGCGTCCGTATTGCTTGTGCAGGCGGGGGTCAGACACGCGCATGATGTGTTGTAGGGTCTGGTGGTCTCCGAAGAGGCGGCGCTTTTCGGTGAAGAACTGTTCGCCGCAGGAATAAGAGATGCCTTCGACCGTAAAACGGGAAGGCGTCCATTGGGAGAAGCATTAGGGGGGCTGCCAGAAGAACACGATGTCGCGCGTGCAGTACTCTTGGGTAGGATCGAACGCGGCGGTATTCACCGTCGCGCGAAAAGGAGCGGGGGGCGTGTCAGACACATCCCCGGCAAAGCAGTTGGGGGTCTCTCTCTCTTTGGGGGACGGGTCCCATCCTGCTTCTTGCCTAGCCAGGGCCTCGTTATCGAGGCCGGGGTGGGAGGCGCATTCGCCTGGACCGGTCGTGTCTGCCGTCCCCGAGACATTTCGGGGAGGGGCAGGGGGCTCCCGACCGGTCCACCTTGACCGGGTGGGCGACACATCCGCCATGTAGGCGGGAGGCATTTGGAGTGCGTCCACAGCAAATGGTGTTGTCAACACGGCCCGGGCGGCACGCGGGGTCTATTCTCTCAGATCACCTCGTCGAATCTCGTCTGGGTACGAAGGGGCGCATTTTGGCGCCGAGGGCGTAGCTGCGTTTAAGCCCTGTGGGGGACATGTGTCGTCCTGTCGGGGACACGTGTTCTCCACCAGCTCAGTGGCCACCGGCGAAACGCCGTGGCTCAAAGAAGAATCTTCGGTTGCGCTCTGGTCAGGATGAAAATCAAAGCTGACTACACTCCGATCGTCTTCGATAATAGTGCGCAGAGGGAGATTCCGACTGGTCTTGCGTGAGGACCTCGAGCGGAGTGCCCGTGTTGTTCTCGAGGGGCCTGGGTTCCCGTACCCACACCTCAAGGCGACCCTCACATCCTGGGAGTCACTCCTGGACATGGTGGTTGCCTCAAAAGATGAAGTCGGGGAAGATGCACGCGAAAAATGACGACTAGTGTCGTTCACGCGGGGACCAGGAGTGCCGAACACTCCTGGTGCTCGCGGTGGGGAGGCTACGGCGGCAATCATACCGTCGTCTTCGCCAGAACCAGGAGCGGCAAGCATGCCTGGTGCCGGCGGGGAAGAGCCTACGGCAGCTGGAAGGCGGCCGTCTTCGCAGACACCAGGGGCGGTACGCATACCTGGTGCCGGCGGTGAACATGTAGTACCTACGGTCTCAACCAAAGGACCGTCTTCGCGTGGACCAGGAGCGGTACGCATACCTGGTGCCGGCGGTGAAGAATATGTAGTACCTACGAGCACTCCTGGTGCTCGCGGTGGGGAGGCTACGGCGGCAATCATACCGTCGTCTTCGCCAGAACCAGGAGCGGCAAGCATGCCTGGTGCCGGCGGGGAAGAGCCTACGGCAGCTGGAAGGCGGCCGTCTTCGCAGACACCAGGGGCGGTACGCATACCTGGTGCCGGCGGTGAACATGTAGTACCTACGGTCTCAACCAAAGGACCGTCTTCGCGTGGACCAGGAGCGGTACGCATACCTGGTGCCGGCGGTGAAGAATATGTAGTACCTACGAGCACTCCTGGTGCTCGCGGTGGGGTTGCTACGGCGGCAATCATACCGTCGTCGTCGCCAGACCCAGGAGCGACAAGCATTCCTGGTGCCGGCGGGGAAGAGCCTACGGCAGCTGGGAGGCGGCCGTCTTCGCAGAGACCAGGGGTGGTGAGAATACCTGGTGCCGGCGGTGAAGGGGCAACGCTGTCGCCGGGGGGGCGATGGTCGATGTCTGGGCCAGATGTGCTTCCCGTGAGTGCCATCGGCGGGATGGGAAGGTCAAACGCGGCGCCGTTGGGCAGTCAATTGGAGCGGAAGGTCCCTGGTTGACGTCCATTGGGGTTAGAGTCACCAGCAGATCCGTAACGCATACTCGGGTCAGGGGGCCAGAAGAAGGCCCCGGGGGGACGCCGTGTTGGGGTTGGAAAACCGTCAGCGAAGTAGCCGATTGGCCACCGCTTTGGGAGCCCCTAACATTACCTTGTTGTACGTCGCCGTGACGAGACTGACTAGAGTTGGGGTGCCCGTGGTCGTTACGGCGGTTGTTGCCGTAGCGACGAGACGAGTTTTTGTTGCGAAGCGACGAAGGCGACGAGCGTGTGGTTTCGCCGCCAACGTGGGTAGGACGGCGGTAAGACCGCATGCTGTGCTGCCATCGGCGGTAGGTTTCGCCGTTATCTCCAAGTCGGCCTAGCTCGGAGTTAAGACAGTGGCTAGAGTTGGTGAAGGGGGCAGTGCAGGTTTTAAATGAATGATCCGTGCCATGGCAGTTGAGACAGTGGCCCTTGATCTCCCGGAAGACTTGGCGTCTTTCTTCGGGAGTGGTAAAGGGCGTCCATAATGGAATGATTTTTGTTGAGAACGATTCGGATACTTGAAATACCTCGTCCCAAACAGTCGAATTAGCGGGCCATTCGGCCGCGGAAGACAAAAATGGATCAGGCGAACGAGCTGACGCTGCGGCATTCATCACGATTGGGTTGCGGGACGACCCCGATGAGCCTTTAAACGGCTGCGGCGCGGCCGATCGGCCTTGGGTGCGACCGCTTGCATGCGAGTGCAAAGAAAGACCCGCGGGGGGTGGAAGCGTGAAATGTTTTTCGCCGTTGATGGCGGGAGTCTTATTAGTAGAAAGTCCACTAAACACCAACCACATGTCGTCGATAGACCCAAAAGGCTTCGACGCAGTCGCTAAATCTCCCGGGTACAAAACCGGCATAAGGCTCGGGTACTGCTCGCTAACGCTGTTACGAACAACCTCTAGCACAACCTCAACGCCTGGGGCCAAGACTTGGTCACTGTCCGAAATGGACGCTATCAACAAGCGAAAAGCCCGAGAATAGTCCGCGAAAGGCGTCTTGGTGGCTACCCCAAACGAATGGAGCTTAGCCATGGCGGCACTGCGGTCGCCATGGTCGAAGTGGGAGCTGATGAGGCGGAGTAGTAGCAGCTGAAGGCGTCCGGGCCGCTGGTTCCTTTCAGGAAACTCCGTTGCACGTGCCGAAAAAAACGTGGAAGGTGCTCGTAGTGAGGTCGAAGGTTCCGTTCAAAAAAAAACTTTTCGCATCGCGAGAAAAAAAATCGGTGAGTGAAGGGGGTGTCTTATCCCTAACTGGGGAATCACTTACTGGAAAATCATCCCCAAAAAAAATCGCCCAGTATGAGATTGTATAGTCGAAAATCATCCACGAAAAAGTCATCGACGGAGAAGACACCCAGCGGGAGATTACCCAGTGGAAAATCACCCGGTGGAATATCATCCACGGAAAAATCACCCAGTGACAAATCCGTGGATAGGAGGGAATCGACATCTCGCTCGAAAAAAACGGGGCGGGGCAGATTCCGCTGCAGAAAGGAAGTACCATGCCCAACTAGGGGGAGTATATTCATATCCCAAACAAAGGGTGGCCGCAGGAAGGAAGTACTGTGCCCTACTGGAGGGGGCATAGGCGAATCGCCAACAATGATTGACGGCAAAATGGACATACCAGGCCCTAGGGGGGATATAATCCAAGTGCAAACCGGGGATTGCCGCACAAGGGAATCACCCGTCTCTTCCGAACGAGGCAGATTCCAGACGTAATCCGTGGTTGGGGAATCGGCGTCTCTCTCGAAGAGTGACGGATTCCGGCGCAGAAGAAAATGTCCAAGCTCTCCCGAGCGGCGCAGATTCTATTCGGAAGCCGTGGTTCGTGGCCGAAAAGAATCGCAAGGCTCTTTCGAGCGGGGCAGATTCACTTCGGAAACCGTGGTTGGGGAATCGGCGTCTCTCTCGAGGAGTGACGGATTCCGGCGCAGAAGAGAGTGTCCAAGCTCTCCCGAGCGGCGCAGATTCACTTCGGAAGCCGTGGTTCGTGGCCGAAAAGAATCGCAAGCCTCTTTCGAGCGGGGCAGATTCACTTTGGAAACCGTGGTTGGGGAATCGGCGTCTCTCTCGAGGAGTGACGGATTCCGGAGCAGAAGAGAATGTCCAAGCTCTCCCGAGCGGCGCAGATTCACTTCGGAAGCCGTGGTTCGTGGCCGAAAAGAATCGAAAGGCTCTTTCGAGCGGGACAGATTCAAATCGCAAACCGTGGTTGGGGAATCGGCGTCTCTCTCGAGGAGTGACGGATTCCGGCGCAAAAGAGAATGTCCAAGCTCTCCCGAGCGGCGCAGATTCAATTCGGAAGCCGTGATTCGTGGCCGAAAAGAATCGCAAGCCTCTTTCGAGCGGGGCAGATTCAAATCGCAAACCGTGGTTGGGGAATCCGCGTCTCTCTCGAGGAGTGACGGATTCCGGCGCAAACGAGAATGTCCAAGCTCTCCCGAGCGGCGCAGGTTCACTTCGGAAGCCGTGGTTCGTGGCCGAAAAGAATCGCAAGCCTCTTTCGAGCGGGGCAGATTCAAATCGCAAACCGTAGTTGGGGAATCCGCGTCTCTATCGAGGAGTGACGGATTCCAGCGCAGAAGAGAATGTCCAAGCAGCCAAGGCTCTCTCGAGCGGCGCAGATTCACTTCGGAAACCGGGGTTCGTGGCCGAAAAGAATCGCAAGGCTCTTTCGAGCGAGGCATATTCAATTCGCAAACCGTGGTTGGTGGGTCGACGTCTCTCTCGAATAATACAAGTAGTGACGGGTTTCGTTGCCGAAGAGAATTTCCAAGCACTTGCGAGCGAGGCATATTCAAGTCGTAAACAGTGGGTGTTAGACCGAAAACGAATATACCGTCGTCGGAATAATCGCACGCCAGTACTGTGGTCGTAAATACCCGGGGAGCAGGGAATATACGAACGACAGTTGGGGGGGCCGGCCCCGCGGCGTGAAAAAGGGGAATACGTGTAGGTGAAACCAACCAATCAACCGTAGGAAAATCGCCGCGCGTCGAAATATAACCCATGTAACTTGATAAATATATGGTCGCAATGGATGACGAAGCCACTTGTGCGGGTGGAAATAATATGGTCGGCACACTGGAATTCCCCGGATTGTCGTGCTCCCGGTCGAGCAGGGGCACGTATGGCAGATCTCAAACGTCACGGATAGAACGCAGGGGGATATAATGCGCGCGTACGTCAGCGAGGGATATCAAGAGGCCGTGCTCGCTGGTCACTGGCAAAAACTCGGAAGGCGAAAAAACGAGGGTCTACAGACTCGTACGTAGTTGCTATCACGAATCGGACGTTCTCGCTGTTCACTGCTATCGACACGTAAAGCCCGGGCCCGGTGCTAGGCACAAACATGGAGCCTGACCAGTTGCTACGCTCTCTCTGGCCGCCGGTAGTATCAAAAAAATCGGCAGCAAAAAATCGGTACTCAGTGCAACAAAAAAAATCGGTGCTCTGTGCAACATGAAAATGACTGCGCGGCGGGTCAGGAATAAACACTGAGAGTCCCGCTGCCGTACCAAAAATGTCGCTGTCCGCTGTGGTATGAAAATAATCACTGCTGTAGGGCGTCACGTCTGCGATTTGATTGACGTGCAATGCGGGTGGAACTACACTAAAAAAATCGACATCCAGTGCAACAGGACAATTTAAAATCATTCTGCGCGCACCACACTCTGGACAATGGACACAACAATAGTCTATTGATTCGACAATAGACGAGGGGGGTAATCTGTCGATGTATATTGTCTGCGACAATAGATTGTGGAATTTATCTATCAATGGATATTGTCGGCGACAATAGACTGGTGATATTGTCGATCGACAGACATTGTCCAACACAATAGATGGTGAACTTCGTCCATCGATGGCCATTGCAGGCCACAATAGAATGTGCGAGATGTCAATCGATGGCCATTGCCGGCCACGATAGATTGTGCGAGATGTCTATCGATAGCCATTGGTGACCACAATAGATTGTGCGAGAGGTCTATCGATGGCCATTGTGGGCAACAATAGATTATACGAGATGTCTATCGATGGCCATTGCCGGCCATAATCGATTGTACAAGCTATCCATCGATAACCATCTCGAGGATATTTTGCAAGGGTGTGTTCGGTACGGTACTACCGAGGCCTACCGGCGGTAAAATACCGCCGGTATACCTGTACCGAGAGGATTCGGTACGTTCGGTCTGGAGTTCTATACCGTACCGACAATTTCGGTACGTTCGGTCTGGAGTTCTATACCCTACCGAACATTTCGGTACGTTCGGCACGATGTCCGTACCCTTACCGGCGGTATCGGTATGATACACCGTACCGATACCGAGAAGCTCGGTATGTTCGGTACGATGCCCATACCGGTACCGAGAATTTCGGTACGTTCGGTACCATGTCCATACCCTTACCGAGAACCTCGGTACGTTCGGTACCATGTCCATATCGTACCGGCGGTATCGGTATGACACAACGTACCGGTACCGAGCTTATACCCTACCGAGAGTACCGATCCCGGGCTAATCGGGAAGTTAGGCTCGGGACAACCCGGTGCCGGTACAGTACCGCCACACACATAGCACGCAGCAGCACAGCAGCACAGCAGCGTACCCTGCCTCATCGGTACAGCGGCCCTCATGAGCACCACAACACCCCCCCCCAGCAACAACGACAATGATGACCCCGCCGCTGGCGACCAAAGCTCATCATCGCCAGCGCCGGCGCCAGCTCCTCCGGAGGCAGACGTTGTCGAGGCAGAGGTCGTGGACGTTCAGGCAAGACAAATAATACCCGGTGTGGTAAGGCGCGCATCGAACTCTGGAAATGAATGTGATGACAAAACAAACAAAAAAAAAAAACTGTCGCAGACACACACATTCTTGATGGGCAATACCATGGTACTGCTGTGGAGCGACGCTCGGTTTGACAAATACCGCTGGTATCTGCGGTACGGTACCGGTATGGAGGTCTATACCGTACCGAGAATTTCGGTACGTTCGGTATGGAGTTCTAAATCGTACCGAGAATTTCGGTACGTTCGGTCTGGAGTTCTATACCCTACCGAAAATTTCGGTACGTTCGGCACGATGTCCGTACCCTTACCGGCGGTATCGGTATGATACACCGTACCGATACCGAGAAGCTCGGTATGTTCGGTACGATGCCCATACCGGTACCGAGAATTTCGGTACGTTCGGTACCATGTCCATACCCTTACCGAGAATTTCGGTACGTTCGGTACCATGTCCATACCGGTACCGAGCGTACCCGTACCGTACCGAACACACCCTTGATATTTTGCACTCATCCCACGATATACGAGGTATGATGTCATGTTCTGTATGCATGTGGTAATTTGAACCGACGTCATTTTTGGACACCATACGCTCTCGCACTATTCACGACTTTCCAAGCATACAAAATATAATCCATACCATTCAGATCTCCGTAATCATTGTCCTCGATTAACGGCACTATCAAAAATAATCTGGATACTAAAAACAAAACCACCGTGACAAGAAAATGTTTTGCTTTCGGTTTCTCAACTCGAGATTTTTGTCGCGTACTGAAATGAAGTAAAGTCAGAGATTCATATATATTTTTTTTTCGGAGCCCGGCCAAAACAATCTGTTGTGGATGGCAATGGCTATTGTTGGACACAATCGCGTGCCTATGGTTGGCGGCAATAGAAGCTTCGGCGGTCGTCAAGAATGGCCATCGACATACATCATTCCACGGTATACAAAAGGTTTAGGTAGTAGTCTATTGCGAAAACACACCCGACAGTCTATTGTGGGTGACGTTGCTGGCTATTGATGGATACAATTGCGTGTGTATTGTTAGCGGCAATATCCATCGATAGGCAAACGTTTTGGTCTATTGTTCGAACAATATATATCTATCACGGTTGCTTCCCCAACATCTATTGTTCAGGACAATGGCCACCTATGGACAACATTGTGTGACTCCATTGTTAGGGCAAAGGCATATTGTCCCCATTGCCGAAAATAATGTGTTGTTCCCTGACAATATCTATCGATAGACAGCGTTGCCAGTCTATCGTCGTTAACAACATCTATCGATAGACTGCGTTGCCAGTCCATTGTGGTTAGCAGTGTCTATCGATAGAGAGTGTTGCCGGTCTATCGTGGTTCACCATGTCTATCGTTATAGCCAGCGTTGCCAGTGTCGTTAACAATATCCATTCATTTTCGGGGCTACCGTATAGCGGCAATGTTCTATTTCCTTTCTATTGTCCAGGGTATATGCACATCTTACCTCATCTATCTTATCCGTACAGAGTGTAACCGGTTTGGAATCACTATTAATAACACAGAGAGAACTAACCACAACAACACAGCCTACAATGCTACACACTTAACCCCCATGATGCTCACTGCCTTGTTGAGACACACAACGTTGCAGCTTTCCTTCACGCTATGCCATGCACCGACATTGCTGCTCATCACGATACACCATGCACTCATTATATACTGGTGGTGAACACATGATGAAAATATGACATTGCTGCGGAACAAAATATTGCGTTGCTTAATAAATCAGAGTGCATTGTAGGTGCAGAAACAGGCTGGTGATGGTGTCCATCGATAGACATTGTCCACCACAACCGATTCCCAACGGTGTTCATCGATAGCAATTGCCGGCCACAATAGATTAGAAACGTATCTATCGATAGCCAATACTGGTCACAATAGATTCAGAAACATATATATATCGTAGCCATTACCGGTCATAAAAATAGATCAAGAAATGCATCTATCGATAGCCATTGCCGGCCACAATAGATCAAGGAAAGTGTTCATCGATAGTCCCTGTGGACAGCAGTAGATTCTGCACGCTAACCGTCGATACACAGGTGGCCACTGGGGTACCTGGCGGCACGTTGGCTTCCGCTCACAACCTCACCTCCTTGCGAAGGTCTTGCCCCAACGTGCAGACAAGGTAAAATCCCCTCTTTCCTTGAGCAACGTCTTCAATGGAAGAACATACATCCAGCGTTCGAGTTATGGGGGTGATCGAACAAACCCTGTAGACGTCGTCATAGGGCAATAAACCGTTTTATGTATCATGAGAACCTCACCAGAGGCAAGGAGCGCGGGGCTGGATGGATGGATCCGATGTGGATCGATATAATGTAACATATGATCGCCCCCCCAGGGATAATCTAGGAAGAAATCTGGCAATCTGAAGACAAAACAACTGAAGAAAACATTTTTTTTCTGTTTTCACAAGTGTGTATTTACTTGGTTTTAGGATCCCCCCTGTGTCCAAAAAAATTAATGTCGTGTGTTTGTTTTTTTTTTCGAATACCAGCCCCCCAGGGTATATATACACATATACCAGGTAAGGTGTACCAATAAAAAAAAGGCAAAACAGAGCCACGATCGCCAACCAAACAACATTTATTTCGGAAATAAAATATATACGTGTATGAGTGAGTCCGTACGTACGTATCGGGTTGAGATTTTTGTCAGAGAAATATTAACTTGTAAAAAAACGTGTCTTTTCAGTTTTTTTTACTCTTGTTTTTAGAACGTAGTATGCCCTCTCCGCCTGCCTGTGGGGCCAAAAATTAAGAAACATCGGACCCGGGTGTCGCAGGAAAGCACGAAAAATAAATAAAACGAACCCACAACACAAGCACACAAATATGTTTTATTTTTTTCCAACGCATTATTCAAGAGGTTTTTAAACTATTACGGAGGGGACTATACATAGTAACACCTCTGCGGTGCACACAAAAACCTACATATTTCCCTATTTTTACTAACAAAAATTGGTCCCATTTACTATATATGGTTCTCTGTAATAAAACCAAGCAAAAACGATTGAAAAAAATGTTGTTAAAGCCTTTTTCTCTTTTTTCAAGGGGTAGTGGAGACTCTCCATTATTTTTATGTGTTGTTTCGAGCTATCTCCTAGCGTGTGCACTTTTTGTACCCCCTCCCCTGTCTTTTTATCATCATTATGATGTGATGTGTATAGCCCCTGACCTCCTTTAAAGAGCAAAGGGTCTACCTTCTTATTTGACGGCAGACTTGGATTTATTTATTATATCATAATAATGAGGCGCGCGAAGCGCGCAAAAAGCGGGCGAGCCTTTTTTTTCTTGGAATTTTCCAAGAAAAAAAAGCCTCTTCATAGCGGCTCGGATACGAGCGTGGGGTGCCTTGTTTTGAGTTTTTCTGTATGTGTGTGTGTGTGATTCAACATTTTTTTGGGCAACGTTTGACCACCGCCCTCGACGCACACCGCACCAATTCCAGTCCCGGCGGGCTCTGTGGACGCGCACACACAAAAGAGACCTCCTGGTGCTGGTGCGGTGGTAAGTCGTTCACAGCAGCTCGAGCCAGGTGTGGCAACGTGTGTAGGCACATGTTGGTGCTGGGGGCCATGTTGAAAAAACACAGAACCAACAACACATTATATTTTGAAACCCAGCTAGCTCTACGAGTACTCGTAGGTAGGCAGACTGTGTCTGTCCACAGCAACGAGCGTTCGGGCCATGTCCCCGAGACATGCTGCAGGCCCACCCTCCTGCTGATGAGGGGACTGAGAAGCAGGAGAGTATCTGCTGTATAATAGTTGTTGTACAGCAGTAGTAGTAGTGGTGGTGGCACTGCGAGAAGAAGCTCTGCTGGACACAGGTCAGATTGTAGATTTTTCGTCTTCAAATTATGAGTTCGGGACCAGGAAGCACATACATGTACGAAGGGTTCACACACAAGCCGAGCGTACAGCGACGCTGGCCTGGCCTCGTGTGTCCTACTGCTGCTGCTGTTTTGCTGCTGGAGAAACTCTGCTGTAGATGTCGTACATCATCAGTAGTAGCGGTGGCACCTGCTACCTGCTACGAGAAGTTCTCTCTTGGACAGAGCACGTCGAGTGCAGATTTTTCGTCTTGCAATTATTATGCCGAATTTCGAGTTCAAAACCAACACAGGACAAAATCGAGTACGTGTACAAAGGGTTCAAGGGTTTAGATTGACAAGCCGAGCTACAGCGACGCTGACCCTGGCGTCGTGTGTCCTACTGCTACTGCTGCTGCTGTTTTGTTGCTGGGAGAAACACTGCTGCTGCTGTAGATGTGTACAAGGGTTCAAGGGTTAGATTGACAAGCCGAGCCGGCGAGCGTACAGCGACGCTGACCCTGGCCTCGTACGTCCCACTGCTACTGCTGCTGCTGCTGCTGTTTTTGTTGCTGGAGAAACACTGCTGCTGTATGTAGATGTCGTACATCAGTACAAGCAAGTAGTGTGGTGGCACCTGCTACGAGAAAGAAGCGCCTTCTGTTGGACAAATATTTTCAGATGCAGATTTTTCGTGTTCAAATTAATTATGCCGAATTTCAACCAGAAAACACTTGCTGTTGGAAAAACAGAAAAAGAAAAAATATATATCAGGTGTGTGTCTATTTGTCGTCTTGTTCTTTCCACCCGTCGACATCCAGCACAACCAGTCAGTGTCTGTGCCGATTCCTGAATTCCCGAGAGATACGATACGAATACAAGTAATAACTTCTGTGGTCACACAGCAGTATAGTACATATTTTTCGTCTTCAAATTATTATGCCGGATTTCGAGGTGGAAATTCCAGGATACACACGACAAAATCCAGTACCTGGTATTTGTTACAGGTGTGTCCGTACTGCTGTGCTGTCTGTGTTTTTCAAGAGCAGGATATGATGCCAAGAATATTTACGGTTATGAGATTCACCAACGACGGCGTATAGGTAGTAGGTACAGCAACAGTAGATGTTCGTTCGTGTGTTGGTTCAGGACAAATTGAAATGTTTTGCATGATGCATCGCAGATATGACTACTGCAGGTATTGCTGAGGTCGCGCCTCATCACCACCAATTAATTACTTGTACGAGTATAGTATAGGTACGTTTGTCCTTGACTGATCATTTTGTGACATGTACGAGGTCCCCAGGGTATGACAAATAAAGGTGCCACCTGGTGTTTGCGTGCGTGCGTCGGCTCAGGTGTGAAAACGACCGATTGAGAGATAGATGTGATTGAAGCTCACAACTTTCCAAGCTGCGTGATTCTGTGTCAAAACAACCTCCTTGTAGTCAGCCAGACACAGAGCCGCAGCATGCTGCAGCATGCTGCTGCTGCTGCTGAGAGCTTTGGCCGTTGAAGGCGTTAACACTATACGAGTACTTGTACGCGAATACCGTGGGAGAAACAAAGAAATCGAGAAACCGAGAGCAGACGATCAAGGATCGTCCAGACGTCCAGACTCCAGACTCCAGACATCAGACTCACACACTCACACCACTGCGGTCCAACCGAAATGTAACGCCAAAAATAAACAAATCATACGGTACAAATTACGCCGCTCGATGTACCAGGCTGCAGGTAGAGCTGGTACCCACGCTAAAACGTTAGTATTAATAATAGTAGCGTCCGTCAACGACGAATAACGAAAAAAAATATCGTACCAGTAGCCGTCGTCAAGGTATGAAAGTGCCGTCTCGTGACTCCTGACTCGTGACATCGCATATTTTCGAGCGTTACAACATCACCAACACAGGCCATTGGGCATGATGCTGTACGTCGCGGTGTATGGTAGTAGATCCGGATATACTCGGCGCGTTAGTTTGTCTCAACTGTGTTCGTCAGCCCCAAGCACAGGTAGTCAAGACACCCAGACAATCGATGAGTTGATGATTCAGGTCGTTTATTATTATCTCCCAGCAGTGGTAGGGACAGCAGAAGTGACATTGTGCGTCATCCCATAACACCCAGATGTCAAGAATCACATAATGCACAATATGCCAATATCCCGAACCGGCACGTAACTGTCAAGCTAAAGAGGCACAACGAACACCCTCCCTGACTCTTTACGTAACATTTACGGACCGAGACAACAACACACAACTCCATGACCTAAACCACCCACGAACAAAAAAATCGAAAAGAAAGAGGAAACCCACCCCTGTGAGCAAAAACCTCTCACTCCCCCACAGAGAAATATTGCAATTGTAGACGACATTACAATATATCCACGCCAAAAAAATAATAAAAACTAAGGTGAAAAGTACAATGCCAGAGATCGCGGAGAACCCCGTTCCCCCGGACAAAAGTCTCCTTTTGCCCCCTACTCCCGTCATAAATTCTCAGATCGTAACGGTAATGCGAGATAGCGTACGTCCTTTTTCACTTATAAAATTACAATTTATCTGGCGCTAAAGTTACCCGAAAAATAATACGCTACCCAGTAGCTCCTAATAATCGAATAAAGAGACAATAAAATGCCGCTACTGCTGTCGACACGAACAGCTTAGGCCAGATCTTATGCAATATTTTTTTAGGTGATTATATGGCTGTTTACGGAGGCTTCGGGGTATCTGGTCCCGTTTCTGATCAGATTTTATCAAAATCACGTCTTATGGGGCCTGTTTGGTGGAAAAAATGTTCCTCCGAGATTTTATCACTCGTGAAATTCCAGGAAGTGATTTTTTTTGACAGCCTTTTCTGATCAACTCTGAAAGTGTTAAAATTTGCTTTTGCACAAGACCTCGGAGGCATTCTGTGGTCGAATTCAAAGAATCAAGACTACCAGGATACGTCGAATGCGGCGGGCACGTCGCTCTTCCCAAGCTGCTGCTGCTGCTGCAGTTGAGACACAGCACCCATACGCGGACCGACATGAATAGGAAGAGACTGCGTACGATTGTGGCGGCCATCGCTTGCGCTGTGGCCGCACTGCAGCACTGGCAGCAGCTTCGGTTGACACTCTTGTCCGACGGGAATGATTCCGAATCAGACGACGATGGCCCCAAACCCAAACGCACTCGTCGTAGTCGCACTCGACCTGACTACGGCAACAGCGGGTGGGCAGTCATGCTCCGTCAGACGGAGCTTCTCTCTGACCCAACGACAACGGAAGCCGTGTACTTTCGCAAGAGGTTCCGCGTTCCGTATCCTTTCTTCCTGGAGCTGGTGAGGGAGGTGAAGGCTGGGCGGTGGAAAGGATTCACGACAACCGAGGCGGATATAGGGGGTCGGCCATGCATCCCCGTGGAGCTCAAGGTGCGTGCCGCGTCGCCTCATCTTCGAGCAGACGCTAGGAGCGCTTCTTTTGTTGGTGATGTAGCACCCGGTATGCTCCTTTGGGCGCTGCAGTTGGAATATTTTTGTTGTCGACAAAAAAGTAAGCGTGCCTGCACAAACGGCAGTGACGATACCTGTGATCATGCATGCCTTTGTCCCGATGCATAGTGAATATTGGTACAGTAATAAATATATGATATTCATCACTACATTTTCGGACACTTTGTACGCGTACAGCTTGGATGCCTACAGCAGCAGCAGTTGTAGCTGGTATCATATACCAGATGCTGCATTAGGTTGCTTTGCTGCTGTCGTATGATATCTCAGGTATATACCCGGTGTACCACTCGGTACGAGGGTGCTGTCCGTTTTTTCGCTGGGCCAGCTCGTGTACGAGTATACGAGTATTGCATGACATTTCATGTACCGGGTACCTCAGACCTAGTCTGTTATTAGTGGGATTACTCTGTACCAGTATGCATCAAGCATCTGGCAAGGGCGAGTGTGTGTGTTGTCTTCACGTGAAACCGTTCTATCTACCCGGTGACATCGGTACTCTTAATGATCACTATGTATTTCATGGTTGGTTTATAAATACAACCCTTCACATCGCACGGCTGCGCTGATTTAAATTCAATGCTTGCATTATCAACGTGTTGTGTACTGCTGCTGTCGCGTACATTCGGTACGAATAGAGTGAAAGACACCTTGCGCCCAATTGCTACACGTATGGAACGTAACACTCCCGTAGATGAGCACGTATTTTTGCGCATGAAGTACAGGTGTGATACCAGGTGCATATCCCCTCGTAAAGACAGGTACGTCAAATACGCAGATCGCTGTACTAGATACCCGGTACATCCTGCTCCTAGGTTCATGTATGTTAAAGCGTCAAAGAACTGGTTTATTATACCTTGTGTACTATACCTGGTAGCTGTTACTGGTGCACGCACTTTCAACATATATACAACAGCAGTACTCCTCGCTGAAATCATCAAGTTGACATCTCATATGACATGAGGTGCATGTCACTCCACAAACATTGCTTTTCCCGACCGATGAATTGTCGTTTCGTGCTCTTCACCTGACGCTACCCTGCTGCTGTTGCAGGTGTTGGCTTGTCTCTACATCTTGGGTAGGGGCAACTACTTCGATGACATCACCCAAATGACGTCCATGAGCGAAAAGACAATCCAGCAGTTTTTCCACGAGTTCACGGCGCGTTTCTCTCGAGACCTCTACTCGGCGTGGGTGGTGGTGCCAACCGGAGCCGACCTGAAGCAGGTTATGAATGACTACGACGATCTGGGGTTTACGGGCGCCATGGGATCGACTGACGTCACCCATGTTCACTGGCAGCAGGCACCGTTCTCCAAACGACGCTCGTACATAGGCAAAGAGGGTTACCCCACACTGGCGTACGAGTGCACCGTCGATCACTCTGGTCGGTGCCTCGCGTGCACGAGAGGGTTCCCCGGCGCCCAAAACGACAAGACGATCGTTCGCTTCGATGGTTTCGTGCAACAGCTGAAGGAGGGCATCTACAAGGACGTGGAGTTCACTTTGAAGGACAAGGACGGTCGAGGGTACAAGGTGAAAGGCGTCTACACCATCGTCGACGGAGGCTATCACTTGGTGAGCTGATGCTTGTCGTGGACATACTAGTGGAATGCGAGTGATCACTTCTTTGAGCCTCAGCTCCTGGCATGATGTCCAACGATGTACGCAGCACCAGTAGGTTCCTCTTATTTTGTCCTTCCGATTTCGATTTCCTTCATCCTACTATTTGCGTCTTGTCTTCGGTGTCTGGTGCGACTCGTCGATGTTCGTAACTAGGATCATACGTACGCCCGCCGATTCACATACCGGTATACATTCAAATTTTCTTATTTTGAAGATTTCTTTCTGATGAAGTGCTGCCAGGTATTATTTATGTATCATTTTCCACCAAGGAATTCCCCCTTGATCCCGGAACGACCTCGTCATGTGTACCTCTGCTTGCTATCCCGCCCGACGCAGTGGCGAGTCCTTCAATGCTCGCCTAGGGCTCCGACCACGCCCGACGAGCAGCGGTTCAGGCACTGGCAAGAGAAAGTTTCCAAGGATGTCGAGTGTTTCTTTGGGATTTTGAAGGGTCGATTCAGGATCCTGAAGATGCCGATCCTCTACAGCACCAGGGAGAAGGTCGACAAAATCTTCTTCACCTGTTGCATTCTGCACAACATGCTCCACGCTTTCGACGGAATCGCTCTGCTTGAGGAGGGCATCAACTGGAAGGGGGTCGACGGGGAGGTCGACTCGTGGCTTTCGACGGACCGGCCTGTCGCCCTTCCGAACACGGATGCACCGGCCGAGACCGTCGAAGTAGACAGCGGTTTCCACACGCTGCAGAAGCAGCTGACCACTCACTTCATTTACAGGATGAGGACCGGAACCATCGAGTGGAAGAAATCGTAGTGAACTTCAGGTGGTCTCTTTCCTCTACTGTTTCGCGAGGAAGGACGTAGACGATGGTTGGAGAATGGATGAACATATGTATATACGGGAGCACGCACTTGTAACCGTATGTACACTCATGTGGAGGCGGGTTTTTCAGGGTTCTACACCATTTGACCTTGTCGTGGGCATGCCGTGGCATTGCCATGGTACCGCCCATGGCATACCATGGCATCACCACGGCATACCATGGTGTGGCAATAGATTCCATGGCACGCCGTGGGGGTTGCCATGACATGCCATGGGTAGTACCATGGCAACCCCCGCAGCTACCGGCACGGCGCTCCATGGCAACCCCACGGAATGTCATGGCAACCCCAACGGTACCCCAATGTCCTCGGCACCTAGGTTAGGGTTGGGGTTAGGGTTAGGGTTAGGGTTAGGGTGAGGGTTAGGGTTAGGGTTAAGGTCCCATGGTATGCCGTGGAGGTCCGTGGAGAGTTCCGTGGTATGCCGTGGAAGATTTTGCCGCAGGTGGTGCCACGGCATGCCACGGCATTATTGCGAAAAAATACAATAATGTGCATACCTCGGGTTTTTTGCCTTTGAGTACCAGGTACTCTGTCAAGAGGCGTGTTTCGTCCGAACGTCTATCGATGTCTGCTCGCGTACGCCAGCTTATACGCTGGAAACCAGGCTTGCATCAAATGTCAAAAGCGCCTTGTTTCGTGGTGGTCGTCGTTATAGTTTGTGGGTCTTGTGGTGCTTTGTGGTTCTCAGTGCAACAGTAGTGCAGTCAGATTGTTTTACAGAAGTACGTGAACTGGTTTCGTGGTGTCGCGCCTTTTGTGGTTTGGAGGTATTGCCGTTTCTCTTTCGCCCTCCTTTCCCTTGCTCTTCTTTCCTCGTTTCCCTCTCATCTTATCGTTTAGTTCTGTTTGTTTCATTTCTTCATTTTTGTTTCTTGGTTTGATGTGTTCTACGTGCCGTTCCTATCCTCTCCATTTCGTTAGGTTCGTATGTGACATTGTATGTGTATGTCGTACCTGTCGTTCCCAGTATGATGGTATGGCATCTCGATGTCTGATCCATCAAACTGTGTTCTCTGTGTCGTGACCACAGAGCTTGTATCTCTAAAGTGGTAAATAATCAACGCGGACAGGGTGTCGTGAATGTCCACGAGTAGAAGAACCGTTTCATTAGAAGAACACACTCACAGATGTTGCAAGCAGTGCCATTGGATGCTATTTGAGGTTGCGCCTATGTTCGATTTTTTTTTTGCATCGCGCAGTGTAATAGTTTTGGAGCTAGTATTAGTTAGGGCCTCGGGATCGTTCTTTTGTGTCGTGGTACGTAGTGTAACATGTTTACGACGGAGATACTTCAGAATTGACGACGTGACCGACCACGGCTCGCGTAATACCACCCCTTCTACACTTTTGTTCTTGCTGTTGATCTCTGTGTCCGCCTTTGTAGCCGGGTATGCAGCAATACTGGCCCCGCACCCCTGCTGAGGTCAGGCGCGAGTGATTTCTATTTCTAGGCGAGGACACATATACAGCTGGCCACGTAATGGCGAGACCGACTGGTTTCGACCTTCGTCGTCAAATATTTTTTTAGGCCTCGATTTGGAACTAACTCAGCACGCGCGACAAAAAAAAGACGAAAGCACACGCCGGCTCGCAGCATAAAAGAGTCGTAAAACCGGCTTCGACAACACCAGCGAGAGCGTGTACCGCACGAGCCGCAGCAAAAAAACATAAAAATCCGACGAAAGTCGTACGAGCTCCCAAAAAAAATGACCAACAACGAGGGTTTGAGATTCGTCGCTTTCGAAACAATCAGCACGCACGTGAAAAAAAGAATTAAGTACGAAACTACCCCTACCACAAAAGGCTCGAAAGGGCGGGTTTGACACCAACGAGAACATGTACCGCACGAGCCCGGCAGCAGACAAAAAAAAAAACGACGGCTCTGACCTGAGCGTGGCTCTGGCTTGCGCCTAGAAGCTCAATAAGAAAACGACCAAGAAGTAAGCTTTCAGATGTTCAGATTCGTCGCCTTTGAAACAATCAACACGCACGAGGAAAACAAAATAAAAAA
Organism: Macrocystis pyrifera; assembly: GCA_031763025.1. Classification (NCBI taxonomy): domain Eukaryota; class Phaeophyceae; order Laminariales; family Laminariaceae; genus Macrocystis; species Macrocystis pyrifera. Next base: position 529,909 of record JASSKH010000012.1, read on the forward strand.
AAAAACATGAAAGGATCGTAACGCCGGCGTCGACACCCATGCGAACATGTACCGCACGAGCCCGCGAGCAGTAAAAACAAATGAAGGTTGTGACCAACTAGGAAGCTTCCAGACTCGTCGCTTTCGAAACAATCAGCACGCACGTGAAACAAAAAAAAAAAATAACTACGAAACTACCCCTACCACGAAAGGCTCGAAAGGCCGGGTTTGACACCAACGAGAACATGTACCGCACGAGCCCGCGAGCAGAAAAAAAAAAAACGAAGGCTCTGACCTGGGCGTGGCTCTGGCTTGCGCCTAGAAGCTCAATAAGAAAACGACCAAGAAGTAAGCTTTCATATGTTCAGATTCGTCGCTTTTGAAACAATCAGCACGCACGAGGAAAAAAAACGAAAACAAACGTGAAAGGCTCGTAACGCCGGCGTCGACACCTACGCGAACATGTACCACACGAGCCCGCGAGCAGAAAAAAAAAAAATGAAGGCTCTGACCTGGGCGTAGAAGCTCAACCAAAAATGGCCAAAAACGAAGGCTTGAGGTTCGTCGCACGCCGGACAAAAAAAACAAACAGCGCCCACTCCTACCATAAAGGGCTGGTAACACCGGTGTTCACGCGAACAAGAACATCTACCGCACGAGCTCGGGAGTTGAAAAAAAAAATGAAGGCTCTGGCTTGGGCCCAGGACCTCAACAAAAAAATTACCAACAACGAAGCTTTGAGATTCGTCGCCTTCGAAACAATCAGCACGCACGAGGGAAAACCCCCCCAACAAAACAGCGAAACCCAGCAAAGAAATGATCACCAACGAGGCATACGGATGCATAGCATTACGAACAAAAAAGGCTCTTCAATGCTCCTTGTCGTCGCCGGCACAAGCAAGACTTCATATACGTTTCTCACCCCCCCACCCATCGTGTGCCTCCAGGACTTGCCGTTCAGCGTCCGGCGCCTGCCCATCGGTGGCGCGCCCAACCGATGACGGCTGCACCCGATCGCCATTCCGATCGTTTGAAGAGGAACCACCCCCCCCCGGTAGCGCCTTCGCCGCGGTGACTGTCTCTCGTGGTGACTCGCCGATGTCTGGGGTGCTGATTCCGTTGCTGACGATCGTGTTGAGTTGCGTTGGGGATAACCCTGACCGGTCACTTCTAGCCGGAGCGGCCATACCGTGCGTGCCGAAACCGGGCAGACGATTAAGCACCGGCGCAGTGGCTACGCTGGCCTGCCCGTGAAACGCTGGAGCGTGGCGTCCGGACTGTAGCCAAGTCAGCGGGCTCACGGTGTCGGGGTTGCGAGCGGCGACCCTATTGTTGGGGTACTCGTCGTGATCCCACACACTGCTGGCCGAGTCGCTGCTCGATTGTGCCGTATCGCGGTGCATGTGCGTGCCGAAGACGTCAGCCGATGACGCCTCCGGTACACGCACGTCCAGTACATGAACTTCTTCGTCGCCCTCGCCCGTGGATTTACCTTGACCGCCCAATGAACCGCGGGCGTTCGTGGCCCTGCACGTCTTGACCCGTCCATCCGTCCAGCTGTCGCCGCTGTCTGAGGTGCTGCCGTGCTTGGTCCGAGTCACTGTAACGTCCTCGTCGATTGCGGGTGGAGTCAACAGCTCGGGAGATGGACTGCGACTTTCACCGGCGCTGATTACGCCTCCATCCGCACGTGGGCCCCGCCCGGCGTCGCGTGAATTTGTACTAGAAGAACCGCCAAGTTGATGGGACGACGCCCCCACAGCGACGGCGGCACCTTCGTCCGCAGGACCTACAAGGAGCCTCATGCGTTTTTGACGGACACGCTTGGCTTCCTCCAGTTCGCCGTCATCCCTAAGAAGCTGCTCCAGCTCTGCGAGCCTCTTGCATTTTCTCTCAACTTCGTCGGAGTTCACATCCCGGCGCAGCTCTGAGACAAGGGCTTCGAGATGGCTCGAGACGCCAGCCATCCGCTTATCGCCTTGCTCCAGCAGCTCCACCTGGCGGGTGTTGCGGGCGTTCTTCCGCTGCTGTTCGTTGACCTCGCGCTCGCGCTTCTTCCCCTCCATCCTGCTCAAGCCTGTACCTGGAGGAGCCAGCATCTGGAGCCGTGCAGGAGAACTAAAGGATGAATCTTGAGCGCTTAGTCCAGCCTGGACTGTTTCGTGTCCCCACCGTTGGCGCTGACCTTGTCGGGGCCAGAGCTAACGTTCATGGTGAAGTCTTCGTCTGGAGAGGAGCTGAGGGGCCCAAAGAAGAGCCAGGAAAGGAAATACGTAGGGAGCCAGCCCACGGGTACCGGGTTTTCGTCGAGGAAAGCTTGCTCGATCTCGCGCTCGTTTTGCTTCGCATCCCCGGTTTCCGCGCCCCCCTCTTCCTCCGCATTCGGGGTACCGCCCGCGGCATTGTCGTCTCCTTGCGGCGGAGTGGGTGGATCACCAACGGCGTTGATTCCCTCTTCAGGTGGACCCGATGCGCCGTCCACAGATTTTTTCCCGGTTGGGGCAAACAGCTCCTCCTCCTCCTCCTCGGCGAGCGAGGCTTTCTTCGTTTTTGAGCCCCTCTTCCTTCTTATTTCTTCTTTCTTAGTCTGTTCTTCAACCCATATCTTCGTCACCATGTCACGCAATAGGTCTCCCCACTGGTGGCCTGATGCCAGCTTGCCGCTAGAAGGCTTCACCCTGGAGAGCACGAGAACGAAGGCGTGAACGACGGACGTACGCACGTGAAAGGAAGAGGCGGATGGAACGCGCAATCAGTACTCGGGAGTGAAAAGATACGGACATAGTTTGGGACGTGTTGCGAAACGAGAAGTCGCCCCCGTCGAAAACCAAGTACATTTCGGCATGAACCCTCGTCTGGGCCGGCAGGCAGACATTTAGGGGTTCGTCGGCACACACGACAGACAAACGGTTTCGCAACCGGCAGCATTGTGGAGTGCCGAAACGGCAAGCGATGGCGACTCTTGAGGGGCGTCCAAGGGCCTATTCATGTGACGCGTTAGGGGGCGTTTTCTGAGGAAGTTGTTATGTACCCGATGCCTTTCTTTTTTAGATGTTTTCTGACGATGCTATCTATATCTTCGTTCCCCATTTTCCCAATAATCAGGCCTCGAATACAGAGGGCCGTGTATACCGAGGGCGACAACAGCGTTACGTTCTCTTGCTGCGAACGACCTGCGCTGCGGGCATCAAGTCCATGTACGACGACGCAATCACCAAGTGCGACAACGCAAATTACTCCCAAACTGTAAGGCGGCTTCATGGTCGTACGCTCCGGGAAGCCACTGAGGGATGAATTCCGTCTTTTACTATTGCTTTTCTTCAGCGAGGTTTAAAGGTAGGCAAAGATGAAAGCAAAGGTTCATGTCCTATCGTGTCTGCGACCACGGAGGTCGCAGCCAACACCCTGGCGGTCGCAATTCAGACGATATCCGTAGGTGTTCTTATTGTCCTAGTTTGGTGGGAAAACGTGTCCCCATCAACGTGTGAGAGTGGAATCTTACTTGTTGTAAATGACCTGGTAGGTCTTCAAAACCCTCTTCTGGTCCTCGTATTTCAGGTAACAACTCCCTTTCTTCCGCTCGAATAAGCCGCATGAGGTATCTGCAAACGGGCGAAACGATGAAACCGGACAGCAGAGCAACAAGAGGAGGCAACGAACGGGCACTCGTACGTAAACACAGCAGTATGCAAGAAATAAACGCGCGCCATGAACAGCCACAACAACGTGGCGGCCAACTCATACAGGGGCGGTTACTGACATCCTTGCCCTGACGCGTCCGAAACGTATACTACCTGTGTTTTGACGGAGAGAGAGCGTGGGGGATAGATAGAGTGAGATTGACCAGTGAGCCAACTTTATTACCGCTGCTGTGCCTTGTGTGTCACGATACTTGTACTTCGTATCCTGTTGTTACAGCAGTAGTACTCGTACGAGTCGTTTCGACTATTAACATGAACATTAATAGCATTACTTTTACTGGTACAAGAACCGCAGGTGCTACAAGTATAGGTAAAACAACACTGCGAGGCAATGCACTTCAAATACAAATATAAAAAGACCAGTGACCCAATTTCATTCCTGCTGATGTGCCTTGTGTGTCACGGTCACGATACTTGTACATACTTGTACTTCGTACAAGTGAGTACTCGTACGAGTCCTTCGGACCTTTAATATTAACATTAATATCACTAGCACAACGCACCAGCATTACTTTTGCTGGTGCAAGAATCGAAGATGCTACAAGTATACCAGGTATAACAAGACTACGAGGCAATGTACTCGCAATACTCGTACTCTTTTTGACCGCGATGTCCCAAAATATAATGAGCCTTTGTATATTAATATGTAATCCGAACATATTTTCAATTTAGGGACAGATTTGTATCATCAGTTTGGCGCTGCTGTACACCGGTTTCAACGCAACCAAGATCTTACCAGACAATCTCGTTCGCCCCATCATGGACACGTTCAAGTCTTGGGGCAGCTTGATTCCATCCAAGTTCCCGAGGAACTTCAGAAATCCCGGAGCTGCTGTGCGCTCCATGGTCTCGGCCGCGAGGCGGACAACCTCCGCCCGCTTCATGCTGTCTTTCGACCGGACGGCCATCCCCGCATAGTACGTCGGCGGCCCCTGCAGAATGGCGAGCTGCTTCTTGTCGATCCTCTTGGCGTCCATTGTCTTCCAGACCTCACCCAAACACCAACGGAGCGCGGGTCCATCATCCAGGCTGAGGGGTGATCCGTCGTGCATCGTTACGTGTCTGGCTGACTCCTAGTTTGCCTGATTGTTAGCGTCCTGTGAACGTGATGTGGTGTGTGTCATCTCCCGCCCGGATTCAAATTTTACCGCCACCCTGCTCGAATAACGCTTCCTGCATTCCCACGAAATCCTCGCCGAAAACAAAAAAAATCACGCACACGATAAGACGGCACTTGCCGCACCGATCTGGTGTGTCTTTTTGCCGCAGGAAAATCCGACTTCCTGCCTTTTACAATCACTCAAAAAATATTGCATAATATCTGGCCTTAAGCCCTCCCAGCTACGAAAACTATTCGATCGTTCGCAGAAAATATTTTATGTTCCACTTTTCTCCGATGCGAACACGTATTCGCAAAATGATACTGTTGGCAGAACAACCAATCAACCATGAATATGCTCACCCTCCTTTATTTTGCAGGCAGTAGTCTACTGCCAAAAATAAAAGATACCCGCAAAATTCAATATGATCAGTAGCCACCGCCAATACCAGCAATACACCTCACCTCCCTTTGGTGTATCAGCGTACTATGGCCTCTGCCAGATGATATCAGCAAGAGGGCTTCCAGCGAGGGACTCCACCAGTCTCGCTGGCCTCGCACTCAGTAAGTCTTGTTCTTAGAGCTTGTATTATCACGGAGTGATCCTCATCGGACCACGAGCCAGGTGGCTAGGGGACATCACACAGGATCCCCGGCCACTGCTCCACTCACACATGCGATTACACTGAAACCTCCACGGCTTGGTATCTTTTGGCTACAGCACCCCCAAAGCGAGTTCACTCGACACGAACGAGCTTGACAAAACCAAAAAACCAAGACGAAATCGCATGCGGCAAATCACAAATCAATGCTGAACTCTGAAGCAATTTTAATCTTGAGCGCACGGGTCATCCGTAATTTGCGCAATTCCTTCACGACGAATTCAGGCGCAGCAGAATAAATCGACCGCAAAGACTCCCACGTGCGCTCCTCTGCTTCGAAACCATCCCAATCGACCAAGACAATCACCTCGTTGGCATCATCTTCGGCCACATGCACCAAAGCATTCATGCGGCATACACCCTGCGCAAAGGAATGTTGGAAAACATCCTTCAGATCAGCGGTGACGTTCAACGTCGCATCCGCATAAAATCGTAAACGAACAAAGTCGGCGCCACACCACGGTGACCAGCCGAGCGCATGTGCGCGCACACCATCAAACGAGTTTGAAGAGCAAGATCATCCGGCGGAATCCACAAGACGTCACGCACCCCAACACGCACACGAAACAAACCATCATCGGCCAAGGTAGCTTGACCGAAGGTTGTCGAAAATTCATGAACACCAACGCCGATACGAGCGACAGACCTTTGTTGCGAGGCACGAATCACATCCAATGCGGGAAGCGAATCGTCAGCATTACATGGGCTGTGCACGGCAACCGAACGAACAGGCACCGTAGGAACTGTGACCCAACGAGACAACAGATCCCCCCAACAGTTTCGATCGCCAGGGATGTGTTCGATTGCATAGCGGTATTGTCCTAAAACACCCTTCCAATTCTCTAGGCGTTGTGCCATGGTCTTTGTGACCGTCGTGACACACTTCTCCGGATTGAAAATGTACTGCAAGTTTCGATGATCAGTAAAGATATGAACACCACCCCAAAGCAGGTATTCGAGCCTCCGGAACGTATTAACGATCGCAAAACCTTCTTTGTCGACAGTCGCCCAGCGCAACTGCGAACCTGTGAACGAACCACTCAGAAATCCGAGAGGCTCGTGAGACATGCTTTCCAACGCCAATCCACTGCGAAATTCGTGTTCAGGCACTTGGGTGAGAAAACTACCCCAATGGAAATCAGAAGCGTCAGGAAACATCAAAACAACGCACCCGGGACGAGGATGATGAAGCGGCACTGCTTGCGCCACCAAACCCCGTGCGGCATTCCACGCCCGCACCCGATCCTCCGTCCACGCGGTATCCTTGATGACACGATTGCGCGCCACTCGCTTAGTCCGACGTGTAGCCCCAACAAGGAGCTCCTCCAAAAAATCACGTAACGGTGCTACCGTTTCCGCTAAACGTGGTAACGATGTACGCAACCAGTTGACAGCCTGCAAGAATTGCATTAGTTCTCCAGCGTTTTCGGGACGACGCATTTCACTTAAACCTTGCACTCGAGCGGGGTCATGGGACACGACACCATTGGAATACACCTTACCACACCAGACCAGTTCACGAGAGAAGAAGGTACACTTGTGGGCGGCGACAAACAGTCCAACATTCTCCAGGCGTTCAAGAATGTCATCAAGCAGCTGCAGAAGAGCTTCTTCGGTGTCTGCGAAAAAGAAAACGTCATCGACCCAAACTTTGCAATCCAAACCACGCAACACTTCAGTCATGACACCTTGGAAATAAGAAGTCGCATTCAAAACACCTTGGGGAACACGGGTAGGCGTGAACAAACCGTCGCTTGTCGCCATGGTGAAGACGTCTTGCGCCTCCGGAGCCAAAGGCATCTGCCAGTACCCTTGAAGTAGGTCCAGCTTGCCGAAGAAACGCGCCCCCAGCAGATCTCCCATGTCTTCATGGTTGGGCATGACGCCCGGGGACTTCTCCACCTGTGCGTTCACCGCCGAGTAGTCGCTCACCAAACGGAAAGAGTCCTTCTTGGGCACCGCCATCGCCGGACTCGCCCACACCGCCTGGATGTTGTGGTAGACAAAGCCAAAAAACACCAAAGCAGCAATGCACTTCGAGAGCCAGTCCCTTTTCGTCGGTTCGTACCGACGTGGCGTTGCCTTGACAGGCTTCGCCTGTTGCTTCAGCTGCACTCGCATCGGCTCCACTTGCGCTGGCGGATCACCACACAGCGCACGGCGAAAAGCACCCACGCGACGAGCCAAAATTTCGCGCAAACGGGTTGCTCCGCCGACGCTTAATCCACTCTGCTCTGCCTGCTGCACGCTGTCCTCCAACGCCCGTTCTCGGGCCGTCCGCTCCTCCTCCGGATCCATGAACATGTCTGGCCCCCGGTCGACCAAATGTTCCACCGCCTTGTCCTCCGGAGCATCCACCGTAGCCTCGGTCTGAAAAGCACGCACGGAAACCGTCACTCTGCGCGCCGCAAGGTAACTCGGAGTCTCCACACCGGTCGATACCGGCACTGCGCGAGGGCGAAGCTTCTCCAGAGCTTCACGGTAGACGTCGATGCCAAGAGCTTTCATGGTAGCCATGCCAAACAGAACGACGTTATCTGTACCAGGCATGACCGCGAAAGTGATGGGCTCCAATTTCACCGCTCCCCACGGCGTCCGTACACTCACGGCAATCGGCACCGTTTTGTGCGTGACCATCACTGAAACACCCGTAGCGGTTTTCGCCTGCTGCGGGCCATTTTCGAACGGAATTTGCAGATCGGCGCCGCCGAAATGCGAAGACAGCTGCTGAAGTAAGCCGACACCGATGGACGTGAGCGCCGACCCCGAATCAAGGATCACACGCGCCATCAGCGAACCAACCGACCCTGGCAAAGAGAGATCAGCGCGTAAACACTCAGCGCTGCGATCGACAGGCACTTCACCTGCCGTTGAACTCTGGTCGGTACCAAGAGTCACCTGACGCCATGGCTGCCCTCCTACAGCCGGCGCCGAAGAAATAGAATCGGCGGTCCACCCCGACCAAGACGTCGAATATACAGACGGTTCCGGCGCTACCGCCCCTGCAGCAGCACCAGACACTGACTCCGCCCGCTCGGTGGATGGCGAAGTTCTCGCTCCAGCAGCACCCACCGATGTTCCAGCTCCTCCAACGTATACAGCTCGGCCGGCAACAGACGAACCAGATCCCGACCCAGCGGCTCCTGCCGCTGGCGCACCAGAAGTTGAAGAAGCAACAGCAGAAGTTCCACCGCCCGCTGTCAATTGATTGCCACCACGGCCACCGCGCCCGCGTCCATGGTTGAATCTGCCCCGGCCGCCATTGCGGCCCCCGCGATACCCTGACGACCCGCGCCCACCACTGCTGGGAGCTGTGCCGCCACCGCGAGCTTTTGGGCAATCAGAAACATAATGGTTGGGATCACCACACTCGAAACAGACGCGAACAAACGACTTTTTCGCGGACTGCTGCTGTTTCGGTTTCTGCTGCTGTTGGCGTCGCGGTTCAGCTGCCCCTGCAGCATCTTTCCGACCATACGCCTCGATGAATTTCCACTGTTCTGCAGCAGAAAAAATTTGGTCCATGACCAATGCCGGGTCCTTCTTCCACCCTGCAGCGTACGTGAGCTGACCTTTTACGTACTTTTTGAACTCGGACGGCCATAAGCCATCCACCAACGCCATGCTCACAAATTCCGCCGGTCCGGGCAACCACGAACGGTCCTGCGCGCGGTACATGGCATGCACCGCGTGATTCTCCGCAAAATACTTTTCCATAGCGGAGTTTACCATCATCGCGCGGTCTTTGACGGATGTTTCACCGCCCTGCTTTTCATCGCGCCTCATTGAGAGAACGCGACGCAAGTCCGCTGCCGCCCGCGAGGTGTCAAATCTGTTGCTGGTGGTTGTGTAACCGGCGTGCTGCCTAACAGCGTCCAACAACTCCGAGGCGGTCATCGTAGTCTGATGCTTGTAAAATCCCTCAAAACACCGATGAATGTAATTGGGGATAAGCTGGCCCATGCTCACTTTGGAGTGCTGAACCACCCCCTGAGCGTTGGCGAGCTGCAGCCGTTCCTCATAATCGAGGTACGCTGCGTAAAAAACACGAGAGGCCTGCTCGGTCCACACCTCTCCGTATTTCGGTGGAGTCAGAGACTCCCCTACCACCAGCGGCGTGCTTGCCGTGTGCGCCATAATCCACAGCAGTCCACCTGGACTCTACTGTAATAACGGAGAAACTGCCGCCTGACCTGTGCGTCCTCCAGCTCCCGGAGCGTCCTCCCCTGCTGTGCGCTTCAAGCCGTTTCGATCCGTCCAACGGGCCAACTGCCTTCCCAGCTGTGACCCAATACTCCGCAGCCGAAAACTCCTCCAACAGAAGTTCCGAGATTATCTAGATATTATGGCCTCTGCCAGATGATATCAGCAAGAGGGCTTCCAGCGAGGGACTCCACCAGTCTCGCTGGCCTCGCACTCAGTAAGTCTTGTTCTTAGAGCTTGTATTATCACGGAGTGATCCTCATCGGACCACGAGCCAGGTGGCTAGGGGACATCACACAGGATCCCCGGCCACTGCTCCACTCACACATGCGATTACACTGAAACCTCCACGGCTTGGTATCTTTTGGCTACAGTACCCTTATTTCTCCATACCGCTACCAGTATGCATTTCATTTCTACCAGGCCCCATCTGGTCCTGTCTACACCAGAAAAACACTACAAGTTTTTCGGATTTACAAAGACTGTTTGATTTGAACATGAAAATACGTTTCGAAGCTACCAGGCGAAAAAGGCTAGGTATACCGCCCAGAACGAATCCCAGATGATACATCGTCTACTATCTACGGTTTCTCCACCCTTGCAATATAATCAGTAGCCACCGCCAATACCAGCAATACACCTCACTTCTCTTTGGTGTATCAGCGTACCCTTATTTCTCCATACCGCTACGAGTATGCATTTCATTTCTACAGGCCCCATCTGGTCCTGTCTACACCAGAAAAACACTACAAGTTTTTCGGATTTACAAAGACTGTTTGATTTGAACATGAGAATACATTTCGAAGCTACCAGGCGAAAAAGGCTACGTATACCACCCAGAACGAATCCCAGATGATACATCGTCTACCATCTACGGTTTCTCCATCCTTGCAATATAATCAGTAGCCACCGCCAATACCAGCAATACACCTCACCTCTCTTTGGTGTATCAGCGTACCCTTATTTCTCCATACCGTTACGAGTATGCATTTCATTTCTACCAGGCCCCATCTGGTCCTGTCTACACCAGAAAAACACTACAAGTTTTTCGGATTTACAAAGACTGTTTGATTTGAACATGAGAATACATTTCGAAGCTACCAGGCGAAAAGGCTACGTATACCACCCAGAACGAAGAATCCCAGATGATACATCGTCTACTACCTACGGTTTCTCCACCCTGGCCGCAAATAAATAGACCTCACGTTCGACCAAAAAATAATAATTTCGATCGACAGGTGTATCCATCGTAAAATTAAATTCACCATTCATTCCTACGAAATCACACCATGATGACCAAAATAATAATTTCGATCGACAGGTGTATCCATCGTAAAATTAAATTCACCATTCATTCCTACGAAATCACACCATGATGATCAGACCTGCCCCCTCCGCCCCGCGATGTTGCCGGACCTTGCATGAAGCTCCGGCTGACGAAATACCAGGGTTCTACACTATTTGACCTTGTCGTGGGCATGCCGTGGCATTGCCATGGTACCGCCCATGGCATACCATGGCATCACCACGGCATACCATGGTGTGGCAATAGATTCCATGGCACGCCGTGGGGGTTGCCATGACATGCCATGGGTAGTACCATGGCAACCCCCGCAGCTACCGGCACGGCGCTCCATGGCAACCCCACGGAATGTCATGGCAACCCCAACGGTACCCCAATGTCCTCGGCACCTAGGTTAGGGTTGGGGTTAGGGTTAGGGTTAGGGTTAGGGTTAGGGTGAGGGTTAGGGTTAGGGTTAAGGTTAGGGTTAGGGTTAAGGTCCCATGGTATGCCGTGGAGGTCCGTGGAAAGTGGTATGCCGTGGAAGATGCCGTGGAAGGTTTTGCCGCAGGTGGTGCCACGGCATGCCACGGCATTATTGCGAAAAAAGACAATAATGTACATACCTCTCGCAACACACGGCGGAGGTACCTACGGTTGTCCGCCGTAGGGCTTTTAGCTGCAGTGCCCCTAAAACGCCGTCGTCTCCACCTCATCATCTCCGGGATCCCCCACAATCGCAAACACGGCCTCCGCCGGCGATCCATCCATGTCCGCCGGCGATGCGCACTTGCTGCTCTCGTGTCCTCTCCCACCACACCTTTCGCAGAGCTTTGCAGTGCAACTGTTGCTGTAGTGGCCCGCAGCCGTGCACCGGAAACACCTCCCCTTCGCTTTCCCGGCTCCACCGTGCCATCGTCGGAGCGATCCAACGATGGCGACACAGCATCCCTCCCTGCTGTATCTACGGCAGGTAGCCCCTGCTCCCTGCCGGACTTCCGCTGTGCCTTACTCTCTCGACTCGTTCTCAATAGAGTCGCCATCATCTCAGGCAGTTCAGCAAGTAGAGACGATTTTTGACGCTCCTCCGCGTCTGCGGCTGCATGTTGTAAAGTTTGGAGAGTAAGGCCCTGCTCCGAGACTACGGCTCTAAGATCATCAAGTTCATCCCCCATAATGAGGCTGCGTCGGTACCAACGACTCTCCAGAGTGTTCGTCAGCCCCAAGCACAGGTAGTCAAGACACCCAGACAATCGATGAGTTGATGATTCAGGTCGTTTATTATTATCTCCCAGCAGTGGTAGGGACAGCAGAAGTGACATTGTGCGTCATCCCGTAACACCCAGATGTCAAGAATCACATAATGCACAATATGCCAATATCCCGAACCGGCACGTAACTGTCAAGCTAAAGAGGCACAACGAACAAACTGCTGCCCCGCTTTTTCGGGCCCGTTGCTGTGTTGTGTACCGATGCGGGCCTCCGCGCTGTGGATCGCTGCGTGCTGCTCATCTCGCATTGGTGTATTGCCAATATAATCAGCAGCAGCATAGTGTGTTACAGCCGGTGGCGCCAGGGAGGGAGGTTCATAGCGCTGTGAGTGTCGTGACCAGCGCTATGGGGAGGATAATACGGCGCGAGACCAGTCCTGATCAGGGTCACGCGTCGGGTCAATTCGATAGGCAGAGGGCAAGCTTTGGTTAGCATCCTCTGGGGCTCAGGGACCATAGGTAGGGGTCGAAAAAGTATATATAGATTTTCGCGCGAAGCGCGAAAAAAAATATAAAGGCGTTTTTCTCGGGCGAGGTACTATGAAAAACACTTGATGAAAGTAAGATAAAATAAGAAAGAGGAAAGCTGGTCCAGCCTGAATTTCTTATTTTTGGGAAATTTGACGTTCTGTTCACAAAATTCAGTATAATAAACGCTCTCGATTTTTTTTTTTCTCCAAAATGTCGTTTTGTACGGTACCACCGTATATTCTACAGTGTGTGCGCCAAAATATCTGAAATAATTTTTTACTGACTTACTTGATTTATCGTGTTATTCATACACTGGTACCAAGAATTCTCATGTGCGCACTTTTTTTTTTACAGCTTTTTTTTTTGGACGAGTCACTACTACTATTGTAGCTCTTCGAGATAACCTCCGATTATTATGCGGTTTTTCACTTTCAAATCTTTGGTACTTTTCGGATAAATTCGTACTGTCAGAATATTTGTGGCGGGTGAGGGGTTGAACAGGCAGCGCGATAAAATTAGGCAACACCAAAAGAAAAAAAACAAACAGAATGCAGTGACGGAACGGTCACACACCACGAGGTACTCACTGCACTGCTCTAGCAGTGGAGTGTCGGACCCATGGACATATGTGCGGTAAAGTAACGACATGATTTAAAGATAAATATGTGCATGCACTTACATTTTACAACACAACGCACCAAATGCACCATCTACAGCCATCCGGCTCTTTGAAAGAAGACACGCTAACAAGAAACCGAAATCACGGAACCTGGGACAAAACAAAACATACGAGAAAAAAATGGCAAGTACTTATCGGGTGAGCAGCGAGATCTACACCAAATTCTACCTTATATATTGTAGTCTTTGTTTGCTCAACGCCGATGTCAAATATTCTCTGTACGAAAAAAAACGGCATCCGCCTGGTGCGCTCTACATTTACAGTAGTAGTTAGTTACATCGGCACACACAGCCGCGACAACGCTTGCTCTATCTACGATTCTTCGTACGAGTCACGGCACACCACACATTTGCAGGGCGGGAACGCCTTTTTCCTCTGCGCTTTGACGAACACCTTTTCCGTCTCTGTGCGCCACTGGTCAGCAGGCATGGTACAATGGTACTGTCCAGAGCGGGGTCCAGGGTGGTGCTGAGGCCATGCAGCCTTGTGGTGTCCGCACGCTCGGCAACGCCTGAACCTATTGACCGGTAAACGACTACCACCCCCCCCGCCCATCCTTCCATGGCGACACCCATCCGCAATGGGCTCACTCATATCCGCCCCTGCTCCCGCCCCCACCCCTGCCGCCCCAGCTGCAACCACCGATGACCCGAAGGAGATCCGAGATGAGGGGTCGGGAGCAGGCATTCGTGGTACGGCGATGGAATTGCTGAAACTCCCAGCCGGTGCTTGTTGCCTCATCTCCCTCACGAGCCCACGGCTGATTTCCTGAACGGGACCCATGGTGTTGACCAAGTTCGCATGCTCTAAAAACACCGCAGCGTAGCTGTGCAGTTGGCCGGCTGTCTTCCTGTTGATGCCCAAGAACTCGCCGCCCTTCTCGGTGCGCTCACACGCCGCGTTCCAGTCCGCCGCCCACCTCGTGCAGTCTAAGCTCTGGTTATCGCGCGCCGAAGCACCTCCTTGGGGGGGTCGAAGATACTGGAAGTATTCGCCCTTGAATTTCCGCTTCTCAGCGAAAGTACATACGGGCGTGATCGGGAGTGTTTGGTTCATGAGAGCAGCAAGGTGCCTGGCGGAGGGTAGCAGCTGCTGGACAGGCGCCCGTTGATCGATGCGGTTCGTGCCGTTGCTGGCGGTATCTTCATCGTCGTCCAATTCGGGCTGCAAGTAGTCCTCGAGCACCGCCGCCGCCGGCTTGCCATCAAAGGTCAAAACACTAGCCGCCAAGCCCGTCCTCTCGCCATTGTCCTCGAAATCCACCGGCGCAACCCACTCGGAGTAGAGGGGCTGCCCATGGTACCATGGCGCCGTGATACGCTGGATGTGATCAATCATGTACTGGTGGCTGAACCCCCCAATATTTGATGCCATCCCGCGGTTGGCGACTGCCCTGCTGATGTTCCACCTGTGGTTGAACTCCATCAACACCGAGTGCGCCAACCACGGGGATGCGCAGAAGTTGGCGAAGAGTGTGCGAAGATACCGGTGGTAGCCCTGAATATGAGAGGCGAACGGAAAGACAGAAATGGTGTTGCGCCGGATCGTTGGTTGTGCGCGGCTCCAAAAGGACTTCGGGAAAACTCGACTAACTCAAGACGTGCGAGCATTCAAAAACGGTTACATAAGAAAGTATAGACGCGATCCGTCGAGTACAGTAGTCGCTACCGGTATGTTTTGGAAAAAGCTAGGTATCCACTCCTCGACCAAAAACACCACTCACCTCCGTGCTGTTGGTGCCACGGACGCAACGAAAGTACGGAAGCCCCGACGATGACTTGCCCCGTTCGAAGTACAGCGGGACCCCGTCTGGATCGCTGAAGCATCCGAGCTTGATGTGCTCGCGTACCAGACGAACGGCCTTCATCGCAGCAGCGGACAGGAGCGCTTCACCAGTCTTGGCGTCCTTGATGTCCTTGTACTTTTCTATCACCGCATTGAACCGTTTTAGGAGCAACGGTGTGGGCTGGGACACGGCGCCTCGAGTTCTGCAAGAAGAAAGCCCAATTAGTTTCCTTCATCGCCGCGATTTGGGCAGCGGTCATTCCCTCTCTCGCGAGCACATGTTCCCATGCCCGGACGTCGGCCCTGTTGACCATGAAGAACGCATCACGCAGGATGGCCGTGAAGGGCAGACAAGCGCCGTGTGCCTTAGACACAAGCTTGGTGATACGCGTCATGCCGTGAAATGCGTCCAATCGTACAAACATCGCGCGTGCCACACGCGCAGTGCCCGATTTGTCGGCAGCACTTGAGGTCGTAGGAGGAGTCGCTGCAGCGCCTGACGTCGTGGAAGTATCGGAAGTCGAGGTGGCGCTGGCAGCACCGGGGATCGAACCTACGCCCTATTGTGGGGATCATAGAAAGAAGGCACGAGGTGGAGATACGGTTGGGGTGGTACCTACTAGTAGTTTGGTTGCAGGTCCATAGTATGCGGGAGCTCTGTACATCATCCAAACATCAACTCTGCTCTCGCAACGCAATGCCATGGACTAGGCACATCGATAATAGAGTTGTGAAAACGAATTGGATTACCGATATATTTGAGCAGTCCCCTCAGTTGAGCAGTCCGAGTTGCGAGAAAAAAAAAAAGGATCAAGAGTATCCTCTTACCTCAGCACGACTCATAAGCAAGAACAGGCTGGCAACATGCGCATCAAAGATTGCAGGCCCTTACATGGCGTTTAACTATAACTACAAGAGACCCGCCACTCACCTGGATATCGCTGTCGCCTGGGCGAGTTTGACCCACGGCTTCGTCATCCTGGCGACGGGCTGTACCTACCCACTCGTTATCTTGTTCGGCTCCACCTGCAGCTTCGTCGCCTCCGGCATCGGTGTCATCTGACGGTGAAGTGGCGGTTCACATCAGATAAGCGTGTAAGAAAGTGGAAGCGGAATTTTTTCAATCATACGCCAACGCTACACTATATTCAAAAATAAGAATACCGGTAGAAAAACTGTGCAAGTGCTACCATCCTTCTGTTCGGGCTTCCGTAAATAATCAATGCTCACCTGCTCCCTGCACGATTTTGCCAGAAGGAAGATCCTCGTAATTGAAGTCGTCAATGTACTCTACACCATCGTCGTCCACGACGTCGTACGGAGGTGGCTTGTAGGAATCCGCCATGCGGATGTTGCTGATGTCCCACAACGCCAGATCTCCCATAGGTGGCTCGCACTCGCGTACCCCCCCCCCCCCCCCGCCGCCATACCCTCTTCCTGCGTGGACATCATGCTCTCCTCCGTGGCTTCACCGTCCCCCTCGTCGATGCCTGCCGTGCGTTGTTGCGTCGCGCGAGAGGTAGGGTGCCCGTGCGTGGAGCCGCGACGTCGACGTGCGGCAGTGGGTGCTGCCTCTCGTACCGTGCAACGCTTGTCCGTCGTTTTCCGGACCCCTCCGGACACGGGTATCGGCGGCGACCTGGCGTGCGGGACGAAGGCGGCTGGGACCTTTGCCTCCGTGATCTTAACCATCACCCTCAGGCGCTCTCCCTTTCGCCCCAATAGCTTGGTCCGACTTTCCCAGCGACGGAGAGCTTCAAGTGCAGTCTTGTCTGGAACCACCTCACCGATCGCCACGCAAGAGGAGTGGCTGGAGTTGTACAGGCGCACCTGTTATATGGAAAGAAAATGAATGAGGGCGGGAAAAGGCGAGGGTGCATTGATGTGTGAATCTCGACGGTGCTAAGGGTTATGGTTACATGGTTCAGACATAATCGATTGCCGAGTTGTTTTTTCCAGTGACGTTTTGTCTAACTAACCTCTAAACCGGGCATCAGGAGATCAGGTTCAGGGGCTGCAGAGGCGATGGGGTCCTTGAAGGCGAGGATAGCTTCGTACAGAAGGACCGACGCGAGGGCATCCAGGCAGGCGTAGTCCCGTTGTGCATCGCTGAGACGAGCATTCGCCCAGCGGGAGAACCGGATGTCGTCCTTCTGCAGACACACCCCGAGCAGGCACACCGCCATCCCGGCGAGTGATCGAGACGAGGTTGCTACCAAGTTGGACTTGGCGAACGTGCGCAGGTCCACGGTATTCACCACTTCGACGCCGTAGTCGTTGAAGATGTGTGTCGCATCCCCTTTGATGGCGACACCAGTCTGATCAGAGGGTTTACCCAAAACGAACACAGTCGCCGCGCAAAGTGAAGTATTCTAGTCATCAAGTCAAATAAGTAGAAATGTGCCTTGTGCCTGCCACAAATATATCAAAGTCGACGCGCACCTCGGTGTTGGCGAGCAACATCACTGCGCACATGTACCTACAGGACTCAGGTGACGTACGCATGTTCTTTGTCATGACACTCAGGTCGGCTAACTCCCACCTTGATGATGTTGGGGTCCGCGAGTAGATCCTTCAGGGCAGTAGGGAACGTCTCCTTTGTGAATCCAGATTTTCCCCGCTGTAAGTGGAACAGGAAGGGCGTGCCGTCCAGGGGGGCTATCTGGATGGTTGCCACTCTTTGCCTCCCCGAAGCGTTCGTCTCCCACTCCGCGTCTAGACCGAGAACCTGCTTTCCTTCCAACCGACTGTTGCTCTCGCGAAGGTCACAGCAAGCGGCGGCGACGGCGCGAGGATCGAACACGATGGTCGCCGGGGACTTCATCGCCAATTTTGGGAGATCGGTCGGCCGGATCCCGGCGGTCAGCTCGTCCTCCAAGTACAAGCTGATCCCTGTCGCCTCTTCGAGCTCGCGAATCGCCCGCTGAAGCATTGGGCGGTCAGCACAGCAGTCATCTGGTGGTGCATCAAGCGAGACAGGGGAAAGTCGAGGCGACGTTGAGTCTTGTTCGAACCGCAAACTGTATCCATCGTTCAGACGAAACAAACAAGCCTCCTATGCCCCTATGCCCCTTCTGCGCTCTGGACCGAGCACGTATGTCGGACAAAATTACGGGAACCAGTCCAGAGCTTACCTGAGTTCCACATAATGGGCAACTTGAAGCCGTTGCGAACGTAGCGCCCGTAGAAAAGGAGTTTTAGCTCGCCCATCAGCTCTGTTAAAGAGTTACTCTTCATCGGACGCTGCCACAATACCTTAACACGGGCACCAGGAAAAAAATCTTTACGTCGGAAAGAGATCCGAGTACAGGATATTCGGCCATGGAAGACAGACACGACGCACAAACGCAAACGATGGCACAACAACAGTGCGTCGAGAGGTTCCAAATATATCACCTGCTCGTACTCGTTGAACACAGTAAAGATGCCGTGCACTGGCCGCGTACGGTGTCCCCTCGCGTTTGCCCCGAGTCGAATGATTTTGGCGAACTTGAACGAAGCATCTCCGGCGAGTACCCACCCATCCCAGCG
Source organism: Macrocystis pyrifera (assembly GCA_031763025.1). Taxonomy (NCBI): domain Eukaryota; class Phaeophyceae; order Laminariales; family Laminariaceae; genus Macrocystis; species Macrocystis pyrifera. The sequence continues at coordinate 548,572 of JASSKH010000012.1, forward strand.
CTGATGGACACGGTGGAGATAATCCTCCCGCGTCCACGCCACGCCGTCCACCTTTAGCACAGGGAGTGCCGAGAACCACACGCGCCACACGTCCCGTAGGTAGTGGTCTGTAAGCTCCGCACCACAGTACTTCGTCCGGTCCTCGAACTCACCGAATTTCGCTGGTACCGGTCCTGCTCCGACCACGCGTATCCGGCTCGAACGCCGCGTGGCGGCCAGCGATACGTACTTCAGCTGGTCCACCATGTACTTGGCCCTGTGTGCCTGCCGCATCATATCAAACCGCAACGCCATTGGGTTGCAACAAGTGGTATCGTTCAGCACGATGTCATCTACCCACGAATGCGACAAAACAATCCGTGAAAAAACGTGCAACAAACCGCCACAAAAAATTGAGCGCTATATACCAAACTCACCTGCCCAATGTACTTGGCAGCGGAGGCGAATCCCTTCCCATGTACCAAGTCATCTGCGAGCCTGTCCACAAGACGAATGTCAATGCCCGATCGATGCGTGAGAATGAAAGGGAACTCCTTCGAGACGTACTCCGGGAGGCGTTCGAGGCACGCCGGGTCCCACGCATGGAAGGAAGCTGCACGCCTCTCCGACTCGTTTGCAGTTGTGTTGTGGGCCGTACAGCCGTCACACGTATACCTGCAAGAAGACACGGACAAACAACACAGTCGTCGTTCAAATAGGGAGAAAAAAGGGGAGAATTGCATTCACCACGTTGGCACGACGCCTAGTTCTTAATAGGGGCATTCCGTAAACATAAAGTATGCGAGTCACTCGTGGCAAACGCATGAGGGTCCGACAAAAGACGGGATGCAGCCGATAAAACGCAACGATACGAATTATATTTCCATGCTCGGTACTCATTAAACCTACTGTACTACAAAGGTGGTCACGGCTGAGGGGCAAGTACTATCGACCAAAAGTGCACACAGTCTTAAAAATATATATATATATATATACAAACCTCCGGTGGTGGGTACACTCGGTGTTTGACGGACATAGGGCGAGATCGTTCTAGCAGCATTCTCACCGGAAGCCTATGATGTACGAGACGTCGTGCTCCATGAACACCCGGCGCGGCTCCTTCGGGCTCCAACCATCAGGTTTCCCCTTACACCCGCATCTCGGACAAGGGATGCCCGTGATAGCTAGCTCCGGGAACAAATACTCCGGTATCCACGCGAACACTGCCTTGAGATAAAACGGAGAGGGGTCCAGTAACCCTGCGAAAAGAAACGGTCGTTGATACCAGAAAAATAGACCCAAGGTGAGATTATTTGCGCGATCGTGATCGTGTCCAAGCGGAGGGAACAGTAGCAATCGTCACTGGGTTTGTCAAATGTGCCTCTGTCTGTCATGCAATCTACCAACCAAAAACGTAACCAGCGTACTAATTTTTCTCACGCACCTGCGCCCTTTTGCATGGTAGGAATCTTCGGAAGTATTAGGGGGCCGCCGTACGGGAACTGGCCTGTGCCTTTAGACGGTGCCGCCACAGATCCGCCTTTGTGTATGATATTTGCGTCGATGGTTTTCTTCACGGTCTGCACGTATGCTTGCATTGCACTCGACAACCGGCTGTCACCACCGCCATCCCTGACCTCACTTCCGTCTCCCTCATCGGGGGTTCCTGTTGACCCTCCTCCTCCTCCCCCCCCACCAGTTCCTCCTGCCCCGCCCCTTCCTCTTGCCCCCCTCCCTCCTCCTGCTCCCTCTCTTCTTCCTGCCCCCCCCTCTTTTCCTGGCGCCGGCCCTCGTCTTCCTGTTGTTGCTGCTGCAACTGTTGGTCGTAGTGGCGGTGGTTGCGGTGGTTGCGGTGGCGTCGTCGTCGTCGTCGTTGTCGTTGTCGTTGTCGTTGTCATTGTCGGCGGCGGCGGCGGCGGCGGCGGCGGTGCTGCTAATGTTGCCGGTGGTGTTACTGATGGTGGTGGTGGTGCTGCTGCTGTTGGCGGTGCTGCTAATGTTGCCGGTGGTGTTACTGATGGTGGTGGTGGTGGTGCTGCTGCTGTTGGCGCTGGTGGTGGTGGTGGTGGTACTCTTCCTGACCCTGCTCCTCCTCGGCGGAGAGGACACCTACTGTAATAAGAAAAAGAGCAGTACGAACGGCAGGCTAAGATTTACCGGAACACATACCAAAATATATAGACTCCTTATACTGAAGTTAGTGTAGAACGTACCCACTCTCTAATAAGAAATCCAGCTTAACTCTTTTAATACTGCACACCCGTTTTGGGGACAAACTCATTAGAAGTTGAGTGATTTGTCCCCAAAACGGGACTGCAGTCCTAAAAGGGCTAAAACAGCTTTCCTGTTTCTTACGCGTGCTTGTCGGTGTCCTGCTCTACTATTAATACTTTTGTGCCTAACCTCGGGGAACAGTTCTGGCTGCCAGGTTCGCCGCTTGCTGGTGCTGCTGCTAATAGTGATGTAGGTGCTGCTGCTGCTATTGCTGTTGCTGCTGATGGCGTTGGTCTTCCTGTTGACGCTGCCCCTCCCGAGTGTGTTGAGCCTGACCTCGTCGGAGAGCTCTGCCGGCTGCCTGGCCTACTGCTTGCTGCTGCTGCTGCTGCTGCTGCTGCTGCTGCTGCTGTTGCTGCTGCTGACGTGGATGGTCTCGGATCCTGTGTTTCGGCTCGGCCTCTAGTAATAGCACGGCCTTTACCCTTTGACGTCTGCTGCTCTCTGGGTATCCCCGCCGCGCGAAGCTCAGAGCCGTTGCCGTTGTCATCTGTGCTCTCGGTCGACGTAAAACCGGACCCTCCAACTCGCGCACGCTTGGCGCCCAACATGCTCGCGAGGAGGTTTGCCTGTTGATCGTCTTCGTCCTTCCGTTTTTGGGCAGCAGCGGTCGCTGCTGCACTCAGTTTACGTCCTGGTTTAGTTGACCCAGCCTTGGGCTTTGAGCCCTTGTGGCGGCCCATGGCTGTGCGCGCAGGTAGGCGCCTACCAGGGCACGAGCACTCCTGCTCAGACGCGAGAGCTCTGCCTTCGCAAAGGCACGAAGGTGACAGTCCAGTGACCGCGGTTTGAATTCGGGGTGGTCTCGGGGTAGTCTCGGCCTCTTGGCCAATATAAATCGTCGTAATCAAAAGTCGTAATCTATCTCGCTCGGTAAATACCTCATATTAGTGGGTATTGACCAATAGGAATGCGTCGTAATCAAGAAAAATGCCCTACCTTTTGTCGCTGTGCCTCCTCTGGGCGGATCTTATAGGGGCAGGGAGGATCCCCGGTGTGGGAACGCCTTCGGTCTCGGGTACAGAGCCAGTAACGAGGTTCCGGGACCACTCGGTGTTTACAAAACACCACCAAGAGTGAAGAAAGAAAGTCAAAGCCAAGTGATCTGTGATACCTGTCCTATCGACCCCCAGCCCCTTGGGCCCTGCCGTGCCCGTCGAGCCCGTCATCGTGTCTGTGGTGCTTCGTTGAGTGTTCACGCTGACTGCTTGCATCTATCGCATTGCATCGATCCACGTTCTGCATGACCCGATCAATACTGCTTGAAGGCACTTCCTCGAACTCCCAAACAACAGGTGAGCCGGCCTCAGAGATCTAACGCACGCAGGTCCCTTTTACGGTCTGAGAGCTGTACCCTGTTGTAACATGATGAACCCAGGCTGATCGAAGCGCATTGCAGGAGATCGGAATGTTCGCAAAACGTGTGCAAGAGATCGGAGCGATTGCAAACTTGTGAAATAATGTCATAGTGTTCTCTGTATAAATCTCATGTTTGATCTTGCATAATACTTCATTGCATACCAGGTACTTGGTATATTCATACATCCACATGTTTTCGTTGTTGCCTGCCTTGTATGATGGTGATACGTGCAATATGCTGTTATGTATTCACGCTGCCAATGGTGCTCTGCTTGTTTGTTTCGTGAGGCTTTGAAGATACTTATCTGGTCAATGCATGCAGGCATACTCGTTGCTCGTGCTCCGTTTGCCTGTTGCTCGTGCTCGTCTGTTCGCTCGTTGTTCATGATGGCACACTCATGCATGTTCGTTTACAAATGACTGCATGCTATTGACCACATATTGTCTTCAAAACCGAATGCAATCGACGGGTATCCATACAAGCCAAAGGTGCCGTACGTACTAATGCACGCAAGCTCTCGTGTACCGTTTGCCTGGTTAGGTGATACCGGAAACTAACAACGTTGAGCCTTACGCCGTTTGGGCGTGCGTAACCCTATAGAACCATGAACCCCTGGACAACACCGTGCATTGTCGGCTGGCAAGCATAGAACTTTCGAGAAAACCACTGATATTTTTGGTGACTAGTATTCTTGCCGCGATGCTTGTAGACTACATCAGTAGTAATAGACCAATCGTCGTATTATGCACACCAAATGGAAAGTCCGATGCACGTTTGACCCTCTTCGGTGTCTCCGGTCGTGCCATTTTCTGTGTTGTATACCAACCGAGCGTTGCGCTCGAGTATCAGGTAAACACCTGGAGGACTGAAAGCCAAGTACAAGAGGAAAGGACAAAAAAAAACTGGAGCAGCAGATGAAGATCGGCTACGCAAGCCCTCGGGGGGCACGGGTCACACGGGGTGACATAGTTTCAGCTGGACGATGATGAGCTTGCACACAACGGGGGAAGGTGTGGCTTGCTGTGTCCGGTGGGTTCGGGCTAGATATATCGATGCAGCCCAACCTTAGTAGTACCAGGCCAACAGGTATGGAGCGGGTGAAACACAACCGTGGTGATCCTTCTCTTTTTGTGATGTCGTATCCACAGTCGAAAATGCTATATTATTCTTGCTGTACGTTTTTCCTCGAGCGCAAAAAAAAAATCGGGGGGGGGGGGGTAGGCTGCTGTGTCGCCCTGATTGACTTAGATTTCAGGTCACACACCAAAGCTAGAAAACTCGCGCAGCGCATGCCGTAATATGCGGGACCACCAGGGACATGGATCCAATGAGATACCGGTAGCAAGCATGACATAGCGCATACCAGTGACGAGCAGCCCGGTGTGTTCGGAAAGGCATGCAATCCGAGTAGTAAATTGATTGATGTGCTGTATTCATTTAGACTACCATGGAAAGTATTGCTGTGGGCTGTCAATATATGTACCAGGTACGACTCAATTAGGCAGCCCAACCTAATCAACCGTCAGTATTTTCGTGGTCACATATCACATGTACTGGTGTTGTTATCAAATGTCTCGCTGCTGGTATCGAAAAAGCAGTAGTAAGGAGTACTTTTGAATATGATTGCGGGATGAGCGCCTCCCATAGATGGTTCTAAGTGTGAAGCTGGACGTAGTTACTGTTGAGCCTACCATGCCACGACAACTTGTCTACCGCCGCCCGGAGCAAAGGCACCTCAACTCGGAATTACACAGAAGAGCCGTATCTCCGTCTCTACAATGCTATCAGTAGTCTAAACACTACGCACGATGCTCAAAAAGATGAAAATAATAGTGCTGACGACCTGCACTGCCGTACACTATTGGTATTAATATCAGTCTTAGCGCATGTAATTTGGAAGAAAATACAGGAAGCATGCTGCTGCTGTACGCTGTACCTGGAGTTTTTATTTATTTATTTCCCGGACACGGTTGATTTATCGATATACGGGGTTGGTGAATATACTAAACCACAAGCGTACAGGGGGGGTGGCTCGCAGTATGCTTTTTCGCATACGTACATAAAGGACGTATACAATATACCCATAATACGAAAACTGTACGGCAAGATACCGAAGGACCCTTTGGCTCGCAGATGGCTCGCAGCACGCTTTTTACACATACGTAATATGTCCATAGTAAAACTGCTAGATCCCGAGGGACCCTTTGGCTCGCAGTATGCTTTTTGCACAAACGTACATAGAGGACGTCTGTGTGTGCGTGTGTATACAATATATCCATGATACTAAAATTGTATGGCAAGATCCCGAGGGACCCTTGAGCCTATCTCTCTTCCTATCTTGACGAGTTGTCATGTTGACTCGTTGAAACAGTACCTACACAGCAGTATCTGCTGGATGCACTACACAACACCCGTATGTATATATCTAGGGTGAAGAATCAGCACAGACACTATTTCTGGATGTCGACGAGTAGAAGAACGGTTTAATGTGAAGAACACACACATACACCATATTCACACGGGGCATACTTGAAGCTGGATGAACAGAGTGAAGCTGGGTAGAAGACGTTGGTCTAAAAACTCAAGACAACAACCTGGAGGATGTATATAAATATATTGGTAATACTATTGGTCGTACGGCGAGATCTCCCTCGATCCTTGGGCCTTACGATAGTTGTCCCTTACTACCGCAGCAAAGCATCAACACCACTGCCTCTCGGCATAAAGTACTGTTGTGAAGCCCCGTTCTATATGGTATTCATACTATAAAGAAATTAACTGTAACAGTTGATGATACTATAGGTCGTACGGCAAGATCTCCCTCGATCCTGGGCCCTAAAATAGTGTCCCATACTGATGCAGCAGCAAAGTATCAACACTGCTGCCTCCCGGCATGAAGTACTGCAGTGAAACCGGTCAGCTGTCCAGTACAGCAATCAGGTTTTTATTCGGGTGAAAACACCGCATGAAAGCTACGTTGAAACTGAGAACCATACGACGACTCATATGTTCAATTGGCATTTCACTTGTTCTACCCGTTACGGTATTCTCGTACCCGATACATTGGCAAGTCACTTGCTTTACCCGGTATTCACCGGTACGCTGGCATTTCCCTTGCTTTCTTGCTTTACTCATTGCTTTGTCTGCAAATAATAATAAATCAGAACGGACACTGGGTTGGACAGATGTATTTGGGTATATATATAAAGGCTTTCCTGCGGAGTGGGTATTCCGTCGTCCCGTGTACATATAACTGCAATTAATTGGCGACATAGCCCAAAGCCAACCAAACTAAATGCAGTTGTGTAAGAAACGGTGAAGGAAGTAATAATCGCGTTTATTTATGAATGTAATGTGAAACTTAAGATCGGGTGACGCAAGAGTAAGAATGACATTCGTCTAATAATAAGAATAACATCTGTCATGATCAGTGTGGGGAGAGAGTGGAGTAGTGCTTGGCATGTGGATGATATACAACATACAGGCTGTTGTTTAAAGGAAGGTTTGGGACAGGAGAAAAAGCAGCAGTGCCGGCAACGACAACGGTTGGTTATGGAAATGTTGTATAGTTGCTGGGCGGCCGCGATTTCGATGTAGCCAGCATAGGAGTTTGGATGAGACATGATATGTAAATAGTCTTCCAGGATGCTGTAGTAACGAGGCGGGAGGCCCAGAATGTGGATCTGTTCGCTGTTGAACCCGTTGGATATGTGTAGGAAGAAATAATCGTGATTTTGGGAAATGTGGGAAACAATTTGTTTCCTTTCGTTCGTCCTGGATGGCGACAATCTGCTTGGCGTACTGCTTCGGAATTCCGCGAAGCCCTGGAGCAGGCGAAATGGAAGGGAGTCTTTTTGCGCTTGATGATGATGTCTCCGTCTTTGATAGTGGAGTCCGTCAGGCGGCAGTTGTAGCTCTTGCCACGGACCTGGTCGAAGTAAACATACAGGGTGCGCGGGGCGGGAGTGGCGGGGGAGGGGGGGGGGGGGGGGGGGGGGGGGGTCAGAGTTCATTATTTGTACTACTCTACAGCGGCACAACGGCAGTACGTAATCGCTTGCTATACGACGGCAGCAGCAGCAGCAGCAGAAGCAGCAAGTACGTAATTTCCTTGACGATACAGAAATATGTACACACACAAGTGTAGTACAGTACACACACAAATCACGTGCAGCATGATGTACGGCAACAACGCAGCAGCACCACAAAAAAAAATCATTGACGATACAGAAATATGTACACACGCACAAGTTTAAGTGTAATAGACACACAAATCATGCCCAGCATGATGTACGGCAACAACGCAGCAGCGCCACAAAACGACCAGGAAACACAAAATTATCCGAGTACATACAAACATTCAGTGAATATTGCGGCAGCACTAAAAGCAGAGCAGCAGAAGCAGCAACGGATCGCCACAGCGTTGGCAGCAGCAGCATAGCAACGATATGAAAATAAGGGAGAAAAAAAGTATGTACCCCGAGGCCGTCCGAAAAGCATTTGTGGTACCTCACTATAGACCCACCTCCGCATGCTGTACGGCAACAACGCAGCAGCAGCATAGCAACAATACGAAATACGAGAAAAAGTAGTACGTACGCAAAATGCAGGAGCAAAACGACCATTTTGTTTTTTTTACGTATCAAAAAAAACATTTGGGTACAAAAACGACCAATAAAAACAATAATCCGCGTTGGCAGCAGCAGCATAGCAACGATGTGAAAATATGCCGCAATCGCAAAGCCTACGGAATTTCATTGACGATACCGAAATATGTACATACACAAGTGCAGCATGATGTACGGCAGCTGCACCACAGCAGCAGCATAGCAACGATATACATGAAAATAACCAAGCAAAAAACGAGAAATTGCAGTACGTACGCAAAATGCAGGAGCAAAACGACAAAAATATTTTTTCACGTATCAAAAGGAACCATTTGGGTACAAAAACGACCAAGAAAAACAGTAATCCGAGTACATACGAACATTCAGTGGATATTGCGGCAGCATTAGCAGCAGCAGCAGCAGAAGCAGCTACAGCATTAGCAGCAGCAGAAGCTGCAACGAATCGCCGCAGCGTTGGCAGCAGCAGCAGCAGCAGCAGCAGCATAGCAACGATATGAAAATAAGGAAGAAAAAAAGCATTTACCCTGGTATGCCGCCATCGCAAAACCTACGGAATTGACGATCCGAAAATATGTACGCTTCCAGCATGATGCACGGCAACAACGCAGCAGCACTACATACGGCAGCAGCAAGTGCACAGGAGCAGCAGGTGCACAGCACGGCAACAACGCAGCAGCACTACAGCAGCAGCGAGTGCACAGGAGAAGCAGGTGCACAGCAGCAGCAGCACTCATGGCGTGGCGCTGACGGCAGCAGCAGCAGCAGCGGCAGCCGAAAACGAGCAAAATGAGTAGGTGGGGTCACCAAAACATGTACACACAGAAATCGTGTGCTTCACGTCCCGCAAACAGTTGTGCATGTGCGCGTTCGCGTGCACTGCGTGTGAGAGGAGCCGACCCAACGCACGAAGGGAAAGAACGAACGAGCGAGCATGGATGAGTCAAAAAAAAAAAAAAACGCTTTGACGTTGGTTTGTATGCAAACAGGCAATTGAAAACCCCAAAAAAAACGTACTGGCAACATAGAGCATGCGCAATAGACATAAGACACACACCACTGTCAGCAGTCTCGAGGGAGTACGAGGCAGTCCCTTCCTTGATCGGGCGAGTACAGAACTCGCAGTCGGTTGCCCTGTCAGGATGATCCCGCCACCACGCACGTGAGATCCTTGCAGGTGGCGAAGGCCACGTTTTTGCCACCAGGCGCGGAGTTCTTGACAAAAGTGCTTGTCCGTGCACTGGTCGCAAACAACAGCTGGCACCAGGTCGGTCTTTGTCGTTGCCGCTCTCTTGCCAGAGGGCGAGGACCACGCGCCTCTCGATGAGGGGGAGGTGAGCTTAGGGGGCGTGGAGAAGGGAGAGGCGGGGGTTGCAGCACCGGCAGGTTCGCCACCGACAGCAGCAGCTTGGCCGCCGACAGCTGCACCTATCTATGCCGTTCATCGAAGGCGAGACGCCTCTTTTAGGCGCCGTGCGAAGATCTATCTGTCTATTGGTTGGCAGTTTGCGGAAGAAGAAAGAAGAAAGGTTGTTTGGCTGTTCGAGTGTTTCAAAGAAGGAAGAAAGGTTGTTTGGCTGTTTGGCTGTTTCAAAGAAGAAGGGCTGTTTGCGAAGAGCTGTCTATCAATCGGTCTGTCTGCCAAGAGCTAGCAAGTGACAGCGACCTCAAAAATCGTAATTATAGTTGTATTTATATATATATACAAGGCTTTCCTTCGGAGTAGGTATTCCGTCGTTTCGTGTACATATAACTGCAATTAATTGGCGACATAGCCCAAAGCCAACCAAACTAAATGTATTTGTGTAAAAAACGATGAAGGATGTAATGATAGCGTTTATTTATGAATGTAATGTGAAACGTAAGATCGGGTGACGCAAGAGTAAGAATGACATTCGTCTAATAACAATAAGAATAACATATTTCATCAGTGTGGGGAGAGAGGGGAGCAGTGCTTGGCATGTGGATGATATACAACATACAGGCTGTTGTTTAAAAGAAGGTTTGGGACAGGAGAGAAAGCAGCAGTGCCGGCAACGACAACGGTTATGGAAATGTTGTATAGTTGCTGGGCGGCCGCGATTTCGATGTAGCCAGCATGGGAGTTTGGATGAGACATGATATTTACATGTAAATAGTCTTCCAGGATGCTGTAGTAACGAGGCGGGAGGCCCAGAATGTGGATCTGTTCGCTGTTGAACCCGTTGGATATGTGTAGGAAGAAATAATCGTGATTTTGGGAAATGTGGGAAACAATTTGTTTCCTTTCGTTCGCCCTAGATGGCGACAATCTGCTTGGTGTACTGCTTCGGAATTCCGCGAAGCCCTGGAGCAGGCGAAATGGAAGGGAGTCTTTTTGCGCTTGATGATAATGTCTCCGTCTTTGATGGTGGAGTCCGTCAGGCGGCAGTTGTAGCACTTGCCACGGACCTGGTCGAAGTAAACATATAGGGTGCGCGGGGCGGGAGTGGCGTGCAGGGAATGGCGGGGGAGGGGGGGGGGGGGGGGGGGGGGGGGGGGGGGGGGGGGGGGCAGTGTTCATTATTTGTACTACTCTACAGCGGCACAACAGCAGCACGTAATCGCTTGCTATACGACGGCAGCAGCAGCAGCAGAAGCAGCAAGTACGTAATTTCATTGACGATACAGAAATATGTAAACACACAAGTGTAGTACAGTAGTACACACACAAATCACGTCCAGCATGATGTACGGCAACAACGCAGCAGCACCACAAAAAAAATCATTGACGACACAGAAATATGTACACACGCACAAGTTTAAGTGTAATAGACACACAAATCATGTCCAGCATGATGTACGGCAACAACGCAGCAGCGCCACAAAACGACCAGGAAACACAATTATCCGAGTACATACAAACATTCAGTGAATATTGCGGCAGCACTAAAAGCAGAGCAGCAGCAGCAGCAGCAGCAGAAGCAGCAACGGATCGCCACAGCGTTGGCAGCAGCAGCATAGCAACGATATGAAAAGAAGGGAGAAAAAAAGTTTGTACCCCGAGGCCGTCCGAAAAGTATTTTTGGTACCTCACTATAGACCCACCTCCGCATGCTGTACGGCAACAACGCAGCAGCAGCATAGCAACAATACGAAATACGAGAAAAAGTAGTATGTACGCAAAATGCAGGAGCAAAACGACCCAAATATTTTTTTTTTGTATCAAAAAAACCATTTGGGTAGAAAAATGGCCAATAAAAACAATAATCCGCGTTGGCAGCAGCAGCATAGCAACGATATGAAAATAAGGAAGAAAAAATGTATGTACCTGCTCAGGTCGTTACTCTACAGTCAGTGGTTCATCCGTTATCGTGGATATTGACTCTTGTACTAAAAGTGGCCGCAGATCTCCGTAGATCTGATGATAGTTGAGGCCGGGAATTACCAGCCTCCATCACCAAGTAATTAATTGCTGATGACTGTCATGTGAGATGACTTGCGTCATGCTTCATGATCACTTCTGCTCGGCTGACCGTGCCGAGCCTCACCTATACCTGGCGTGTCCTCCACGCTACACCTTACCGAAAGAGAAGCTTGCTGCAGACCCAGGTCGAACCTGAGATACACCCATCTAGCATATGCCGCAATCGCAAAACCTACGGAATTTCATTGACAAATACCGAATTATGTACACACACAAGTGCAGCATGATGTACGAGCAGCACCACAGCAGCAGCATAGCAACGATATATATGAAAATAACCAAGCCAAAAACGAGAAATTGCAGTAGGTACGCAAAATGCAGGAGCAAAACGAAAAAAAAAAAAAATCACGTATCAAAAGGAACCATTTGAGTACAAAAACGACCAAGAAAGACAGTAATCCGAGTACATACGTACGAACATTCAGTGGATATTGCGGCAGCATTAGCAGCAGCAGCAGCAGAAGCAGCCACAGCATTAGCAGCAGCAGAAGCTGCAACGAATCGCCGCAGCGTTGGCAGCAGCAGCAGCAGCGTTGGCAGCAGCAGCAGCAGCAGCAGCATAGCAACGATATGAAAGTAAGGAAGGAAAAAAGCATGTACCCTGGTATGCCGCCATCGCAAAACCAACGGAATTGACGATCCGAAAATATGTACGCTTCCAGCATGATGCACGCGGAACAACGCAGCAGCACTACATACAGCAGCAGCAATTGCACAGGAGCAGCAAGTGCACAGCACGGCAACAACGCATCAGCACTACAGCAGCAGCGAGTGCACAGGAGAAGCAGGTGCACAGCAGCAGCAGCACTCACGGCGTGGCGCTGACAGCAGCAGCAGCAGCAGCGGCAGCCGAAAACGAGCAAAAAATGAGTACGTGGGGTCACCAAAAAAACATGTACACACAGAAATCGTGTGCATGCACCGAAAATGCACCACAGTAGCAGCAGCACTCACGTCGTTCGGTGCAGCGGTGACGGCGACAGCTGAATCCTCCGTTCCTTCGTTCACGTCCCGCAAACAGTTGTGCATGTGCGCGTTCGCGTGCACTGTGTGTAAGAGGAGCCGACGAAATAAATAAACGCTTTGACGTAGGATTGTATGCAAAAAGGCAATTGAAAACCCCCAAAAAACGTACTGGCAACATACAGCATGCACAATAGACGTAAGACACTCACCACTGTCAGCAGTCTCGAGGGAGTACGAGACAGTCCCTTCCTTGATCGGGCGAGCACAGAACTCGCAGTCGGATGCCCTGTCAGGATGATCCCGCCACCACGCACATGAGATCCTTGCTGGTGGCGAAGGCCACGTTTTTGCCACCAGGCGCGGAGTTCTTGACCAAGTGCTGGTCCGTGCACTGGTCGCAAACAACAGCCGGCACCAGGTCGGTCTTTGTCGTTGCCGCTCTCTTGCCAGAGGGCGAGGACCACGCGCCTCTCGACGAGGGGGAGGTGTGCTTAGGGGGCGTGGAGAAGGGAGAGGCGGGGGTTGCAGCACCAGCAGGTTCGCCACCGACAGCAGCAGCTTGCCCGCCGACAGCTGCACCTATCTATGCCGTTCGTCGAAGGCGAGACGCCTCTTTTTTTAGGCGCCGTGCGAAGAGCTATTGGTTGGCAGTTTGCGGAGGAAGAAAGAAGAAAAGGTTGTTTGGCCGTTTGGCGAAGAAGAAAGAAGAAAGGTTGTTTGGCAGTTCGGCTGTTTCAAAGAAGAAGGGCTGTTTGCGAAGAGCTGTCTATCAGTCGGTCTGTCTGCCAAGAGCTAGCAAGTGACAACGACCTCAAAAATCGTAATTATAGTTGTATCTATATCAGTCGAACTCACAGCTGACGTATTTCAAAATTTAAAAAAAAAAATATATATATATATTTTATCCATCACTTCTACTTCCCAGCCCACTCGTAGGAGGTTTTACCCTCGACGATCTTCTGGACAAGCCGTGGTCACAGGTGTCATCCCTTCTCCCCCCCGATACGTGCCTTTATTTTTGTCGCGCATAGGGTTCAGCATTCCCACTGCTCGTCGATTTTCATCTAATGTAGATAACTCACGCTTTCGCGCTTTCCGCTTATCAATTTTTGTGCAAGAAAAAGTCCCTATGAGCATGCACTCGGTGGGACTTGAACCCACGAAATTGATCTTGACAGGCACGCGGACCACCTACCAAGCCACCGGGGATATATATAGAACGGTATGGCACACACATAAGGGAAGTACGTACCCCTACGACTCATATCCGTTGGGTCTCCATACATTCTACATCCAGTAGTATTTTATAAATTTTGAAATACGTCAGCTGTGAGTTCGACTGATTAAATAGTTGATACCAGGTACTCAACTTTGCAACTTTGCAAGCTGCGTAATACGCCTCGTCTATATTTCATTTTTACCTGATTTTACAATTATTGTGGTAAACCGAGCGCGGGTATTCTATATGTGATTCCTTCTCAAAGATATAGGCCAGCGGCTCCCCTAGATGCTGCCCGGGTCAACAGGACAATTTTAACTAATCATTCCGCGCACTGATTACTATTAATGTTGTACTTCTCCGTCCATGGCCAAAAATTCGATTGAAGCATTATTATCTGCTGTAGATTACGTTAATAATGTCCGCACAGAAACACAAAGGTTATACCATGGTATTTATTAGGGTTCGACCTTATATATACGTATATCCGATCTGGGTCGTGCCCTGAAAGAGTTTCGTTGATTTTGATATGGTTGGCCTATTCCTTTCATCCAAAGGCCCGCGTGGTCTAGAGTATCGCTTCTGTTTTTAGCGTTGAACCATGGAGCTCGAATCTCAAGATGGATGACGCGGGGATTCACGCAATATATACAACAAAAAGGTGTGGAATCAACTGCTGAGATCGCCTAACGAGTGTAGGCGCAACGAAGAACTGAAGTATTTCCGCAATAAAACCCAAGGCACAGACCACATCGGGGAGAGGAATAAAGAGCTTGCTGTGTGACACCGGATGTTTATACGTAGGAGGGATAGAGAAAAAAGGGCGAAGATAACAAATGGGATGGAAATCAATGATATATCTGTATCGTACATACATAACTACGTACGAAACAAAATAGAAGGTACCTGGTGTGAAAAATCAGCACACGCGTACGAAGAAACATTGCATGGTCGGTGGGCGTAGAGGGGTTTCAAGATCGGTTTGGTTTGAAGAATACACTGCCTGTTGTTAGGTCCACCCCTTGCGTAAGTATCATCTGAAGATTGGGTTGTCCGAGAACGAATCTGGCCAGCAGGTAAACGCTTTAAACTCCGAGAGTGTGGGGTGGTCAAATACATACTACCAGGTACTGTAGTACGCATGTTCTGACACTACAACAATAGCTCATCGTCCTGAAATCCCGCCCGTGGTCACTAAACAGGCTGTAAAAACTAAAATGCGTCGCGACTGGAGAAAACTAACAAGTACGAAATAGTGCCGAACAGGTAGGTGAGAGAAACGGTATTAACGACTTGTCCGATATGATTATGTACATTCCGCATCAATTGCAAATGAATAACACCATGAACGTGTCCATGCTATTACATGTACACCCAGCATAGAGCATAAGAGCGGGCAAGAACTTTGGACATCGTGCCGAAAGGACCCCGGATCATCGGCTCCTATCATGAGTGCTTTGCCTGCAGGAATTGCGACTGCTCTCCCAGAGCTGATGCATGCATCCTAAGCGGTGGATTCGACATGCACTATTCAAACCAAACTGAGCAGAGAAAACCTGGCCTTCTCCGATAGTAAAAACCATTCCCAGGACACGTATACTCATTGACCGCCTTACTCACTAGCGCGGTGAACAGTCAATCGATTTTCACACTGTTTTAAGTATCTGACACGGTTCCCAATGTCGACTGGGCATCTTAGTCTTCTGAGTACTGCACTACTGTTGCTGTACATGTACTGAAGTTTGACCCTAATTCCAAGTGTTTCGTCCGCGCAATGGAAGGGCAGTTCTAAAGGCCACATGCCCAATGCCCAAACGAGAGGTTCCCTGAATTCCAAAAACAAAACGCTAACGGCGCCCGAGTTTGCGAACGCGAACGTGTAGGTGTTGAGCGTACCACGCATCCCTGTTTTATTTGTCCGTATCCCAGTAGCAGATGATCCGCCTGATGAGACAGGAATGCTTGAAGAGACACTAAATTGCATGGCACCTAATACCGAGAAACATGTTGGGATCATACTGCTGCTTTCCACGTGACTATCTTTGATCGCAACGATGGCACAATAACAATAGTGACAGTCGAGTAAGAAGCAAGTCGACACAGAACCCCTGCTACGAGAAGGGTATAGCTGGATACGCCCAAGCATCTATTACGACCGACCAGGCCCCTTAACCCAATACCAGTGGGATACAGACCATCAGTGTTTCGCTATACGCTTTCGTGATAATACCTAGGCTTTGTTATTGTTCACACAGATTCAGTTTATATACAGATACTCGACGTCACGCGCACAGGAGGTACATGAGAAGGCTTATACCAGGTATCATAACGTTTGGATACCCACATGTAGGAAGGAACGAGTGCATGTGCAAGTCGCCACACCACGCACAGGTACACATTTGTGAGACGCTAAACCGAGATGGAACGTGACGAGCTTTGGTATGATCTGCGCAACCTAACAGGATACTATTTGTCGCTCCAAGCGTAGTGGTCGAGGGTTGAAGGAACGAATCGACAGGTGTGATTGGAATGGGAGTAGGTAGTAGGCAGTTTCTGTTCTGGGGGGGTGTTTGTCTCCACCTTGCTGCAACTACTTCCACAAAAAGCGTTATACGAGGGGTACAATTTGGAAATGCCGTATTAAGACGCGTGATTGATTTTAGCACGAACAAGTTGCACGAGTGGACAGTGTCCGTGCTGGGGGGGGGTGGCGTAAAAGTCAGTACCTTCAAACACTTTTTAACTCGGAATCAAATATTTACCTTGGCTAGCGCCAGTAAGTCGATGTGGAGTACCTTGAAACGACCTAGTTCACTCGAATAAAGGTGGCGCAAACGTCAGTAGCTTCACAAACACTTACTTAACTCGGAATCAAATATTTACCTTGGCTAGTGCCAGCAAGTCGATGTGGTGTGAACGTCAGTACCTTGAAACGACCTAAGTCACTCGAATAATAATTTTGGCCCGGAGTAGAAAGAACTCATGAACTTCCTACAGCCCGTGATGAACGTATACATAAAACGACCTCCACATTCGCAAGGAAGCGTGAAGTTTTGCCACATCGATACAAACAAGTACGTGAGTATATTGGAATACTGATCGGTGAATCGTTATAACAGGTTTGACAAGTCAAGCCCGCAGATATATATATAGAGAGAGAGGGGCAAGGTGGACAGCCACCGCAGCGTCTCGGTAGTGTGGCCACGTATAGCCATACGACAAAAGACTGGCAGAATTATCTGAAGTCTCAGTTAAAGGTTAGGTGGTGGGGTAGGACGATGGTAGCTTTCAGTGGAATCGATGTCTGACCAAAAGCTTAAACGTGTAGGTTATTGTCAAAGTGCAGACGTAGGCCTTCGAGAGGAACCCCCACCTCAGATGCAGGTAGGCCAGGAAGAAAACATGTTTTTTCGCAGATGAGTACATGCTCCGAGCGTGTTAGACAGATGTGGCGCAGGCAATTGCAAGTGAAGGCTGTACGAGGGTCAGGTCCGCCGCTCTTCTCAGCACCTTCCAAAGTCAGACCCGCGGGAACAAGAGGCGCTGCAACATTGGGCCGACGGCGATAGACGGGGGAGGAAGGCTGAAGAACATCTGGACGAAGGTCAGGACCGCCGTTCTTCTTACCACCGTCCAAGGGCAACACCGCGGAACGGACGGGCGCTGCAACATCGGGCCGACGGCGATGGATGGAAGAGGAATGCTGAAGAACGTCTGGACGAAGGCCAGGACCGCCGCTCTTCTTACCACCGTCTGAGGGCAGCACTACGGGAAGGAGAGGAGCTGCAACATCGAGCCGACGGCGAGGTGCGGAGGTGGAAGGCGCAGGCGCTGCAGCGGTCCATGATCGTAATATCCGCCGGGCACCGTCGCTCATATGCGCCGGTTTGGGGGGGTGTCCGAGGAGGAAAGCGCACACGCTGTCGCCGGGCTAGCACCGAGGCGCCGGCTTTGTGCCGACAATGGTTATGTGTTGGGCAGGGGGGGTGTTACAGCGGGTGGCTCCAGGGAGGGAGGTTCATAGCGCTGTGACTGTCGTGACCAGCGCTATGGGGAGGATAATACGGCGCGAGACCAGTCCTGATCAGGGTCACGCGTCGGGTCTATTCGATAGGCAGAGGGCAAGCTTTGGTTAGCATCCTCTGGGCGGATCTTATAGGGGCAGAGAGGATCCCCGGTGTGGGAACGCCTTCGGTCTCGGGTACAGAGCCAGTAACGAGGTTCCGGGACCACCCGGTGTTTACAAAACACCACCAAGAGTGAAGAAAGAAAGTCAAAGCCAAGTGGTCTGTGATACCTGTCCTATCGACCCCCAGCCCCTTGGGCCCTGCCGTGCCCGTCGAGCCCGTCATCGTGTCTGTGGTGCTTCGTTGAGTGTTCACGCTGACTGCTTGCATCTATCGCATTGCATCGATCCACGTTCTGCATGACCCGATCAATACTGCTTGAAGGCACTTCCTCGAACTCCCAAACAACTGGTGAGCCGGCCTCAGAGATCTAACGAACGCAAGTCCTTTTTACGGTCCGAGAGCTCTACCCTGTTGTAACAAGTGCCCAAAAAAGACGATAGATGTACTATAGGGTTTCCCCGTGAAAAAAAAACGTCGCTAAGATCGTCTGGGAAAAAAAAAGACATGTCGAGGTTACGCCGCTTTATTATCCGTAAAAATACGAAAATCTGGGAATTTTACCACGACGAAAAAATCTCACGAGAGGTACTTTTACGGCCTGTTTTTTTTTTCGTCGTGAGGATGAACAGCTGCGAATAGACCGCACACAGCCCATCCGCCCCTGCTCCATATATATATCCCAACCTTGGCATCCCTCATCTGCGTCACTGAAAGCAATCCGCAGCAGCAGTGTATACCACGACGACAATACCGCTTCAACGTGGGGCCGGCCGGCACGGCAGGAGATACTGCTTTCTGTTTGGGTGCGACCCATCTACAGCTCTGCGCTGATCCCCAGTTGAGTTTCTTGTCGACGGAAACATGTCCTCGGGTGCACGCAGCAAGGGGCGTGCAACCACACCAACAACGAGCGCAAGACATTCCCGTCGCACTCGCACCCCGCCGAGCCTAGGCCGTAGCGAAGGGTATGGAGAGCCGCAGCATGCCGGACTGGGGGTAGAGGGGGGGGTGGCGTTTGGCCAGTGAGGGCGACCGGGAGCAACAGCTCTTCTGTGCATCTGGGTGATAGTTTTCAAATTGGCTCGCTGGGACTCTCACCGGAGTTGTAATTTGTGAGCACGAGGGGTGGGGGAGCTGCTGCTGCTGTCACAGTGGTTGGAGGTTCGAGCGGGGTGGAGGAGGCAGATCACACACGGACGAGGATGAGCAGGGGGGGTAATAACGCAGGCGGCGGTACCGCAGCAGGATACATATGCTTGGGGTTGTATGTAGCGGGTCATTCGGAGCATATGGCCTTCGTATGATGTACGAAGCTACATTCACGGAGGATCGCTGCATCGCTGCCTACGTGATTTTGCGTTTTAAGATATTACTACTACTGCTGCTGTACTGTAATGACCCCAGGTACGAGTGTTTTACACCAGATATGACACCTGGTAGGAAGTGCTGTTTGCTGTATGTACTCATACGTGCGGCAACTGCTGCTGTACGACCTTCAGGCATCCAGTAAACAACACACACGTGATTGGACCCACGAACGGAAGGGGTGTACAATGGCAGCGCAGCTTGCAAAGTTGAGTACCAACTATTTAATCAGTCGAACTCACAGCTGACGTATTTTAAAATGGCAGTAGCGCCAGTTTTGAGCAGCTGGTAGCAAAAACCGGGCCTTCGTTGTTCACGAAAGGCACGAGCGGCGAGATCTCCACAACTTTCGCAGACTACTCGCCAAACTGTCCTTCAAACGTCACGGCGAACCTCACGACGATATTTTAGAAACTGAGACAACGTTCTCCGCGACGTTCTTTCACGGCGTTTTGTAAAAAATACGGGGAAACCCTATACTACAACAGTAGTAGTATTGATTGTATGATCGCGGTCGCTGCTGTTAGTACTACTGCTGCTGTACTACTGCCGTGCTTACCAACCAATCCCACCGTACCCTCTGATTGTTCATTGTTGGTGTAAAAGCCTCGTAATGCATTTGTGGTGGTCAACGCTTAGCCCACCGAATTGTTTACCTGCCTGGTAGTTTTTTCTTGGTAGGCGGCGATCATCTCGACCCATGCTCGCCGACCAACGCTAAGCCTGCAGATCAGGTCGCAGCTGAGACGAGAACGTCGGGCGTTTCTCTTAAGACAAAGGTGCGAAAGGGCAGGACATCAAGCTATATGTTGATACCACCCATATACCACCGTCTGTTTTGTGGTACCGAAAAAGTTTTCTGTTTTTATCGATTCCATCCCCCTGGCATGGGCCTCGCCTTTTTTTGTTCAATCCTATGCAGCACGCGTTTTATTAGCGAAAACGGCAACAAACGTCACAGCAACAACAGGCGTCTGATCTATGGTATCATATGATACGTAGTTTTTAGGACGTACTCCTCCGACGATTCTTTGTTTGGACAACACAGACGTGATACCAACCGTCGGGAGCAACTATATAATTAATCAGTCGAGCTCACAGCTGACGTATTTCATAATTTTATAAAAACAGGCACGGTTCGAGATTTTTTGGCAACCATGGTTTCCCAGGTGACGGCGGACGCACATCGCACAGTATAGACAGAGATGACCACAGGTACACCTGCCCTAAGTCGTATCACCCGTCCATGCGTTGTGCTTGTCGTCCAGGATATACTTGGTACGCTAGATAGGACCCCGCCACCACAACAGCACACTCTGATGAGCGCACGGCTTGTAGCAGTAGCGCCAGCGGCAGCAGCAGTTACTATAGTAGTGGCCGAGAGCTTGCCGCCGTCGAGATTAGTAGATGCGTGTACGACGTAAACCAAGGAGGTTAGATATGCGGTAGGAGGACTACGACTCCAGCTTTGACAACGGCCGACAGGTAGACCGGGCGTTTGTTCAAATTCGAAAACGTTCCCGACACTTTGCTGCAAAATGACTGGAAGGTAGACTTGAAAGAGTCAGAAAATTTTACTTGTATAAAGTATTGGTCGGTGAGTTCTTGGCAACGTTCTGTTTCTTAAGTTCTTGGCTGCAAGGTTGCTTTGCGCTGTTGTAGCTGCACAGGTACAACAAGCCCCAGTCCTTCGCGAGCGCGGGTTCGTCGTTCGGCACGATCCTGTCCAGTTTTTTATACCATCACGGCGAACTGCTGCTATCGACACCCCGCTAGGTCAACAACAGTGCAGAGACAACGTCGAACTAACGGGCCCACTTCTACCCGAACTTCTCTTGGGGGCCATCGATCCCTTTAATAAACGCATGTTTTTTGGGCAATACACGGCGAGTTGTGTTTACTGTAGCGCAGCTCGAAAGATATATATTTTTGGTTGTTATTAAAACAGAACAACGCATATCTGACGGTAACACTCAATCATATTAACCCGTTCTCTGCGTACAGGTTTCCCTGCGGTGTATGCGACAAGAGGGCCCATGTTACGGAACAACACATGTTGACGCCGTGTGGATTACCTCACAAAGATCTCCTCAAAGCGACAGGTTTTCTTCAAAGGCATGATCGAGTAATGTCGGGATTTCGCAAGTATCCACATGATGCTGACGGTGTCCTCGATGGCTTAGGGCCGCTCCTAGCGAACCGAAAAAAATTCACGATTCGTGACGTTTTGGCATGCCAAAACATGATGATCCGTGACATTTCAGTTCTAACGAAAAAAAGCCGCAAAACGTCGCGTTTCGTGATATTTTCAACGAGTAAAAATTCTGATATTTCAAACCCAACGTTTTTTGGGGGTGGAGTCAACTCTCGAGAGTGGCGCACGGCCACGCCGGGCTGGGCCGTCCGCACCTGGCCCAGCCCGTGATATATTCGAATCACGGGCCGAAGCCTGACCCAGCCTGCGAGATTCCGATTTCACCGACCGTCGTCTTCCCGGCCTGGTCTGTGACATCCTCAGGTCATTTTCGCGTTTGTCTTCCAGCAGTGGCTCCTCCTCCTGGAAATTTCGAGGCCACAACCTCCTCGTTAGCCCGCGCCCAGCGGTGTCTTTGGGTAGCCGCCCGTTGTCCACAAGCGACGTACCAAGCAGAGTCTGCCATGCCCCTATACCGACCTTCGGATACCGTTGGT
The DNA here is from genome assembly GCA_031763025.1 of Macrocystis pyrifera. Classification (NCBI taxonomy): domain Eukaryota; class Phaeophyceae; order Laminariales; family Laminariaceae; genus Macrocystis; species Macrocystis pyrifera. Next base: position 570,626 of record JASSKH010000012.1, read on the forward strand.
GCGCGTGGGTTGCGTAATGCCCTGATCAAGCGTATTTTGAGACACGACAAATGTCGTGAATCGTGATTTTGATTTTTTTAGGGAAAAGCTAAAAACAAATGGCATCATGAAATCACGACAAAAAAAATCACGATTCACGTTAAAAATCTCACGAATCGTGTTTTTTTTTGTTCGTTTGGAGTGGCCCTTAGTTCTCAGTGTGCACGGCTTCGACGAATCAGACCCGGGCAAGTTGCAAGTCCCAGTAGTCAAAACAAGATTCCGGAGGCTGCGTTAGCGAACGGCGTTTGGGTTGGAAAGTTACCAGACCATCTCCAGGATACGACAGTTCCTGTAGACTGCTGCTTTTCTCGTTCGCGTCAAGGGACATGTTGTCGCGTTGGAATCAAGGAAGGTTCTAAACAAATCCGGTTCCGCCCAACGATCTCTTCGCCAAACATAGTTTCTACCCGAACGATTCGTCATCCGTTGCCACTGAGTTGCCTATGGCTGCGACCGGTTTATTGGATATGTACACAATAGTACTCGCTGGAAAACACAGCCAACGGCGTCCCAGCTTAAGCGCTTAGTCGGAGCAGACCGTCGTGGTTGACCTCATTGAATATATGAAGGACGGAAATAATTTGGTCTGCGAGTTTCAGCTCGCGCGTGAAGCTGCGTTCAGTCAGCCTAACCTCGATACTTATCCATCTGACGGAAGTTTCTGAGGAAGTTTTTAAGACAGTGTTAACACCAGAAGATCCTTACAACTCAGGAGGAAGAGAATCGGAATCGTATACGAACGATAGGCGTGAAGACGACATTGCTATGGCCGAGGCCAACGGCGATATCGCGTCGGCGGACGATATGATAGAGAGAGCGGAAGTTACGGCAGAAGATGGGGCAGCCTACATTATTGACACATTTGCCTTCGTTGACTCTGGGGAAGACGCTGCGACGTATGGGGAAGACGCTGCGACGTCTTCGCGACAACGTCCGAGTGTGCTACGAAGATTGGGGCACGATCTCGATCTCAATGCCGTGGCAGCATCTCAAGCTGCTCTGTCTCAAGGAAAGCCGCCACCTGAAGGGACGAAGAATGCTCTTGTAGTAACTGTTCCGCATGGCGACATTCTTTCAGACTTCGCTATAATAATGCCTTGAAGGGGGCGTTCGGGCACTTGTTCCCAGTTCTGGAGGACCGCTTGACACAACTCGTCAAAGAAGTGTTTATTCGTGAAATGGTTCCGGATTTCGCTCAACTGTCGCGACTCGTCTTGACGGACAGACAGGGTTATTCTTTTCTGTGCTGCCGCCATCATTTTCAGGCACGAATCTCTATCCAATATGCAGTTCAAACTACGCGGGAAAGTGTCCACGGATGTGGTCGAAAAAATAGCACAGGTGAAGAGCAGGGATCTCATGTCGATGGCGGCAGACCCCTTCAGCAGGGAAAACGTCCAGTGAACATGCCAAGACATTTATGTTTTTGAGAACTCTGCAGGCTAGCTCACCTGATTCTATACGTTGACGGATGATGGGATAAACAAAAAAAAACACGAACTGAAGCTATCACAATGCTGATGCCACCAGGCGAGCCGTTTTTTATCCTGACGAATAATCCTTCCACTCGTCATGAACTACGGCGGCCATGACATATATCTTTCATCGACATGCCACGAACTGATGCCCGATTATGTGACGCGGCTAACAACCGTTGCGGACGGCCCTGTTGCATCGGCAACATTATTTCGCGAAACTACTCAATTAAGCGGTTTTCGACGATGTGCTGAAAGTGGGCGCTTCTGACGGTGACGGTAGAACCCTGGGGAAAGTACCAAAGCATACATTGGCATGACGGAGGAGCAATCAATTCAGGTTCACTCTACACGCACATCTCCTGGTTTGGGTATATAGGCATAGCAGCCGCAATCAGCTCCCAGAAGACTTCGTTCGGCACAAGTTTAGAAAAATACGCTGCTCTTGCAAAATACCTAGGCCGCGCTATTTTCAATCAACTCATTTCAACTGAGGAACACTTGTCACCTTACGGCACGGTCGAGCTGCCTTGTGAACACACTTTTCACCGCTCTTGCGTGGGCGATATTATCCGCCACACGGGAAGTAAGTATTTTCTACAGGTTCTGACGAGATATGCCTACCACTCATTGCGTGTTATTATCTGGATCAGCGGTCGTGGTATCGTCCCTTCCTGGGTTCGCGAGAATGGACAGCTTCTTCCTCGTCAAGTACACGAAGTCCGCGTTGACGACGGCCTGCCCTACGATGAAAATGGCCTAGCGAACGCTGTGGACGACGACCCCTTAGAATGTTGGCGTGCATTCGGTAGACGACAGCAGCAACAAGGTGGATCTGTCCTATTGGTCGCCTTCAGGAGGGACGTCGCTAACGTGACCTATCCACCGTTCATTCCTCCGCCCGGTTGGGGGGTGAGTGCGCTGCAGCTCCGGCAGAGTGATCTTCGCCTACCGCTGTCCGGCCTTGTCCAACTCGTCCAAGCGGGCATGTGGAGCGACCTTCGGTAATGGGCGCGTGATGTCGACTCTGCCGTTGAGCGCGCCTCCACCGGAAGCACCAACGAGAACAGCTTGCCTTGCCTACTTTGCCTCTGTCGCCACGTTAGTTCGAGCTCTTCCCGCGTTATTTTGGTACACGAACACGGTTGGACGGAACATGGGCGTACGTGAAACCCCACCCTCACGGGAAAGGGCACGTCTATCTGTTCTGATGCCGTAGAGCAGCTGTGAGTACGGCCGAGTGAATGGTTCAAAGTCATCTTTATTTACAAGCTGCGTGATACGGAAGACATGCTCATCGGGTTTTTATAATACCGGTCCCGATTTTGATAGGACTGGGCCCTATTGGTAGTCATCACCGGGGTTACTGGAGCCTGTCCTGTGACCACATGCTGTTGTGGCGATGAGTTAGTGCAGTATGGGTCCGCCAACAAGACACACCTAATCTGGGCAAGCCTGAGGTTCTTATTATTGGGGCGCCATCTTCAAACAACCGGGTTTACCACTTCTGAGCCGTTTTTCTTATCCCAATTTTCTTAGCGTTCTCCAAAACGTGAGCATTATGTTCTTATTGGGCACTTCCTGCGACCTAATACCTCGTGCGGCGGGATAGCCTCGTCTTTTTGACCAATCCTGAACTTCGTGTGCATGATCTCACTGGGATCCGCGTGGAGTGCAACTGCACGCTGTGGGCTATTTTCATAAAATGGGCGGTTTACCCCGCGCGCCCGTGCGGCAAAACCTCCCATGCCACAATAAAACCCCTGTTTTTTTCGAGAGTTTGTTGCTACTTCGATCGATCACAGCAGTGGGTTGCGGGCAGCACCAACGCTCCCGCTGGCGGAAGCTGTGTCCACCATGGAACAGTCAGCTGCGAGTCGAGTTGTGAGCTAATGAAGTGGAAGCTGGTGGCCAAATCATCCGCATTCAAGGATGCGGGGCGGCGATGTGTGCTGTTTGTTTCTAGCTGCGACGTTCATGTTCGTGTGGAAAGAGTGCTTGGCAAAGCTGCAAGCATCGGACCTGCAATGCGACGATGGAGCGTTGGCTCCAACGCTGATGACAGCTCTATCATGGTGAGGGTATGCGATTTGGCGTTCCCGCTTAGCAGGGTAACCTATGTCACCTAAAGCGCGCGCATTTTAGTTTCTCGGCCATCGCTTCACGTGATACTGCTGTATAACGTATACCCAACGGGATTTGAGGTGTAAACTACGAATTCGCGTCGAAACGCGTCCACACTAACTATTATTAGCACATAATAACGTGGGAAACGTGCGTACAGCAGCAGTAGCAGAGCACACGTACCAGGTACGAGTACGTATTGTTTATTGGTTGAGAAAGCAAATACTCTCCTACACCAGGATGTACGTATAAGTAGGGTGAGCGGCAGACTGCCAAGTTCCGTCTACGAGTACCGTCTGAGGCGGAGCAATTGCATGTACGTGCTAGGCAATTAAGATTCACACGTAAATTCAACACGATTGTATGTACAGCAGGAGTTGTTGCACACGTGTCGGGCCTACATGTTACCAAATGGGATCAGGGTGCCATGTGGGCCTCCGGCGGGTCCTGCGGAGGGCTGATTATATTTCTGCTGCCAGCACTATACGTATCAGGGAGCAGGGGGCAAAATGGGATGGGCCCCCGTCGGGGTCAAAATGCCAATGGGAACGGGGTGCCAGGTGGTAAAAAATGCATGTAAATCTGAAGAGCCTTGCACGTACGTGCAAGTTCTCCGCCGTTGGAATACTGTACTCGTATGGGGCTTCGCCGCTGCGGGCTGATGCCCGCCGCCGTGTCCGCGTGTGCCCGTTATTGGTCGAGATATGCAAGTATTAGAGTAAGCCAGCGGTACCTGGTACAACAACAGGCAGTACGCTCGACCAACCGTCCGTCAAACCGCGGATACCATTAATATTGCGGTCGTGCCGCAGCAGCTACAGAGCAGCAGCACAAAACAGCAACAAGCAAGCAGTACGTACGTACGTATGGCAGACACAAAGAGCACTACGCGATATCATACGCGTCTTAGGATACATAGTTCACTCGGCCAACCGCCGATCACCAGGGTACGACTGCTTGTCGTATAACAGTATATATATTATGTACAGCGTAAGGACCGACCAGTGGGACCAACGCTACCGCTATGTCCTAATTTCGGTGTGGGCCAGGCCAGGGTAGCGCGTTTGCCCGCCAACGTCTTGGCTTGTGTTAATATTAAAAGTACAATTTTCTACTATTCATACTAATATGAAAGCGATCAAGCGGCAGCTCATCGTACCTGACATCTACTGCAGTTCGACATGATTACTCTTGTTCCCGTGCATTGCATGAAGCCTGCTGCGCATTCTATAAATTCGTGCATTTATTTGGGGCATAACACCTCCGCTTCCAACCGCAATGTTTTTATTGTCTGGCCCTGCGCCTTCCCCCTGCACATGCCTCTGTGCTCGGTAGTGCCTATGGGTATGGTGCTTCAAATCATGACGGACAGCCAGCTGAAATGAGAACCGCGGACGAATACGGGCTTGTTTCTGCATTACCTATATCAGTGAGCCGATGATCACACGGGCCCTGAACTAAGCAAGAAGGATGTCCCGGAAGGAGCTCAGTCGACGCGGTCTTCAACGTCGCCTCCTGATACTCAACAAACTAAGAAGACTGGATAACATCCCATGTGAGGTCGTTTGTCTTTTAAGACTTGGGTGGCAATGCCCCATCAGGATATTTATTGCGTTCGAAATACAACAGTATTATTGGCCTTCCTACTGCGTACCGGTACTCGCTATTGTGTTTGGATGGCTTGTCTTACAAGTCTGAATGCTTCCGGTTTTTGCAGTGTGTCTGCGAAGGTGTGGTGGATTACGGCATGTATCTGTCAAGAAAGCCGCCTCTCGTCGATTTTTTTACCGAAAGCGCCACCGTGTGCAGTGCCTTTAGCATTGGACATGTTTATTTATCGACGCAAATATTTAGTTGGCAGTAGAAAGGCAGGTGATGAAAACGCAGGTGCATTCGATACAGGGTCAGCTAATACTGGCTAAAAACCTCAACCTGGGTGACTCTCCCGTCGTCAAATTCAACTACATGATCCTGCGTTTGCAGAGCAGCGTGGACATCTCCAAAAATAGGAGGTTGAAGCTTACGTCTTGGTTATTGTTGGTCGTTAGTTGCAACTCGCGTCCGGTGTGGTAGGGGGAGGGGGGGGGGGGGGGGGCGGGGGCGGGGGGGGAGGGTGTACCCATGTCATGCATGGCCGTAGTCGTATGACCATAGACTTCGCATCCCTACAATGCCTGGACGGAGCACGTCTTGTTTTCACTGACCGGGCAGATATTGCTTGCACCAAGCGCGATGCGCCGTGAGGTGTTGAGCGAGTCGCACGAAGGGTGAGCTGCATCCTAAAAAACACCTGTGAGGCGGACTTGCACATAGATGACAGCGTAGAATATTTGGTATGGATTCTGGTGTGTCTACTACCAGAGGCAGCAATGGGGGTACTATGTGTCTGCCTCGTGAGTGCCTTACCATATACGTACTGATACGGTAGTAGTTTCCCTCGTGCGTCGCTCAAGTTCTCCACCCCGCACAAATGATCTAACTTGACCGATAGCCGTCGTGACCGCCAAAGCCCAAAAAAAAACGGTGCCATGGTTGTCTAGGTAGCTCTCGCAGTGAGAGGCGTATTTTACAGCATCTCCGCGAACCGACGCCAACCTAACCTACCTAAATATAGAAATGGGGGGGGGGCATTGACGCTCGTGCCATGTGGATCCTATTGATGGTTAGTCATGTGCCTTTTGTCGTGCGCCCTGTGTGGTGGGGTTAGGGGGGTGGGTCGAGTGTCGTGGCTTGGACATGTTGATCGTCAGCAATATGATGCCTCATGTGTGTGGAGGGGGGGGGGGGAGGGGGGGGGGGGGGTCTCTTGACCCTTGACTCTTCTGGTGACCTTTTTTGTCAACACTCGGGTTGTGTCTTCCGTCCTGTGTTTGCGTGGGCGGGTCTTGCATCTGGTGTCTTGCGGATATTATTGTTCGCTACACGTGTGTGTTGCACGTATATGGGGGGAGGAGGTGTTGAGCAATTTCTCCTGGATTTTGTTGATCGTTCTGTGCCGAGCGGGGGAAGAGGGGGGCGGGGGGGGTCTTCATTCTTGTGTCTTGAATGTTATTGGTTATTAGTAATATCATGTGTCCTGTGTGGTGGCTGGGAGGGGCGGGAGGCTTCTCAGCCCGTCTGCGTTGTGGGTAGTATTGATCGTTACTCTCGCGTTTGCTCTCTTGCGTCCTGTTTGGTGTGGGGGAGAAGAGGGGTAGCTGTTGACCCTTGTGCATAGTGGATGCCTTGCGTCTGGTGAGGCGGGGGGGGGGGGGGGGGGACTCTTGACCCTTGTGTGTTTTGGATACTGTCGATCGTTGGTGGTGTATCTTGCGTCTTGTGTCCTGTGTGGTGAGTGGGGGGAGGAGAGGGGTATTGTTGACCCTTGTGCCTAGTCCATACTATTGATCGTTAGTCGTGTGTCTTCTGTCTTGCGTCCTGTGTGTTGGGGGCGGGGGGGTCTCTTGAACCTTGTGCGGTGAAGATGGCTTGCTTCCTGTGTGGCGGGGGGAGGGGGCTGTGGCCCTTTCGGCGTGCAAGTAATATTGATCGTTGTGTGTGTTGTGTATTGCATTGTGTGCTTGTGTGTGTGTTTTTTCTCCTCCCCACTCATTATTCTCGCCCTACACACTCTCCAGCTTACTCCCAGTAGTCACTTAAATCCGGGGTCACATAGCGGGCGCTCCTCCCCCACCCCTCTACGGTACGTGCCTTGATTTTTTTTTTATCGCGGATTTCATACAGCATTTCCTTCCCTCGTTGACTCGCGTCGAATTTTGCAAACTCACGCTGGCCCTTTCTACAATTTCTTAGACTCGAAAGCATGACCTGAGCGGGAATAGTCACGAGGTCTAGCTACTATACCACCGGGGGCGCGGGCGTGGGGGGAGGGGCTCTTTCGTCTTTTTTCTTGTGCTGTCTTTGTTCTTGACAGTATCGTGCGTGTTGTGTGGTGAGGGGGAGAAGGGGCGGAGGGAGGAGTTGCTCTTGGCTCATTTGCTCTGAGGATATTTGTGATCGTTAGTCCTGTGTCTTCTGTCTTGCACCCTGTGTGATGGGAGGGATCTTGAGCGTTGCGTATATTGGGTATGATGATCGTGAGTGGTATAGTCCGTCCTGTGTAGTGGGCGGAGGGGGGCAAGGGAAAGGGGCGGTCTTGGCCCTTGTGCCTTGTGGGTATTATTAATAGTTATCGTTAATCGCGTGCGTTCTGTCTTTCGTCATGTGTGGCGGGGGCTGGGGTGGGGAGTTATCTTGGCCCGTGTGGCTCGCAGTTATCATGAATTATTGTGTGTCTTGTGTCTTGCACCTTGTGTGTTTGGGGGGTGTTTGAGTATGGTGTCTTGGGTTTTGGCGACCGTTAGTTGTATCTTGCGTCCAGTGTGGTGTGGGGGAGGGGCGGGGGGGGGGCGGGGGGGGGGGGGATGGGCTCTTGACCGTTGTGCCTTTTAGATATTTTATATATTGTTTCTTGTGTGTCTTGTGGTGGAGGGCGGTGATCTTGACACTTGTGCCTGTATATAGTTTTGGTCGATACTTGTGTGTCTTGTGTCTTGCATAGTGTGTGTGGGAGGTGTTCGCATGACCATGCGTGGCTGTAGACGCATGGCTGTAGACCCTCGCATCCCTAAAATACATGTCGGGTTTCACCGACCAGGCAGACGTTGGTTGTGCCTTGATACTGTACCTTGTGCTGCGGAGGGGGGGATTGGAGATCTTGATATATATATATATATTTGCTGTTGTTTCGTCAGCTTAATGCCATTGCATTTGTTCTCGTTCACAGCGCTCGAGCCCCGTGCCGCTCGTATACGATTGCAGGTCATCAGGCCCGTGGCTGCCGTGCTGTTTAGCAAAGGCCTGGCGCACCTTCAAGGGGAGCTAAAGGAACACAAGGACAACGTGAGGACGACGGCGCCCTTGGCGACTCGGACAGCGAGCCTGACAACGTCTGCACCGTACAACACGTGCGAAAGTTCTTCCGGCCGCCCGGTGTATGCCCAGCGGGGGCTGACAACGAGACCTCCGACTCGATCTTCCCGACCAATTAGGTCGCTGAATGGTTTTTCCGGTATCTAGAGGTATGTGTTTACCAGGACTTTGCACAGTGTCCAAGCGCTCCGCGTAGCCGCTTCTATACTTTTAGGACTTGTGACGATGTCGCACGGTGCGGAATTGCATATTAAAGGTTCTTGGAATGCGTTGCGGTTATATATATATATATTGATAATATGTTTCGGTGTTGATTGCTAGCGTTGCGGTACGGATCTCCAAATTTGAATACTCGGTGCGTGCGGTCTGGTTTTTAATGGGCTACAATCCTACGGTGAGGTTAAACCGCCGCACGTAACCGTCATGTCCATCAAAGGCTACTACCTTATGTAGTTTACGCATTGCTACTCGCGTTTACTCTATCCCTTCCATGTAGTTCTACCCCTGGTGTTCTCATGCATGAGAGAACCGAACAATATACTTGTAACATAGTGTACACATAGGTTGCGCTATTTCTCCCGTGGATGCTCCAGTAGGGGACCCCCTCGTGCCAACCAATGCACCACTTGACCCACGTCCATCTGTAACGCGCAGACCCTTCGAAAGGACCAACGTGTTCGCCGATAATGGCTTGGATCTTCGCCCGTGTCCTGTCAAGTCACATCCGCGGACTAACAACTTACCTGAAGCCCTACCTCCGTGAGAAACATCGCCGGAGGAGGAGGAGGACTACAAGTACTCAGAGGAGGAGGAAGAAGGGGGTAGCTCCGATGCCGAGGCAGAATGCTTCTTCAGCGGTCGTGCGGCGCAGGACCGCGACGCCTACATGTCTATGAGGGATCCGCGTACTCCACTGAGCAAGACAACCCTGTCTTTGGTTCACGCTACCACACACCCGTAGGCACTACTACTAATAGCGGGATAGTCTGGGCACTGTTAGCAGATGCTGTGTTTTGTTGTCATGGAGGCGGGTGGGGTGGGTTGGAGCGGAGGGGGGCTCGGGAGGCGATTATTTGTTTTGTCTGATAAAATTCTGTAGTTCCCCCCTCCCTTTCGAACATTCGTTCCGTGTTGAAGATATATATAGGGGACACATACTTCTATGTCACCTTGGCGTGCAGAAGCTGTGTGGCGTGCGTGGGTTGTCAGCCGATATGTGTTGTGCGTTCGTGGAGGCGGGGGTGGACGGTCACGGAGCGCCTTTTGCTTTCGGCTTGGCTAAACGCATACACCGGCCCCCTTTTCTGCACACATCAGTTCACCTGTAGGTAATGGACTCAGGGATGCGCGGCTTCACGCGTAGTGGGTACGGTCAACTGACTTTGTATTCTGCTTACGTGCAGTAATAGGGGGGAGGGGGGGGGGGGTTGGCGATTGACGACTTCACGCCTTTTATTGCCATCCCACGTTTCACTCACGGGGGAGGAGGTAGGGGGGACGGCTACCCCTCCCCCCCTTCCCAAATTGACTATTATTGTAGATATGTAGACATAAACTTTAAAGTGTCACCTGGCATACAGAAGGTGTCTGGGGATGTGCGACCTCACTTTTTTTGGGCATTGCTAAGTCTTGTGGTATTATTTTCTCTTCCACGCGCGGGGGGGGAGGGGATGGACTGTGTAGCGATAGATGGCTTTACGCTTTTGAATACCATCTCACTTCTCGTTCACATAGAGGTAAACCATGGAGTAGTTGGGGGCCTTGTTGCTGCCATGCGTTCGTATCTCTGTTGGAGCGCAGTCGGTGTGTTGCTTATCTGACTTTTATCTTGTCTTCGAGAGGAAAACGGTAAATAGGTGTAGGTTTTTTTAAATAGTGCGGAGGATTCATAGTAGATTGTCTCCGGTTGTCGGGCCAATATATCATGTACGGGTGTTGGAGGAGATGCGTCTATGTATTTTCTTGGCACGGCTGAAGGAATTCCAAGGTGTTGGTCCAGTCTAAAATCTTGTAAACACCCAAAGGAAGTCATGATTGTTTCGTACGAATGAAATGACGCTGGGTGACGGCAAAATCGGCGATGACTGCTCGAACTAATGAATACCAGGATAACTAAAAATAGTTATGTACCCCCACACGACCTCTCCCTGCTCCACATTGTCAACCAAAGGGCATTGTACATTCACGTTGTCGAAACAAGGAACTCTGTGCCTGGTACGTTTCCAAACGTGGGTACGTTGTGACGCGTACATTGGACAATCCGGGGACGTTGTGACGCGTACTTTGGACGATCTGCGGACGTTGTGAACATTTTACGTTGGCCAATGACTGACCTTGAGATTTGTGGCTCAAGGTGTTTCTGGTTCAGGTCAACCAGAGTACACTCTCAAGGTATCCCAGTGGCCACCTGTGTAGCCATTGTCGGTGACAACAGCTTTCAACCCAGGTACTTCAGCACACTCCTGCCTGAACAATATGTTGGGGACGTAACCTATCGAGAGGCATTACCGACGACAATGGATCGAGGAACGTGCCAATCGATAGTTTTTGCCGACGACAATAGACCCGTCCATTGCACCAAATTATATTGCTATTGCAGGAGCACACTGATGCTACTATATAACCCGAACAATGGATAATGATATGATGTTGCAACACGTTGAAACCTTTTCATTTCACAAATATGTATACCTAGAACCATACATACCTTCCTAAAAAATCAATAACACTTAATCAATCTATAATTGTTTGTGAATGAAAAGGTTTCCACATGTTGCAACATCATAGCAATATCCCTTGTTCGGATTATATAGCATCAGTGCGCAGAATGATTGTTTAAAATTGTCCTGTTGACCCGGGCAGCATCCAGGGGAGCCGCTGGCCTATACCTTTGACAAGAAATCACATACCTGGTATAGAATACGCGCGTTCGGTTTATCACAATACTTGTAAAATTTGGGAAAAATGGATTATAGACGAGGCATATTACGCAGCTTGCAAAGTTGAGTATCAACTATTTAATCAGTCGAACTCACAGCTGACGTATTTCAAAATTTATAAAATATTTATAGATTGATTGTCAATTTGAGTGTTATTGATTTTTTAGTATGGTATGGTTCTATTAACAATAAATACATGTGAATAATTCAGAGAAATTTTCGTTTTCATTTTCATTGTTTTTGCTGTGTTACTGCTGTGCCGTGCTGTGCTTAAATTTATCTTTCGTACTTACGAGTACAGACAGAAACAGAGCATATCGAAAGAAGAAAATAAGTACCCGCCTACCTGGGGTGTATACGTACGTACAACAAGTGAGCGAGCGTAGCGGAAAACTGCCCGCGACGCGAAGCGTTTATGTACGTACGTACGCACGACATCCGCGACGTGAGAAGCTTATGTCGCGTCCGCCGAGCAGTTTTCTCCTGAAGCATGGCGGCGGGACTCTTGGCATTATCAAGTCGCCAGTTTGCAACTACAATGAGCAGTTTGCAACTACAATGATTGTTTGCTGCCCTCGATGAAATGCATTCGAGCGCTGTTCTCGGTTTGCTTGTCTTTTTGTGTGTGAAGTCGCAGGTGGAGTTGTTGAGAGTGACCGGAGAGGCCAGTCGAGACCAGCACAGACGGAACCCCAGAGTACTGTGTTGGGCTCAGGCAGAGCGTCTACTTGTTGACTATCGGTACCACTTATTATAGTACTCGGCGAGAACATATATCCAGCAGCAGCAGCACACGAAGACGGCACGAGCACCCGCACCAGTACCACAGCAATGGGATCGATCTCAGCAGAGACTCAGCCCACGGACAACCCGCGCGGTTGCAGGCAAGATCAGCTATTATTAGTATAGATGACGGGCTCGAAGGAATGAGGTGGATGCGTGTTCTAGGGGACAAGAGCTTGCGGGCGGCGTCCAACGGTATCCTCCCAAACCTGAAAAGAAGCCCATTCGACACGTTTGTTGACTGTAAAAGACCTGCTCGTGCGTCGATAGACGATAGACGTTTGTTGTACAGTAACTGTAAAAGACCGCTCGATCTCGACAGATACTCAGCCCACGAGCAACCCGCTCGGTAGCGGGAAAGATCAACTAGTATAGATGACGGGCTCGAAGAAATGAAGTGGATGCATGCTCTAGGGGGCAAGAGGTTGGCGGCGGCGTCCTACGGTATCCTCCCAAACCTGAAAAAAAGCCCTTTTGTTGCCATTCGAGGCGGATGCAACAGTAGTAGTACTCGTAGCTGATGTTTTTCATCTACGCCACCCTTGCACAAGAAGACAGCACTACAACAGAAGCAGGCACCTGGTCTGGTGTACAGGCGTCTCCCCAACTCGGTATGGGTGTCTGAGCCAGCTCTTGTATTCATCGCCACCCTTGCACAACAAGACGGCACTCCAGCAGCACTCCCCAACTCGGTATGGGATATGGGATATGTCGGTGGTATGGTGTATGGGAAAACCACCGTATGTGGTATGGTATGTGTCGACGGTATGGTACGACACAGTATATAGTATGGTACGTTTGCGGTATGATACCATGGTACGATGTCGTGGATGTATTATATGGATAAATTTGCCTGGTGGTATGGTATGTTTCAGTATATAAGGTCCGTAAGGGTCGAAAACGTCGTACGAATATTATCTGTAACGAGCTTATATATCGGCCATTGGAAAGTGTTCGAAAATATAAGCCTTGCGGACAGACAGACAGATTTGCATTTACCAAAACAGAGACTCAATTCTACAAACTGAGAATTATTCATATATAACTATATCATTCAATCGTGAACTTCTGTCCGCTTTGCATACTTTGGTGTACTTTTTCATCCCGAGCGAACGTAGCGGGCGGCGTAGGCCGCCCGCGGAGCGAACCGCCTTGTATTTACCTATTTTTACTAATAAATTTGGTCCTCACTTACAATGCCCCCCCGTGATAGATACGTTACGTAGATGTGTAGATACCCATTTGCTATGTAATTAGTTTCTGGAATATTCTCAACAAAAGACGGGAAAACAAACAGGGTCGGTAAAAAAAAAAAAACGAAATACGTAGGGTGTTTGTTTGCGAAAGAGCCGATGGTGGGTCCGAGAATCACAACAACAGGCTATATATATTAAATAAACCAAAACAGAAACGGGTTTACTTGCCAGAACCCAAAAAGATCAATCACAGCAGCAGCATTCTCGCGTCTACAGCGTCAGCTGCCATCGCATCATCATTCCCCGCGGCCGCCGTTGCCGTTAAAGCAAATTTAATGCAACTGCCGCACCACTGCTCGCCCATACGTTGCCTGATCCCCCTTCCCGTGCCGCGCCGCCAACAGCTGCGCTTGCCACCTACAGAAAAATGTGTTTTTTTCCACGCTTCCACATAGGTGGCCACTTGGGTATCTACGTTGCGGGAGGTTGTTGTGGCGAAACCACAACCCTATTTTAGCACGTTGCCGCGACGGGGAAAACGTATATACCGCAACGCTTGCGTAATGTACCAAATGCACCTCGATTGCGAAACGTCCTGTCGGGAAGTTTGCATAATAACGTTTGACGTTGTTGTTAGGTTTGTGTATTAAGGATGTTCTTGCAGCGATTATTGTTTTTGAGATTTTCTTTTTCTCCAACACATACATGACACATTCGCAATTAATGTTATTACGGGGGTCTATATTTAACGGGACCAAATTTTGTTAGTAAAAATGGTCAAATATATAGGTTTTTATGCACACCATAGGTCCTGTTAACTATGGACCCCCGTAATAGGGTAATGCTATTTTATAAATTTTGAAATACGTCAGCTGTGAGTTCGACTGATCAAATAGTTGATACTCAACTTTGCAAGCTGCGTAATACGCCTCGTCTAAATTCCATTTTTACCGAATTTTACAAGTATTGTAATAAACCGAACGCGCGTATTCTATACGTGATTCTTTGTCAAAGATATAGGCCAGCGGCTCCCCTGGATGCTACCCGGGTCAACAGGACAATTTAAAATAATCATTCTGCGCACTGATACTATATAACCCTATTTGCGACCCGGTGTCGTAATTTCTTAATTGCGACACGGTGTCGCAAATAAGCCGCTTATTTGGAACATCGCGTCACGTCCGCGGCACATACCTCAGACTGGCTCCGTACCGTCAGGGATGTGTTGGCATGGTGCAGGGCCATCATTGAAGCTATCGCATTGCCGAAACGGGCCAGAACTCGAGGAGATATCTGGCCTCTTGGTGCACCCGCAAAACGTTCAGATCGGTGTGGCAAATATGGCTTAGTTGCGACACGCGTGTCGCAAATACCGTGTTTGTGACACCGCGACGTGGTTGCCGCACACGCTCCGGACCGGCATAGCGCTATCAGTAGAGTCTCAGCATGGCATAGGCTACCATTGAGGCCATCGTGTAGCCAAAACGGGCCAGTACTCGAGGAGATATGGGGTATCCTGGTACAACACCCGCATATCCTTCTGGCCGTCGCAAATACCGCATTTGTGACACCGCGCCGTGGTTGAACGCTCCGGATCAACGAGGTACTACCAGTAGAGTCTCAGCATTGTGTAGGAATAACATGCAAGCTATCGTGTAGGCTAAACGGGCCAGTACTCGAGGAGATATAGGGTATCCTAGTACACCCAGGCTGATTTCGCAAATAAGCCTTGTTTCGCGTGTATCCAGAACGGGCCATTACAGTAGTAGATACTGCTGTGTGTGGTATCCTGGTCATTATCTTGGTGCACTGTCAGAATAGTCAGCCTGGTGTTGTAAATTCGCATTTGACGACATCGCACGACGTTTGTCGCGCGCGCCCCGTTTAGACCAGGACAACCACGGTGGCTTATTTATAGCATGAGCTCGGATTATAACACTGTACAGCATGTTTCCACGAGTACGTCTATCGTTAGCCACACAGGTGGCCACTGGGATACCTTGAGAGCGTGCTCTGGTTGACCTGAACCAAAACCACCTTGAGCCACAATTCTCAAGGCCAGTAATTGGCCAACGAAAAGTGTTCACAACGTCCGCAGATCGTCCGAAGTACGCGTCACAACGTCCCCGAATTGTCCAATGTACGCGTCACAACGTACCCACGTTTGGAACCGTACCAGGCATAGAGTTCCTTGTTTCGACAACGTGAATGTACAATGCCCTTTGGTTGGATAATGTCTAGACTCTCAGTCGTTAGTTCATACTGACAATATGGAGCCGGGAGAGGTCGGGTGGGCGTACATAATTATTTTTAGTATACAACTGGTATTAATTAATTCGAGCGGTCACCGCCGATTGTGTCGTCACCCAGCGCCGTTTCACTCGTACGAAACAATTATGACTTCTTTTTGGTGTTTACAAGATTAGACTAGACCAATACATTGGAATTCCTTCAGCCGTGCCAAGAAACTACATAGACGCATCTCCTCCAACACCCGTACATCATATACTAGCTCGACAGAGGAGACAATCTAATACGAATCCTCCGCACATACTAATAAGAACTACACCTATTTACCGTTCTCCTCTCGAAGACAAGATAAAAATCAGATACGCAACACACCGACTGCGCTCCAACAGAGATACGAACGCTTGGCAGCAACAAGGCCCCCAACTACTCGATGGTATACCTCTACGTGAGCGGGAAGTGAGATGGTATTCAAAAGCGTGAAACCATCCATCGCCACACAGTCCCTCCCCCCCCCCCCGGCCCCCCGAGCGCCTAGAAGAGAGAATAATACCCTAAGACTTAGCAATGCCTAAAAAGAGTGAGGTCGCACATCCCCACACACTTTCTGCATGCAAACTGACACAGTAAAATATGTGTCCATATATCTACATTTTGTCAATTTGGGAAAGAGGGGAGGGGTATCCGTCCTCCCTACCCCCTGCCCCGTGAGTTAAACGTGGGGTGGCAATAAAATAAGGCGTGACGCCGTCCATCGCCACCCCCCCGTCCCCCCTATTACTCCACGTAAGCAGAATACAAAGTCAGCTAACCGTACCCACTACGCGTGAAGCCGCGCATCGTCATATGGCCTCTGCATGCCATGGTGACAAGGAACCCTGAGTCTATTTCTTACAGGAGAACTGATGTGTGCGGAAAGGGGGGCCGGTCTATGCGGTTAGCCAAGCCGAAAGCGAAAGACGCTCCGTGACCGTCCACTCCCGCCTCCACGAACGCACAACTGATATCGGCTGACAACCCACGCATCACCACACAGCTTCTGCATGCCAAGGTGACGTGGACGTATGTGTCCAATATATGTATCTGCAACACGTACGAGTGTTCGAAGGGGAGGGGGGAACTACAGAGTTTTATGAGACAAAACGATAAATTCGCTTCCCGATCCCCCCCCCCCCCGCTCCAACCAACCCCGCCCGCCTCCATGACAACAAAACACAGCATCGGCTAACAGTGCCCAGACTATCCCGCTATTAGTAGTAGTGCCTACGGGTGTGAGGTAGCGTGAACCGGAGACAGGGTTGTCTTGCTCGGTGGAGTACGGGGATCCCTCATAGACATGTAGGCGTCGCGGTCCTGCACCGCACGACCGCTGAAGAAGTATTCTGCCTCGGCATCGGAGCTGCCCCCTTCTTCTTCTTCTCTTCCTCCTCCTCTGTGTACTTGTAGTCCTCCTCCTCCGGCGACGTTTCTCACGGAGGTAGGGCGTTAGTCCGCGGATGTGACTTGATAGGGCACGGGCGTAAGTCCAAGCCATTATCGGCGAACACGTTGGTCCTTTCGAAGATTCTGAGCGTTTACAGATGGACGTGGGTTAAGTGGTGCATTGGTTGGCACCAGGGGATCACCTACTGGAGCATCCACGGGAGAAATAACGCAACCTATGTTTATACTATGATACAAGTATATCGTTCGTTTCTCTCATGCAAGAGAACACCGGGGTTAAAACTGCATGAAAGAGACAGAATAACCGCGAGTAGCAATGCGTAAAGTACAAAGGTAGTAGCCTTTGATGGACAATACGGTTATATCCGGCGGTGTAACCTCGCCGTAGGATTGTTGTCCATTACAAACCAGACCGCACCCGCCGAGTATTCAAATTTGGAGATCTGTGTTGCAACGCTAGAAATAAAGAATCACAATCAATACCGAACCGTGTGATCAATATTAAAAAAAAACGCAACTCATTCCAACAATCTTTGATGTACATTTCCAACAACCTTTCATATACAATTCCGCACCGTGCGGTATCATCACAAGTCCAAACTGTATAGAAGCGGCTACGCGGAGCGCTTGGACACTGTGCAAAGCCTTGGTAAACACATACCAGATACACGAAAAAAACTCAGCGACCTAATTGGCCACCAAGATCGAGTCGGAGGTCTTGTTGTCAGTCCCCGCGAAGGCATACACCGGGCGACCGGAAGAACTCCCGCACATGTTTCTACAGTGCTGACGTCGTCAGGCTCGCTGTCCGAGTCGCCAAGGGCGCCGTCGTCGTCTCTGGCGCTGCCCTTGTGTGCCTTTAGCTCGCCCTGAAGGTGCGCCAGGCCGTTGCTAAACCGCACGATAGCCACGGGCCTATTGACCTGCAATTGTATATGAGCGGCACAGGGCTCGAGCGCTGTGAACGAGAACAAAGGCAATAGCATTAAGCTGACGGAACAACAGCAAAAATATATGTATCAATATCTCCATCCCCCCCGTCCGCAACACAAGGCAGAGTATCAAGGCACAACCAATGTCTGCCCGGTCGGTGAAACCCGACATGCTCCGTTCAGGTATTGTAGAGATGCGAGGGTCTGTATCCATGCGTCTACAGCCACGCATGATCATGAGAACACCTCCCACACACACTATGGAAGACACAAGACACACAAGTATCGATCAAAACTATATATAAGGCACACGTGTCAAGACCACCGCCCTCCACCACAAGACACACAAGAAACAATATATAATATTGATATAGCACAATGGTCAAGAGCCCCTCCCCTCCCCCGCCCCTCCCCCCACCACACTGGATGCAAGATACAACTAACGGTCGCCAAAACCCAAGACACCATACTCAAACACACCCCAAACACATAAGGTGCAAGACGCAAGGCACACAACAATTAATGATAGCTGCGAGCCACACGTTGGAGTAGGGTTAGGGTTAGGGCTAGGGTTAGGGTTAGATTGGCGGTGCCGGTATATTGGTTGATGGTGAAGGGTTGTGGGGGTTTCTTCCCTAAAATAGGAAACAAATAACTAGAAAAGACTTTCTGTACTACGACTGCAGCTAGCTGCTGCTCTAGAATTTTATTTCTGACGACACAGAACGATCACACATGAAATACTCACCGTAACGTGACCGACGCAAGTGATGTCTCGTATTTTTTACTACTATACTATGTTGAACGTGGATGCATGAGAGTTGTCTAGAGTGGTGTGATGACGAAGTTCACTGCATTTTAGACAACACACACAACCCAGAGTCTACGTCGCCTTCGGCCTTCTCCAAGAAAACATATAGCAATACACGAAAAACGCCGCGATGTGTGTTAAGAAGAAGACGGTTTCAATTGCAAAACGTATCTTCACCAGCAGCCAGTGCTGAACCAAATCCTGCACGTTAGTCCATGTGCAACGTCACTGGCAAGTAAAGACAAGCACCTCAGCGACCAACCCAACCATATTGAGAGTCCTCGTACGACCCACGGACCACAGGTAACTTGCAACAAGGAAATTATTTTTTCTTCTGGCTAGAGTCAGCAGGCACGATACGCAATAGCTCGTCAAAATATGGATCCAGGGTCGATCTGAGACCATCAATCATTGAGGTGTGCGCACTCTTGGCAACCCCTTGATCCCTCCATCGGTGTACGACCGCCATTCTCTCCGCCCACCCACTCCCTGGCGATACCCACCCGCTATGCGCGGACTCATACCTCTGCCCCTGCCCCCACCGTCCCGGCCGCGACGATGGATGATGTCAACGAATCCTGCATTGAGGGGTTAGGAGGGAACATTCGAGGTGTGGCCACGGCAGTGCTTAAACGCTTGGGCGGTGCTTGCTTAATCACCCCCCTGACGCCCCCGCGGCGACTTCTATGATCGGGAGTCATGCGCGTTTCGCAAACACCAAAGCATAGCTTTGCCGTTGGCTGGCTATCTTCCTGATTATGGAAATGACGAAGAGGGTGCAGAGATACCGGCGGTAGCCCTGAATACGAGGGACGCAACAAGAAGACAAGAATAGCTTTGCCGTGACAGCAGTGATTGGTTGTCCGAAAACGACTTCGAAGACTTTCCGCTGATGTAAGTGAGCAGCCACTCTTGTACATCGGACAGGTACGCGTCCAATCATCAGTTGAAAACTGGACAGAATAGACAAAGCCAGGTACACCCTGGCCTTTTTGAGCTAAAATCAGGTACCTCCGAGAGCGTCGAGACGACGGTACGCAGGCCTAGGCTATTGCCTGCGGACTTTGTGACGCGCACGAGAGAGAAGCGTCAGCCGAAGAGGGTGGTGTTAGGAGAGATGGTCGGGAGTAAGGACTACTCCAGAGGACAGGAGTGGGACTGGATGAGGTATCATGAGGAAGACCTCAAGGAGTTTGGCACCACAAGCCCGAAGGGTGGCGCTAGGCAGGACAGAAGACCGACAGATGGTTCCGACGGATCTAGGAAGGGGCGGAGGTCTTCATGCGGAATGGCATAAGGATGAGAAGGAAGCATCGGCAGAACGGCACAGGATGGCTTCAACCGCCACTACAACCGTCGACGATAATGCACGCGCGCAGGAGGCTAGGGAAAGGGGGGGGCGAAAGGGGGACGAGGAGACAAGGGGAGAGGGGGGGTGTTCTCGTTATCGTGCATGGCCGTAGTCATATGACCATAGTCCCACACATCCCTAAGCACGTCGGGTTTTCACCGACCAGGTAGACTTTGCTTGAACCAAGCATGAAGCGCCGTGAGGTGTTGGGCGAGTTAAATGAAGGGTGAGCTTCATCCTACTAAGAACCGCTTTAGAGGCGGATTTGCTGGCATATGGATGACAGCATCAATTAATTTAACTTCTGGTTTGTCCACTTCCAGAGACAGCAATGGGGTTACTATGAGACTGCCTCGTGGGTGCCTCACCATATTCACACTACATGACACAATCACCCCCCTTGTGCAGAGTGAAGGTTCTCTCCGCACACAAATGGTCTAGCTTGACCGCCAGCCGTGGTGACCGCCAAAAAAAAACAAAACAAAAACAGTACCCTGGCTGTCCAGCTCACGCAGTGAGAGGCATGTTTTACAGCGTCGCCGCTAACCGACATCAACCCAACCTATATATATACCAGGTAAATAGTATGGGGGGGTGGAGAGAAGGCGGTCTGCTTAAAAGACTGCATGTGGCCATCATCGTCGTGATACGCTCCCTTGTTTGGGCCCCAAGGAATTACCATGTGGTGCCACCCGGGCAACTTTGCTCGTCTCTATGCCCCAGTGCCTGCCTGTCGTTGTATATTCCCCCCCCCGCTTTTTTGTCCGTTTTTGTCCCTTTTTTTTGCTTTTCTCTTTTTTTACTTATTTCTTATTTTTCATGTCTGCCCCTCTTTGTGTCGTTTTTGTCTCTCTCGTTTGCCCCCCTTTGCGTCGTTTTTGTCTCTCTCTATCTTACTTAACGCTTTTTGCTTTCTGCCCTTTCTTTTGCTTTGCTTCGTCGTCTTCCTTTCCTTTGTTTATCTCTACGAAATAGTTATTTTTCTTCCCTGGCGTTCTTGGTGGTGGAGTAAGTATGCTTGTTTTTTACATATCGTCTGCACCACTCACGTAGCTTGCGAGCCTGCAATCTGCGAGAGTCTGCGTATTCTCTCGTGCATTTCCTTTCTTGTTTTCATTCTTGCTTTCGTGATTGCATTTGTATTTTTTCTCTTCTTTTCTTGTGGCGATGACTTGTGGCGATGAGTGAATGGGAAAACAACAACAACAATAACAACGATTTAAGTCTGCCCAATGGCAGGGATGCTGGCGTGCAATTTGTACTTGGCTTTAGTATTCAACAAGTTTTAGTCCAAAAGTATGTCCAGGTATTTAAATATTTGATTTTTTTTTTCATATTAGCTAAAACCCAAAGAAATATACTATTACCTCGTGCAAGGATTTCATAAGGAGCGGTAATAATAAGGCCGACGCAAGAGGAACGGGTCCCCTCGACAGCAGCAGAGTGTTAACACAATACACAGCAGCAGCAACAGCAGGAACAACGACGGCAGTAACTATTGATAGTACACTGCTGCATCTTCACTCAAAACGGGGGAAGAGTGCACGGACAAAGCGTGTAGACAAGAATAGAAATTGAATTGCAAAAATAAACATTTACCAGGTGCGCACGAACTCTTAGTTTTTCAATCATGCTGCAGGGGCGCCCCAAACCAAAATACTGACACTCCAGGACTTGTGAATTTGTTTGATTGCGCTGCCAAGAGGGGTTGTCTAAAACCATGTGATCATCAGTATTCAAAACATTTTATTTCCTTCTTTCCCCCTGAGGTCACAACCAAAGATGTCATGAGGCATGTCACGCAACGCAAGACGTGCGCTGTCAAGGGTCGAGGGCCGAGTGTTGTACACTAAAACCTATATGTTCGACATCAGAGAGCAACGGAGACTGCCTAGGGTTTCTACACGCCACCGTCTTGATACAAACAGATGGATCCCCCGCAGTGGTTCCAGTCACCACGTACAAGTAGACTTTCGTCCCAAAATATAAGCATTTGTCCCGCGGAACGATAGGCGTCGCATACATGTACCGACGAACACGCGTGACCATAAACGCCTTCCACCGGCGAGGTTACCATGACGGCTGTTGTGATACCGGATGTCTGGTCACGATCTGCGGTAGAACTGGTGCGCGATGCTCTGTATAAATCGGTTTCCGGTTGGCATGGGCTTGCATGCTGGATATATGCTTACTACGGCGGAGGCCTCCCACACCACAGGCAATGCCAGCTTCGCCTATGTTTGTTGCTGCTGTTCTCTCTGGGTTCGATGCATTCGTCAACAACATGTGGGACACGAAATATAGATGTGTCGAGACGAATATTTGGACACTTTACCATGTGCCGTCCACAACCCTGCGGGAGATCGGAGGCGAATACCGCCAACCTAGCTTTTTAGTACCGCTACTTGTATGTATGTTCTTGCTCACCCCAAACCAACCTTTGATTGGCTCTGTTGGTCTCTCTGGGCTCGCTATATCGGGCAGAGCATGTCGGTGACGAAAGATAGCTGACGTCTAAAATATATAAATGCTCATAAACACGTAAATAGTTATGTGCGGGAAATCAAATGCGAACACCGCTAACCTAGCTTTGACCGAAATGGAGCTTTTTGCACACGAAACGTGTTTATTTTGTGCTGCTATTGTTGTGGATATTCTTGCCCACTCCAAAACGAACCTGCCACTAGCCTATCTGTGTGTTTGCTGTGCTATTTGAGTTCGATACATTCGGCGAAAAATGTCGCGGACGAAATATAGCTGATGTCGAGAAGAATCCATGACGCCACCACTCGTCGTCGACACCCTTGCCAGAGTTCCAATGCGAATACCCCAGACCTAGCCAAGAAAGAAAAATTCCGTGGCCTTTAAACAAAAACAGAATGCGCTTATTGAGTGCCGATGTAACTATGGATAATTTTGCCCGCCTCAATACAAAAACATGGCACTTGTCGATGTTTGGCGCTGCTGTTCTCTATGGGTTCGATTATTTGGTTGAAATATGTCAGGAACGAAAAATAGCTGACGTCGAGACGAATATGTTACCATTTTTCGTGTCATCTAGCCGATAATCGTGCAGAAGAGAAATAGTAATGCCAGCAGACGAAGATAACTCACAATATCTTGGGTTCTTACTCTCAAACTGCGCCTTAAATACTGCTGTGAATATGCAGGCACGCTCACAGCGCCTATCCAGGTAGGGGGGACCAGTAATGGACATGCCACGACGGCCACAACAGCATGCCGCCGCGGCGATAGCCATCCCGAACCACAACGGTCTTCTCCGCCGACTTGTCTTGTCGCACTCGAGCCTTGCCACCCTTACCGCCCACGATCACCGCGCCCAACCACCGCGCGCATCTCCCTGCGCTTTTCTCTGAGCTCGCTTCGCTCCACCGCGCCCACACACATGAACGTTTTTACCCTTGGCCCTCTGGGCTCCATGGAGCCCACCCTTCTGCCCCAGGTTGTTTTGCGCTCGTTGTGCGCTTGCAGGGTGTACACGACAACCCTGGCGTCCGTGCAACCCATCCATGCGGCCACGGCTGCGCTTATTTAGACGCTCCCGCCCGCGACCACCGTGCCCATCTGCCGCAGCACCACCAAACAACACCGCACACGAACGCTGCAACACCTCCCCACACCAGAGTAACTACCGCCGCTATTCCACGTCTACCAGCTACATCTCCGGAGCAACCATAGCAGCAGCGACAGCGAAGGCACTCAGCCGTGTAGACGCCGGGGCAAACCGTGATGGCCACGACGGCACTTTCGACCACCCCAAATATACGGCGCCCCTGGTGCCTGCATCTATCTCCCGTGAGCATCGCAACTGTGGCGGTTTCAACCAGTCAACCCTTGCGACGGCCCTGATGTCTTCGCCTCACCCGTGTTGACGCTCCGCTGGGTCTGTTACAGGACCACACAACCTACAACGAGTACTACCGTCTGGTTGTGAACGACGCCGAATGTTTCGACGTGTATACCGTGTTCACGATAAATTCTCATAGTAGCAATACCGCTTTGCTCGTCTATGCTTGCCAACTCCGCGCGCGCACAAACTATACGTGCCCACGGTGAGCACTGACTCAACTGTAGTAGCCTACACTTCAGTGTGAAAGTAATAATTGTGTTTCGGAGCGTTGAGCATGACTGGTCATGGACCTAAATTAATAGCCTAGACTCAAGTGTGAAGGCTTGTAACACAAGAGAATGTGTTGCGCAGCGTAGAACATGCCTGACGATGGACGGCAACGATGACGAAGAGCGTGGACGGCCAATCACGATTTCAGCGCCACACCTTAGACGCTGCTCGCGTTTCACCGCAAGGATATTCCTTCGGGACCAGGGATCAGTTTCACCTTCATCGACATCAGGTTCCGCCTCCTTCGACAACAACACCATACCCCCCTCATTCATCTCAACCGTTATCGCTTGACAGAGTATTGGCCCCCTTGCCCGAGTGATTGCCTTGCGGTGTGGGTGATAGGAGGTTTAGACGTCGAGGCTTACCAAGATGCTCCCCTCGATGTCCTCGTTTTCGGTGAGTAACACTATGATTTGCCAATCATGGTCGATTTCACTACAGACTTAATGAATATGTACATACCGACGACGAAGGCTATCAGCGGTTCCGTTTCCCGGCACAACATTCATGCCTCGCCAACCGGGGCATCGTTCCGATTCGCACTCCTTACACGACGTGCCCCATCCCCGTAAATTGTCGGCCTCTATTAGGAGACCCGCGTGCTCCTTCATGACTAACGGACACCGGGGTCGAGCTGACCACCCCGTGCTAACCTCACACCTACCCCTGAGCCCAGGAGGTAGTCCAGCCAATAGGGCGAAATACCCGTCACCATATTTGACCAGGGCGTGCACATAACCCCCTCCTCCGTTAGTCTACCAGGAGCCGGGCATTACGACACGAATCTGAAGGCCTAAGACCGCGGATGATGTACCTCCCAGCGAGGTATTCCCTGCTGCACAGTCGCCAGAGACTCGAGCAAGGATTCCCAAGCGCACCCTCCCTGACATACGTCCATGCCGACTATTCCCCCCGCAGCACTGGGAACGTAGTCAGACTCAATGACCAGGTTCCCTCCTGTAGATGCCACGCGACAGTCCAAGCGACCGCCGCGTCCTAATACTGCCGGGCAGCATACCGCACGCAGTCTGCGTCCGGAACTATGACTCGGACAACTTCCTCGGAAAGTTTCGCCCCATGCCCTGTATTGGCCGTGTTGGGTTCTGCGGCAATACCGAACACTTTACGGTGCCACATAGGACCGGGTGGTCGAGGGAGACCCCGACTCAGCAGCTCATATTGGCTTCTTTAGGTCCTTGCGAAGTACTGGAACCGACACCACCACCCTGGGACATCGATGTTGACGCTTCTTTTGGTTTCCCACAACAACCTACCTCGATCCCCGCAGATCACCGACTTCCTTATCGTTCTTCGAACTGTCTATCTGGAACCATGCGGGCCCTTCGCACCCCCAACCTATAGCCCTCTGTATGACGGCGTCGCCACGCATACTGGCCACGGCCTAAACTCCCGACACGACGGTGTCGCCACGGCTTAACGACTTCCAATCCACGCCACGAAGCCACATCCGGAGACATCCGCGAAACTCAGAGACGCCAACAACGCACGGACTAGTGGCGGCCCTTTCGATATAAATTTGTGCGCTGACCCCTCGACACAGTTCGCGACACCATCCCTCCCTTTTTTTCACTGCTTCCTCGGCGGCGCCGACCATTTGGGAATATCAGCCATCCATCTCGACACTGCGCAACTCCCCCCATTGATTTACCGCCTTCTCGACAACGCCAACCATTTAGTAAAAGCAACCGCTATGAGCATTTGGTCAAGTCGACTTTCGACAAATCGTCCGAACGCCCCCGCCCTCTCCATGACTACCTGAGCACAACATGGCTATACAAGACCAACACCGCCTTTTCTATATCCAATTATCCAGACCACCGTCTCGGAACGCCAGCCCCCGATGGCCACTCAGTATCTCCTCGACAACGGCAAACAGTAAGGACAACACCATCCAGCCCTGGTTCACTGGCGCCCGAGCAACCTCGCTTCCGCCTACACCACTGTTGCCTGGTCCACCTTGGTGCGGCACCCGGCGTTTCACCTCTCAACCCTCAGGAACGTTTCCCTGCGACACGATTCGTTCTCTGTTACGCAATGTGGTGTTGCCGGTGAACATCAAACAGGTGCCGCTCCTACTCCACCTTTCCGCCCTATTTTCGTCCCTGAGGACCCACTGATGGAGTCGCTTCCGTCACTCACCTGCCCCAACCTTTCCTGTTGTTTTACACTATCTGACCCTATGGTTTGTAATTTTCGCTCATGAACTTAATGAGCTGTGCATCGGCTTGGGCGGGCATTGTTGCCTCTCACTCCTAGTTCACCGCGCTTGACGTTTTCAAGGCTGAATAATTACTTCCCGCATGAGCCTTCCGACCCGTTATCGGTTTGGGTGGATTTGACGGCCTCTCGTCCGCCCCACTAAGACCGTTCCACGGCTCTTTTTTTATGAGGATGATTTGTTTTTGTTTTTCTGGTTTCGAGCCTTCCGAGCCGGGTATCGGTTTGGACGGGTTAAACTTCCTACCGTGCGCCCTACTATGACCGTTCCACCGCTCTCCTTCACCTATGAGGCGAACATCGTGAACTCTTTACCCCAAACATTGACTTGGGTTGGCTGGTCCCTCCCTCTCCTTTGCCCCACCGATACCATTTCGCCACTGACCCCATCAACGATTATGTGGTTGGCATTCACCGTGGGATACCACCCATAGACACAGTCGACCCCTTCTCCACCCCAAATCCTTCGTCGGCCTATACGTTACCCACACTATCGCCGCCGGATCACTCCTCAGCTCCAGCGCCTACAAGATCACCGAGTCCCCGCCGCCGTGCGATACCTCCAGCCGCGCCTCCATGATCGCCGACTCCCTACCGCCGTGCGACAACAGTAGCCACGCCTCCAAGATCATCGACTCCCCGCCGCCGTAAGACACCTGTTATGGAATGTAAGCACATGACCATGTATGAGCCAATGTTCAAGTAGCACTGCTCGTGTGTCGTAGATCATAGTCTATGTACCGTTTCGGCTTGTAACGTATATTATGCGGAGGAATAGCAGCCGTATCGTCTCTGCTCGTAGGACCGAGCATCTCACTCTCTGATGTGACCTTATCCAGATCGTGATGGTATCCTAGCTGCCTATCCATCTCTGGAAGCTGCCATCATCTGGATTCCTGCTTTCCCTGTGGAGTACATCTGTGCGTGTTGGCCATCTAAGCGCCAGTGTTTACGTGTTATGACGTCCTCTTCTCTCCACTGCACGGGAGTATCTTACTCCCCGGGCCACCGCTTGCCGGTGTCATATCTCGGGTAACACCGAGGACACAGCCTCTGTCTACACTGTCAGGGCACAACGCAAATATCCATAATACACCTGCAGCCGTACCTCGAGATCATGGACTGCAGCGTACCTCGAGATCATGGGACTCCCTGTCGCCGTACGACCCCTGCAGCCGCGACTCTAAAATCACCGACTTCCCGCGGGCGTGCTACGCCTGCAGCTATGCCTTCAAGAACACCGACTCTCGCAGTCGTGATGCGTGCGCCCATTTAACGACTAAAGCTTGCCACGACCTAGCTCCGCCGCACCCGCCACGATCGAGCACAGCCCCGGATCCCACCTCATC
The DNA here is from genome assembly GCA_031763025.1 of Macrocystis pyrifera. Lineage (NCBI taxonomy): Eukaryota > Phaeophyceae > Laminariales > Laminariaceae > Macrocystis > Macrocystis pyrifera. Next base: position 598,611 of record JASSKH010000012.1, read on the forward strand.
CACGGCCTGCACGATCTCTTTCTGTGTCAATCCATCGATTTATTTTGAAGTCGATACCTTCTTCTTCACCGATTTCATCATCATCTACACGTCATGCTCAGGGTCATGTCGTCGACCTCGATGACGCCCATTTAATATCGACTCTGACATTGAATCTGCAGGCCCTTAAATGCACCATCTACGCTCCATCTTCCGGAACTTGACATCAATTCGGAGATAACATACTTTGTTGTTTTCTACGTTTTTCTTCCTCATCGAGCCCTACGACTACAGGCTGGACGCACACACAATGTGCCAGACCCCTATCTTCCGCCGCCCTTCGACTTGATCCATTGAACTCCTTTCCACCACAACTACGTTGAGTTCCACACGCACTACCCTTGGCGCCAAAGGACCCGCTGTCGTATCCTTTTCGACCCACTACCACCCAACCCCAACACCATCAGCGCCGATTACTAACCGACCTCGGCACCATAAAGCACCCACCACTTCGACGTTCCCATACAGACCACTACAACCACTGCGCTGACAGCCCTACGTATTCCTTGCCGACACTAATCGTCGCCGGTGTCATCGTCACCGACGACTACTTTGGTCCACCTACGCCGACAATTCCGAACAGCACTCCGACATGTAAGCCTTCAGCACAAGCCCTTTCACTGCCACGGTCACCGCCCACGTCTTTATCGACGCACATTTTAATGCTACAGCGTCAAACGCCCTGTCTACATACCGAACGCGGAAAACACACTTTTCACTGTCATGACCTCCGTCGACTTCTTCTTCGACCACCCTCGACGGAGTACCACCGCCCCAACACTGGCGCTACACAGCGCTTCAGGCATCATCATGCACATCACGCTACTACCGTCTCGCGGTCGAGGTGGCGTGATGCACCCCCTCAAGACCTCCCATCGCGCTTCATTGGATCTTCTTCATACAGCCTTTACACCACCAGGGTCCTCGCCGACCCTCAACATACCAAGAGTTCTCTTTGTCTTGCGCACTGCGCATCTTCACGGACCGCCAAGTACATATCTGCGTGCCTGTAACGTCACAAGATGAAGCCTACCTCGCGTAGTATGACTGCATTGACGCAACTTGCCCCCACTGCCCCCCTTGACTAGTCTTCATTCGCAAGGGGTATGTTAGCGGGGTTTATGTTTTCAACGCGGTCCGAGTGTTGGGTTTTTTCGTAACTTTGCTTTCAGGTATGTCCTAGTTTTGATCTGCACGACTGCACGCAGTACGCGTTGGTGGTTTACCCCAACCTAAAACCCACTGGTTCCACTTGCCTGTACATAGGCCGCAAACCTGTTGTGTACAGTCGCAAGCAAACCGTCGAGTCCCTGCGCAATGGCCGCCTTGTTCATTTTGACCTGTTTCATAACGGGCTGCACACTGTTGTGCTATAGCTAACCCCCTTGACCTTTTCTCTTGCACTACACAAAAAGGGCTTGTTGGAAATGTCTTTGTTAGCTTTTTCTTTATTTTTAACGACTCTCCCATTTGTTCGGTTCGGCTTGCTTAAGGCAGCAGCTAAACCGTGGAAAAATTGCCTGGTTCGTTCTTAGCTTGCCTTTTGCCTACCTTCTCCCTGCGCCATGTGCGTGAAGGAAAAATCAACAGACAAAAGACAATATACGCATTCCGCGAGGTTTAAAAAGCAAGGTCCTGAACTTGGACTTGAAAATATTGCGAATAGCCTTTAGCCTGTCTTCTCCAATCAAATAAGATATCGATCTGGGCGTGTTAGGGTGATAGCGCGCGTCTAAGGTCAAATCCAAACAATGTGTTCCAGTGTCTGTACAAGCATCGATCACGGCGTAACATGATGTTACTACGACTATTGTAGCAGAACTGAGCAGGATCGAACAGAAACATGTAATGTGAAGGCGTGTGCGCGTCCGTGGGTTTTTGTTGACAATGTGTTGTTGCGTTACCGTGATTGCTCCTCAGCTCAGTGCGAACACTATTGTTGTTGATTTTGTTCTCACATAAACTCATCGACACAATTCCATGCAGTCCTTGGTCGCAGGACAGGTTCCATTAACTCCGGGGTGGAACAGATACCTCGGTAAAACAAACCAAGCAAAGAGTATCGTAGCGCACATGATGACTGAAACACATTTACACCTCAAGCAAAAACTCGAAAGTGAAGTCCGTGCACGTACGTATCAGATACAAGCGGTACGCTGTTCAACTCGCCACCTAAATCGCGAAGACCACAAACTACTAGACGAAAATAGGCAGGATGAAAAAAAACGATTCGGACTCGCAAAATTGAAATCAAAATCGAAAAAATCAAAAATCGAAAAGGAAGGGAGACAAAAAAGTTAGGTATGGTAGCTGAGTACAGTGGTTCGGTGCGTTGTTCGCGCGCCCAGTCGGTGGAGGTATAATGCTCAACGCAGGAACTAAGGTGTGGGTCGTCAGTAGATCGGACCACGGGTTCAGGTAGTGGGAGTGGTTGGGTAGGAGAGCGCGGGGTAGAAGGCCCTGGGGCGGTGGACTGTGGCGGTGGCAAGAACACTGGTGGTGTAGCGCCGGCTGGAGTCGCTGGTGAGGGCGAGTCTTGAGCGGCGCTGCGACGAGCTTTATCCGGTCGCCGAGGCAGTGGCCTGGACGCGACGGCAGGTGGAAGGCGGTGGGTTAGTGAAGGTCTTGAGACTGCCGTAGTAGACGTTCGACGGCAAAATCCGTAGTCCGTAGGATTAAGGGGAGTTCCAGCGGCAGCGGCGGAACGGCGACGGGTTCGAGACGAAATTAGGCCCGACGAGGAATTAGGAGTGGCCGAAGGTGAGACGCCCAAGGTCGGCGATGGGGAGACGAAGGGTGACCTGCAAGCCACACCAGCAGGAGCGCCATCGGTCACGGCGGCTTTCTCGGAGTTGGAAGGCGATTCGGCGATGGGGTCGAGGATAGAGAGGTGACCGACGAAGGCGATGCGAAGCGAGTCGACGGTGGCGTCTTGGGCAAAGCGGGGGGGCGGCGGGAAGGCTGTGAGGCGGTCCAGCGGCAGGATCTTGAGCAAGGCGGGGGCCGGCGGGAAGTCTTCGAAGCGGTCCAGCGACGGGATCTTGAGCAAGGCGGGGGCCGGCAGGAGGGCTGAGAGGCGACCCAGCGGCGATATATTGAGCAGAGGGTGGGCCGGCGGGAAGTCTGTGAGACGATCCAGCGGCGGTATCTTGAACGGCGGTAGAAGTCACAATAGAGCAGGGGGGTATGAACCAAGTCCGAGTTGTCCATACGTGGTCCGTGGAGGCGAAAATCGCCAAAGTCGTTTTCGGCGCAAGGGAGTGGTGGTATGGTGTCGCAGGGAGCGGTTGAGGGTAGGACGAGCCCACCCAAACCGATGCCTGGGTTGAAGGGGTCGATCGGAGTAAAACCACAGGCTTGGATAAGCTAGATACCGATGGCGTCGGGAGTGGTGAGGAGGTTGGGTCCGGTGCGGTCGAGATCGGTCGCTGGTTGTGGGAGTCGAGACAGGAAGTAGGCACTACCATAGTTGAGCCTTTTCGGTACTCCAAGGTGTTGTAGTAGGCAGAGAGGAATTCCAGCCAGCGTTGGACGCGGGCGTTGTGTTCACCGACGTGTTCAGAGTGGGAACTTGGTGGACCTGAGGTGGCCGCGGAGTCGTTTAATGGCCCAGACGATGCTACCGGCTTCGAGTTCGAGGGGGGTCCAGGATCGTTCGTTATCGAGGGTAGTGCGGCTGATAAAGACGATGGGACGGACGGAACCGTCGGGTTGTTCTTGTTCGAGAGTCGTGCCAAACCCGCTAAAGCTGGCGTCGCGGTAAAGGCGAAAAGGTCGGGAATTGTCGGCAAGGGCATCCCAGTCTGGGTATACCAAGACCGGAGGGGTAGCGAGTTCGTGGAGGATCTGGCGAGCGATAGTTTCCATTTCCGAGGTGAAAACGAACTTAACTCCTTGTCCGAGCCGGGCGTATTGGGTCGGAGCCGAGTGGAGAGATACTTCAGGAATTTAGGGTAGGATCCAATGCCTCTGAGAAGTGAGCCTACTTGCTTGGTGTTCGTAGGCATGGGCATCTGGGTTAGGGTGGCAACCTTGTCATCGTTAGGGCTAACGCCGGAGGAGGTTATGGTGTGTCCCAAAAAGTCGGCGCTGGTGACGCTAAGCTTAGCTTTGGACGGGGAGAGCTCGAGGTTGTGTCTTCGAAGGCGTTAGAAAAGGGAACGGATATTGTGGAGGAGGATCGCGGGGTCGGGGTCGAAGCCTATGACGTCGTTGAGGTAGGCCGCTACGCGGTAAATGTCTTTGATGACCTCGTTGATGATCTTGACGAACCAGCCAGGCGCGGCGCTGCTGCCATGACGGGTCACTCGAACAGTCGGGTGGGCGTGCAGAGGGTAGTCAGGCGTAAGGTGTTCTTGTCGATGGTGATTTGGTGGAACGAGGACACGAGATTGAACAGGGAGAAAATACGCCCTTTACCAAGGGAGTCGAGAACTTCGTTGGCGCGGGGAATGGGCAGTTGGTCCAGGGAGCTGATGGCGTTAAGCTTTTGGTAGTTCACGGGTATTCGAACATTGCCGTCTTTCTTGGGAATGGCGACGATTGGGCTGGCGTATGGAGAAGTGAAGTGCTGGATCTGGCCGGCAGCCAGATAATTGTAGAGCACAGCGTCAGCCTGGTTGGCGAGAACAGGGTTATTGCGGTAAGGGCGGGGAAATACGGGAGCGCTATCCGGGGGGATAGAAATTTTGAACGGAATATGGGAGCACGAGCCGAAGTCGGTGTTGGACGTGGAGAAAACATCGGGGAACTTCCAAATATTTTTTTCCCAGGGCTGTAATTACCGAAGGGGACCGTCCAGAACCGCGGAAAGTCGAGGGAGATTTCGCGGAGGTGTAGCGGAAGTCTGTCCCAGAGGCGGAGGAAGCTTGTTCGTTGGTCGGCAGTTAGGCATTCCACAAGTTTGCGGAAAGGGGTCTTGGGGAGATCTGTGGGGGGTGTACCGTCGTCGTGCACGGGGATGTTGTCGTGCAGGGCGTTAACGTCGTGTACAGCTGAGGCTGGAGGTGACGTCGCGGGGAGACCTTGCAGTGCTGAGACCGGAACGTGTATGAGGGGAGAAGAGGAAGTCCGCCAGGTTCAAGATCAATGAATCCCGAGAACGGGATACTTTGGTAGCCGTTGGCGACGAAGATTTCGATTTTGGCGATATTTCTGTCGCGGGGAAGCATGCCAGCGAGGTCATGGTCGGTGGGTGCCGGAATGCCGGAAGGACGCACCAGATTTGCCAGGACGAGCGACTGCGTAGCCGAAAGTGAGACTGCGTGAGCGCCGGCGAACTCGAGGTGTATGGTGTCGGGGGAAGGTCGTTTGTCGTGGATGAAAGTGAAGAGGCCATCCTTGTAAGAGGTGGTTAGGGAGAGCTCGCCAAAGAGCGGTCACGAGGGGAAGCGGGGTAAATGGTGTACGTGCGTTGTTCGAACCGCATCCAGCTATCTCGTCCCAGTCCAACGGGGTGTTGCATAGTCCCATGTCGCACGATGCGCGCCCATACTGCGAGCTCGGCGGAGGGAATGCTGTCGTGCAAGAACGAAATGCTGAGTCGGACGGAAATCGAAGTGAGTAGCGGAGTGGATTTTTCAAAGCCGCACCAGGAACGAGGAGAGACGTGTCGTTCACAGATGTCCGACGCAGCGTTGTTGCGCTTCATACGGGCCTAAGCTTCAGCGGACATGAAGATCTGGGGGGAGCAGGTGTCCAGGAGAGTTACTAGGCCGTAGCGGTTGGATGCGGAGGGTCCATTGTGTACTTTGATCCTGGTCGTGAAGGAGGCGTCGTCGATGGCCGCTATACCGTCCGAGAGACCCGGTCCATGTTCGGCAATGAGGGAGGGAAGTGCAGGGGAAGAACAGCTCCGGACGAAACGGCCGAGACCAATGTGTGCGGAGGAGTGGCTTCAGGGAGAAAGGGGGGCAGAAGGTGGTCCAGTGTGGAGGGCACGGTGGGAGATGGAACGGTTGCATTGATTTCATTATTTACATTTTGGGAGGATGAGACGCGAGACGCGCGGAGAGGGGGCGGGAGTTGGGGGGGGGGGGGTCAAGCTAGTGGCGAATCTTCATGTGGTTGTGGCCCAACAGGTAAGTCCCGGCCAGTGTAGAGGTTGTAAAGCTCGCTTATCGTCATACCGGAACTCGATGCCCCAGACGAAAGCGTGAGTACTTGCTGCGGCGAGGAACTTGTTACCGGTGTCTACGAGTTGTTGTAGCAAGGAGGCAGCCGAGAACTTGGCGAGGTTGCACTGCAAAACGATATCGTACCGATGCTGTGCCCAACGCTCTTCTCTAAAATTGGAGACGGAGCGGCCGAGGTGTTTTTGTTGTGCGGGATTCGGAGAAAATATGATTTTCCGGTGAGCTGCTGTGTCGCCGAAAAGCTTGGCATCCTCCGACATCATGTACTGTCCGCGCAGTTGTATTGCTCGTTGTAGACGGTGAACGTCGACGGGTACCACCTAGAGAAGCCCGAGGATGGGTCCCCCCAAAAAGCAAAAGTGGCAGGGGTTTACGGTCGGGGGGGGGTGAGGGGGGAGACGTGGTGTAAGACGTTGTCGGGGACGGCGTGGGACGGCTTTTGTCCCCGAAGACGGTTAGGGTGAGGTCGACCGTGTCGAGACCCTGGGAGGATGTACGTGACGGCGTGACGCGGTTAGGGTGAGGTCGACCGTGTCGAGACCCTGGGAGGATGTACGTGACGGCGTGACGCTCGTGACGAAGCACCCTGGGAGTCGTTGCTGGAGGCATTTAATGTATACAGAGGAGGAGAGAAACTCGGACGAACGTCCGGTACCTGTAGTAGTCCGTGACCGGGGCGTGCGCGCCGGTACAGGTGGCTGTTGGCATTATCTTGGTGGCGTGGTCGAGTCTTCCGCGGATGAGTCCGCGGGAAAACTGGCGCTCGGACCCAGGGACAGCGGTGTGGTCAGCACGAGGCGGGCAGCTACGAGTCCGGGAGAACCTGTGGAACCAACGGAGGTCGTAGTATGGGCTGTCCGGGGTCGGCGGACGCAGGATGACGTGCGCCGATGACATCGTTGGTCAGAGGACGTAGACGAGTCAGAGGTCGATGGCCCTGGGGGGGAAATAGAGCCGGAGAGGGAGTGGATACCGCTGTTGCCCGTTGTTGTCGTGTCGCCCACAAGATTGACAAGATCCGTAGATATTTCATCTATGTCGGGCAAGGCGCGGCGTCGCGCATCTAGTGGGAACACCGAGGGGAGCGGTGAGGGAATGCTCGGTGTGCCCACCTCCTCCCGCCCACACCTCAAACCAACCGCTTTAAAATGGGAGAAAACCTTAGGTCGAGTAGTTGATCTTGAAGATAGGTTGGGAGGGGGGGGGAAAGGGTGGGGGGTGTGGTCGGGAGAGTATGTAGAACCAGTCACGCCAGCAAAATACACTGTCCGAGAATCTATAGAGGTACCTAGTGCGGTGGCTAGTACTGCCGCTGATGAAGTCGCGAGCGGTTCTTCAATACAGGCTGGTCAGTTAGTACGGAAGGTGCCCGGTTGCCGGGAGTTTTGACTATCTCCGTATTGTGAGGGGCCGAGGCGCATGTTAGCTGGGGGAGTGGAGGTCTGAGTTGTGAGACCGGTAACTGTGACGACAGATGAAGGAGGTCTTGGAGGGGAGGAGGGAATAAGTTGCTGTGCCGAATTATCCCGCGATTGTTGGGTTTAGGGAGAGTAGTCCATTGGGAGCCTGCAGTTCGGTTGGAGTTGCCGTGGGAGCGCTCGTTTTTCGAATTGGAGTTGGACCGGCGGTTGATATTGGATTTTCCGGCAGAGTTGTGTCCCCGAGAGTTGAAACGCATGGATTAAGAGTTCGATGTCCGGTGAGCATGGCGTTCATATTGTCCCCGACGGTATGAGAGCGTACGTTGTTGCCACTGTTGAGAAGCGTAGGCTCCGTCGTTGCGCTGGCCGAGCCGGGGATTGAGCACAACTGACTTGTTTATGAAGCGACTTTGACACGTTTTGACGCTGTGGTCCTGTCCGCCGCAGTTGAGGCATACGCCACGCCATGTGTGAAGAGCAGTCGCTCTCGCAGTAGCGCCAAGGAGAGGACTCCGGAGAGGGGGGTCGGTGGTCGATAATGTGGTAGACACAATGTACTCCTCGTCGAAGTGTTCGAGAGGCCAGTGGTTGTAACCCAGAGTGAAAGGGTCAGTGTCTGGGGACGCGGAGACGTTCATGACATAGGGGTCGCTTTGAGGGCCATGTTGGTTTGGATTGGGATGATTGTGCGAACACGTCTGCTGAGCAGGAGCCGAGGACGGCGGGGACGACGAAAACGTCGTGCGGCCTCCGGGGGAGGTATAAGAAAAATACATTTCGCCTTTTATGGCAGGTGTATTATTCGTGGCGTACACTTCATGAGCCTGCCACATGGCCGAGACCGAAGGGAAAATTTCAACAGCAGTGATCAAATAACCCGGGTACAAACCCGGAGTCAAAGCAGGAAACTGTCTACTAACACTGGTCCGCACTACCTCTAACACCATGGCGTCGCTAGGCTTAATGACCTTTTCAGAACCTTGCACTACCGATGTCAACTCCCTCAAAGCCCGCAAAGATATTGAATACACCGTGTACGTTGATGCTCCGAACGCCTAAGGCTTCTCGAATGCGCAGCCTTGGTCGCCGTGGTCGAAGTGCGTGCTCGACAGACGCAAGAGTAAGCGAAAGTAAGATGGGCCAGCATTGTCCTTCTCCCGAAAGTGATCGGGCACCTGTTTAAGTTGTTGATAAGGAGGGACATCGAGGAGTTGATGCCTGTCTTGATTGCTTTCAGGAAACACCGGTGCAGCGGGGTGATCCATCCTGGTGCCAAACGCACGGAGTACCGTTCGGGGAGTCGTCACAGCGTAAGAGAATGTCCGCCAATACGAGTTTAGCGCTAGCTGTGAGTTGTCCTACACAGTCGTAGGTTCCCGCGGGAAAAAAGGAGTGGGTCGATGAGCTCCAATTTTTGAGAGTCCAAGTCGATGTACTTACGGTTGAAATCAAACTCGTGGGTACTAGCTACTGTCATTTGGGGCGTAGTGGGGGTTGCTTCAGGGGAGAGCGGTGTGGGAATGGGCGTGAACGGTGTGGAAGTGAGTGCGACTGGGTTTGAGGGGGTGCCGATTTAATGGGGATCGTGCTGTTAAGGAGGGGTGTTGGAGCCTGTACTGGTGCAACGGGGATTGCGAGGCCGGGCACCGTTGAAAGCGGAGGGGCCTGGGCTGCAACGGAGGTTGCATGGATGAGGAGGGGGGGGGGGTCGCTGGACGTTGGGGAGGTAGTGATGCAATAGAGATTGTTTGACTGGGCGCCGCGGGATACGGAGAGGTCAGGGCCGCCACGGAAGCTCTATTGGAAGGCAGTGGGGAGGGGGCTACTTGATACTGAGGTGGTAACGGTGTGATGGAGGCTGTATTGGGAGGCAGTGAGGAGGGAGCTACTTGATACTGAGGTGGTAGCGATGTGATGGGGGCTGTATTGGGAGGCGGTGAGGAGGGAGTCACTGAACACATAGGTGGTAGCGGTGCAGTGGAGGGTTGCGATATTAAAGAGGGGGGCGCAGGCCTGTAGCGGCGCATTGGACTGATACCGACCAGGCGGTGGGGCAATAGAGATTGTGGCACCGGTTTGGGGGGCAAGTTCGTACTTAGGCGGTGGTGGCTTATCCAAAAGGTTGGTTGCCCCAAAAGAAATAGATAGCGGGGCAATATCATGGTCGATCATTTACCCGTTGTCCTCCGAGATGTAGTCCTCGTCGGTTGACCGGGAGAAATAGTCGCCATCACTGTGCTTCCGTGGGCGTTGTTTCATAGGCCGGGGGGAAGGTCCTCTGTTGCCGGATCGGGGGCGTGTTGCCGAGCTGCACGATGACATGCGGCGGGTCGGGATGTCGGAGTTGCGGTTGATGTAGTTGCTGTTATTGTTGTCGCAACCATGGCCGTTGTCCGGGCACCAGTGGGTGATCGGTGGACGACTGTCCGAGCAACCCGTCGTCCGCTTTTGCCGTTGACCTCTAGAGACGTTGTACTCAGCGACGGACGGCCATATGTGGTGGGTCGAGGAGCGAAACGTCCTCAACATTGCGACCCTCCTGAGTAGTTTGTAACCGTACGTTGGAGTTAGTCACGTTCGGGAGGGCCTCGAGGGCCTGCTGAATGGGGGTGGTACCCGAGTGGTAGAAGCCTTTAATGGCCGCGGCCGCCGAAAAGATGGCTGCCGGACTGGCGTCCGGGACGTCTTGTGATTATATTAATTAACGGATCGAGGTGTGGAGGAAAGCGATGCCCGTAAATTCCAGGACGAAACCCAGAGATGTCAAGGTTGGAGGGAGAGACCCAGTGGCCGAGGGGGTCGAGGTAGTGGGGTAGGAGCTGGAGCGTCAGCAGGGGCAGTCAAGGTGGGGGCCTTGAGGGGGAAGGGTTCTGGCTTACTGGGACCGGAGTGATGCCACCACGCGTTCGGCTTGTGTTATGGCCTCACGTTCTCGGGCGTCCTGCGCTTCCAAAAAATTGGAGAGTTGCTCCTCACGCCTCGAGCGTTTCTTGGCATGGGTAGCGAACCACTCTTGAGCTCCGGTACGGTGAGCTCATCCTGCGAAGTTGAAGCAGTATCGGGTGGTGGGCCAACGTGGTGTCGACCGGGACGTCCGGGTGGTCGAGGGTGCCGGGCGAGACGTCCGGGTGTTCGTCGGCGTCATTTGTGTGATTCGCGGGGGGCGAATGTTGGTCGTCTCCCTCTTCGTTGGAGGACGCGGCCTCGTAGTGCACGCCGTCCGTCTCGTCTTCGATGTTCACCATTGATTCTGTTAGATAACGCCGACGACAAGGGAGCGAAGGGAGGGGAGGGGGGGAGGGGGACAGGTATGAGCCCTAAGAGATCGTGCCATATGGCTTAGTAAGCGAGGTGTCGGGGGGGGTGGGAGTTGGGGGGAGCTGTCATCTATGTGGTAGCAAAGGTTATAGTGACCGAGCGTGGCGTCTGAGTGTAGCTTTGTGTGCCTTGCGTTCGTGTTGATGCACTATTGTCTGAGTTGTCGCTTTGGTTCAAACCCGGTTGTTTTTAGGCTAGGGCGGTCCCGCACGTGCCCGGTAATGGGAGGAGGTGTAAGAGATACGACCTTGTAGACCCGCATGAGGAGAAAATGTAGACTTTTGTGGACTTGGCTGGAGTCGCGGAGTGTAGAGACACTCCGTTGGCTCGCAACAGTATGTTGGGTTTCTCGAACGACGCGGACTGGCCCGGGGATTTCGTACTGGAGGGGATGAAAAAAGGACCCGTGCCCGGGCTGGCTTGAGAGTGCGGGAGTGCCATACCCCAGAGATAAACGGGGGCGGAAGCCGCAAAATAATCAACCTAAAAATCGGGAGAAGGGCGGGCACGGTAAGGTGGTGTCCGTCTAACGGGTGGGAGAGGGTACCCTACCAACCATGTACTCGACTCGCTTTCTGATTCAAAAACAAAACTCTCGGCAAAGTCATCCTCCAATTGTTCACTCTGTGTCTGAAGACCGCTGTCGGTTGCTGTCAGAATGAGAGATCCATTAATGCTGCTGGTGTTCGCGTTTTCTACGTCGCGAAATGTGTTACTAGTCGTCAAGGGTTCGGCTGAATTTTTGTCCAGAAAAGCACTTCCATCAGTAGGGCCCAAAATTCCTACCGTACCGCCTAAAATTCCGTCACATCTATTCAAGGCTGCAAAAGCGTGCAAATCGAGGAAGAAAATGCCATTAAAACGGCTCAAAATTACTCTCGCATCGCCGACGATTCCACTGTATTTATCCAAAGCTGTACAAGTGTGCAATTCTAGAAAAAAAAAACGATTATGCCTGTCCAAAGTTAGTGTTGTATCGTTGAAAAATTCGTCGTAGTTCTCCAAAGCTCCAAAAAATGTGCAAATATGAAATAAAACGCGATTGGGACGGCTAGATATTACGTATGTTTCGTCGAAAAAATCGTCATTCGGGGGACTTGCATGTTTTGGCAAATCTGAAAACAAAATGCGATTAGGACGACGAGAATTTACGTATGTTTTGGCGACAAGTACAACACGCGGGGGACCTGCGTGTTTTAGCAAATCTGGGGGGAAAAATGCGTTAGGACGACGGGAATCTAAGTATGTTTCGTCGAAGAGTGCATCACTCAGAGAACGTGTGTGTTTAGGCAAATCCGAAAAACAAAATGCGACTGGGACGGCTGGAAGTTACGTATGTTTCGCCGACAAATCGTCATTAATGCGACTTGCAGTTTTTTGGCAAATCTATAAAAAAATGCGATTAGGACGACGGGAATTTTCGTATGTTTCGTCGGAAACTGCATCACTCAGAGGACCTGCGTGTTTTGGCAAATCTGAAACAAAATGCGATTAGGACGACGGGACTTCACGTATGTTTCGTCGAAAAGTGCATCACTTTGATGACCTGCGTGTTTTGGCAAATCTGAAAACAAATGTGATTAGGACGACGGGACTTCACGTATGTTTCGTCGAAAAGTGCATCACTTTGATGACCTGCGTGTTTTGGCAAATATGAAAAAAAATATGCGATTAGGACAACGGGAATTTACGTCTGTTTCGTCAAAATTTGCATCACTCTGAGGACTATTGCGTGTTTTGGCAAATCCGAAAAACGTGTTAGTAGGACGACAAGAATGTACGTATGTTTCGTACAAACTATCATCCCTCAGGGGTCTGCGTATTTTGGCAAATCGGAAAAAAACTGCGATTAGGACGACTAGAATTTACGTATGTTTCGTAAAAACAATCAACCTCAGGGGACCTGCGTCCGAAAATATACTTTCCTTTCGAAGTGAAAACCAGAGAGAGTAGTATTTTGCGAAGGAGTCAGATGAGTCATCGGTGCAAAACATGCTCTCTAAAACATCACGCTCTTGAGGTTCCATTAGATACATTGGTGAGGGAGGCGGGGACGCTGCGTTCAGGGTTTGTCTGTGACGTGGTGGGTACGAGGTCCATGTATAAAGACCGATGAACTGCGTGCTCTGTCTGAGGGTAATCGGACAAAAATGTAGACTCATCAAACCGTGCGTTATACAACTCATCATTCGTGGACGGAGCGGCCCGTGGGTTGAAGCGGATGAGGTAACTGCAACCTGTCCATTACTCGCGCGAAATGACTGTGGTGCGGAGAACGGGGTGCCGGGTATTCGCAAAAACAATTATACAAGGCCTCGTCGCGAGGATATGCCATATAAAAATCGTATGGCCTACATGCGTCGGTCGGCTCTATGGGGGTGGACGGCTGAGTATTTTTGGTCTTCAGCCGTGATAGATAGTGTGAGTAAGCGTTCAACGCAGCGATAGTCGCTGTCGGTGTAGACATGAGCTTATTTGTGTCAGCAACGGAGATGTGAAATTCAGCGACTTCTGGTTCGTCATCGAAATCCTTACTAGAAATAGCTTCATGAAAAAAGGATGATCTGTGGTGAAATCACTACGGAAAGCTAGTTAAACGGGTCGACCATTGGAAACACACGGACGCGAAGGCGAAATTTATTCAACAGGCGCGCGCGCTGCGGCGGTCATCTCTACAAGCGGGCGCAACGCGCGGGCGTTGCGTTAAGTCCAATGCAGAACGCGAACGCTGATAGACAGAAAGACAAATGCAGAAAAAAATAGAAGAAAGACAAAGTACTCTAGTATACAGTGACTCGACTCATGCCGAAACTAAAAAAGGAGGAATGCTCACACCTTAAGGGAAGAGAAGGCTCGAAGGACTGGTCGAGGCGATGGCCTCGAGCAGAGATGTAGTCCTTCCGTCGACGCCCATTGTGATGTGGGAGAGTGGTAGAGGGTTCCAAGAGATGATGATCCACTGAAGAGGTGTGACACAGGAATCTGTGTTACAGCGGTTCGGTGCAACAGGGCATTGCCAAGATAGGCGTCGAGAGGCCCGATAGACAATGGATTGATCCCGAACGAGAGGGGTTGCCTTGAGAAGGATTGCCAGGGATGGTGACATGCGGGGCAAAGACAGGATCCATCCCGACATGTCAGTCGACCTCAACATAGGGGACGACGATGAGAAATACCCAGGGAAACACGCCTCCAGGAAGTCAAACCTCAGACGGAAGGAATGTGGATGTACACACAAGTTTTTGCCTGAGCAAGAGCAGTCCAAACACTCTGAGACCCACCTTACAACGTCAACCCTTGGCCTGTCGAGAAACGGAGACGAGCACAGAAGCTGGCATGGACCAACAGTATTACAACCAGCATGTGGGAGCCAACATGGCCACAGGTCAGACCAGTGCAGTAGAGTTGCGGGTTGTGGCGCGAGCAGGCACATAATGGGTCCACGGAGACCGCGAGGGTACGTGGGACGGAGCACCACCATAGGTGGTATTGAGATACATGGGTGGGTATCGAGCTGCCTCCTAGCCAGCAAGTACAGAGCTGCGCAGAGAACGCTTTTTGTATCATCTGTGCTTGGTCAAACTCATACCTAGTTTGTATCGGCCTTCTGTTATTATATTGATGCGAGGCTTGCTCGAAGGGGAAAGTGAGAGGAGTGAGAAGGGAGGGGGGGAGAAGCAGATGGTATTCGAAGCCAGAAGGATCATCTGGTATAAACCGGCTATAATCTTCTGGCAAGGGTGCATGCGTCACCCTCAACTTCAATAGTACAACACCCCGTGAAACCTGACGTAAGAACATACCACGCGCGTACATCTCCGTCTCCTCGGCTACTTAGATACTAGCCTGCGCACCCTTTTAGAAAATACCAATATCTCATTTCCAATGGTAAACGGGGTACGACCCAACTGGAATAATAATATTTAACGGCCCCTACTGATGGTTGGTCTATTGACTACAAACCAAAGTACTTTATCACATTGCCCCCCCTCCCCCCATCCCCTTGGACACCCACCACGGCGGATTCGCGGCGCTGCCTACCAAGCTCAGCCTCTCAGTCTCGTGCTACCTCACCATGAACCGTTTGGCTGCTTCGAGGATACCCCGGTACCATTTCCCCGCCTTTTTTGCAGCAGTGGACCACAGCGCGGTCTCAACTCCAAACACCAAGGGGGCAAGTTCCGTTGACCCCTCGGTGGCTCGGAACTTCCTAAGGTCTTCGACTATGCATCTATGTTGTCCGCCAGGTCTCGGATTCGCCCCACCAGCCATCGTCCCGAACATTGCCCGACTGGGTAATCGCTCCTTGTTTTGCCGTGTTACCCTCCCCCGCGAAGAAAAGCCGCCGTTTGCAAATGGTCGTTTCGATGCTCTCGCAGGGTGATATCTTGAGGGCCTTCGCGTACGAGAGGATGGTATGCTCAGTACGAAGTCGGCGCTGGAAGCCAATGACTCGCAACAGGACTTGGTGGTGAGCCATTCGAAGCTTGACAAAGTGTTCCGCTATGAGGGTCCACGTCACACCCGTACAGCAGGGTCTCAATAACCTCGGCCTTCAGCATTCAGACTTTCAGGCTTAGAGGGGCGGTCGTCCTATCATGCAACTCCGGGCCGAACCGGTTGAGGCATGCTCGCATGAGGCGGATCTGTCGGTCGGTTTTAAGCGAGAGGTCAGCGTTTTCGTGGATAATGCCGCCTAAGTATAAGAACTAGGCCGTCTGCTTGTACCTCAGGCCTGATGCTTCGATGACGAGCGGTGGTGCGAGGGTTCTTTGGTCTGGTGTTTGCAGAAGCATTGTCTCTGTCTTCTTTTCAGACACCGTGAGGCCTGCTGCTTCGAAGACAGTCACGATGACGGTCATCATTTTCAAAAGCCCTTCAGCCGACTTCGAGACAATTCCTGTGTCATCGGCGTACAACATGCCCCATACAGCCCTTCGAACGCACGCCAATGGCTCCTGCTCCTCCTTTCCAACTTCTCCAGCATCACTGAGTTGAACCAAATCCCTTCCGATGGCTTCGTCTTGGCCGAAGCGTACTAGTACGACGTGTAACGCAGCAGCGAAAAATACGTGGAACAGTAACGGTGATAGTACACAGCCTTGCCGCAGCCCCTGCGTGTCCTTAAACCATTCCGAGTGCTCGCCGTCATCCGTACGCGAGCCCGCATGCCATCGTGGAAATTACGGATAATTCTCGGCATCTTGGTTGGTACGCCAAAGCGTGTGAGTACCTCCCATAACAGCTTTTGATCGACAGAGTCGTACGCATTCTGCAGATCGATGAAGCACAAGTACAGGGGGGTTTTCCTCTGTTCTCCAAGCTCTTGCAACCGGCGCACGACGAACAACATATCAATCTTTGATCATGCGGGGCGGAAGCCGCACTGTTCATCCGGGAGCAATTCCTAGGTCTCGCAGTAGTTGCTGAGGCGGGACGCGACGATTTTCAACAAGACTTTGCGTGCTTGGGCAACCAGCGAAACCCCTCTGCAGGTGTTGCAATCATTTCTGTGCTTCGTTTTGTGAAGGGCCTTGATGATGGCATATTTCTATTGGTGGGGAACTTCTACTGTTACCCAAACATTGACAAGAATGTTGTGAAAGCACTGGGAGAATGCGAAATGGTCTATTTTCAGGAGTTCGGCCGGGAGATCATCTGGCCCAACAGTTTTCCAATTCGACATCACCTTAAATGTTTCCGTCATCTCGTCCATGGAAGGTTCATCTCCGAGCGGCAGTTGAAGCGGTCGTGATGGCAAGAGGTCGATGATCGTGGGATCGAGTTTAAGCGATTTCGTGTTCAAGAGTTTGTGGTAACCCCCCCCCCCCCATCGTTCACGAATTCGCACGTTATCTCGCAACAGCGTGCCATCCTCGTCCCTGATGAACTGTTCGCTCCTCGGTTTAGTTCTTTACAATCCTGCCGTACTGTTAAGGTGCTTTTAAAAGCCTCTTTGGTCGTTGTTCGCAAAGAGCCATTCTGTTTCGGCGAGGTACGCTTCGAAGTACGCTTGCAATCCTGCGGCAATCACCTTTTGCGGGTTGGCACACGCAGATCTGAGTGTCTTCCACGCGGTTCTATCCCGGAGCTGGGCCCGCAAGAATTGTCGTGCATCCTCCCTCGCTGTCCTTCCTAATATGCATGCGGCCAACATTTCGGCGTACTGTACGTGCATACGAATTTTCAGTGAGCGCGATATTATTCGTTTTGGTTATTTTTTTAGTGCTCAAAGCCACCAATGGATGTACTTGATATGTTATACCTGGTACGTACGCACTATCACTGGATGGAATGCGCGTAGATTTTTCCAGTGGAAATTGTACAACGTACCTATATTATTTTGGTTTCGCTTTTGGAGTATAGTAGGTATAAACTGTACCTGGCAAGCAAGAGCTTGCATTTCGAGTAGGGAGGAAGGATAGCAGCAGTATATACCACGTACAGGATAGTAAAATATGATGCATATTACTGCTGCTGTAGCATGATGTACGCGAAAGTCACCAGATATCTTGCTATTGTTATACTGGACCAGCAAAAACGAGTGCATGTGTGCTCTCACATGTCCCTACGGTGTCTGCCCCATGCTTTCGCCGAGTTCAATCCTTCGGGAGCGACAGTGCTATCACCGAGGGGGACGAGATGACCTGAGCCGCGGCCGTAGATCGGATTGAAGAACGAAGGACGCGGCGAAAACATCCGTATCAGCAAAGGGGGGAGATGATGCAAATGTGTGTGTACGAACGTGCTTGGAGTCGAGACCCATTTATTTGTTTTTGTTCACTGGGTATCGGAGTTTTAAGTTTTAAAGCTGATTTATTTATAGTTGGTCGATCTAGTTAGAAGCAACTTGATTGTTTAGTAATCCCCCCCCCCCGTGTTGCAGTGTTTGGGTAAAACTGTTATTGATATGTTAACGCATAAAATACGGTCACGTACGCAAGGAGGAGCTATGAACATGGTACTATGCCTGTGGGCATGCCTATGCGTTGTTCACTGCTGTTCTAACATTTTCAGTGGTATGCAATGAGGGGTTTTAGTGGTTGGTTAACCAGGAAGACAGCTTTGGACCGTCAAGAGTTTCGGGCGGTATTATACTGACTTCGAGGAGTAAGATATTTTGAATTTTAATACTGACCTCGAGGAGTAGGATATTCTGTATTTTACTGAGTTGTTTGAAATCGAAGAGCATTGTGTACACAGCCAGGAGGCGGTTGTGCGTGCGTAGCATGTTTTCAACTGATGACCGTTTGAATATCGCGGACAGACGTCCGTAGTTACGGCAGTTGAGTGTTTGGTTGTCCGTGTGTAGTAGCTTTTGAATTGATGACCGTTTGAATATCGCGGACAGAGGTCCGTAGTTACGGTAGTTCAGTGTTTGGGAGATTATTGATGCTTACGCATAAGCAGTATGGCTTGGAAATTTGCATTGGATTTGGTGATTTTTTAGCAGGCAGGCAGCTGTTTGTGGATTTTGGGATTGCTGTGTTCGAATTGGTGGCACTATAGTTATACTATCCACTTGTGGTGCCACGACGACATCACCTATGTGTCGGATGATTGTAGACCAACAGTAGTACGGCATTGAAACTATGATCATGACAGTGTGCCGAGAATGAGGAGGCTGTAAGACATAACAGTTGTTCACAGTCGCGTAAATGTCTGATGTATTCTGATTGGTTGACTGGTGTGATTTATGTAGTAGCTGCAAATTGTCCAAGCAGCATATGCGGTGGGTTTTGTCCTTTCCCGAATGGGTTGCATAAAATATACATTTATTTGGGTGGTTTTCCAGGGTCACGGGGAACAGGGATGAGAACCCCCTTGACCTCAGGCTCGTCTACTACCTCACAACTACAAGCAAAAAGATGGGACCTCTACAACGACATTAACAAGAACAACAACACCACCTCTTGTTTTGCTCCCGCGCCTCATGGCAAGGTCGAGCGGCGCCACACACGGTGCACACAAGTTATCCGCTTACTTGGCGGGTATATCCGGACGGGTCCTATCCGCTTGACGGGTGATTCCGAGCTTCAAATTCGCGGGTTTTCGGAGTCTGGGAATGATTGAGACCGAGTACCCGGGTATGGGTAGCCCCTGTTTTTCGGGTACCCGCGGGTAATTGGTATTCCTAGTTCAATATTTATGCGTATGATTTAATTAGGAAACCAATTAAAAAAACACATTTACTCACACATGTCAGCCGCACAAACCATCAACTAGCCACATTTAACGCCGAAGGGGACGCGCACGGCACACGGCAACGTCGTGACGCGGCGCCATCTCGGCACATTGAGACCGGAAGCGAGCGATCCTGGCGCGGTCTCTGTGGAAACGTAACAAATTGCTGGCGGGGGGGCGTTCTCGCTGATAACCCCGCTGAAAGTTCACAAAGGCGCCTGTTGTTGTGCAAACCGCCCTCTAAAGCGGTGCGGAAAGCAGCAGCGACGACAGCGAAAACTCTGCAGGCCCTTGCTTCAGCAGCAGAAGTGGAGAACGGGATGTGGAATGTAGCGATGACTTTGTGGAATAGATACCAGCGCCCGCGGGAAATGTGGAGGCCAGTGACGAGGGTTCGGGTGCTTTGGGCGCAGCTGCTGCCTGTGCGCCGGCCCAAGCCCAAGAAACCGTTCACGCGTTCAAGAACGCGAAGGTTGCTGCTGCTGGTCCGGCAAACAGCAGTAGCGAGCAAGTCGCGAGGAAAGCCCCCCCGTCGTCAAGCAACAAGAAGACGCTCGGCTGTTAGTAGGCTGTCTGCGGTAGTTCCGCATTTATTTCTATGATACAACAGATTGTACTTAAGCACTATATATTCTCTCCACGGTAGTTTCGCATTTCTACGATACTGCGTACTAATAGTATAACTCAGCATTAACGGCCAATCACTATATACATATATATGTTGATGAAAAAGTGCTACTTCCCGACACTGGTACGTGATGGGCAGGAAAATGTTTAAATAAACAGCAGTATTATGGGCGGGAGGCCGTCAACGAACTCCCCCATCGTAAATATTCTCACACTTTTAGTGCATTCAAATCCCATAGTATCGCGGCCGGGCAATGGAGTAATTCAAGACAAAGCAAGGTGAGTTCACAGTATTAATAGGTGGGTTGTGTATCGAATCAGCAATAAGACACTGTTCGAGCTCATCGTTTCGGCGTACAACAACAGTAGTAGTAGTGCTACACGCTACCTTCCACAGCCGAAAAAAAGAAAAAAAAAAAACTGCGCGGTGCCTTGGGTACCGGGGCACCCGGGTACCTTGGGTACCGGGGTACCCGGGTACCGGGTACCCGGTCGTCCAAATGGCAATACACGGCGGGTAGGGTAGGATCTGGGCTCAAAAAATTGGCGGATATCTGTTCGTGGCGGGTACCCGCAAAGGTCCAACCCCTACTCGTATTCACTGTTCCCTCTACAACGCCGTGTTTTCCCAATAGGGCGGCTACCGTTCGACTAGGGTGAAATCAAAGGCGGCGTGAACAACTGCTGTCCTGTGACGAATAGGACGGTCACTCGATATAAGGCGGTTCCGATATTGGTACACTATGTACACCGCCTTTATCGTATGGCCCACAACGGTTGCGGAAAGTCGGCGGTGTTCTCCCTCCTCCAAGTCACGCCGCTGTTTGTTGTTCACCTCTTTGGAGCTTCCATTTGGCGCTGCTGCATGGGCGACCCGGCCGGCGTCAAACGCATCATGTGCTCCGTACTCGTATCTGGTCTTGGCGAGCCTGTCTGTGTGTTCGTACGTGTACCTGGTACGTACGATATCTATCTACTGACAGTTATCTGTCCATTCTCTCTCATAGGTGCGTTTCGTGGATAGTGGAGAAGGATACCAGGTATTATTTTTTTATAAAAAACTAAGGGCCACTCCTAACGAACAAACAAATCACGATTCGTGATATTTTTGTCGTGAATCGTGATTTTTTTGTTGTGAATCACGACAAAAAAAAATACGATTCATGACGCCAATTTGTTTTAACTTTTCCCTAAAAACAAAATCACGATTCGTGACATTTATCGTGTCTCAAAATACGCCTGATCAAGGCACTACGCAACCCACGTGCACCAACGGTATCCGATGGTCGGCACGTCAGCTGTGAGTTCAACTGATCGGCAGATCGATCGATACCCAACTTTGCAAGCTGCGTGAACCGCGCGCGTTTTCCATTATTTCCCTCGCGATTGACTACTGGCCAGAGACGCAGAATATTCTCGGAAGAATGAGAGAATGTGAGTTTTGTACGTACGTAAGAAGTTCAAGCCAATCAGATGACTGCGGTGATTCATGGTAGCACGAATCATAGCCTTTGGTAAACACACCTTGTCTGGTACGTAGCCGCAACCTATACGTATCAGCGCAGTGAAGCAGAGGCAGAGCTACAGGTCCAAGGTGTGAGACTAGTTTGAGTTCGGGATGTCCGACGAGAGCAAGTCGCCGCAGGCCACGGCCAATGCGGCTACTACTGCGCGCGAGGCGCAGGCTGCGACGTTTGCTGCACAAACAGAAGCTGAGGCGAATGCTCATGCTGCTGTAGCTGCTGTGCAAGCGGAGGTAGACGCACGCCGTGCTGGGATAGCCGAGGCCGAGGCTCGCCAGGTCGCAGAAGAAGCTACGTCCGTTCGCCAGGCCAACGCTGCGGCTGCTGTTGCCACCACTGCGGCTTCGGCTGGTCCTTCATCTATGCCGGCAGCCTCGGGGTGAGCAGTATCGACGGCTGACGTTCTGCATTGGCAGAACCAGGTGGCATCCGAGTTTTCCCGAATAGACACGGATATACTAGGCGTCAAATCTACACTGGACAACGTGCTCCTGTCTGTGGCTGGCCTTCGGGACGCCGTCACCAGCAGCGTATCCAAGATCACCAACAACGAAGTGCTCCTCCAGCAGTTTGTTGACAATTTGTCCGACCGTGAGCCTTCTGTGCGGGACAGCGGAGATGTGAGGGAGCGCCATGTACAGAAATCGCACTGACCGACGACACGGCCATGTGGAAAAAAATGTCATCTCGCAAACACTGGCTGCTTCGGGGACGCTTGCCCCCGAACCTCGGCGAGTCGGCCGCGGATATCCAGTCGTTTGTGGGGGAGTGTGTCGATGTTACGGCGGCGGTGGCGGCTCAGCTTCGTGCCGTCAGCAATTTTGACGTGGCCTTGTATGGGCCGCGTGCCGATCGCCCGGTTGACCACCTGGTGATGGTCGCGGACCGCCTGGATCTCTCGCGGCAGGCTCTTATGGCGGTTCTGACAGTTGGACTCTCGACGGATGTCGCCGACGACCGCGCGTGCCTGGACCGGTTGGCACCCGTCAACGCCTCCTTTACATCCGCGGCTGCTGGTCTTCGCCGTCACACTCTCAGCAACATATTTTTGCTTTCCGGCTCCGCGGCGAGGGCTGTTATGAGCGAAATGGTGCACGACGACTTACGTCTTTGGGTGAACGACCTAATGAGGTTCGCCCAGCAAGTTCGTCCGTTGACCGTTCCCCCTCAGTCTGACGCGGTGTTTGATGCGCCGCCTGTCCCTGCCTTCAGTCGCACGCTCTCCTTTTGCTCGTCCGGGGGCGACGTTCTGAGGCTTGTCGAAGGTCTCCAAGCTCCTCGCGACAGTCGGGATGGGGAATACAAGCGGAGCCAAAGCCAAGCCCCCGCCAGGATGGGTCCGCCCAGAAAGAAGAACGCCCCGCTGTGCAGGATGTTTTCGTCCACGGGCCGATGTCGGTTCTCCGACTGCAAATTCGTGCACTCTAATACCCCGTCCGACGCCTCGTCTCCTACGGCGCTCCTCGATGGTGGATCGGCGGCACCGGCGGGGGTAATGCGAGGTGGCGCGGAGGCGCGGGCTGGTGGGTCGCGGACTATGGTGCTCCGACCAGGTCGGGGTCACAGGGGGACCGGGGCAGGTGGCGGGTCTGGTTCGGGATGAAAACACGGGCCCTTCCTGTCGGTTGGGCCAACACTGGGGGGGGCGGCGGCGGCGCGGGCAGGTGGCGGGAGCGGCGACGGCGCTTGTCGCCAGCGGCGGAGCTGGGACTCGGCTGGCAACCCACGAGGGAGGGGGGGGGTTGCGTGGGCGCGCTTTAGGTGCTCTGGCTGGCGACGGCGGTGTCGGGCGAGATCGCGTTGCTGTGACTCCGGGTTCGGTTCCCCTCTCAAAGCAAGGTACGGATATGAGCGTGCGTGCGAGTTATTTGCCCGCTGACACGGTGTGTGTGCAGGGTGCGGTCGGTGACGTGCGTTTGGATGCGATCACACATGAGGTAGATGCGTGGATTGCCGCTCGGGAGGTAGTGGCGCAGGCAGTATCTGGGCGAGGCTCAGCGAGCCTCGATCAGGTCGCTTCGCTCAGCTCCTCACTCTTGCGACTGTGTCAAGGCAGTGTTCCTCTTTTCCTGTCCACCATCGGCGCCTCATTGTTCGCTTCACATATTAACGTTGCCGTCGTACAGCACTGGATTGGTGAGATCAAGAAATTCCCCCGTATTTCTTTGTTGCTTCGTGTGCTGGCGCCAGGCGCGCCTGTTTGCGTCGCACGGGGGAGGGATTTGACCACAGAACTCGCGTATGGTAATCACCCGGGCGTTGATATGCATATTGTGGCTATCCATGATAAGATATGCGCAGACGTTGTGCACGGCCAAGCGGTGGTGTTTGAATTGCGATTTGCAGACGAGATCCAGGGTCTTCGCGTTTTCACCGCTGAGCGTCGTTCTTGAACCCAAGTTAAGGATTATTCACGATCTCACGTTTGCGCGGGGATGGTCAAACCAGTGTTAACGGTGACACTGACTTTGACTCCGCGCCATCGGCCTTTGGATACGTTTTCGGCAATCGATTTGTCGTGGATTTGCGCTTGCAGTTTGGTTGGCGTAATAGTCCTGGGTTTCGGGGGTTGATGGCCTCTGCGCTCGAGCATGCTCACACTCACACTACGTTTCAAGGCGCAGATGTCTCCCCACAAGGGGCTGCCGCCGTTTCGCACGTTGAACTCTCCCCGCCTCGGGGAGTTCAGGTTGTTACTATTCCGCGTGATTGTGGGCCCGTTCCTGGCGCAGGAGGCCTCACCGGAAGCAATTTTGTTGTGAGGTACTACGTAGAATATGGCATTCTCGTCGAGTTGCAATGGTGGCCGGACGGCCGCCGTTGCTTGCGTGCTGTACAGTTGCTGGCGTCGGACCATTTTCGCTTGTTGGGCGAACGTGGTGTTTCCGATCCACCCCTCTTGTCGGCCAAGAAAATAACTAACTGGGACACGCAACTCGAAGTCTTGGGATGGATCATTGATACTGAAGCGCTTACTGTTGCGTTGCCGTCGCATAAGCGACTCAAGCTGCACAATATCCTCGCGGAGTGGCCCTCGTCTCGTGCGTCCGCTTCAGCGAAGCAGGTGTCACAGTTAGTTGGCTTTCTCATGCATGTGTCCTTTGCTGTTCGTCCGGGGCGCTTTTTCGTTAACCGCTTGTTGGCTTCGGTTGGTATGCCGCGCATTGCCGCCGGAGCTGATTTTGATCGTCGTATGGCAAACCCCGGGCGGCGTCTCGCCCTGGGACCCGAGTTTCACGGTGACCTCGAGTTTTTGAGGTAGTTCGTTGAGGAAGGGTCGGACGCGCGCGGCGGAACCTTGTCGGCTCCGATGTATCATTTGCTTGAGCGCCCCCCTAGACGTACTCTGTTTTCGGACGCATATCTAAAACTGCTGTCGGGGAGTTTTGTCTTGAAACTGGTTTGTACTGGCAATACGAGCTTGACGCAGGGGAGCCGCTCGATTTTGTGGATCGAGCAAGTCCGCTGCAGATGAGAACGATATATCAATTAATGTCCTCGAACTGCTGGGCATGGTGGTTTCTGC
Source organism: Macrocystis pyrifera (assembly GCA_031763025.1). Taxonomy (NCBI): domain Eukaryota; class Phaeophyceae; order Laminariales; family Laminariaceae; genus Macrocystis; species Macrocystis pyrifera. Next base: position 623,383 of record JASSKH010000012.1, read on the forward strand.
ATGGGTTCTCGTCTCTGCGTGTGCTGAAAGTCCGTTCGAAATGGGGGATTGTGTGTTATTGCGGGGCGACAACGAGGCAGCCGTAGAGTGGGTGCGCCGTTGTCGCTGGGGTAAGGGGCCGAGATCTGGCGCATTAATGCGCCTTCTTGGTGTGCTCGAACTGTCCTCTGGTTGGCACTTTAACGCAAAACACCTACGGGGCATTTTTAACGTGGCCGCTGATGGTATCCCACGGTGGGACTGTGCTTCCGTCCTCGCCAATCTGGGTGCTGTTCGACCCGATATTCCGTGGCAGGAGCAGGACCTGGGGGATGCGGGCACATACCTCTGTACTTCGGTGTTGGCCTCGAACTCATGCGAAATGCCATTGCGACCTCGTCTGAACGCACTTATCAAGGGCATTTTGGCTCATGGGTAGACTTTCGGGTACGGTGTGGCATGCCTGTATTCCTAGACCGGTGCGGAGACAGCATGACCAACGTGTGGCATTTGTTTGAGTACATCGCGTACGCTTTGCCACCAAGAAACTGCGGTCGGCAACCATCGAGAGTCATTTATCAGCGATCAAGTTTGTTCATCGTATTTCACGAGGGTTCGAGCTGGACACTACTCATCCGGTTTTGGTTAATGCACTCAAAGGCGCCGCTCGTTCGCATGCCGACGCTGGTAACCAAGCAACCGTTCGTAGGCCGGTTTCGTGGGAAATGTTGATCGCGGGCGAGAAATTGATATCTACGTGGCAGACGGGGGGTCGCGTCTTGTGGCTTGCCCTCTGCGCTTAATTTTTTTTTTTGATTCGCGCCTCGGAAATGTTTGCGGAAACTCGGTCACGTGTGCACGAGACGTATTGTTTGCGACGGGCCGACGTAGCCTTTTTTTTCGCGAAAAATTACCGCTCACAGTCGCGCAGTGGTCCACCGCAGACCGCGTTGAGGTTCGGTTTCGTGGGTCGAAAGGGGACCAACTGCGAAAAGGGGCGGTTCTAACGTGTGCACGTTGCGGTCCGGCGTTGCGCGTGGGCGAAGGTGGCGGTGCTGTCGATCTCATGATCAAATTGATGCCCTGTTATCTGTTTTTCTTCCCTCGTCGGCCCCCCTTGCCGCTTTCGGCGTTGGTAATGGCAGATGGTCCATGTGGACACAGCAGCAAGCGACGACAGCTTTGCGGAAAGTGGTTGCGTTGGCGGGCGTGCGTGCGGAGGAGTACGCTCTGCACTCTTCGAGGATTGGGGGCGCAACACACTTGTGGGCGGGGGGGGGCGACACCAGAGGTGTTGCAGCGTGAGGGCCGATGGGCGTCCGATGCGTACAAGGCGTATGTTCGCAGTCATGGAAATGATGCCAGTTGGGTAGCAGACGTTATGGGCCAGGAAGGACTTAGCGGTGGCATCCAGCCGGGCCAGGGCACTGAGTGGGGGCGAGTTAATTCACTCTTAGAGGTGCATAAGCAGAAGTAAATAATGGTGATGAAGTGTGTTACCACATGCGTTCCCTATGAGATTGCAAGTGGGAGGGGAAGGGGTAGTAAGAACACATCAGTAAATAGGGTCAACTTTCATGTGTGATGGAGGCAGGCGTCGGGAGTTCTGTGTCGCCAGTTGGGTTGGGAGTTGACTCGAGTATACGGATGTGAGCGCGGGGTTGCCGTTGGGGCAGCCCCGGGGGGGTCACCCCTTCTCCAACCCCCCTTTCCGGGCGGGGGGTTGCGCATTAATATAATACAACTTCGAAAGCAAAGTGCAAAGCATAATATTCTCGGAAGAATGAGAGAATGTGAGTTTTGTAAGTACGTAAGAAGTTCAAGCCAATCAGATGACTGCGGTGATTCACGGTAGCATGAATCATAGCCCTTGGTAAACACAACCTTGTCTGGTACGTAGCCGCAACCTACACGTATCAGCGCAGTGAAGCAGAGGCAGAGCTACAGGTCCAAGGTGTGAGACTAATTTGAGTTCCCACCCACCCGCCCGTGCTTTTGAAGGAGTCAGTGGGGGGGAGTTCAATAGTCGCAGTAACGTTTGCGTTTGTTGCTGTATGTTATACGTACCCGGTATTTTCGCTGATGGTGCGACCGGGTGTCGTAGATTGCGCGAGTGGCGGCGCGGGCTAGCCGCCTTATTTGGCGTTTGGTATGATTCGATGCAAGTGGGGTTTATTTATATCATACTATTATAGTTGATAAAAGTAAACGTGGCGTTGGCGTGGTGTTGCATCGGCTCGGATTTTGCGCGCAATCTGAAAGTAAGTATCGGAGAAGGGGGTTATCCGTATATTAACACTGAAGTGCATTGTGAGTTTAAATGTACATGTGTTATTTGTACATATATGCCTGGTACAAGTGCGTGTCGATTTTCCCACGTGTGAGGTTATCTTGCACTTGGTGTGGTCTCTCGAGTTATTTGTCTGAAACGGTTTTTCTGATAGCGGTTTGGTAGGCTGGCGTCGAGAGTTCTGTGTCGCCAGTTGGGTTGGGAGTTGACTCGAGTATACGGATGTGAGCGCGGGGTTGCCGTTGGGGCGGCCCCGGGGGCGTTACCCCTTCTCCAACCCCCCTTTCCGGGCGGGGGGTTGCGCATTTATATAATATAACTTTGAAAGCAAAGTGCAAATCCCGTGGATGCCATCAGGGTCGACGAGACGATAATACTAATACTTACAGCTGGTTCGATTTCCAATTGATTTCGGCCAGTACCATTTCGCGCACTGAAATATATTTATTTTGAAATACGTCAGCTGTGAGTTGGACTGATTATTGGGATAGTTAAAAAAGGCCGTTTCCTATGCGGTTCGATTTCGAGCTTCAGATTTGTATTTTTCGATCTAAAAAATAAATGACCCTGCTTATGCAGTCCAAATATGCAAAATCCGACCGGAATTTTTTCGATTTGAGAATCCGACGACCTGGGTCATCAGATTTTCAAATCGAAAAATGGCATGCTCTCTAAATTCAAGATGTTATCCACGACAGCAAACAGCAGCAGAACGATCGATGAGTTGGATGGTGATACAGCTGTATGGCGACGTTGCTTCGCGCCCGCCCGACGCGCGGGCGGTGCGTCCCTCCGTGGCCAGACTACAGTCGGCTGGCGCGGGCTCGGGCCTAGAGACCAAGAGAAGCGCACTCGGCACGCGCCTCTCCGTGGATATACGTACTCGTAACCCACACTGCTGTGCAGCACCAGCAACAGCAGCAGCAGCAGCAGTCAAGTCACAAAATGAAACACAAAATACCGAGACAGGTTGACTCTAGCGCACTCGCCACGTGTCTTCGTCGCCAGACCAGAGGCAGTCAGTGTGGGCTCGGACGCTTGGGTCCTACGCGCAGGGCAGCGCACCAAGTGCGTCTCTTTGCGGCGCCAAACCACAATAGCAGCAGTTGGTCTCGGCGTTTGCTCGAATCTCTACACGCATACTAAATCTGAGGCCAGATCTTATGCAATATTTTTTGAGTGATTGAAAAAGGCAGGAAGTCGGATTTTCCTGCGGCAAAAAGCCACACCAGATCGGTGCGCCATGTGCCGTCTTATGGTGTTTTTGGTTTTATTTCATGGGAGAATAAAAAAAAAAGAACAGAACCGAGATCTTGAAGTTTCCTTGAACTCTACGTACGTGGACCACGACACGAACGAGTCGTTCACGCCGGGTTGGGCGATCAACCTTCACCACCAGCTCCTCCAAGGAAGGAACGGAACGTGGAACCTCCTGGGGAGAGCTGCGTAAGGGGTCGCTGGACCAGCAACGAGCTCTCGCTCGCGCGGAGCATGAGCTGCTTGCGGCCGTCGTAGTCAGAAAAGAAGAACGTTAGATTGTTTCGATACTGCTGTAGTCTCGTCCTATTTGTCTCCAAAGTTGTTTTGCCTAGAGCAGCTGCAGTTGGGCGGCCGCAAGGGACGCAATGGTGGCCAAGGTATTGATGCCCTCTCTCTCCGTAGTGGCCGATGCACAAGTGCTGGAGCCCAGCTGTGTACAAGAGTAACCAAGCATGTAGCGTCGTGACCCATCATGAGCCCTATCTGTAACCTATACAAAATTGTACAATGCCTCCGAAGTCTTGTGCAAAAGCAAATTTTATCACTTTCAGAGTTGATCAGAAAAGGCTGTCAAAAAAAATCACTTCCTGGAAATTCATGAGTGATAAAATCTCGGAGGAACATTTTTTTTCCACCAAACAGGCCCCATAAGACGTGATTTTGATAAAATCTGATCAGAAACGGGACCAGATACCCCGAAGCCTCCGTAAACAGCCATATAATCACCTCAAAAAAAATTGCATAAGATCTGGCCTGATTTTTCCGCATAGGAAGACTGTTTCGATTTGCCAAGTTCATATCTGAAAATGCTATCGGGTTAAAATCTGAAGCTCATAAATCGAACCGCATAGGAAACGGCCGACCAGTATCTAATTGCCCCTTACATTTAAGATCAGACTGGTACCTCACAAAAGCTGGTATCTACCCTCATATTTCATCTGTTCTCATGGTTTCAACCCAGGGAATTTTCCGAGTCTTCACGACCAAAAATCTTGAAAAATATAATACCGGACTACTGATGCCACACCCAAAATAATTTTTTCGGATTTGTTTTGGAGATATTTTTTGTGATTATTTTTTCTTGATTTTTCACGAACAAAGTACTACTATAATCCGGATTTTTATGGGACAGCAATCAATCGATGTATTATCTCTTTGAAGGGACAGTGGTTTGACGCCTTGACTGACGTAGACTAATAAAAATGGTAAAATAAGGCCCAAGACTGACCTTGACTTGACCGAAATGACCGGGCTCATAATAGTTGAAGGATTGCTCTGCTTCGCATCGACCCGCTGTTTCACTCAACAAAACTGCCATCTCCACGAGACACGGCCAGAAGACATCAATTCAGCAGCAGCAGGTCCGTCCCGCCAAATCGATCAACCGCTTCATCACTGGGCACAAGCAAGTGCAGAATGAAGGCTGCTCCAACACCAGGTCACACCAGCGGGGATCTGAGAGGGAAAGGAAGGAGGCCTACGACGTTTCGCCCATTCAAGAAGGAGCGACCATATTATTCGACAGATGTGAGCTGTTGATAAATAACCACAACTGTCGACGTGCTTGGTCCGGGTTTGTAGATGATTTCCTGCTATACCAGGTATCAACCATAGTGCTGCTGACAACTCACCGCGCTCCTCTTCATCTTCTGCTGCTGCTGCTGCTGCTGCTGCTGCTGCTGCTGCTGCTGCTGTGTGGCGAACCGACACACTATGGCCGTGAAACTACTGTAGCAGTACCAACAAGGCGACGGGACCCTACCGGTCGATGCTGCACTGCTGTGCCGAGCTCGATACCGCGTATGTGTATCTCCCTGTGACGAAGCTGCTGCTTCCTGTAGACAGCACCTACACTCCACTAGAAATTTATGTACAGCAGTAGTATTGTTTGTAGTACTGCCGTACTGCATTGGTAGTACCAAAATAGAAATCACCAAAAAGCAGGGCGGCGGGCACATGGGTATATACGTACATTTCTCGAAGTACTAGTGCTTTGCTCTGGGCTCTTGACACATAGAAATGCAAAGTTCACGAGCTAAACGCAACCGGCTGCACACCAGCGAAGGCTGGTGGTGGCGGTGTCCATCGGCTTAGGGTTGCTTCGGGGAACACCTGGTATGTCTGATGTGTCACATGCATACTGGTGTGTTGAACGAGCTGTCCGTTTGCTTGCTTTTAGTACAGAAAATAAACTCGAAACAAGAACAGAAACCGCATGTGCTATTCGTTCCCCTGGGGTACGTGTAGGCCTAGACAGCGGACACCGCGGCAACCTGAACGTATATAGGTACTAATGGTGGTACAATTCTTGGTCAAGAAGGATATACTGCTGTGTATCGGTGCCGTCTACCTTGTACTGGCGAGACTAAGGGTTCGCTAAGGCCCAGAAGTAAGTTGCCATTGGCAGCGTCGTAGTCCATGATTCGCAGAAGAGGTTTATCCAGTGCCTAATCTTCTTGTTCCGTATGCTATACGTATACTCTATAGTCGTACTCGTAGGCAGAGTGGCCATTGGCAGCATCGTGGCCCACATGACGACTCACAGCCCATGCCAATCGAGTTGCGTCCATACTGTTGTTTGGTATGCGGACGCTACTTTACTCGTGCACAAATCGTACGTCATACCGAATAATACCTGGTACGCCTACAATACTCTGCTCTCTTCCACCTTCTTTTCGGCACGGTCCTTTGATCCTTTCGTGGACCCTTTCGTGAATCCTTTCATGTCGGACAAATGAAACTCCGCATCTATCCGATTCCTATTAGGTACTGGGACACACGCGAACACGTATCCCTGCCCGGCAATCGGCAACGATGCCGTCACCGCATGATAGGTCCAGCCGCGCCCACAAGAAGACAACCTGAGAGCCGATATTCTATTCGTGTGGACGATGTGGTGCAAGTACGAAGCCACGAAGAAACAGACACAGACAGGGAGAGGGAGCTCTATATGGGGCTTGCTTGCCCCCTTTTATTATGTCGCAATTTATTTTAGATCGTAGTTTTTTACGTAAAAACGTCATTCGGATAAGCAGAACAAGAAGCAGAACAAATCAGAATGATCATACTCGTACAGGAACCAATTATTTGCCGTACGGTATGAGTGAAAAAGGGTTGTCTGAGGAAACGTACACCCCCTGAACTCCTGCGGGGCTCGACATAGGAAGTGCCCTAGGCTCGTATACTAGCGCACCGGAGTGCAGACTCTCTACAGCGGTGATCGTTTTCCAGTAGGTTGGTAGGCTGCTAGCATCATTATTAGATACTACTGTAGAGATGTCCTAGGGATTTTTTTTACAATTAAGCTGACGTATTTCATTTTTTTTTTTTTTAATTTATAAAAACTAAACACTGCGAATGGCGGGCAAATGAACCAATCACGGAATGCAGAACAATAAATACTTGTGTTCGTAAAATCCCGTGTTGTTGTTGTCGACACAGAACCCTCCATCAAGTTTACCGGTGAAGCCAGTATCAACCCTTATATATATCCGTCAGCGATAATAATCTGAACAATCGCAATGAATGGTCATCGCGGTTCGGTGGTAGACAAGACGGCACAGTGCTGGGTGGAAGGCGGCAGACTTGTGGCGTAACTCCTCCCCACTTCAAGAATCGTGACTTGCAAGTATTTATTTGCACCTTCGCATTTTTTACAGCAGAGAACATACATACATACATGGAGAAATGTTTGCACGTCCAGCAGCAGTAGTGTTTCAGAATGCCTGGCAGTCTATAACGATAGCTGTTGGCCCGCCACTGCCGACGCCCTCAGAATATTCAGCATGCAGCAAGCAAACTATTACTATTCATACCTATCAGGTGCGCGATTACCCGCCGTACGAGTCAGCGCGAACAAAGCCGGAATTGATGTTGTCGTGTTGCCCCTTTTTTTTTACACCAGTGCACTAATAGTCGCAACACGTACGTAGTCAGGGGTAGGGAAAACATACACATGATAGACGAACAAGCGTCAGGGTTCCATTGTTGTGGGCAATCCTTCATGCTATACGCACTGTAAACGTCTGGCTGTATCTCACCGAGGAGCATCGCCCGGTACTGCTAGATACCGGAAAATGGAATATTATCATGCGGTACGATCTATCAGTAGAATCTCGTTCGATCTGGTCCACTCTCAAACAGGCGGAGGAAGCCGCGAACGTACTTGAACATAATAACCACCACGAATAGGGGTGCCAGAACGAATACTTTGCTCGCACGTACGTATGAATAGCGCAACAAGTAGAATGGTTGTACCCGAACGTACCGTAGTTAAATATAATAATTGTAGTCAAGATACTATTGTACTACTACAGTACTACCAGTAGCGCGGTACGAGTTCGAGTAACATAAATCTTTTGGTGGTATGGTACTGCTGTCTGTAATACTATTAATAGTTGTCCAATACGATTGTTGTTGATGATGGGGTTTTCTGTTTCGATGTCCGTCACGGGGACAATACATCACATGGCCGCAATTGCCTTCGCCTCGGCCTCGTTTATTCGCATGGTCCACTCCTGTTTTCAGCGGAAAACGTACAGTATGGGTTCGACAATAACAAACACTTAGCTGGAGCAAGCCTCAGAACCCTATCCAGCGTGACACCAACCAACGTTAAGCACATGATTAATGTAGCGCTAGCCGCCGAAAACGAATGCATCATCTATTTTTCTTATTAATAGCTCTCCCGTAGAAGTGAGCCTCCTGCCCTGTTCCTATTAGGTTATTTATTTTGTGGGTCTGTACTGTACGCAAACCGCTGTTACGGGCACCGCGTGCCGTTCCTCATCTGACAGCCAGCCTGGCTTCGCCCGAGAGTACGGCTGTTCAATATTTTCCACTGGTATTTTTTACGGTGTTTGGTTTTTTTTTTTGGGTTTCAAAATGATGACTGTACGTAAGTTGGTACGATTGCCTCTCGTTCCTTGGGAATCTATCTCTCACCATGTTTTGAAAGTTTTGTGGAACACGGCACACCCCGGGACAGGTACATAGTCGACTTCCACATGACTATCTGGTAAATCTCTTGATGGAAGTTATACCCCGGATGTGAATTATTTAACACATACTGCCGGGTGGGAGCCGTCTACGCTGCATGCTCTACTCTAGCACGCGTTTCCTGGGTTAGATATGTACTGCTGTTAATATTGTGCACAAACAACCTCTCACAGGTGCAAGCAAGTGCTAAACTACTGTAAAAATACTTTATGGTCTAGCATCACGATCCGCACAAAGTATAAAATGTTGCACACGTCGTACAGAACAGTTCACCTACGGTAGCTCGAGCTAGCTATTTCGAAGGTAGCTCACCGGTGAGCTACGCGAGCCACGCGAGCTGCACGCGTTTTCCCGGTTGGAGCTGTAGCAACGTAGCTCATCTGCACTGTTTGTTTAAAGCTTGAGTTGTAAGAGGACGAGCTCACCTGCAAATAATTTCCCAGAGTGAGTTACAGGAGCTACATTAGCTACACATGTATATCCCGGCTTTTGAGCTATAGCGTAGCCCATTTTCACATGTTTTGAAGGCTTGACCTTTACGGAATTGCTCATCTGCATGTGTTTCCGGAGCTGAGCTATGGGCGATAGTTCATCTACATATTTGGTCAAATATTGAGCTTACTATGTAGACAACAGCGTATTAGCCCATGTTTTCGACGTTTGACGTGTAGGCGATACCGTATCTGCCTATGATTTCAAAGCTTGAGATAAGCGGTATATGAGGTATTTATATATCACGAGCTGCACACAATGCGATACGACCCCTGTTACGTACCCTTACGCCATCAACACAAGCAACCGTACATTATACATACTTACGTGATGTTAGCTCGATGTTGCCTCCCGGAATATTTTTGTGTTCACCACAACCACAGTTGTCACACATACACCGCCAGCTGTCACGCACACACCATAGAAGGGCTTTCACCCAACACAGCACGCCGACCACCCAGGGCGGCTGCTGTACCGGCGCTTCGGGCTTAGATCAGGCCGGTAGCGAGCAAGTGGATCCTTTTATGGATAGAGGCCCCACGAACAAGGAGGCGAAGAACACAGCCATGTGTGACATCCCATTACAAAATGATTTCGGGCCGGTATTCACCCGGAACAACAGCTACCCGGTCGATCGTGTAGTATTACGGGGTGCAATTAGAACAAGATTGCTCGAAACCAGCCCCCAATAAGAACCTGTTTTTGTTTTTATTGAACAGGGAACACTGTCGCATACATGATGCCGACGTTGAAATCTTACCTGCATGAGTACCTGTACGATATAGCGCTTGACCCGGAGTGAGGCCTAAATGGGCTACACACGCATGTTTGCCGAGAAGAAGCTACAATGATCTACGTACGTGAGGGGTGTTTATGTTTTCCCGGGGTGAGCTATGGGCAATAGCTAATATGCAAGTTGTTTCCTTGCTTGAGCTATAGGCGATAGCTCATCTGCACGTGTTTTGTAGACGTGAGCCATACACAAAAGGGTAGCTAGCCCATGAGCTGTCCGGGGTGTTGAATGGTCTACCTTCGCTGGCCAGGTTGTATGTATCCCTTCTCTCTGAACCCCTGTGGAACTAGAACAGTTGAAACCATCACCGGGCTAGCCTCGCAGCATCTTTAACCTCCCAGCTTTATCTCGCAGTTTGACCCTTTTACGGCTGCTGTCACGTTTAGGGGACAACGCCCTCAATTTAAACTTAGTTTGTCAGGCATAAGGTTCTGGAATCCCCCGACCGTGCTGTGCGTGATGCTGCAATCGTGATTTTCCCGCCTCTGAGGTTCCATTACGTGATCTCATAGTCGATACTCAGATGCGGTGTCAAGCTAATCAAGCAGGCACGTACTCATAAACGAAGGGGTGCAAACCTACCGTAACACCCGTCTATGCTATAACTTTCGCCTTGACGCAGTTTTAACTTATCAACCTTTTCGCAGCATTCAGCATCTTGTCCCGAAGTCGCGTGAATAATTTCCTGTTTACTTTCAAGTACAACCTTGTCGCATGTTGAACATCCTTATAATACTGCTGAGTGATTGAAAAAAATGTGCGTTTTTAACATCTTGACTAACCTGATAGCGTATCGAATATACTGCCGTCCTATTTCCCCAACTTCGACATTCTGTATATACACCAAATCTTGACACATTCCTTTACATTTACGTCCCTTCTTCCACGTGCTACACCATTTCCTGTGTTTTAACATCATAACAATGTGTCGCCTCTATCCTAACCTGATCCCAAATTCAATATCCTACTTCGTATCCGCTTATGTCGAATCTTAACCACGCCATAGAGCAAATACCGCGGCAAGGTGGTGCCAACCTTTCCTACCTCACCACATGAGGAGCTCAGAGTATCAACGGACACGTGGCTCGAATAACAAGTCTGTTGGTGCAATATGGCCAACATTTTACTGCTTAAAGAGTCATGAAAACAAAGATACTCTGAATAGTCAAAAAGAATCGTTCCACAGTACAGTAGTAACAGGTATTATATTGACTCAGTTGAGGCAGCTCAGCCGGTATGAAAATAGTGAGCTGAAACGTTCAATCCCTGCCGCGGGCCTCTGTGGTCGAAGGTACTTCACTTCTTGAATTTGTGTGCTTAAGTTTCTCTCACTACCAAGACATGAATTCATCAATTTCACCAACTATTGCTACCCCATTTATAGATACCATATATTTGTGTGTTTGTTCATTCTCATCCAAGAACAATATTTGACGTGTTTTTTCAACGACCCATCACAACCATTGTCGCATTTTCTTATCTTGACCTTACTACAGCGAACGTGTCGTATCGTTACCACACCATCATGACATTGTATGTGTCGTCGTATCGTCTCGAAACCAATTAAGGACAATAGACTGTTTGCACCACTAAAGTTTTGTAAATTCGATGCGCATAGCTACTCTGACAATGAAATGAATTAACTCCGGTGTGTGTCAATCACCTTATGCAAATCCATTAAAAATAAGTCCTAGTGCACCGATCGAAATGGTTGGTTGGGTGATGATAACGAGAGGCCGAGAGAGAGGTAAGCGGTCGTTCCCGACAGGTTGGTGTTTTTATACGCTAGTGTGTGTTGATACAGTTCTACAACGCCACTCATCAAGAGAGCACATAACCCTAACCACAGTACTAAATTTCTCGCGGCCTGCGTTTCGTGTTGGATTACAAGCTGATGTTGCAACTCAGGTCGCACTACTGTTGTTTATCATACTGGCCGTAGAGACAAACATAGGACACACGACACACGACACACGACATACACCAAAAACCGAACTCGCGTTCGTAACATGTTCTTGTCCAGAAGCAACATTGTCCGCATCCAGCACTTGAGTGCCATCCCTTGGGTGCTCAATCAGAGCGTCAACACCATCGTCACAGCTTCCCCCCCATGCCACTGTTTTCCTTCGCGCGCCCTGACGCTCTACCAGCAGTAAGGCTCTCCTCCCAGTAGTAGCACAAGACGAAACAGATAACCGATATATCTTAAAAGACAAAGTGATAAAGGTGCAAAACAAAACGCAATCCACCAATGTATCCACGAACACCGCATCTCAAGCCCTCCCTCCGCCGCACATATATTATATGTGCGGCGGGCGATTACCGTTTGAAGGGGCATTGCGGTTGACTCGTGCCCATCTCAGTCGAGGGCGTACTGCGGTACGCACAGGTGCAAGTCAATGCGATGTATGAACTAGATAGGCGTCTCTTCAGCTGTTAAAATTCGGGGCACTCCGTGTTTAGTCGGCCAACCTAGGCGATGCCATTCGTATGGGAGACCGAATATTGTTATCGTTGTACGTTTCGACTGTGACAAGGTTTGCTCTCCAAACTTTGCTAGCGCGGAATATTTGACAAAATTCGGCCCAAGTTTGGGAACAGGGGCCGAGGAGCTGTCGGCAACGGGAGGATAGAAGTGGTCGTAATGAGTTATTTTTGTGTGACGCAAGCACTTCATCAAATGGTATCACACTCACAGTCGCTCAAGTCACGAAGTTTATTTACTGTACATTCACAAACACCTTACATGCCCCATATATTCTACCGTCAGGCAAAAACGGCCGCGTTTGTGGGCTACACGACGCAAGAGCTACTCGGTGTGCCAGGCTGGTCGGACGGAACGGACCCTATATCTTCCGAAGGCGAAGTCACGCCCCCAATCCAGATGAACGCCCTTGATGGTAGACTTGACATGGAGGCGGTGATGGTGTACTTGAAGGGGGCGGCGGGGATGCCGCCGGACTCTGAATCTGAATCTGAATCTGACTGTGGACTTGAATCTGGATCTGAATGGGAATTGGGATCTGAATCAGAAGCGGACGATGTGATAGAACGGGAACGATTTGCAGCTTCGAGCTGGGTGGTGAATCCGATGCTGGTCGAGGCCTCGAGAAGAGCTGCGGAACGTGAGTGAATTAAAGCATTATTTGCCCGTTAATAGTATCCAGGTTGCCTGATCCTAAATGCTTTAGTTTGGAATTTTTTCATTCAATTGATGTTATTGTCCCTTATTTTCTTCTCTCCGTACTACTGTAGTTTGAGATCAGATCCGGCATCGTGTGGAAGGCTCTCATCCACGCTCCCCACTACGGTTGGTGTCATGTATGGTTCATAACGAGAAAGCTTCAGCCGTCCACACGAGTCGAATTGCGCTCTCCGCAGTAGTGTAACGTAACGAAGTCGTCGTTATGTTTGTGGGGGTGTTTTCCTTGAAATGCTGTATCCGCTTTCTGCGTATGCACCATGGTCTATATTTTTTAAATCATGATGACATTTTGGAGTGCACATGCCCAATACTAATACCCTGGTATTCGATAGAAGCATTGGTGTTTGTGTCACGACTATAATCGAACGGCATGGATAACCTTTGGGCAAGCATATGGATAGAATCTCAACCGACGAACACTCGTTGCTTTGTGAGGGGGTAGAACCCGACCACCGAATAGAAATAGACAGTAAGAGAGCGTCATTCCCCGAGAAACGACAAAATAAACGGTTTCTTCGTCAATGCAACGGACTGGGCAAGCAAGTTTAACTGATTATCGTTTTTTTAGAGGTTGATGCGCGGCAAGGCACCCAAATCATTGGCACCGTAACGTCTTGTACCTTTTTGCCCCTCGTAAGATGTGGAATGCCTTTTGGTTTGACCGCAGAGGTACAGGTTGACAGAAAATCTGATAGCGCACTACGAAATACCACGGCATATATTTTCGAGACTCAGACTACGGGGGTATACAAGCACCAAGTGGAAACAACTATGAAAATGACTTGCGTTTGGTGATTTTGTCCAGAAACTCCACCCCACTGTTGTGTTTGCTTCCTTTAATTTATTTTTCAGAAGTGTGGCGTAATTTTCCTTGGTTTGGGCGTGCATCCCAGGTCGCATCACAGTTTATGTGCCCTTCCATGGTTGAGGCATGCTCCCTTCCATAAGCTTCTGCAACTAGGTGCTAGATAGTGTAAACAACACGCTGTAGGAAGCTCGAGGTGCTGTAGTCGAACAACACACACGGGCGGTAGTTCTGATGGTACCATGGCATGCGTGAAGCACAGTTATCGCGACAAGCTATCCGGATCCAACTGCGACACGATCCCGATTCGTTCGTCATTTGGTAGGCATGGACGGTCAACTATGCCACGAATCAATTGGCCAAAGGGGTGTTTGTTCCCGATTAGTGTGGGACACACAGCGAAAGGCCTCCCATTATTCAAGTAACATCCTTCATGTCATGAGCTACACTACCTCCGCCCGTCCCGGCATTGCTGGCATGCGAAGGTCTATGATAATACGACTACGGCTATATGCATCATATCGGGTGCACCCCCAACTTCCCCCCGCCTTCATTCGACGCTGTTATCTATGTTCAAGAACGTCCACCACTCAACCAAGTTTACGTAGTATGCAGCTCAGTCTCCATGCGACTCGCCCAACACATCAAGATGCTTCGCACTCGGTGCAGGCAATATCTCCCTGATCGGTAAACACTGAAATAATGATGCATGTGTCGAGGCTCCGTCCCTGTGAAGAGAGATGGCAGAAAAGGCACCGACGAGGTGTCTGTGAAGATCACTCGTGAAGAAGAAGAAAATAGATGGTTTGAAATTGACGCTCGTGTGGCCATTACGGAAGGAATCTTGATCTCACAGAGATCAAGAGGAGAAGAGGGGGAAAAGAAGAGGGGGAGAGAAAAGAGGGAGTAAAGAAGGAGAGATCGGGAGGAGTAGAGAAGGAGGGATCGAGGTAGGCCTGAACTTTTCTTGATCATCCGGTACAATGCCCACCATGCTACGGGAAGATAAGTTAATCTAATGACTATTGTACTGGCTGACAGTCCATCCTATAGCAACATTCCTAATGGTGAGGGTCCTATGTCAACATTACTAATGGTAAGCTAGCTAGCCCTCTACCGTATCACTGTCAACGTCTCGACAGATGTAAGTTGAACTTTCAATATACCGTACTACGTGTAAGACAGACTCGTAATTTATCCGCATATTGCATTTACCCGAAAATCCAAACTAAGATACTCGTATACGTGCGTAATGACCGCACCTCACGACATATACGCGCGGATTTCAAAGCCCATACGCTACCACACCCCCGTGATGTGAGTCAGTAGCTAAAAAAAAACGCTTACGGTGCAGAAACCTGATACTCAGAACATCAGAATGCAAAATGGTACAACATATTTAGACCTGCGCGACGGCGGCGGCAATACGTAGATGATACCTTAAACACAACCGTAGCAACATACGCAAGGCCCTGTGACAGCGGTTGCAATATGGGTGTATTCATGTTACGAAGCTAATCGTGGTTGTACATGACCACTGAGTCATAACCTACGAAAGAAAAGCGTCGAAACGTGTTGGCTGCATTTGCAACGCGTCCCCTCAATCGAATGCTACCATCTAGGGCTACGAAAATAGTACCTTCTACTCGCAAAAAAAAAAAATCGGTGGGGGTATTCCCCAACAAAAGCAACGTTGCACTGCTATATCCCAGGACGGTGTACTCGTAACACTCATTTGTCCAGCAATCAACAGTGGGATAGTCGAAGAGACATTGGAGAAAACTGGGACGCGTATCCAGTGTCCAGTGTATACGTGTGTACGTCTTATTCTACTATAATAATAACTCGACTACATTGTAGTACCTAGTATGAGCAAAATCATAGAAGAAAAGAAATCATGGTGTGATTACCAGCGATGTACACTCTAAAAGGTAAGGCACGAACCCGCCTGCTGTGTGTCCCAACGCGCCCCCTGAATTTAAACATTCAGAGAAAACATTAAAAAACTACTGTTGTAGACGCTACGTAGCCCAGTTCCTTCAGCGAAAAGAAGGCGTATTATAAAGTTTCGTACATGTATGTACGTACGTACGTACTCGGAAGAAGTACATATAGTACGGCAATAGACTACGGTGGGAATGATCCTGTCACAATGGATCCTCGTGGTGCTGTTTCGGTGACCCGCGGGTTATATCCTCGAAAAGAAAGCGTAAGAAAGTATAAACTACTGCGCCCTTCAATGGACCCTAGGACAACTATAATACGTAGTCGTAAGAAATCGAAACAAAATGGGAGAGAAACTGTGGACGCAAACGTACTGAATTGTACATGTAGTTCATTCAGCATGTTTTGAGCCTGTATGTGTGATACGTACTCGAAAGAAAGCTGTGCAAATGCAAGCGTTCCCCAAAAAAACATACGAATAAAGACATCAATAAACAACCCGGCGCGTATTGCTGGAGGCTCTTCTGTTTCCTGACTCCAGGGTTCTACACTATTCGACCTTGTCGTGGACATGCCGTGCCATTGCCATGGTACCGCCCATGGCATACCATGGCATCACCACGGCATCCCATGGTGTAGCGTATGATTCCATGGCACGCCATGGGGGTTGCCATGACATGCCACCATGGCATTGCCATGGTACCGCCCATGGCATACCATGTCATCACCACGGCATACCACGGTGTAGCGTATGATTCCATGGCACGCCGTGGGGGTGGCCATGACATGCCATGGGTATTACGGGGGTCCATAGTTAACAGGACCAAATATTGTTAGTAAAAATACATAAATATATAAGGTTTTATGTATGCGATAGGTTCTGTTAACTATAGACCACCGTAATAGTATCATGGCAACCCCTGCGGCTACCGCCACGGCATTCCATGGCAACACCACGGCATGCCGTGGCAACCCCCACGGCACCTCAATCTCCACGGCACCTAGGTTAGGGTTGGGGTTAGGGTTAGGGTTCGGGTTCGGGTCCCATGGTATGGCGTGGAAATCCGTGGAAGCTTCCGTGGCATGCCGTGGAAAATGCCATGGAAGGTTTTGCCGCAAGTGGTGCCACGGCATGCCACTGCATATCGCGAAATAAGACAATAATGTACATACTGGTGTAGTTCATACATTCGGGTACATGATAACTATTGGTACTAGCCTGTACATGTGGCTATAGAACGAGTTGACGTTTTCCGGCCGCCGTTGTTCCGGGACCGCCACTGTATCGGCGATTTCAGATAATGCGATCAACTTTATAATAGTGATATGTTGGTAATCGTAGACATAACCGCTGTAGCAGTTCATACTGCTACAGGACATGCTATATGTTGCCCATATATATTCATAATGAATTTACCTTACTCGGGCCCCGTTATCCCGGGACCACCGCTGTGTGGTTGATTTGAGGTTATTATGTTGATCTCCATCCAGGTGAAATAGTGGTTGTCAGGACCGAGCAGGTCAAAGTACTAAAACGACTCTATTTCGTACGCATTTGGAAATATACACCAGGTACAAGTATAGTATATTAGGTATGGCGGTTGGCGTGTGTACCAGCTCGTATCTGGTGTGTACGCCTAGACTCGATTGCCGATGGCCGGTCAATACACAGCCAAAATAAATGTTCGAGGCAAACGTATAGCCACTGTTAGGTGGCTTGTACGGGAAGCTTTAGAAGAGAAGAAGAAGATGGTGTGATGACCCCAAGCCACAGTGTTGATTCATTTTCTCAGCTGGAAGCTGATGATGGTGAGCAAAGCAGAGTAAACAAGTGGGCGTGCAAACGCTCCTGTTTGTTGCTCCAATCTTGATGATGTTCAACAGATACATATATCTCCTACGACGACGTTCGTCAGGTGATGACACACCCGTCAGGTAATAACACACCCAAGATCGATCTTTTATGTATTCCCTTTACCGTATATTACCAGATTATTCCGTGTTATTCAGTGACGACAAAATTATAGCTACTGTCAAGTAACATCTCCAATACGACCTCTCGTTACGATAACTCGTTTCATGCTGGTAGTCCCAGGCAAACAAAACAATTAGTACGATCTCTGCGCCACATGCCATACTTCAAAAAATGCACGCAACAAGGGCATAATTGTTGCGGTGAAAGTATTCAACTTAAACCACTGAGAGCTAACTCATTCTGCTAGAATACCTGAGGGGTTACACAAAACAACCAGAAGTAAAATATCCAGCTCTGCTTTTTGGGGGAAAGGAAAACACTACTTCTCCAATTTTAACATAAGTTGAGCCTCAAGTCACTGGAAGCGTGAACTGTATGGTCTCCCTTACCGAAGCTGTGGGTTGTCGCATGCTCAATATGCACGGGGCGGATGACTAGTTCTTTCCCTTGGGTCAACGAACTGATCACTGTAATTTTTGCATTCGTTGGTAGCGTATCCCGTCCATCTTCTCTACAATGCAGTACATTGACCGGTGTTGTGCAAGATTCAAAAGATAAATCGCAGTCAGTACCAAGCAAGGGTGCATTGTAACCAAGCCGAACCATTAGGTTCGAATGTGTAGTTGAAAAGAGTACATCATCTCCGGAACTTCAGGATGTATAGCAGGAGAGCTTTCCACCTAGATGAGTCCAAACGGGAGATTGGCATAAACGAGGGGGGTGTCTCTCTGATAACAGTACGTCGTGTTACAGCGTTAAGCTGGCAGTATAAATAAACATGATCCTTTGTTTTGTGGGAGGCAGGAACGTTAATAATTTGTTAATTCCTATTCTTGTTGCGGAATGATGAACAAAGTCACTGTTTTGTTTACTACACACAAGTATTATTCCTTTGTCGTTTAACTGACTAGAAAGTACTTCACGGTTTAATTATTCTTGGACCGATAGCTAAGCTTGTACAACTGATGGTCGTCTCAGCTCTGCCTCCACCGTTAATTAAGCAGTCAGTGTCTGCTTCTTGGTCCCGATTATGATGGGCTCTCCGTCCAGCAAGAAGAGGATTCCTGAAGCTTGTATGCAGTTGTACACGAAGGCCTTAGTCGCCAGTGGTTCTTGATCGTCCTGTGTCGATGCCGCAGATCCTGTCCCGGGGTTTGCCCGTGGTTGTCCCTCCGCTATCGTGAGCGTGTGGACCTCTTTCAGCTGACGGTTTGTCTCTGTGTTCTCTGATTTGTGCTCGGCTCGTATGGAGGCACGAGTCAGACACAGCTATCGAGCAGCTGACACGACCCCTGGTGAAGCAGGCGGTGATGTCTCAGCTGATTCTTCGGTGATGCCAGACGATGATGATCCAGCTAATGATCTGGTGATCCCAGATGATGTTGACCCAGTGATCCCAGACGTGCATGCTCCGATGATCCCAGATGATAGATAGATACTGATGCTCTGATGACCCCAGATGTCGATGATCTGATGGTCCCGGGTGATGCTGCTCCGGGGAATGAATGGCATCGTAGTGTTTTAGTGGGGATCCGATCACCCAGTTTTCCTCCTCCGAGACTCGAAAAGGGTCTCTATTGGTGTAGGCGAAATCCACACACGTGTCCGGGGGGTCTTCCCCCGATACCCTCTTGGCGTGCATGCTGTCGAAGGTCTCCTCGACGCTTGGATTGTGTACAGTATGGGCGGTCTCGTGATGCGGTGCATTCAGTGTGACTCCAGCCAGAGTGGAACATTCAACCCCGGGCGAAGCAGCAGATATAGATGCGTCCCACAGTGAAAAAGAAGATGTAGCTCCTGATGATGATGACGACACTCCAGCTTTTTGCGGTAGTGTTCCAGTCTCTGATGGCGTTCCGGTCCCTGATGGGGAATCTTTAGTCCTTGGTGATGGTGTTCCGGCCCCTAGTAGTGAGGATACTCTAGCTCCCGTCGATGATGCTCCGTCTGATGTTGTTGCCGATGACGTGTCCTCTTCCAGAAAGTTGCTTGCGGACGGTTTGTCGTCGTCGTTGACCGGAGGTGATGTCGCGCTCAGTGCAGCGCCGTTACCTTGGGGCGGGTAACGTTCCAAGTCGTCGTGAGATGTAGTTTTGTGTACAGAACAACACTTCTGCTCAGTTTCATCGTTGGATCCTGCCTTGATCTAGGGGAAGATTCCTTGTTGACTAGTTCTTGAAGAGCCCTGTGACCATCCCCGCACGTACAAGTCGAGTCTTCGTTCGCCCTGTCATAAGAAGCCTGAGCTCCCGTGCCGGTCGTTTCTTCGGTTAGTCGGGGTTTCCCTCTGATCAGGCTTGCAATGTCTCGGCGCGCGACGCTGAGCACTGCCGCCTGCCTCTTACACCAATAGCGAAAATTCCCTGGCTTACCGCCGTCGGACTTTGTCAGTCCTTTGATAGCATTGGCGAGGTTGCCGCTGTTGTTGAAAGCTGAGTCCCCCATGATGATGAGTAGTACTTGGCCAGGCGGTCTTGTATGATACTACACCAGTAGTACCGTATGCACAGCAGTATCTCTTGGAGTGGCTGCCGCACAATGCTCGGGGATCCCGAGGCTTTTAATTTGCCGTATGTATGTACGATACAGCAGTACAATACTCGACTTTGGGTCGAGATTTTGGAGCCCACTCTAGCTTCGTACGAGAAATATGGCACGAGGTGAGATGTACACACACCTTCAACAACGCAGCGATGCTCGCTGGGTATCTCGCACAGTTGAAACAGTCCTGACTGCAGAAGTACGGTAACAGTTGACAGCAGACGCCAACCTATGCGGGACCCTCTGGATGAGCGCAGTGTAACTAATACCGCTCACTTTTACGTTTGAAGTTGGTGTCGTACTTTTATGATTCCACAGCAGCACGAGTAGTACACTCAGGTACAGTATTATTTGTACTACTGTAGGTACCAGTACTGCTGTGTGAATAACTTGTCGTATCCTCCTCGCAGAAACTGTTGAAAAATAGTTCTCGTTCTGACAGTCGTGTGGGGTCACAGACTTACGTGCAGTGCTATTAATAGTGACGACTGCGAAAACAAAAATTATCTCTGGGGCCGACGACCCTCTTGGAAATTTATCGAAGTTCAGCGCTCCTTTGACAGATATCAGAATACTTGTCGGGAGTCAACTTCTATGCCGCTGTAGTAACGACTGTCATGTAATCTCTCTGGGGCCGACGATCCTCCTAGAAATGTATCGAAGTTCAGCGCTCCTTTAACAGATAGCAAAAATGCTTATCGGGAGTTAACTTCTATGCCGGTGTAGTAACGACTTTTAAGCAATCTCTCTGGGGCCGACGGTCCAATAGAAGTTCAGCGCTCCTTTAACAGATAGCAGAATGCTTATCGGGAGTTAACTTCTATGGCGCTGTTGCTCAGAGTGACTGAGGCTTATGACCCACGAAATGGACTACACTAGACATAGCTCCTTAACCCCAGCGGTACTGTGGGTTGTGGCGAAGTTGTCCTTGACAGCATACAGCAGAATCTTACTCGACGTAGGCTCCCTCCCAATGGAAGGTCCGGTCAGAAAATGGTGAAGTCAGGGACTCCTTTAACAGACAGCTATCACGCTTGTCGGGAGTTTGCCTCTGTCCCACTGTTATGTTGTAGTGACGACTAAACAAAATCTCTCTGGGGCCGACGCCCTCTTGGAAATTCGAAGTTCAGCGCTCCTTTAACAGATAGCAGGGTGCTTATCGGGAGTTAACTTCTTTATCGCTGTTGCTCATAGTGACTGAGGCTTACGATCCACGAAATGGACTACGCTCAGCAGATCTCCTTACTTTCAGGCGTGCTGGGATGTGATGTGAAGTTGCTGTTGAGCAGCGTACAGCAGTTACACTCGAGTTTTGCTCGAGATTATTGGTCCTCGTCTGTAAAAAGAAAAGGGGAGCAGGTGAGATTTTCACAGCTCTTTACGCGGTGGTGCCTGTGGGTGTCTCTATCGTAGTTACAGCAATTTGACTACAACAGTTGGAGAACGCCCTACGCAGGACTCTCTTAGAAGCACGCGGTGTCCGTACCACGTGCCACTCACGTTTCAACGAAGTACGTAGACCTTCGATGTTTGGTTCCTCTCGTAGTGGAAGAAGATCCCTTTTTCGTACGTAGCAGCAGGTTTCTTGATCTTGAAAAAGTCAAGTCCTCCTCCTGCTGTATAGCGAGCCAGTAGCAGTTCAGGGTGGTGGTCTTGGGCCACCGTTGCTAGCAGCTTGCCGCGTTTACGCGTTCCGAGGCTCATAACCTATTAGGTATGGCGGTTGGCGTGTGTACCAGCTCGTAGCTGGTGTGTACGCCTAGACTTGATTGCCGATGGCCGGTCAATACACAGCCAAAATAAATGTTCGGCGCAAATGTTTAGCCACTGTTAGGTGGCTTGTACGAGAAGCTTCATTAGAAGAGAAGATGAAGATGGTGTGGTGACCCCAAGCCACAGTGTTGATTCATTTGCTCAGCTGGAAGCTGATGATGGTGAGCAAAGCAGAGTAAACGAGTGGGCGTGCAAACGCTCCTGTTTGTTGCTCCAATCTTGATGATGTTCAACAGATACATATATCTCCTACGACGACGTTCGTCAGGTGATGACACACCCGTACCCGTCTATGACAACGTTCGTCAGGTAATGACACACCCAAGATCCATCTTTTACGTATTCCTTTTACCGTATAATACCAGATTATTCCGTGTTATCCAGTGACGACAAAATTATAGCTACTGTCAAGTAACATCTCCAATAGAGTACATGTACGGTTAGTGCGAAACAAATGTCGTGCCCGCCAGGATATGTGGCAGACTTACAACAACCAGCAAAGTACAATATACTACAACACTTACTATGCACAGCGAAGACAAGGAAACTATAAGGAAAGAACAGACAAATCGAAGCACAACGAAAACAAAGGAAAAAACTACCTCCAGACAGCCGCATCAGTTGGTGGTATAGACAGGATCTATCCACTCATGTTAATCGAAGTCATACCTATCTACCTGGTATATGCTGTCCGCCTCTTCTCCCTGTTTTCGTCAACTGTGCTCCACCCCCGGAAATGATAATGGCTAGGCAGCGCAAAACAAACAAAAGAGGTTCGCCGTCCATATATATGCTGCCCATGAGCGCCTACTGATGTATACTTGACATAAACTTTCGGTTTTCAATCGCCCGTCGACCTCTCAAGATTATTCAGCATTGTCATTCAAAAAGACGTCCTGACAACTGGCACTCCCGGCATGCCTCATGCTCCTACCACACTTTAAATATATTCCGACAATCACATCCCCACACATCGTGAAGTTTGAGCTCCAGGAGCCACGCTAACAGCAGCGACAAATTACAGTACTGCTGTAGACCATAGGGGGATTACATACAAAGGAACCAATGTCAACCATGATCAAAACCAACAGGACTTTTTCATAGTACGACCCAGATCCGGGGTAAATACATCGAGGCCCGAAAGGTAATCCAATCGTTGTGTGGCTGTGCTCTTGACATTTTTAGCATTTTTGAAAGGTTAATCGAATCTTCGGCCATATCATAAACCGAAAAGTACTGCATAGTATCGTAGCTCACTCACAGTGGTAGCTATCTCATCGCTGCCCTCGGTAGCATACCGTAGAGAAGTATGAGGCGTATCTGCCAAGACTAAACTGAACCTGTGTGAGGCAGCTCGGTACACTGAATATATTGAAAAAACTTCGCATAAGAATAATGTAGAGAAAACATACTTTGCAGTAAGCCTGCAGAAAGTCAGGATGGCTCGTGCCAGAGGGTGGAAGTAGGGATGGATCGCTACTGGACACCGTGCTGAGGGAGACCCGGTGAGAATTTGCCAAAATGGGTTTTGAGGTGGCTGCTGACGCCGTAGACATTCCTTGGATAAAAGCCGTACTCGCGAAGCAAATGACGCGATGGGCTGACCGACGAGGAAAAAGCAGCCGTCGGGGTAGAGCATTGGACTGCCGAAGAATGACAGAATTTCGAGGGTATGGCGGAATACGATAAACAGCAGCAACGAAAGCAGCAGCAACGATATTACCAGTACCAACATACCAACAACGTTATCACCAGTGTCATCAACAGCAACACAGTGACCACTACTACCCGTCAGAATACTACCCTCAGCAGCAGCAGCAGTAGCACCAGCAACAGCAGCACAGCGACCACTACTATCCGTCAGAATACTACCAGCAGCAGCAGCTGGAGCAGCAGCAAAAACATGCCATTCGCCGAGACCCAGCCGACGTTAGTTAAGCACAGCAAGTTGAAGTTAGAGCAGATGGGAGAGGAGCACCAGCCCAGGAGAGCGTCGCCCCGCCATCAAGCGGAACACCCTTGAATGCGATTTCGTTGAGCGAAAAATGGGGCGCAGGGTATGCAGTTGCACTTATTCATGCGCGTCTTCGACGCAGTCTGTGGAAAATAAAAAAGCGCTCAAAGACTACATCATGAAACAGAGACGTGAAGCTGTGAAGGAACACATGGAAAAGCGGCGGCAGCGGCAACCACAGGGTTTTGTCATCGCAGAAGCCGAAGCAGGTGGTCAATGATTCGTTTAGAAAACAAGAGAAGCAAGTGCTTAACGTGGAGGAGATGTGCATGCAGGAAGGAGTTTCGCAGGTAGCTGAGCGATGGGGACCTGGTGGGGTGTGAGCAGGAGTTGGTTGGGGGGGGTGAGGAACAAGTGGAGAAGGATGCGAACCGTGAGGAGCATGGACAGGAGGTGATAAAATAACACACCCAGCCGCAGCTGCAGCAATCCTCTGACTGCTGACGTTGCGGACGGTGCCGCAAGAGCTGCTGCCGCCTCTGGAACTGCTGCTCTCCAGTGCCTTCGCCACCAGTGCCAAGCGAATCTACCAGGTCCTGCTCAAACTTGGCCCAGTTGGGATCGCTGCTGATTCTGGTGCGGCATCTCCTGCCTCTCCTTCTCACGCACACGTCCTCTCCTCCAGGACCTCGATCTCTTCTTCAAAATACACACGCTGGCTCCCTGACTAAGCACATCATTTAAGAATAGACATGCTGGAAGCAGATTCCCACCTCTCCAGGTTGGCCTTGGCTACGCTTGCCAATAGAAGATAACCGGCATTCACTAGCGTGTTGATTGATCTCTAATGGTATAGACACAGCTGGCACTGGAACGCGTGGCCCACTCCAGACATAACACGGAACACCTCTTATATTACATCCTCGCTGTCCAGTTGACTCGCCTCGTATGCAGTATAGAGTTACACCTGACGAGTGGCGTTGGTGGGCATACATCACCCCGATATCCCAATACCCTACTATCAGAATCCCTTTTCAGCATGAAACTCCTCATCTACGATGGATATTATATGTCGTGTTTCTTGAGTACAATCAACACATGCATACAAGCACAACGAGCGATGGACGTATAGACGAGCGACGAGTGCGCTTACATGCGGATCGAGACCAAATATAACCTGAATTTGTCTACGGGCGGGCCATAGCGTCTAGTTCCATTGGCCAGCCGACCCGGCACCCAGAGCGGTAGTGTAGTCAGGGAGCAGCAGCGCTGCGATTTCTGCATTCTACTCTAGGTTAAAAATGTATATATATGTACAAGGTCCCCGTTCGGGATGTGGGTAACATGAAATCCCGGAGGCGTCGAAAGGCAAAAAGGGAGTCACCGGCAACACCCGTATAGCCGTTCTTAGCGGAAACGGGAGCCATGGGTTAGCGTGCTCAAAGGAAAGAGTAATAACTATCAATAGTAGTGGGCAGGAAGTAAGTACTACTCTCTTTGTGGTGGACTCTACCCTACTACATGCACGCGGTAGCACGGGTTGACTACTATATGCACCGTCACTATACACCACCACAAGTACGCAGATGTAGTACAGGTGGAAGCAGCATACACTCTACAAAATACTGCCTGGTACACTATTAATACAGTACTTCTACTACTACTACTGCAACTACTAACTATACTACTATTATACTAAGTACTACTGCTGACCAAACGCTCATACAATATACACACAACCTCATGGTAAACAGAGAGGTCAAAACCCCACACGGTACCATGGGTTGGGGCATGACTGCTATACTTTTAATATTCACCACTGCCGGTAATACGTAGATGCAGTACAGGTATAAGCAATATGAATGACTATTACACTACAATACCTACTACTATTGTTCTTCTTATACTAACAAAAAATTCGACACAAGGGCGACGTAGCATGCAAGCGGTACCAAGAGTTGGAGGCATGAGTACTATACTGCTGTTACTGCTAGTGTACACTACACCTGATATGCGGATAAATGTACTAGAAGTAAAGGTAGAAGCAGCATGCACGCCACAAACTACCTGATACTATATATATTACTGCGTCTGCTCTGAATAATGTTCTTTTTTTTAAATGTACAGGCTACGTACGAGCTGGTTCCAGCGACAGTCCAGGCTTATCATATTCGCACTTTTTCACTTTGGTTTTTGAGAGCTGGAAAATGAAAATCGGCATGGTTGTGCGACATGGCAAGATGGGAAAATTGACGACTGGTCTTTTATTTTTTTGGGGGGCTTCTTTAGATACATTTTTCAGTTTTTTCTGAATTTGTCGGCAACTTTAACCCCCCCTAACTCACAGAAAAAATAATCTAAAAAAAGACCAGGCGTCAGTTTTTTCATCTTGTCATGACGCACAACCACGCCAAATTTCGTTTTCTAACTCTCAAAAACAAAAGGCGTAAATAAGTTATTCCCGTGAAGAGTAAATTTCTCCCTAGGGTTTTTAAAAAGCTCGACAAATTCAATACCTGGTACATTGTTCTGGAACTTTGGAAGGCATTAAATGTAACAGCCTTGCAAGTTTCGGAGAACAAAACAAGTGTCACAGACGTCTTCCCCTTGTCGATATGATCATGTAAACACTTGTATTAATAGTGTCAAATTATTCAATGTATTGGCCAATTTATGCCCTAAATATGAGTGTATATATGTGAGATGGGTGTATTCCAGGTTCGACATGGGTCTGCAACAAGCTTCTCTTTCGGCAGGGTGTAGCGTGATGGACACGCAAGGTATCGGTGACACACTGCACTGTGCGCCGAGCAGAAGTGGTCATGAAGCATGACACAAGTCATCTCACATGACAGTAGTCATCAGCAATTATTTGGTGATGGAGGATGCTAATTCCCCGCCTTAACTATCATCACGTCCACGGAGATCTGCGGCCACTTTTAATACAAGAGTCAATATCCACGATGATAGCGGATGAACCACTGACTGTAGAGTAACAACCTGAGACTCACATCGCCCCCCAACGTTTGAACGCCTCTTACTGGGGAACCCAGAAAATAGGTTTCAAACATTCTAGAAGGATCGCTTTCCAAATAGGTTCTCTATTAGTCAGAAAATTGTACCAGGTACAGTGGTAGTTGTTGTATATGATTCAACTGGTTCATTTTCAACCGAGACTCACATATATATGAATTTTACTATGGGAAGTTTAAATTACTCTGCAACAACGCCTCCGCAAGTAATACGAGCAATGTCCATATCTCGCGAACAACAACTAGCACGACAAAAATCTTTTCAGCGATGCGTTCCCCTTGTTATTTTAGTGTTGAAAAATTCGACGTATTCTGATCTTTATTGCCCTAAGGTGGAATTTGATGTGTGGTGCTGGAACAAGTACAGGTATTATATACGGTAGAGGGCATCTATTTACTACTTACTGCTTCTATCGGCCAGATACATACAGTAGAAGCAGTCTGCAGAGGCAGATAGACCCAGGGAACCAGTTTCGTGTTGACGTACGTGCTCAGTGTGAGGTGTGTGGTGTACGTCAAAGGGCTCAGGTGAAACATGAATGACGCTCGACAGCTCGACAGACGTGCATTGCTGCTGCTGTGTCTTGTGCTGCTGAGGGTGACAAGAAAAACGGGCGATTCAAAATTATTGAGATTTTCAACGCGGAGAAAGTTCAGCAGAGGAAATTATCGTGCTCGTGCGGAATTGATTGTTGACTGCTCGCCACGACCGGCTAGGTTTCTCAGCCTATTGCACCGAAAAAATTGAACACGAGACCACGGTCACTCGATTGCGCGACCTCGTGAACACTGCACACGCATACTATACGAACACTGCTGTTATACTGCTGCTGCTGTTGTTGGAGTGCTCACCGTGGCTGGGCGTTGCTTTTGAAATACGGAAGAAGTTTGTACGAATCATCGTCCTACCCCTGTGCAGCATCCACATAGTTGCACCTTTCCCGAGATTATGTATGTGTTCGTTCCTACTCCCTAGGTCAAGAAGAATCACGGCCCACACCGAAAAAAAATGCGCTATCCGTGGCCGCCATAAAAGGGAGAGATTGATGAACGACCGCGTCGCTGTGCCGTGGCTGCCTCTGTACAGAGCTCAAGGGACGGTGTGATCAGACATGATACAGCAGCAGCCAGCAGAAGACACAAATCTTAAAATTTGCGGGGTCTCCGTTTTCCTGCTTGGCTCTAGCAGGTCGGAATGACTCCCCATAGTTATTTGCCAGAATTCCTGACTTCGGAGGCCCAGAGCACGCGCCACGGACCTCGGCCGGGGCATGCATTTGCGCCGTGGTGTACACGCGGGCTCCCTGTGTGCCACGCAGCCTGGAGTGCGAGAGAAGACCCGCGGACGGACGAGAAAAGTAAAGATTTCCGGGAAAAAAGTCCACATGGTACAACGTAATAAAATATATGATGAGTCTCAGCCACGCCCACGCCCCCCCCTATGCGTAACCTTACCTGGCCATGTTGTGTGTACAATCTGTGGTATAAAGGGGAAATAATAAAGCGGAGATGCATACGTATCGTATACTTTGATAAAAATGAAATTTGAAAAATATACTATATACCTGCTTCGTATTTATTTATATTTTTGTCCCTATAACGTTCTAGAAATTAAAGTAGTGTGAGATCATTATCTCTTGAACTGAGTGCTGTTGTAAATCAAGGAAACGGACATCCATGCTGATAACCGTCCAACAACAAAATTGATGAAGAATTTAGAGCCAGCCTACCGCCATTTGATGGTTGTTCGTCTTTCATGTCACTGCTGTCGACGCATTATGGAAGTTTTCTTGTGGTTCGAAGACGACACTTCAAGTGGCGTTGTTAAAATGAGATGACGATCCGACAGTAATTTCAAGTAGATCAAGACTTGTCTGTTATAGGCGCGGCAGTATAATAGGTACGTTGCAGCAGTACGATATACGCTGGTATGTTGACGAGACGTTGGTAAGTCCCCCAGCAATGGAAAGATGCGATCATAAAAACCCTTCATAAAAAGAAGGATAGAACTGATTGCAACAACTACAGAGGTATTTCGCTTGTTGCTCACGCAGGCAAGGTGTTGCTGAAAATCGTTGCGTCCCGTCTAAGCAGCTACTGCGAGACCGAGCATATACTCCCTGAAGAACAGTGTGGCTTCCGCCCCGCACGGTCAACAGTCGATATGCTGTTTGTCGTGCGCCGGTTGCAGCAGCTCGGGCGGCAGAAGAAAATCCCCCTGTACATGTGCTTTATCGACTTGCAGAAAGCGTACGACTCTGTCGACCGAGAACTGTTGTGGGAGGTACTCACACGCCTTGGTGTACCAACCAAGATGCTCACAATCATTCGCAATTTTCACGAAGGCATGCGGGCTCGCGTGCGTGCGGATGACGGTGAACACTCGGACTGGTTCAATGTAACCCAGGGACTGCGGCAAGGCTGCGTACTATCGCCGTTACTGTTCAACGTGTTCTTCGCCGCTGCGATACACATCGTGCTGGTACGCTTCAGCAAAGACGAATGCATCGTAAGGGATTTGGTTCATCTCGAAGAGGACAGGGTTGTCGGAAAAGAGGAACCGTTGGCATGCGTGCAAAGGGCTGTGTGGGGCATGTTGTATGCAGACGATGCAGGAATAGTCTCGAAGTCGGCGGAAGGCCTTGCGAGAATGATGACAGTCATCGTGACTGTCTTCGAAGCAGTAGGTCTCACGGTATCCGAGAAGAAGACAGAGACGATGCTCCTACGAACACCGGATCAGACGTTTACCACCTCACCGCTCGCGATCGAAGCTGCAGGCCAAAAGTATAAACAGACGACCCAGTTTTTGTACCTAGGAGGCATTATCCACGAGAACGCTGACCTCTCCTTCGAAATCGAGCGACGAATCCGTCTGATGCGGGCATGCCTCAAACGGTATGGCCCGGAACTGTACGATAGGACGAACGCACCGCTTAGTCTGAAAGTCCGGATGCTGAAGGCCGAGGTGATTGAGACCTTGCTGTACGGTTGCGTGACGTGGACCCTCAATGCGGACCACTTCGCCAAGCTTCGATCAGCCCACCACGAAGTCCTTCTGCGAGTCATTGGTTTCCAGCGCCGACTACGCACCGACCACACCACCCTCTCGTATGCGAAGGCGCTCAGGATAACACGATGCGAAAGTATCCAAACGACCATCCGTAAACGGCGACTCTTCTTTGCGGGGGCTGTGGTGCGGCAACACGAGGGGCGATTGCCCAGTCGGTTGATGTTCGGGACGATCGCTGGTGGGGGGAGCCCGAAACCAGGCGGGCAGCCTAAGACTTGGCCTAGGGCAATTGCTGAGGACCTTAGAGTGTTCAAAGCCTCAGAGGGATCAACGGAAGACTCCCCCTTAGTCTTTGGAGTTGGGACCGCACTGTGGCCCACTGCAGCAAAACAGACGGGAAAGTGGTACCGGGGAATCCTCGAAGCAGCTGAACAGTTCATGGGCAGGGCAGGTGGCACGAGGCTGAGGTAAAGCTGAGTAGACAGCGCCGTGCATCCGCTGCAGGTAGTGTTAAGGGAATGGGGGGAGGGGTAACAGCAGGAGGGGTAGAGGGAACACCGTACAAGTGTATAGGGGCAGGGGGGGGAACAGGAGGAGTAGAAGGGAAACCGCGGTAGAAGAGAGTAGCAGAGAGACCGCAGATAGGGTAGCAAGGTACCAGGCCGACTAATAGGTTGGACGTTTCTTTGCTACTCGTACCGCCAACTGCTGCGGCCGTTCGGTATGCATTTTGATTTTTTCCCTTCTTATCCCTATGAAAGAAGTACTACATAGTGGGTGGGTGACGAGCGTATTTTGGCCCACTCACTATTGCTCTTTTTACTTAGTTAAGTGTTCACCGGGATGCATAGTCCCCTTTTTCCTTCTCGTGTCTTTCCCCTTGCACGTCCCTTTTGGCTCATGCTCGGGGTAAGTATGTATGTGTCTGAGCTTTGGCTTCCCATTTTATTTATTTATTTGGGATTCTTCTCCTTTTCTTTTTCTTTTTCTTGTTCTTTTTCGGTTTGGTTTTTTCGTTGCTTCTCTTTCTTTATGGTGTATTTTGGTTGCTGGCGTATGTTTGTATGTGGTGTCGGCCGCACCTAGTGCGAAGGCATGGTATTACGTAGGCTATTAATGCATTACGGTGTGTTATCTCTGTGTCGTAGTCTGTGACCACAGAGCTCGTATCTTTCTAGGGTGAAGAATCAGCACGGACACTGGGCTTGCTGGATGTCGACGAGTAGAAGAACGGTTTAATGTGAAGAACACACACACACACACATATGCGTGTATGCGTATGCGTGTGGACGAAGCGTTGGTATGCATGACGGGCTTGACTTGAAAAATGAAGTTGCACAAACGGTATCATCATCTCCGAAAGGTACAATGTTGTTGGTGATAGTTCATGTTTGAGATGCATGTATTACGTTATTTCGATGATGTCATGGACTATGTGTACTACAGTAGCACGGTAGAAGTTGAAGCCGGTAACCGAGCATCCAATTGGACGAAGAAGCGGGCATGCAAGCAGGGCAAGCGAGACGCCCTTGTAGTGGAATCGGTGGCATGCATCACGTGTTTTACATGCAAAATGACGTTGCACAAGTGGTATAGATCTCACCGAAAAGTGCAATGTTGTTGTTCAGCGAGTATATATATTAGAGATGAAATATTTTAGATAATGCGATCGAGCATGTGTTCAAGCACAGTCGAAGCCGGTAAACGAGCATGCAATCGGACGAAGAAGCGGACATGCAAGCACGATACTAAAGCATATTCTAGCAAGCGAGACGTCCTTGTAGCGGTGGTATGCATCACATGTTTAACTTGGTGACACGTTGTACATGTGGTATCAATGTGTCCGAAAGGTGCATTGTCGATAATGCGTACTCTATTTCTGACGCAGTAGTACTGCGTTGTTGGTGGTGTTGCTGCTCTCGTGATGATCTTCATGTTCAGGAAGAAGTACAAGAGAGTAGAACGAAGTCCCTTGGAGAAATTGTTGTGAAGGCATGCTGCTGCTGGTCATCATGATTTTTTATTTTATTTTTTTTGGTCATGATGATAGTCCATGTTGGCCCGATGATAATGATGGGTTTGCTCAGGTCGACGTGTTGTCTTGATGCCGTGATGCCCCTTCAGCGTGCTGCAAGAAGATTTTTTTTGTATTTTTGTGCATAAAATTACGCGGCGCAACAAACAATAGGTTTGCGTCCCCAATAAAATATTGCGACAAAATTTACGTGGACTCCCATTGAACTCCGAGTTGGAGCTTGGCTTGAAAAAGCGGTGTGCATGTATTGCCCAAAAGCTCGCGATGCACAAAGCTGGTCCACGCCCCGGCTGAGGTCTTGGTGACGAGATGATTGATGAAGGCTTCAGTAGTGGTGATGTGGAGCTTGCTCCTAGTGAGAGCATAGGCGGCGACGGTGTGGTGTCAGATCCTGTCCTGATGGCTTTTCGAAAACAAAAGTAGAATTAACTGCTATGAAGAAGTTGCTGTCGGAAAGTCTCGATCTCTGACCCCCCCGTAGGTCGGTTGGAAGACTAGCGAACGTTAGTTCGATCATGGAGACGTTGCCTTGTGCGTTGGGTAAGCTGCCAGATGTTTGTTCCGGGTGGTGTTGTTGTTGTAGTACAGATAAAAACGTCATAGGAAGCCGCAGGAAGTGTCGTACGCAGTATTAATAGTACCAGATGCCACTGCCTTTTGCAGGTACCAGGCACGTACGTAATGATGTTGAATTTGGAGTTGCTGCGATGAACAGGACGCCAACATGCCACCTTGAGACCGTAGAGATGAAGCGGTAATGGTCGCAGGAGTAGTAGACTTATATGGCGAAATAGTCGGCAGTCACATCAGAAGTCGATGAAGCTGATGGAGTAGATGCAGCCCAGCTCGGAGTATCTCCATAGCTGTTGATGACGTGTAGTCTGCGACGTCGAATCGGCCGTTCGGTTGACCGTAACTGAAGTGATGGCTAGTGCCACGTTTGCTGCCCAGCTGTTGGACGGTGTACGCACTATTGTCGTGTGGATTCGTCCGGTGCAGGTTACACAAAGAGTGCTTGTGTGGAAGGAAAACAATTCCTCGTCAAGTTCATACGTGCAAAGCAATGTTGAACTCGATAACCTGGCGTTGTGCAGTGTGGGCATATCACTACTGCTACTCGTACACAGACGCATAGACGCCCTTTCGTTGTGAGCGAAAACCCGTTACGCAGGAATGTTGTTCGAGTATTATTTGCGAGTCTACATTCGTACCCCCTACTTGAAGCGTGGAAGCCGTTGCTGGAAATAGATGCCCCGGATAGGCGTGAAAGCCCCGAATAGGCGGAAGGTGGTTCTCCCGATGTTTCGCTGAGTAGCTGATTCGCTAACGACCTGGCTGTGTGTGTTAGTGTTACAGCGCGTGTGGTTCTTGAATAATTCACTTGAAGAAGTGGCCTTGCCGTACTTTGCGCTCGAGGGCGTGAAAACTGGCTTAAACCTAACTTTGCTTGTGATGGTGTAGAAACAGTCTTGTAACGTTCTTCGTACTTGACAGCGTGGAAGAAGTGTCGAAACGAGCTTCGCGTGTGATGAGCAGAAACAGTTGTGCGACGTGTCCCGCGCTTATAGCTTCAAAGCAGTATTGAAAACAAAGCTTTGCGTGTGAAGGCACGAAAATGGTCGCGTGACGTATTTTGCGCTTATTGGAGTGTTTGCGATTGTTTTTTTTTTTCTTTTAATTCTCTAAAAATTCTCCCGAGGTAAATTTTGAGGTAAATTTCCGAAAAAACGGCTGAAAAGTACTTTAGCGAAGTAAGGATTTCAGCGAAAGTTACGGTAACATTTGGCTCTCTGTTTCATTGGCCTACACGCACCGAGCATTATCCCGAAGCAGAACGCAACTCAAATCTCGAAGGATCAGAACACCGAGATCTTCCATGCCACCATGCTGCTTGCCGTACGCATCACGACAACTGCTGGGAGCACAGAGGCTCGAGAGGTGTAGCTTGGGTATTGCGCGCACGAGCGGCGGTAGGTTGTGCCAGCGGGCCACCGCCGCTGCTACGGTACACGCTTTCGCCCGCTTGGTGACGACGTGGAGGATGCGTCGTCCCAAAAAGGACTCGTACTCGTACTCGTACAGAGCGCGACAGCATGGCAGCTCGTGTATCATTTCGATTTCACCATACTGCGGCAGCAGCGCAGCAGCAGCAGCAGCAGCAGCAGCAGCAGCAGCAGCAGCAGCAGCAGCAGCAGCAGCAACAGCAACAGCAATCCAAAAACGGAAGCTGGTTGGTGCTGGTGCTGGTACTGACGCTGTTTATTTTTGTTGCTCAAGCTGCCCCTAGCTGCGGCTATCGCCAGCTAGCTGCCGCTTGCTGTGCTGCTGCTTGTAGTCGTGGGATGGCAATGGTGGCTTCGCGGTCAACTCTGCCGCCAAAACGTTGCTGGGCTGCCGCTGCTGCCGCTGTTTTTTTTTCCGTTCTTCTTTTTTTTGTTTGCCGCTTTGCCTCACCTCCCCACTTCGCTTCTTATTTTCGGAGGCGTCGCCTGCAGGAATTGGTTTACCTCACTCGCAAACACACCGAAATCAGGAAGGGAAGGAAATTCACTTCTTTTAGCGGAAGTAAAGTTTTTTCTTTTTACCTCTATCGCAAACACTCTATTGCAGCGTAAAAACAATGTGGTACGTACGAATCCGAGTTTCGCGCGTGGGAGCGTCAAACCGGACTCCTTTCTCGTACGTGCTACGCGCGTGAATGCGCTCCAGTAGTCCCCTTACCTGCTTCGCGTATGGAAGCGTGAAAGCAGTCCCCTTTGTTGTAGCCCTGTCGAACAAACTTGATAAATTTCGATGTCGATGCCGTCGGGTCGCTGTTGGTCCTTTGGTTGTTGAAGAAAAAACACTATTCCTCCGCACTTGAAAACCTGATGGACCTTCTTCGGAGTGCCTGTAACACGTAAAGAACTAATGGAGACGTTTTTCCATGGTGCTAGTCGATGCGTACATCAGAGGTTTGAGGCGTCGAGGCTCATAACCTGAAAAAATGATGCATGTGTCGAGGATCTGTCTCTGTTAAGAGAGATGGCAGAGGTGGCACCGAAGTGTCTGTGAACATCATTTGAAAAGAAGAAAATAGATTATTTGAAATTGGCGCGTACGTGGATATTATGAAAGGAGTCTTGATCTCAGAGATCACGAGAAGAAGAGGGAAAATAAGAGGAGAGAAAATGAAAAGGAGGAGTGGAAGAGGAGGAGTGGAGCAGTGGAGGAGTGGAGGAGGAGGAGGAGTAGAGCAGTGAAGGAGTAGAGGAATGAAGGATGAGATAAATGGAGCAGTAAATCAGAGAAAAGGAGGAGCAAAGAAGGAGTGATCGAGGTAGGGCTGACCTTGGCCTGATAATCATGTACAGTGCCCATGCTACGGGCAGATATGTTAATTTGAGGACTATTGTACTGGCTGACAGTCTGTCCTACAGCAAAACTCCTAATGGTGAGCTAGTCCATCCTATAGCAACATTCCTAATGGTGAGGTAGTCCATCCTGTAGCAACATTCCTAATGGTACGCTAGCTGCCCTGCTATACGTACGGTCAACGTCTCGACAGAGGTTAGTTGAACTTACAATATACCGTACTACGAGTAAGACAGACTCGTAATTTATCCGCATATTGCATTTACCCGAATATCCCAACTAAGATGCCCGTATACTCGTACCAGTTCGTAGTGACTGCACATCACAACATATACGTATATGGATCTCAACGCCCATACGCTAACAGGCTCTATACTTACAGGGATGCAAAGACGTGTGCTACGACTGGGGTAGAACGTTTAGCTATACAATTATCTGTCTAGCGGAGAACCTTCACCAAAGGACAACCTAAAATGGCGTGCCTGTAAACATATATTATGGATACGAAACATAAGATTCACACCCTTTTAGCAAACAGTCGCAGGGCCCTCTCGTGTTAATTTCGCAACAAAACAGCTTTATCTGAATATATTTCCAATCGTGCGAAACCTCCACGTACTTACGCTATGTAAACTATTGTCGTAAGTGTTCTTTGCGGGAAGTTCTGTACATACGCTAGATCTCTTTACGTTCAGACCCTAGGGATATATATCGTAGGCACCCTGTACCCCCCCGGCCATAGTGCTTGCGCACCCACACGGTGCCTAACCTTTCTCCCTGTATCCTTTCTCGCCGCACTCATTCCCTTTATGTTCTTCGCCGCCTGCTTGTTGTGTCTTCTCTACCGATGGACTGGAGCAGGGCAAAGACTCAGCCTCGAAGCTTTCGGGGTGGCGCTGAACCGCGCTGGCGATGGGTTGCAGTTGTACGTGTCGACAAGAAACCTGCAAGTGGCGTGCTTGGACCTGTGTGCCGCCTGCCGGAGCCTGCCTAACTGGCACGTCATCGTTACGGGAGATACCCCCCTCCCTCTATGGCTGTACCACCATGCGTGGAAACCCAACCGACAGAAGGAGCGCTCTACCTCGCGCGTTCCGCCCTTGAACACCAGCTCAATGCTTTGGGAGTTACCCGCTGAATATATTTTAGACGGGGGTCTACTTCTTCACATGCATGGTCTTGATGGTGGTAGTGGTGGTGGTGGTTTCCTGATGTCGAGACTCAGGCGACTCCTGAACCGGGTGAGGTGCCGCGGCATCTCCTCGCACGGTTTTTGTTGGCCGGACTCATTGCGGCGATTGACGTTTGGTGCGTATTTCAATTCCCCAGTCGAGAATATCATCTGGCCGGCCTCTCTCGAGGAGTTAAAGTTCGGCTTTTACTTCGACCAACCGATCGAAGGGGTTGAGTGGCCGGGCTCCCTGCAAGAGTTGACGTTTGGGGTTGACTTCAACCACCCTGTAAGCGGAGCCAAGTGGCCGGCGGCGCTGCGACGACTGCAATTCGGGGTCTGCTTTAACCAGCCAATCGATGTCTCAAAGTGGCCGGTCTCGCTGCAGCGCGTGACATTCGGTGTTCGTTTTGACCAGCCTATTCATCAAGCCGTGTGGCCGGCTGCACTGCAGGATTTAACGTTTGGAGACGACTTCGACCAGCCAATTGAAGGGGTGGTGTGGCCGGCCTTCCTACAGTGCTTGGCGTTCGGATACCATTTCAACCAGCGGATTGAGGGGGTCGTGTGGCCTGCGTCGCTAAGGTGTTTGACAATCGGTTCTAGGTTTTTCCAATCGGTTGACAGGGTCGCGTGGCCGGCCTCGTTGCGGGAGCTGACATTTGGAGGCAGATTCAAGAGTGCCTACGGATGCGAGGTCGTCCTCCCGGCCACCTTGGAGAGGTTAACGTTCGGGTTTGACTTTAACCAGCTGATTCAAGGAGTCATGTGGCCAGCAACACTCAAGTGGGTTGTCTTTGGGGCTTCCTTTAACAAGCCTAT
Source organism: Macrocystis pyrifera (assembly GCA_031763025.1). Lineage (NCBI taxonomy): Eukaryota > Phaeophyceae > Laminariales > Laminariaceae > Macrocystis > Macrocystis pyrifera. Next base: position 660,819 of record JASSKH010000012.1, read on the forward strand.
CGACGGGATCGTGTGGCCGGTTTCGCTCGAGTCCTTGACGTTTGGGAGCAGGTTTAACCAACTCATACAGCGCGCCATATGGCCGACCTCCCTGCAGAGTTTAACGTTTGGAGACGACTTTGATATGTCCGTTGATCACGTCCCCTGGCCGGCCTCTCTGGATCGATTGTGTTTCGGTCGGCAGTTCAACCAGGGAATTGGTAGAGGGAGGTGGCCGACCTTGCTGCGGCACTTGACGTTGGGATCATATTTCAACCAATCGGTTCAAGGTGTCAAGTGGCCGGCCTCTCTCCGTAGTTTGACCTTCGGCCGTTGTTTTGACCAGCCGATAAATGGTGTCGCGTGGCCGGACTCCCTGCGTTGTTTGACATTCGGCGTGCTGTTCGACCAGCCCATCGATCAAGTCGTGTGGCCGGCTCAGCTGCAGCATTTAGAATTTGGGGTTATGTTCGACCAGCCGATAGATCGGGTCGTGTGGCCCAACTCGCTGCAGCAGGTGTCATTCGGGTTCCGGTTCAATCAGCCCATAGACCGAGTTGTGTGGCCGGCCGGGTTGAAGTATATAACGCTCGGGTGGAAGTTTGACTATGCAGCCTTCTGGCTGACTGCCCCTGGAAGGGTAGCAGCTCTAACCAAGGCTCGGTGGCACGATATTGAGGCATACGATCGTTGAAAAAAGAAATTATCATTAGATGTCGGTAACCGTTTCGAGAGTAAGATGTTGTTTGTTGTTGTGGAGATACTTAGGCTTTTAGTTCATTATCTGCATACAGTTGACTGTGTTGTCGGCAACAACAACAATTTCAATCCTTTTGTTTAATGTTGTAGAGTGAATTGGCCGTTTGGTTCATATTGTTTGGCCGACTGTAGAGTTGACTTTGGCAGCAGAAACGCGATAGTATCGGGTGATCGCGTTGTTCGCATTTTTCGGCTGAGCATACTTTTAAAGTAGCAACACGGCGTCGTCTGGGTGATCGCGTGAGTCGGAACACCGAATGGATATTTCATTGACTTCCAACAGCTGTATACAACGCAGTTTTGACCGAGAACCACTGCGCGTACTCCCAGTTCGTTATCTTATATGACGGATACTGTCGTTAGACATTCGCAGATACACTTAGAAACGACCAGATATAATTGCATGCAAGCTGTTGAGGCAGTAGGAGACATACACTACTGTAAATGCTGGTTCAGACACGGTGTGTCGCTCCGAGCTGCTTTCAACACTTCTGTACTATGTATCCTACCGGTATGTCCTGAGAAAGCGCCGGATACGTACGAAGTATGCATGACATCTGGAAAGGTCTGCGTTAAGCGTTTGGATCAAGTGGTGTATGCTTTACGTCTAGTAATATGTGCTGTTCCTCTTTCGAACAGCGAGACTTGTGCTATAGACGATGTTGCTGTTATCGACACAGTACACGGCGTACGAGGATCTCAAAAATGTGTTTTCATCGAATACGGTACGTAGTTCCAGCCGGCACCGTAAAAATGTGTTTTTCCTTTAGACCAGTGTAGTCGTCGGGAGGGAGTAAGATCAGCGTTGTGTGCCGTATGTAATGGAAATTCCACATCTTGGCGACAACCACAGTGACTACGGACAGGGCTCCTCAACTGAGGAGATACCAACATCGGGCTATCCATTACTTTTCGTCGTACACCTACGTTTAATAGTTACTCAAGGCGACAGGGTCGTTTTTCGGGTTAAACACACTTCTTGCTTTGTCTATTTCAAGTTATTTTGGGTTCAGGGTTAGCGCTCGTCATCTAAGGAGCCACGGAAACGTTGCATGCTACCCGTACGCCGTGGCATAAATTTCGTGCATCCAACCAAAGAGAGGTTTCCCTTACAGATATCGATATACCGGTTTTTTCCCACACATTTCTCACCGGTTAGGCTGCCCCAGTTCAGGAAATAACTACCCAATATCCATTAAAAAATATATATATATATTACATCGACCTTCGTAGGCCCATTAGCTTCAGTAACCAGATTTATTCGTACGCCGTTTAATAAATCCGTTGATATGGGCGAAATATGGACCTCGTCAAGACAGGAGCCTCATGTTTTTTTTGTTTGCACAACACCAACCGCTCTGTCCGGGGAGTGCATCGTCGGTTTAGTTGCCAACACAAGAGGCATAGGTCACAAACCGTGCGGTACTGCAAGGAAGAGCAGGTCGCATGCACCCCTCCCGACGAGGCGTATGAGCAAAGGAGTAAAGACCCCTGCTAGGACAAATAACACACTTTCGGGTCGAACTATTTCTGAGTGACGAGGGCTCCTGAGGTGCAGGGCTACCTAACATCGTCTTTTCACAAACATAGACCAGTTTTTATTGTATACGTAGGACGGGGAACATTGGTCGGGTTGCCCCTTCATAATTCGTCAGGATCAGTCGTAAGATGAGGTAGATAGCTCCTTAGCGGAGGGTGAGGCCAGTCAGCAAAATTCGGTGGAACCAGGACAAGGAAATGCATCGAGGTATTATCCGTTTTGGTCGAGGTCTACTCACACTCCTCCCCAGTGTGGTCTCGCCGGTGCCACATTGCTTGATGCTTACTCGCTCGCGGGCGAGGCTGAGACGCGCATATGCGGCGCGCAAGACAATATAGAGGGCTCCTTTGGAGTGATCAACGTTCAAGCTGACTATCGGATGTCACGAATAATATATATCCATAGTCGCCGGCACACATGCCTCGGGAAGAGGAACACAGATCGAGGTGTTGAGACGCGGCTTGGAAGGTAAAATCATGACATATTATTGTCTCGTGAAAAACCGTGCTAATTGTTGGAAAGTCGTCGCCACACATGCCCCGGGACGAGCGGTGAGTTGTTCGATAGGCAAGTGCAAGATCGAAATAGTCAAACGACGCTTCAGCATTACCCACACAGAAGCTGCAATTTTTGGAAAGCGGTGCATCATTTCTTTATCGCGCATCACGCCTCACGGCAGTACACAGTGCACGGAACACAAAGCAGACTGCACATCGCACGTACGTCTTAAGTTCATGACATTTCACGCTTTCAGATTTCGCAATACTGAGAGCCTTTGCACTGCGCAGTACTTAATAATAGCAGTCTTGAGGCATCTTATCGTATCTGATATATATATATGTACTGTAGACTTGTGGTCCTCCGGACTGCTACCTTGCCGCCGACCAATGTCGACGTACGTATCTCTGGGATGGTTGTGTCTTCGCGAAACTAACGTAGCTGCGACCGTGAAGGTGCCAGGTTGCCAGGGTGCCGTAATATGGTATTTTCACGCTAGGCGCTTCGCGTACCAGGCGGGTCTGCCCGCTACGCTGGCTCAAGAGGAAGAATGGGCGTAACAGATAAGTCATGGTCCAAACGTTTATGTGGAAACAGGCGACTTGCAACTGCCAAACGTTGCATGCTCCCGCCGCAAAACAAACTGGATGACGCACGCATGTAAAGACGTGAGTTCGTACATACAGAGGAGGATACTGGCGTACCTGGTACCCCGTGCTTGGTACTGGTACATAGTATATGCGGGGCGCTAACCTCGCCAGTGTACGTTTTTTCTCCTGGTGCGCTGGCGTGGTCTCACCGAGGAAGATTGGACCCCAACATTGGTAGTTGCGGTTCCCTGCGGCCCTTCAGGCTTGCGGCAACGATAGGGCTCCGTCGCGGAAAGCGAGGCTCTGTAGTATGGAGACTACCATTGACAGGAGATCCCACCTAACTAACAAAACAACAGGACAGGATGGAGGCGGATGAGGCGGGTTGGGAATGCTGGACCCGACATGTTAGAAGGCAAAAACCGTAACAGGCGAAATCCTAGATGGTTAAAAGCTTCCGGAAAAAAAGAGGGGCCGGAAAAGGCTAACCGAGCGATACGAAGGGTCACTAGAACTTCGAGCGAGTAGATCGTGGGCACATGCAACGTCCGTACTCTGACCATCAACGGCAATAACGGTCTTCACCATGCCGAGGAGATCATAGAGGTCTGCAAGCAAAGCAAGTGTGACATTGTTGAGTTGCAGGAGACAAACCAGAATGAGCAGGATGGGTTTACAGCAGCAGGTTTCACGGTGTACTGCAATAGAGTTGGCAGAGGTGGTACGGAGGCCAAGGGTCCGCACGGAGTAGGGACAGCCATCTAGCAGTCGATCTTGCAGGATGTCGAGGAGGGTGGAATGGCTGTAGAGTACATCGGTTCTCGACTCATGAAGGTGAGACCAAAGGGGAAATCGATACGGTTTGCTTTGTGGTTGCATACGCTCCGACCGACAGTCACTAATCAGTCTGTGACAAAGACCCTTGTTGGTCCACATTGGGCAGCACAGCTACCAAAGTGCTCAAAGATAACAACTGCTTGGCATGAGGGATGCTGATGCTGGCACAGGCGCAAGCGGAGGAAGTTGCGTCGATGACAAGGTGCTGAGTGCTTACGGGCGGGATACACTGCATGGCAACGGACAGGGTATGCTGGCATTCTCAGCAGGGAATCAACATCCCTTGCCAATACGTTTTTCAAGGCACCCATACGTGGAAACTCGTACGCTTTCCAAAGTCGAAATTGTGGGAAAGGTCGTTAACGCCTGGATTTTATCCTCCCGCGGCAACCGGACAGACGACTCGTACGAAATGTCACTATGCGTCGACCTCCTCGAGTGAAACCCGAGTCTTATCAAAACCTGGTCGCACCAGACATCCAACTGCTTGAGCACGTTTCCCTTCACCGCCGCATGCGATAGATGAAGGACAGACGGGCAATCAATCTGCAACAACTGATGGCAAACCTCCCACTGCGGAGAGCCTTCACTGAGAGATTAACACTCGTATCCTCTGAATGGTTTTGCACTGAGATTGGCTGAAGCGACGCCGTCAGCTGCCGCTAACATCGTCCCATGTGCAAAGCACAGCCAGGGGCCGGCGGGGTGGTGTTGTGTTTCAAATGTGTTCTCTGCGCGGGGGTCCTCTCTTGCCGGCTAGGAGGCAGCTCGATACCCCTCGTGGTGGTAACCTGTCTCATAGCCACTAGCGACCTCCTGGGGTCCATTCTTCGCTTGCGTTCACCACAAATCGCACCTCTACGGAACTGTTCTGACCTGCGGGCATGTTGGCCCCCACGTGCTGGTTGTAGTACTGCTGATCCATGCTGGCTCCTTCGCTCGCTTTCGTGGATCGACAGGCCCGGTGTTGAGGACGTTAGGTGGGTCTCAGAGTATTTGGATTGCTCTTGGCCAGGCAAGAAATTGTGTGTACATCCGCACTCCTTTCTGTCTGAGGTTTGACTTCCTGGAGACGTGTTTCCCTGGGCATTTCTCATCATCGTCCCCTTTCGTTAGGTCGACTGACAGCTCGGCATGGAACCTGTCTTTGCTCCGCATGTCAGCCTCCCTGGCAATCCTCTTCAAGGCAACCCTCCTCATTCGGCATCAATCCATTGTCTATCGGGCCTCTAGACGGCTACCTTAGCAATGCCCTGTTGCACCGAACCGCTGTAACAGTTGTAGCGAGAAAACGCAGGCGGAATTGCGTGCGGCATGGCAAGAGAGGGAAGCCGCGAGAGAGCTTTTGCGCTCGGACCCAAGCAAAAGCAACCTCAGGAAGTCCCTTGAAGCAGCTGGTAAACGCCTGAAGCACGTAACGATCGAGGGTGTCATAAAGTTCGTCGAGGAATTCACCAATCAAGTAGAGGCACGCATCGACGATGGCGACTTCTGAATTCGAGGGGAAGACACCTTTCAGCTCTCTATACATCAAGGACGCAGAGGGCAGTTTGGTTCGTGAAATGGTGCTCTTTCGCGATCGGTGGGTGCAGTAGTTCAACTCTTTCCTCCACACGAAGTCGCTAAAGCTCAACCCAAGTATCGACGAAGAGCTTGAGGTATGGCCCCCGTACACACTTCGCGATGATCTACCTTCGATATTTGAAGCGGAGGAAACCACCAAGAACATTTCAAACCGAAAAGCTGTTGAACGCGATGAGCGTCCCGCTGAACTGCTCAATGTCGCTTTAGGTGGAGATTGCGATGGTAACCGCTTTATACCAGATTTTTTCCAGGCCATTGTGCTCCCCACATGACAGGGTAGGTGCCTGCCGCAGGTGTATAGATGCATCAACCATCGTGCTGCACAAAACGAAGGACCGGACCGAGTGCGGAACTATTTCGAGGCATTTCGCTCGTGGGACACACTGGCAACGTTCTTCTCAGGGTAATCGCTAATCGCCTTAGCAATTACTGCGAACGGGAGGATATCTTACCAGAGGAGCAGTGCGACTTCAGACCGCAACGGTCGGCGATTGATATGATCTTCGTTGTTCGATGACATTACGAATTATCACGCAATAAGAGAACTCCTCCATATACGTGTTCCGTCGACTTCGCCAAAGCTTGCGATTCAGTCGGTTGGACTCTCGTGTGGACTGTGCTCGCTCGGTTCGGCCTACCACCAAACTTGCTCGAGGTTATTCGTCACATATACGATGGAATGTGTGCGCTAATCCGTACGGACGATAGGGAGTTTTTTTACTGGTTCAGCGTGGGGAAGGGCCTACAGCAAGGATGCGTGCTCACCTCATTGTTGTTCAACGTGTTATTTACTTCCATAATGCGTGTGGCGGTGGTGCAGGATACAGTGGGCATCAAGATTAAGGATGGGAAGGGGGGGGGGGAGGAGAAAGGGCGTGATAAACCCCAGGAGACTGGGGCAGAACCGCCACCGTCTGGGGAATGTCGAATGCAGATGAAGCGGGCATCGTTTCCAGATCGAGGAACAGCCTTGTGATAATGATTTCAGAAGTCGTTGCAGCGTGCGGTTCATTCGGGTTGACAATTTCTGATAAAAAGACAGAGACCATGTGGCTTTTGACGAACCGTAGTAGGGGCAGGGTTACGTTCGTCACTGAAGCAGCCGGCCAGGTGTACATACAAACCACCAAGGTTGTGTACCTTGGCGCAACTGTAGTCAAGAACGCCTACCTCACTGCTGATATTTACGGGTGCATACTGCTGGCCAACCTTCGCTTCAGACGGTATGGTTTGCTACTGTACGACCAGCCCACCGCATCTCTCCGGCTGAAAGTAGGGATGCTCAAAGCAGAAGGAATGGAGACCATGCCATGCGGGGGTGTCACCGGAGCCCCACCGAGGCCCATTTCGCTATACTGCGGACAGCGCACCACCGATCGGTCATACACTGCGTCGAATGGAAGAAAAAACGTCACCACCGAATACTCCTACATGGTATCGGATGGAAGAAAAAACCTCGTTACGGCTACCATATGCTTTCATGCGCAGACGCACTGACCAACACTGATTGTGAGAACATCGAGACTACGGTATGAACGCGGAAGACCTCTCCGCGGGGTTTGTGGCTCGTACGGATAACGAGAGACTACCCAAACGAGTGTTGTTTGGGCAACTGCAGGGGGGAAAGGGTTGCTTGGGAGGGCAGGAGCAATAATGCATAGGTTGTCCCGAACGCGACACTGTCGTTGTTAAATGCCTTCGAAGAGATAGAGCAAGTGGTTCATACGTATCCACGAAGCGGCAGAGCCGCACGTCATGCTCTGGTTTGTTAGGAAGAAATATAATGCAACAAAACGACGAACGCTTGAGATACGATATACACAGTTACCTAAAACAAGATGCCGTTGGGACAAGGCCGGGGGGGCGGGTAGAGGAGCCGCGCTTATGCCACATTTCGTTCAGTCACGCTGCTGAGCTTATATATCCCCTGCAAGGTCAGGTGCCATGTTAAAAAAAAATGCAGCGAAGACACGCTCTGGGACTGGGCCGCACACGCCTGTATTGGCATGTGATCATAACATGAGTGCATACACGTACTATTAATTTATATGTGTGTAGTGTGAGGGAGCGCCGGCGCGGAGCCTACCCTACAGTAGTGCAGTTCATGGTAGCTTCAAGCGGGACTCAAGGACCCTTATCACGTCCACTCTTCTATAATAGTAATAGTGAGGGCGGCGAATGAAATACACTGCCGAGGCTGCCGACGTTGTTAGAGTGATGCCTGGAATATAGCAGCCTATGAAAGGCCGTCCACCTGGTCAATTGCAATTCCGTATTGAGAGTAGGCCATCTGGGGTAGGCCACCTCCGGCGGCATCAATTCGCCCTATCCTGGGAGTTCCCTTTAGGAAGGTGTGGATGACAGCTGCAATACATACGCACCTCTGTGCGAATTCAGCCGTATTTGCGATGATTCCTAGTTGAAAAAAAAACGACTAGCACCCCGGGCGGTCCTAGAGATATATGATAAACGGAAGGGAGCATCTTTTGTCAGGTTGTGGTCTTCGTCAGTTGTCTCCATCATATTAACCGGGCGCCTTTGGCACCTCGAAAGTGCCAAATCAACGGTAACTATGAGCGACCGTCTACGAGCAGCGTGTTGAGCACCCGGAACACGTTGCGCCCTTGCCGTACCTCTGAATACAACTGCTTGCGTTGTAGCTCGAAAGTCTTTTTTCGTGTCATTGCTACCATCTCCCAATCACGCACTGACCGTTGAAATCGTCACATGTTTGACTGTGAGGCCCACGGGAGTGAAATTCTTAGTTGTACCGATCGACGCCCGGCACATCCGGTGTCCCTGTCGGTCGATCCTCGTAGGGAGATAAAAAACATTATGTTGACACTAGAGACGATGATCGAACACGCACCGCGACGGAATGGGCGTGAGTAAGCAATTACACGCCAATGTATCGGGTATGAACGATCACGGCACGAATACAAACGGGACAAAACATCCAGTGCGAAACGAAATGCAGAGTACAAGACAGATACGGTAACTCTAAAATGAGACACAGCAGTAGAGTAACCAATACGAGCACAACAATACAAGAACACCCAGAAAGGAACAGCTGCACGAACGAGGCAGCAGCCATAGAAATAGAAACACTGCAGAGGCATACGAACACAAAAGAACATCAACAAAAATAAGGAAATCAGGACAAGGCAAACCCGTACGATATAAATCTAGGTGTCTGTCTTCGCTGGTCCAGCCGGGAACCTTACCACACGACTTTTTATCGTGTTCCTACTCTCGTCCAGTGATAGCAAATGGAAATCCTGCTGCCGTCGCAAGCCCCCCATCCAAGGCAGACAAAAAGATAAACAACATATCTTAAAGACTACACCATATTCGGCGCCGCCGCGGAATGCGTTCCACGCAGCTATTTCTCGAACTGGAACCCTTCAACACGATCTACGATTTCGTGTCCGACATCTTCGGCAATGGTAAATATCTTTGCGACTATCCTCACGCCTATCTTCTCCATTTCTCCTGGTGGTCAATCCGGGCGTTTTAGATTGCACTACTTGCCCAGCTTCGTTTGGCGTCATGCCTGTGCCATATCATCAAAAAACCATCCGCGGCCTCGAAACACCCCCGTACCACTTGCCCCCCATCCTACAGCCGCTACAGCTCAGACAAGAAAATATGAAAAATAACAGCAAAATTCACCTAACACATCATCAACCGAAATTACGAAATAGGATACCGGTTTATAGCTACAACCTAAACCAAACCAATTGTTACCGAACGTCGTGAATATCCGGTATCCATGGCCACAAGGAAACATAGACACGACATGAGTGTCCGATACTGAGGAGTCTACTTGACGCTGGGAAACTTGTATACTATGAACCGTGTTTCCGACCGCTGGCAGAAGAGGACAGAGACACCCTCTGATAGCCGCCTACACGCAATACCGGTTGTGCGTGTGGCCTAATACACCTACAGAATGGCAGAGTGAGAAGCTCAGGGCTCCCCCAAATATTGCTCTCGTATGTTTTGGAAGGGTTATACCAACTCTATATCAGGGATATCGTGATCGACCTCACTGCCACTGCGGAAAAAGAGGCATGTCGGTTGGAGTCGTACTGGAAAATATCATGCAATAGTCCACATTGATAAGACAAACGGTTGCGATCAACGGCCTAAGTGTGTACATCAAAGTGCTGAACATTCTGGGTCGCAGATATACACGGCGTCATACGGCTTGAGATACGTTGCGAAACCATCGCGAACAACACGTGCGACTACCGTTGCGAAAATACGTCTACGTCTCTACCTCACCACGAAAAGGTCGACACACATAATATCCTGTCAAACACCTACAATACCAAACACATTTTACTGACACTCTTGTGTAACTGCCGTCCACTTCAATATCCGTGGGATGGTAACGCGGCGCGTTTCGCGCGTGCTGCATGTCACCCTACACAACGACCACGTGATGTTTCTCCGTGTGAAGGCCTCAGACCTCGCATCTTGACGAAATACGCCCAGCTCTAATTATGCCAGCACGAAGCAATTATCTTCAATTATTAGCTCGGTCTCGACGTTGAGCTGGATAAGGATGTCATCACCATCGGAGTCCTGCGTCGCCACAAAGCGAAACGTCGTGCATGCCAAGCAGCACGAGGGTGGGGCAGGGGGGAACCGCGTGGGCTGTGAAAGCAACCAAGTTGATATTGGTGAGCTGGTAACGTGAGCCGCACGTGAATATGTTCCCAATGACAGCGAAAATGCGTTCTATCCGCTTTGTTATTCCGCCATTATTGACAGCAATAGCTACGTAAATTATTACAATGTGGCGCTTATCTAGTTCGGTCGCCGTTTTGGCCTTCTCCTGGTAACCCGTAGGCCCCCGATGGCCTTGTAGAGTCGCCGATCTCACAGGTCTATCTTCTCTTCTCCCTCATGGTACCTCCCTTATCTTTGTATCGCGCATATGGTCAAGTATTCCTACTTTGCATGGGTTTTCGTCAAAGATCAACAGTGTGCGCTGTCGCATTTCCGCAACGGGACGACATCCAAAAGCAAATAGTGAGTATATATTTGAGAAGATTCGGACTCCAGCCCAATCACCATCACGAGTGGGTGTCCGTATAACGTTTAGTCGGCGCAAACCACGCAACACCGTTAGAAGGATAGATGGCATGTCAACCTTGTAGAACTGATCATGACAACGGTAAAGCATCATGAGAACGCATCACCACCGCCCTGCTTACCTGAGGGAACTGAATGACACAGTCTCCCGCGGTGCCACCGAACATATTGACTCCATCGATTGTGAAAGGGTTCGAGTTTTCGAGGATGATGCGAGGCTCTGTCAACCGAAGCGGAAGTAATGCAAAACAGCGTAAGACGCGGTGGCGGCAAAGCGTGAGGCGTGCATGTATTTATGAGGTCGAGTCGCTACCGCCACGTTTCTCTCGTTCACATTTTCACGTGTCCTTTGTTGTGGAGGAATAGACCGACCTAGCATCTGAATGCCGGTGCAAAAACACGATCTTAATGCCTGCGGGAATCCGAGAAGACGAACACGACAGGGATCTATCTGGTGTCATCAACCGTTAAGGATCAGGTTTGAACGCCCAGAAACACGGCTGGGTTTATGTTGCGCCCGTGCCGAATGGCTCCTTAAATTGTAATTCGGACACATATCTGTAGCATTTCGCAATCATGCAGTGACTGTTCGTGTAATCGCCACAGTTTCATTTCTTGTTCCTTGTGAAGTCCTAAGACGATGCACCGCTATTAGCGTCAGATATCCCAAAAATGACCCCGACAATTCGCGATGTTACTAACCGTCTGATACTGATGTCGAGTTGTAAGTTCGGTGATACCAACAGTTTACGAGCAGCTTGAACGCCCAGAACAGGGATTATATTTATGTTACGCCCGTGAGGTTCGGCTCCTTGCATCGTGACTCGAACACGAATTCGTAGCATCCCCCAATCATGCAATGGCCATTCGTATAGCCGTCTTATTTTATCGTTAATGTCACCCCCTGGAGGCGCAACATAGTTGTCCCTAAAGAGAACCAGGTAAACACAACAATTCATCGACAATCAATTATGTTACCGATTTTTTATACGCTTGTAGCATAACTCCGATGGGTCAATGAAGGCATTGCCCCCAAATCCAATATACATTATATAAGCACTTCTTGGTGTTCATGGTTTGTTTCCTCTGGAGCGCCCAAAGGACGAATCCGTAAATAGAGGCTGAAAACGCGTCTTCTCAACCTTTCTGTAACGCCGACCATACCATTTTTGCGGGGACTCTACCGCCGGCCCAATAAAGGGATGACAAAAAACCAAAACAGCCTGGAGCTGAGAAGACATGCTGATATACGACTCACTACCAACGACGATTGCCGATCGGCAACATTTCGACATCACGCAAGGCGTTGTACTGGCCGGGTAAACACCTAAATGACCTTTGGGTAGGTATGTGACGGAAGAACTATGATCGCCGCCGAAGGCATGCCCAGGTCTCGACCATGGCGGGTCTCTCGGAATCAAAAAGAGCTCACCTGCGTCAGGAGAGATGCTGAAATTCTTGAGAGTCACCCCAGAAGAAGTTCCGGACACAACGAGGTTAGCCGCCTGATCTCCTCCCTCCGGAATATCGATGGAACCAACGAAAGAGCCATCGTCAACAATGCCCTCAAACAGTATGTTAACCGAGTCCTTGATCGAGACTCCCTCCAATCGCTGAAGCGTTGATCAATATTCCGGTGCAGACAACAGACGGGGCGTGCTACTTAGATGAGGTATGATGACGTTTGAGAACGCACAATAAACGAACTTACGGAGCTATATGGGGTCATAATGAGTAAACAATACTCGGTGTGATGTTCTAGGGAAGCAGCTTTGACCACCAGCGATCCCACGGGGTCTGGTCAGCTTACCTTCAGAGCACACGCGTACACTTTATACCTGAACGCAGCATGGTGGCACGTGAAGTGCCGAGAACGCCCTGTGCGAACGGTTGTGGAGACCACATTTTCCATTGTTTGGGTTCATGTAGCTGGCATCGATCAACCGTTAACCACTTCGGAGACTGAATATAGCGACAAAACCAATGGTATACGGGAGGTACCAAACGTCTACAAGAAGCACGAGAGCCAGAGGACATGGGCGAAAAAATGTCGTGGCTGTCCCGCACGGGTCGTTTCATGTAACCCGAGTACCAATTCACATAATTTCCCAATCATCCCGTGACCCCTCGTTAAGGTCGATCTTTCCACCTCACGTCTCAGAGGTTTGCGTTATATATCACGCGCAGGTGAGATCTTCAGGCTTCAAATTTTGATGTTGGGGACGTCTGGGCTTTTACTATTTTCAGCTGCCAAAAACTAGAGAGTCCCGAACGCTACGTACAGCAGCGAAGGTGGCGTTTGAACGCATCGGTCAGCTGTTAACATTCATTGAGAAACACACTAAATGGCTTTGCGTTTTCGGTGGTCGGTTGACGTATGCCAAGGTTAATCATTTTTCCGCAGCAGACGTTACCTACTACATTAAAAGACACGTACAAGATCAACGGGACTAAGGTGCAGCAATGTACCACACAAATAAGCGGAGAGGTTTCACACACACCTAACGTTGAAAAACTCATCCTAACCTCATAACCTAAGCTCCGGCCGCCCGGGGACGTTATTAGCATGCTTACGCAATAAAAAACGAAAATTCTCGCAATGAAAAGTCTCTGCGGAATATAACCACTGTATCGGACTATCAACCATTTCGTTCAAGCTTGGCCAAGTGCTTCACACTCACATAGAGCACATCATCATGTCATGATATCCTAGGCGAGGGCTCACCGATTCCGTGATGGTGAAATCCGTCACTCCGTCCAGAATGAGCTCGGGTCCGTCTTGAGATCCGTTGCCGGAAAGCTCGTTTCCTCTGTCGTCCAAGAAGGATACGAACGGAAAGAGAGATAATTTACAATTAAGCGAAGGATATGCTGCAACAATATTTCTTGCATTGTCTAGTTTTCCGAATGTTGGGGCAGCAACACTGTTCAGTGCTCAACAGTGCGATCCTACTCTCACATATGTAAAACTGTGTGCAGAACGTTGTGCGGATACTACAATTGCTAAACATGGCATGCAGGTTTGCGATGACTGGTCGTGATGGTAACATGCCGTTCAAGTTGTCCCCGCTTCTCGAGGCTACAACATCACCGTGGATACCGGTGTCCCCACACCCAGAAAAGAACAAAACCAATATTTTCCAACTCTTTGCGTGCACAAAGTTCGCAGCAACCCGGTCAGGGTCGACAGGTGGTCCTTTACGTGATTTGATTAGCATCTTTGATGCGCGCGCTGGCCAGGGGGCAATCATACCCAGCAAATTCGACAATGGTCATGTCCTGGTACGCACAGTGAAGCAACGAAAGGGCGGAAGCAAAGGGTTCAATCATAGAAAGCTAGGCGCGTGAAACACGTCAAGAACAACACGGAGCTCCTCAAAACAAGAACGCCGGACCCAGAATATCTGGCCCAGACCTCCACGAGCAGTAACACAGGTAAAGCTCGGATAGGCTCATAAAACATTGAACTACCGTTCCTGAGCTCGAAAAACGTTAACTTACCATCACCGATGAAGATCTACATCTTTGTATCTAGCCGAGAATATGCTTTTAATATGTTTGTACTCCGATTAGGGTACTCTGCAATTTTTTGGACGGATAAAACAATTCTTCACGCCTCTAGGTGTTTAGCCTGCACTGCAACGACGCCAATGAATACGTTATTGGAGACGCAATATAATTACGAAAAAATGATACACCTGCGAGAAGGTAAAATGGTACTGCAGACAACAACAGCCCCAATGCTGGAGCAGACCGTTTAGGCGCATGCGCAAGGTTGACATGGAAGCATACCTCGGAGTCTTTGATATCGAGGCAGACGTTGCCTACTGTCCCTGCAGCGCCTGCAGACTCGAGGTTGGAGAATACATGCACACTGTCCACCTGCCGACATCACATTGTGAAACGTACAGTTAGTGCGAAGCATCGATACCCCAGACAAATCCCCTACCGCACGTACAGCGCAGCCTCTAGATCAAGCCTAAACCCGACTGAAACCCCAAGTACCGACCATCGGCGCGAGCGTGCTTGCCTCTGTTAGTAGTATCGTGCAGTCTACAAAACACTTGGTGCGGGAACCACCCGCGAATACGAAAGCAGTCGAAACCGATTGTATTCCTATCTGGCAGCGACGACACGGCGGTGTCGTCCGAACTAGTCGTTTAGACTCTCCAATCACCGGGAATATCCTCACCAAGGCATCCGAAACACCGTCGGCAATGATGACCCCGTCTGCACCGGTGCCGCTTCCGTGCACAAAGAAAGCCGTATTGAAGGGGGAGTCCTCGCTTACGATGCCAACCAGTTTAATCCCACTCTTCAGCAACACCGGCCCGTCCAAATAGTAATCGCCCATTACCAGATTCACTTCTGGGGCCTAAAAGGCGGCCAAGTTGATGGGAAGGGGGGAGGGCTGGGGTTGCTCGCTTTGTGGGCGAGCCCGGAAACACTGCATACCACTCGGCCCCTTAGCACAGTTGATGATATCAGGGTTATTTGCAAAAGTCACAAATGGTCCACGTACGTGAACAATATTGATACCATGCAGGAATCGAAGGAACTTGTGGGTCAGACACATACTACATTTTAAGCGCCCGGGGCGGATGTTGGCTATTTCTCTACAAGGTCTTCACCTGGTCGTTTCCAGTGGCAACGCCGTCGCAGTCCGTTCCGTCGAAGCTTTCTCCGACCCCGGCGCAAATGGCCTGCATGATCTCTTCTTGGTCTCCGTTGCCGTCGCCGATGTAGTCTGGAACAACGTTCCATTCTTCGATCGTAGTTGACACCACCTGTCCAGTTTGTCCAGTGCCACCCAGGGAATGAAAATGCATGAATACCAGGAAACCATATGCCAATAGCTGAGAGGGGCATCACTAGACGCCACTAACTAACGCGTATGGGCGAACGGCCGGGAGAACGATATGGAGCATAGCTCGACGTACGTATGCACGAATCCAACTTATCCCTGAGGCAGGCGTGTTACAGTAGGCATAGAAAGCGTTTGCCCGGTCACATCTGTCTTACGGGGCTCTTCGACGGAGGGATTATCTATGAAAGTGTACCCTTTTCGCTGGAAACAGGCCGCAGATTTCTCGTCGCATAAAGGTATTGCGTGTTCCTCAAAAATCGGTGCTGGTGTAAGGAAACATATTTTAAAAACAATGTTATCAAGTGAAGAGCCTCACAAACATACAAATGGCGCAACTCTGCGATAGCACGCCGTCGTTGGCGATATATTCTGGTTGCAGTCGGAGTTATACTCTTTCCCGATATCCCCTCGATACTATGGGTTGTGCCGTCACATCCTTAACTATGAAATCGACAACGTGGACGAGGGAACATCCACTCACCCACGTGGACCCTGGAGAATAGGGTTTTCCAAGCACTTGACAGTCGCTGACGCGCAGTGTGGGGTAGTCCTCCTTGTCGGGGCCTTCTACTGCCACGATCTCCAGTCGTTCGAGCATGACACGCTCTGGCAAAACGAATTTCTCCCATCGGCGGGGTCCCCCGGCACTAGTGAACCGCTGGAATACAGTAAATACGGCAAAGAACAGGAAACATATTGGAAAAAGAAGCCGCCGCGTGGCTGTGGATAGCAACTCGCGCGTAGCAGGGAGTCTTTGTTGAATGTCCTCAACGTGAATGCGTGGGATCCTGTTAGGTTGGTCGGCTGTATCAGACACCTCGCGAAGGGTTAATTTTCGTGGCCCTCTGGCACAAATAAACTTGTATAATACGTCTGGGGTGCGTATGTAGGCAGACTCCACACGTTCGCTACTGTACACCACAGCTTCATGCTTGTGGATCCATGGCTTAAGAACACCCCACTTGCTGCCCTTTGCCGAACTTCCTTCTTACGGCCTTGGTCCTTATTGTTTCCGTCCATAGCGTTCAAACGTCTTTCGCCGAATGCAAACCATGCTCAGGAAGGACCCGAATTTTCCGGTCTTCCCCTCATACGCGGAACTTACACAGGTTCGACCGTCCACCCAGTCCACTGACATTCGAAGCGGATCATGTACAGAAAACGCGCCACGACGCACGTATTCATTCATGATCCCTCACCGTGGAAACCTCGGTGTCGTCCTCGAGCTCGTAGCGGATGTCGAACGTAAAGGCCTTGTTCGGCGCAAATTTGAATTTAACCGCCCAGACGCGAGCAGTCTGGCCTCTCCCGCCGACTGCGATCCGACCTACGCTGCCCACCTGACGCAGGCGACCCAGGTGAAAGAGTTCAGACAAGTTCAGACAAGATTGCACACTTGTAGAGATAAGAAGGGGGACGATTGACAAAGAATGCCAGAGATGTGGTTTCTTCGGTAAAAACCCTCACTGGATGGAACAAGTGCAAGGGTTGAGACTGTCTACCAAAAACCGGTTCGTTCGCTTCTACCGCATGCTCTAATCCGAATCGTCAGAGCGAAATGGTTCAGAGCGTTTCGCTATTTGTTACGCGCATCCTATATCGTCTACACTGGCCCCGCCACCTGCTGAGTGGGGGTGTACTCGTCGCCATGACTGACTACGATCGTATGCCTATAGACCCCCGCATTTCTACCAGGCCAGAACGGATGACACATAGTTTTCACCGACAAAGCAGAAATTGTTTCATCAAGCGCGAACCAAAGCGCCGTGACATATCCGGGGAGTAGCACAAAGGGTGAGCTGCATCCTACGACGAATAGCATGTGGGGGGGGCTTCGGCAGGTTGTGTTGTATTGTCTCGGCTGGGTGATCGGGGCTCGCTTACCTCGTGGGATTTCACTCCAACTTTAAAGGGGTCGCGATCGATATACCACATATATCACCGAACTTCATATTAAAACAACGTATACTTATTTACATAGTGGTACATTCAATGACCCTTTCGCTCTGACTGCCAGCGCATTGTATTGATAGACATGACCTTCGTATCCGCAACCGCGATCTGGGAGACAGAATTCATCGAAATATTGAGCATTCATTTTGAAGGCATGAACAAGTATAATGAAGCGATAATCACAGTCCACGTACAGTGGTAGACGATCTCTCTGAATAGGCTAGTAAGACAAACCTATCACCCAGTAGCGGATGGAGAGCAGTATAGACGGAGCGAAATAAACCGCTTAGCTTCAACCTCTTTTCGGTGTCGGCAGTTGCACGAGTACAACCCCATACCGCTGGTATACAAGCATAGTGAGAGCACGTTCTCGGTGTGCCACCATGATGATGTCAACAGCACGTGTGCTTTGACATAAAGCAAAGCGGGTGAGAAAAGTGTAAAATACTCGGCCGAGACATCATGTCGAAGGTTCCAAACGATACATGTACTCGCATTTTCCAGGTCGAAGCTGAACTTGGTCTTGAGGCCTTCAATTGGCAGCACGTCCTGTAATACAGGCACATCAAAGACGACACAGCAAGGGCAGAGTCAACAAACAAGACAGCGAGGGCGCGGGGAGGTGACAAACGAGGACGGGCGCACATCAACACTGACACTTTCCTTGCGGAACCACAGGCATGGTGGGCAATATCGGCCCGTTAACATCTAAACTGATTAAATGACATGCTACCCACGTAAAGATTGTACCGAAACCCCTTCTACTGCTGACCCATCACCCCCAAGAATACGACGGATCGCTAGGTACGCAGTAAGCGCGCTTCCCAAGGTCTGGTGATTCGGGGTATCATGTACCTATATAATACCAACCCGTGCGGAATGGGTCTATAGCTTGAATGCAAGTTTACGCCCAAGGCACGGCACTCTTCGCATTTTCCAGCTGCACCAATAATTTGCCTATCTCGCTCCCCACTGAAGGGTCGTACACATCATGTAAATCGTGCAGATCATACAAATCATGAAGATAGAACATGGAGTACAAATCATACAACAAAACGTCACCAATCGCACACATACCAATATTTCGAAGCATACAATCGAACAAAGCACATCGGTCATAAACCAAAAATAACATATGATAAAACGAGGAGACATAGACCTGGATTAGCAGAATGTCGCACGTTGCTTGGCCACAGTTGACTGCTTTAAGATAACGCACGTTAGTGCTTCGCATGAAACGTCTCAAACTTACAAAGCTGAACCCTGTCTCAGTGTTGAAGTACGATAATACAGGGGTTGAGCGTGAACCTTGCTTTTGCTCGAGAAGAACCATCTGCGCGTAACGTCAATAAGGCCGAAATGTCAAGGGCAACGGCATGAGAAAGGTGGTGGATCAAGTATTTGTCAGTGGCGCATCTGCAACGCTGTCATTCTGTTGTAATGTTTGCAAGCCTCGAAAAGATCATCAATTGGTACTCGATCTACATATTCTAAATCGAATATAGTCCTGATCTGCATGATCTCCAGTAGATGTTGCCGGGTAGGATCCGTATAGATGATTTTGAACATGAACTGCGGGTGACATCTGTACTATGCAGATCCTGCACAACCTCTCACAGAGGCAAGTGAGGGACTAGATGATGTATACCCGAGGTGTGATGGATTCGAAGGGGCTCTCCGTTAGCACATGCAAGGGACTGGATGATCTAGAGGATCTACCTGTGGATGATATACGTGCTCTGTCAGAGGTTTGATAGCTTCGAAGGGGCTATCCGGTAGCACGTTCACGTGTTATACTCAGTCCACAGTGGTTTTTTCGAGGCTGCAGTGGTAGGTCGCACCAACAACGTTTTAACAAACCCTATCAAACGCCCAAGTCGCTCAGTAGCTCATATGGCGATTGTCAAGTAGGACGCATATAAATATATCGCACTGAAAGATGCGAGCGTGCAGCATGCAAGCATCTGCGGCGCAACCGCTTTCTCTCTTTCGGGACTTTTGGTCTTTCGGGACCATTGTCGCAAAATTAACCGCTATTAGGGTAGCGCCGTCAAGGCTTCAGTCATTCGTTCGAGGCCTGGAAGAGGCGCAATATACGCCACACGTGCGAAGTCGAGTACTTGCCACTCCTCCGTACGGAACCTTTCGCACTTTTCAGGCGTTTGCCTGCATACCCAAGCCGGTGTGTGCTATGGTACGGTTGCATCTACCCCTACGCACGGAATAATGAAGAGCGCTTAAGTATACATATGAAGACTAAATGGTCCTTGCACTTCCAGCGAGACTTCTATGTTGTATCTGAAGCTTCTCGCTTTAAGATCCGTATACCCTACAGTACCTAGATATTGATCATGATATCAAATTTAACGTTATAATCCGACATTTATATCATTGTCAAAACTGTTGAACACTACGAATTTGTATCTCAACGGCATCGGGTAGAGTTCCGGGACGGGTGGTGGCACCGTGGGAGGTGCTACCATCATTTTCATGCGACACTATGTGAAACAAAGAACTGATCGGACCATACATTCGAATTACAGAGGGTCAGGATTCGGAAAGCGATCAACCGGTCTCCTATCCCCGACCCTATTAAAAAACCCATATCTAGTAGAGAAAGGCGCTCATTCATCAACTCTCCAATCGTCTTCATAGTCGTTTCTCCAGTGTTTGACTCGACGAGCCCCGACAATCCGGATATAGACCAAAACAAAATGTGTTACCCGCGCACGCCTTTAGAGTAGCATGTCTCAACGGTCCTACCCCCGGTCCTGACATTTCGTGCAACTTCCACACACGACAACACGCGTCACCTCCTTGATGCTGATCCAGTCCGTTATACTCCCGAATTTAGGCCGAATCTGAATGGCGTTTGTCCAGGCCGAAATGTCCCAGGTCTGGAAGTCGGTGGTGTCCCCGGAAGAAATGGCTGACGGGATGACGTTCTGTAGCAGGGTGTGTGATCATGGGTCGCGATTGCAGGTAAATTTGTGAAGTCTCTACGGGGCGTAATCGATAATTCCTGGCACGAAATACATACAAGATTGACGCTACCAATATGTCCTGACGTATATGACCGTTTGAGTTTAATCTTGACGTGGAGACGTTCCTTGCATGTTTCAGGACCGAGGGCTAGGTGTGAACCTCAAGTGCATGTTGAGTTGCGGCTGTACATATATCTATAAACAGTACGGTTGGTGGGGAGGAGAATATTGTTGGATCTTCCTCGGGTTCCGAGCACGAGGTAGATGTTGTATTGCTGCGATGTTTTCGCCGACTCTCTACCCACTGCAGGCCGGAAGACACTACCAACGAGAGCTTCCCCATTTTGAACGAGATTGTCGCCGAATACACGACAAGCTACTACCAAGGGACCAAGCAGCGCTGGAGCGATAACGCTGAGGCGATATTGTCAGACGTACGTAAACGGTCGAAGTATTGACGACCCGGGCACAGCCCTCGGCCATTACAGTACTATTGCCAGTACATAGCGGACCAAGGCCCATCGCTAGCGAAAGAGATGACGCTGAGGCTTGCAACCGTACGTCGCTCTCTATAGCAAAGGACCGCCGCCAATACTGCCGTAAACCACACCTGTCTATTTTCAACCACCTTACCCACTTCGCAGCTACACCCACGGTTTGGGAAACTCCTAGCTGTAGGCCTATACTACACCTCGGTGGCTATCCAGCTCGGGTCAACGTGCTCACGCGCATGACGTAGAAGCAGCTGGTTCTTCTATTGCAGCAGAGGGGAGTGGTTACATAATCACACTACACATGTTTGTATTTGAAAGTGTGATGAACTTACGGTTCTTTTTTTTTAACTCGCTGGGGGACCAAATCAATGACGAAAACATCAGCTTTACACTCGCTTGTGAAGTCTGGTCAATGCACACTCGTCGTAGAAGAACACGTAATGTATGTGAAAACGTACTCATCAACGCTACTTCGAAAGCCAATCAACCGTTCTCGAAATACCACCAAATCTAGACGGCAATGAGGAAGCTTTCAGGATGCAATCATCTATCGGCGCCAGACACCGCCCAACATCTTCGAACAACAAGCTCACCAATATCTAGACTATATTCTCGAGCAAACACGAGTTTCTCGTTGTGACGGCGTACATATATAGGGACTCCGTTCGGAGTCGCTATAACATATATCAACGAATGACCGCAATAATCTCGCCGTGATGGTCTCCGAAACATCACACACCAGAGCCATGAAAAAGTTCAATTGTTTTAATATCTACAGCAGTTAATCGTTCATCGCATCAACACAAGTTGACAGGCCACACCTCTCATATTATTTGCTTCGCTTACCATCCATCCGCCTTCGGCCTGGACGTGGATGCTGAACTCGTTGTGGCGCTGGTCGCCGTTGTGGAACGCTGTCGGAGGAATACGTAAGAAAGGCGTTTGGGCTTGTATAGATAACCAATGTTCAAACGTTGGACAGTAGGTTGTCTGAGGTTATACGATATTTTAGTCCTGTAGAAGGTGCCTATTCAACCTACAGTAATAAACAATGAGCTGAACTTCAATGCAGCCCCCACCTGATAACAGTAGCAAGACCATACGTGTCAGGAATACCTATTCCCGGCAATAGCACATCCGTCCTTTTGAACGATGTGTCCACTGTTGGAGAAGCAAGCTATGTATCTACTGCAGGTACGTCTAGGATGGCAGGTGGGAGATTGTCGAGGAGCAGGCGGGTGAATTGCTCGATTTCCGCGCCTCAAAGCGCGACTACCTGAAAAACGCTAACGCAACCGGAAACGAACTTGCTTGACAGCTCATCAATATGAGAGTATTCAGATGGCGAAGTGGTTCCTAAACAAAATTATTTCCGTGCCTAAACGTACAACAGCCGCAACTATCGGAAAATAACGAAGCGAACACAAACAAACCAGTCTGAGACCATAGGGATGTCGCAAAAGCCCACCCCATTGCTCTCCGTGTCTGCGTACCAGACAACTGTGCGAAACGACTACGACAAAAGAAATGTATCAAAGCCAGTCTGAGATTTGTTGGATGTATGGCGTTGTGATGTCTCACCAAATTGGAGTATATTCGGCCTGTGTGGCTACCGTAGTTTCGGCTCATTTACATGAGACAAGAAACGGGGATTCCGACTCAGGCGGCGAAATCTTTTGTGCGAAAACGTGGATTACCCACTGATACAGCCGCGCCAGGAAGTTATTGCTTCTCTGAAATATGAGGCTGACAGTATTGCGCAATCTTTGTCGTGTAAGGGTGTTAGGGTGGATAGAGTATCAATCAACGCCAGTACGTTTCAGAACGTCCGAGGTTCATCCGCGTGGCTAGAAAAATGACTTGTTCACCTATTGATAGTAGGATCTGTCTGCATGACCAGTACAAGGGGCTGAGAATATGTTCGACATGTCTGCATGACTACATTAATTATTTATGTCATCTACGGTAGTAGAATGTGTCTGCATGACCATAACATGGAGCTCCTCAAGAAATTGGATATGTCTGGATGACGAGACCGACCAGCTTCTCACCTAGTTGGATCTGTCTGAGGTATCTGTGGGTGTTTAGCTTGAACTCGACGTCGCAGACATCGGTCAATGAGTTGTCGGTCACGGGAGAGCAAGACCACCGAGATTCTGGCGAGTTGTCGCCATCCTGTTGTGCGCAGCGTTTTTATATGCAATGACAGTCAGTCAAGATTCTGGTTATAACTCATTTACAACGGTGCAATGCACAGATAGGCGTAGTGGACTTGAAGGAGGGGGGAGGGCGGTGAAACATCCCGGCTACGATTTGATAAACACTCACCACTTACGTTTTTGCATGAGGTTGATGAATACAAACCGGAAGAAATACTTCATGCAATGCTGGGTTACAGCTAGTTACAGAAAGCAGAATCGCACACTACGGCAGCTCAATATCGTTTGGCGCTAAAACCGTGGCTGAAGTTCCTAAGGGGTCTAACGTCATTCCAAAGACGGTATTCGTGGCACTATTTACTAAACGCGGTGATTGCATGACTAACTTAACCTGTATGTTACTGCCGCAGTACGTGGGCATCCAGCATCTTTAGTATTATTTTTCAACGTGGTGATTGAGTAACGACCCTCACCTTCAAGTTGCTGCTAGAGAACGTGGGTAAAGATCATCAAGCTGATGGGGTTGTTGTATGCTCTTCGTGAGGTAGTTGTTATTGACGGTTGTGTATATTGATTGTTGTTGCTGCTCCTGTTGGCGTTGTCTTAAAGTTACTGCAGTGCCTCTAATCCGGAGAGTGCAAGGTACATGACGAAAACACGAACCGAGGAAATAGGTATGTGTAGATCATCAACACACGAATGATGCCACATACATCATAGGGTGCTTCACCTTGATGTTGTAGATACTGCACCCCTCCAGATGGCCCGCACTACAGCCACCCTCGCTGGCTGGCCGCGGGTCAAAAGGAACACCGCCGCTCGACCCATCGTCGCCTCCCAGCGGCGTCAGTCCAAGAGGAACCAAAGATGAGTCCACGGCATTTATAGGGTAGGACGGAGCGTCTAGGTTTACGCGAATATCCACCTGGCCGAGTTGTTTCGGCGACGAAACATCATGCGCGGTGGCAGCGCCAGGGAAACGGGTTGACTGACGCCGGAGCAATCCACGGAACCCTGACGAACTTGGATTTATGGATCAATGGTATGAACCAGAATATTGACCTCGTCCTGTATTTCTACACAGTCGTAGTGCCGGTCTCACTGAATCTCTGATCCGTGACACAGTCACCTTTACAGAGTACGCCGCAGCAGGAAACTTCGCAGATGCGATATATCAGGCGCGTAGTTGCGAAAGCCTGACCAGCCTCAACTGATCGGAGTACTAAATGCTCTTTTCATAACAATCAGTACCAAACGGGATGTTGACGGTTTCTGTAACACATTGGAACTGAAGCAGAGGGGGCATTCGCGATGTCTCGAGCCAATAAACAGCGAGATGGGTGCTCCTCAATAGCTAATAGCAACAATACAACACTAACTGAGCACACCTCGCTGATCGAAAAATCGCCGCCGCTTCCAGGAACGCCCTCGATCTTGACGTACCGTGCCAATTTTCTAATTCCTCCAAACGTCTGGAGACCATCAAGGGAAGCATCACGCGGACCAGCCGTCGCCCCAGCGAGTACGGAACTGAATATTCCATCGACGCCTGCTGTGTATACGTTTAAACGTCGCTCCCGCCGTCGAAGAGTCGTCCACAAAAGCTGGTGACGGCCAAGATCAAGAGATGTTTCCAAGGTAGCCACGAACACATCATTGCATATTCAACGTCGAGAAAACGCGAATGGGGTTGTTGGGAGTAACTGAACAATATGAATCAGAGTTAAATGGGCCTATTAATCAACATTTTGAAAAAGGTACCACCCGTGCGTGCGAATCGGACGAAAATATAAACATGATTGCCTACAGCGAGTCCAAAACATAAATTTAGTGGAAGCTAGAATGTAACGGCTTCTACATGAGTCCTCGAGTTTGTTGTCACGTTCGGGGACGACTCAAACGCATAATACGGACTGAGAAACCAGCATCACCCTGCCGTGCTCCATCCCTTAGCCTACGGCTGGTGCTCGTATCAACAACTCAGAATTCGCACACTTGATCCCATCGAAGACTGATATCTATAAATATCTCACCAATACGGAGTTGCTGCATTGACTGAACCTCTTGCATGTCGTAGGTGATTTCGCACGAGTCGCCCTCGGAGCATGACCACGAAGCTGAGGCACTGGTGCTACCGTCCTGTAAGAACCGTGAACACCATGCCAAAAGGATAAACCGCAACAGAAGATATTCAGCAAGGGAGCGCCGTCGTCATGCACCCACGACGAAGGAAAACGTTAGAGGGGGATGCACGCCCAACCTAACGGCCAGCTGACGACGATATCGCTAGCGTGTTCGTCTTTCTCCCAGTGTTATAGAAAATACCGTCAGAAAGTTCCGTGTGTTAATATTCGAAAATGTTTCATACTGCGGTTGTCCATCACCCCCCCCCCCCCCGTTCCCGACTCTCAAAACAAAGCAGAGTAGACCAATCAAATTCTGCAAACTCCGTACAGGTCGAAATGCCCGAAGAGAGGTCTGATTCCTATCAGCATCGGTCTCTAATACACGCTTAAGATCATGCTATTATTTTGAAAGCGGAGCGGCCCCTTCACTATTGCATGTTCTTTGGTGGCATATGTTAGTTAACCATGGTATCGTTGAATTTGCGTTTGTCAAAAAGGCATGCAACAGTTAAGGCGTGCGACAATCTTCCATTCCTTACATAGCAAGGCCACGGCATTGCTCATCGGGTTGCCCTTTCATTTGTCTTGAAAGTGGGGATCAGGTTAGAGATATACAGCTCCTCGGATGAAAAGCCTCGTAAAGTAATAAAAAAATGATTTTAAGCCAAAGCCCGAGTGCAGAAACTTGACATCAAGGGTCGTAGGACGATTAACGTGTGGCCCGCGGCCCACGAGATTCATACAAGGGTGTTTCCAGCAGAACCGTTGTTGACCGTGGCAGATGCAGTAACGCTCACGCGCTCGGATGCCGAAGTGCCGGTGACTGGCACATCGTCAACGTCGATGTATATTTTGGTCTGTGGCACAAGAGCAATCGAAACAAGAGAATGGGCACAAAAACGAGTGTTAGCTATTGCGCCGGTCAATATAGAGATGCAGCGAAGTTTTGCGATGTACGCACAGGTAGCGGAACCCCCCTCCCTGCGCACGGTTGACGTAAAGACGTACGTTTGGCCAATGCAGCGCATCATTAGGAGTACATATTTAACAAAGGTTGTCAACACCTTTTATAGTTTTGATGCGTTGTTTAAGGCCTTCACAACAAGTCCCGACCGTCTGTGCCGTGTACACGCAAATGCGTACTTTCTATCATCGGATATATTGTTGGAGGACGACCGAACAATCATCGTATTGCACAGCCTTTAAAACCTGTTCTGAACACAAGGTATAAAAACTGCTATGTATTTGCTGGTGCGACAGAGCCTGTTCCGTTCTCCATGATAAACGACGATAACTGCCGGTTTTAAAAGTTGAACTTGGCGTCCGCCGTATCATTGTCGCCACCCAAACGAGATTCACCTTGTCCCCAATACGGGACCTGCAGGTCTGATAAGATTAATCAAATGACTGACAAAGTTGGCCGGTCGGGTAGTAGTGCAGAAGAGCTGTCTTTCGGATTATCGATTGAGCGCTCATGCGGTGATCCGCATTCCAAGCCGGTTGGAGAACACATGGCCACATCATTGTCATTCTTGAGTGTTTAGATTGAAATTGCTTTGGGCATTATTAAAAGTGCATCTTCTGTCCCGACGGCAGCGAACGATGTGCCCCGTCCGGTAAACTCGGCCGCGAAGGCTGAAACAAGAAAAAATGTATGTACCTTCATGTCATTAGGTTGGACACCGTAACAGCGTAATACTCCTTCTGAGCGAAGCGGGTTGAAAATATAAGCCACACAGCGGGTTACAGCTTGAGGGGTTCAAATCTCGAGCTGCCTCCAAACCGGGTACCCGCACCGTTCGACCGAAAACATCCGAATACGATTATTGATTGGAGAGCTCTCTACCAGCGTACACACAAATAACTTCACAAAATTCTACCCCCGCGATTTACCAACCCGACCTAGATACCGTATCCGTATGTACCTGCAACTACAACAGCCCACGAAGAGCGCACATCGATGCCACAAAAAGAATTTAAATGCACCATCACTCAGCAGGTCGACTTACTTCCGTGATCCCGATGTAGTCGCCTTGGTCCATGATGGCCAGCAGCTCCATCTCGTCCGCCGAGGACCCGGCTAGGCCAGGTATCTCTTGCAGCGCCGTCGAGCCCTGCTCTCCAGTCCATGATTCCACGACTACCTCGTCTTCCAGCAAGACCTGCAGGGTAGTTTCACTGTCGGCAGTAAACGCTGCACACGAGACGGAGGGGGGGAGAGGGTTGAACATCCTCTAAAGCATCCCTCTTAGGCGTGGAATATAAACAATGCCTCATGAGGTGTAGATGTCATCGGCGTATCCATGGGGGCTCACACAGCTTTCCCCATAAGGTGTTTCGTGGGTTGTTGTATGTCATGGACTATACCATGAGTTATCCCGTGGAGGATCGCCTGGTATCTCATACTCGCAATGCCATCATGCTCTAAACACGAGAGTGGTCTTCCAAGAGACATGCCGGACGAGAAACATTAACACAATTCAACATCTATAATTGAATGAATCCAGATTTTCTTTCGTAAAAATGAAAGTCGGAGGGTGTTCGTCGTACAGGTACAAAACTCGAAAGGTGCACTGCTGTCGCGAAAGTTCGACGTTCAAGTGTTGGTAAAGACAACAACAACAAACCGAAGAAATGTACTCGTAGCGCTGTTTCTGGCGTCAGAAGATGTAATCACGGCTTAAAGCGCAACAGCGCGTCATTAAATGAGCACAAAATCCTAAAACACGGTCAACGGAAGCCGAACATCTTTGTAACTGCCGAACCGTATTGGTTGGTGATAGTAACCAACAACCAACGTAAACATCTCAAGAGGAGAAGGGGGGGGAGTACCCGACATAATGCATAGCCGTAGTCGTAGGATGGGGGGGGGGGGGGGGGGGGGGGGGGGGGGGGGGGGGGGGGGGGGGGGGGGGGGGGGGGGGGGGGGGGGGGGGGGGGGGGGGGGGGGGGGGGGGGGGGGGGGGGGGGGGGGGGGTGATCTATATGCTGTAGGTAGTATCGACGAGCCCAAGCAAAGCATGATACAACATATCAGCCTCTTCTTGTTTTCGTAGGGGTGAATACGGCGTATACACCAGATACATATATACCTCTTCTATATTAAATAGACACTGCCGAAGCCGTTGGTACGCGCACGCCACCTACATGTGTCGCCCAGTAAACGGCAGCTAAGTACAAGACACACACATCGTAAGATCGGTGGTGCGGTGTTGGCAAAGGCCCGAGCCGACACCCGGTAAGATCCAAAGGCACGTGTTCGAAAACCATCTTGATCTTGGGAGAAGGGGTACTAGCCTCCGTCCCACCTCTCAACAGCGCATCACAAACAGTGACTGCTAATTGACTTGTGGCCCTTTCCGGTAAAATATGGGTTGTGTCAGAAGGCATGCTATAGGAAAGAACATTACCAGAAACTCAGCTAGATATTTCAGGAGAATTCAGAAATTGAGGAGAGGTTACGGTACGTATCGTGTGAGAGACACCTTTAGACACCCCTCCTCAAATACACAACCTAGCGTTGGCATCATTCTCGTCTCCCATCATACGGCCAGTACTGTAGCCGATGATGACCATAATATGCTTCCTGTCGGAACCCCGCTTCTAGTTATTCCCCCCCCCGTTGGCATACGAAATCATGCCTCTAAAAGAAGTGTGCCACGAAGGTCACGACTAAATCGAGTCGGCACACACAAAAAAAAAACGGACTGACGGCATACCTGATGGAGAGTACAGCCGAGCTACTGCTATAAATATAGACATTATTGAAAGGAGATCCCGACAGACACTGCTGTGTGGGGGTTCTCATTAGGGTTAACACTCGCCGGCCCCAGCATTTTGTGACTGACGCGTTTCCTCAACGGACGAATTGTAACCACTACCGAGGACGGCATTATTATATTATTGATATTATATGATTCGAACAATAACCACCACTGGCCGAGAATTGGCGTCTTTTTTTTTCGCAATAATCATGTTTTTGTTGAGATATAGGGTTTCTAATTTAAGAACCGTCCGATAATCACTGCTAGCGCTACCATGAAAAAGGCACCGTGAAGCAAGGCGTGCTGCTGCGCCCTCCCACTGAACGATTGGTAACATCGTATCTGGCATAGGTTCGGGCGATAACATGCCTGGTCCCAATCGGGATTCAACAACGCACCTACGTGCACCGACGAGATAGTCCTTCGGGTTCCGACGCCTGGGTCTTCATTGAAGTTGTACCTCACTGCACAGGCGCTAGTGAAGAGAGCGACCTCTTGCTGTGTGCAACCGTACCGTGACTCGGCACTCAGAGATCCATCCTGCATCAAAACGGTTTCCGGCCGGGCAAAGCGTGTATCAGCGCATGTCCGAAACGAGGCACAGACCGTTCCCCCGCATACAATATCTTCGACATGAACCCGAGCTGAGATCCATCCCGAAACGACGCACAGAGCGTTTCTCTGTATAAGTGCCTTCGGACCAACCTGTTTACAGCATACCAAATATATCCGAAACAGCTGTTCTGACCTAAGACGCGTTCCACGATAGAGGTTCACACAACTGTTTCCGAGGCTCCTCACTTGACCTTAAGGAGCTCCATACCTTACCCGAAAACTGACTTCAGCAAAAATTCAAATTGATCCCGATTAATATTCCCATGGCCCACGTATACAAAAACGTCATTTTTCTAAACAAGATTGGCATTCCGATTATTGTGGGTTAAGGCAAACCGCCACTCAGAAAACATTAAAGCGGAGATGCGCTACCTCTATAGTAGAACGCGTCCTCAATCAGATACTCTCAGCCCACATCATCTACTGTAGATCTTCCAGAAGCCGGACAAACTCCTGATTTACGCAAACTAGAGATTTCAATTGGCCGGATGGGGGCCGTATAGTGTCTGCATGAGCTACAGTGGGTCACATTTCCTAGGTTCGACCTGTCCCACACAGGTTTTGCAAAGCACTTCACGACAGCTGTTTGGGGTTTAAAGATGGTCTACAGTAGATCAGAACCTGTCCGAATCGTGAAACAGTCGTAGATGTCTGTACACGCCCCCCAGGCATGATCAAGACGACGTCCAGCGCCTGGCCGTATTACTCAGGCGGTATATAGTATGAGGTCTGAGGGTGTTGCGAGAGACTCGAGATGCAGAACATACAGACCGACGCCCGCAACTTCGGGATTTGACAGATATTTGAATAATATTCCATGTGGTATGGCTCGTCATTATAAACCCTGTGATTTCCGATGTGACTGCCGCAACACAGGACGTAAACCAAACCGGCAGGCAGGCAAACTGAATAGTCACAAAGAGGTATTGCGCATACCACACACCAGCTCTAGAGCTTATATAGCAGGCAAGCAAAGCCGTATTTTGCAGGTACTCAGCGCTATGGACGCTTGACGCTGAACACGGGAATTGACAGACACTGACCGCTCTATGCAGCCTTCGGGGCTTTGCACTGGCGCCTCCACGCATATCGTTTGAAACACCCGTTCTAAATGGGGGTTGGACCAGACCAAGGCCTTAGGGGGTCTTTTTGGAGCTCGCTGGGTGTATTCGGGCGTCGGCACTGCTGGCGATGTCGTGTATTGGGACCCTGGTGGATCCTTTTCATTTGTTTGGCTGCATTTTACAGTAATGTATCGGGCAACAACAAAACAGAAGCGCGCACCAGCACATGTAGGTATAGTATTGCGCAGCGTGTGTGTTAGGAGTCCCTTGGCATTGGAGCTCAGGTACACCTCCTACAGGTTACCCGACAGCACGAGCTGCTTCGTGTTGTCGCCGGCGATGCTGTAACCGTCGCAAGGTTTGAACGCACTTTTAGCCTCATGTCCCATAGGAGTTTTAAATACGGGTTTTTGCTATCTGCGTGTTCTGGGGATACGTGACATGACCCAATGCTACAACACGGACCTGACAGAACAGTCGAGCAGAATGGTAAAGCGAAGTCCGTTTGGCAGAAGCACAACAAATTATTTACTACTTATGAAATTATGTGCCGGTGGGATGTGGATATGCGACTCCTGTGACGCATCAACCACTCAATTGTTTATAAGTGATATGGTATTGACCTGGAAGGCCGGCAGCACCCTAGGGAAAGGTGAAGAAACTTGATTGGTATACCAGTAGCAGGAACCGTACTGACTACTGCCGAGCGCAAAACTCCAGCAAGTTAAGTATACAAGTAGTCCGTTATTACTATTAATACCTTACGTTGCCACCCTACAACGCGCAGCTGCACCTTCAGCTTCGACCACTGACACGCATCATTATCAGTATGCCAATAGCCATAAAAGTGGTCTCAGTCCTTTCAATAGTACACTGTACTTCAAGGTATATTCAATTAAAAAACTTCCACTAACCTTTGCCGAAATTGTAGTGTAGTCCGGAAGGGGTTTTCCCCATTTCCCTGAACAGTGAAAATTGAGCACCTTATGGCATTAGTAGCACCAGGCTAGAGACCTACCTTTATTTTCCTTTAGCACAAAGCGATCATCAGCAATCAAGCGCGTCAATCGTCAGTCAGCTCGAAAGTCGGGCATAAAAAATAACTTACCCTGGTCAGGTGGCCTCTACATCCGTCGGGCGCGCAAGTTTTGTCTCGGCCACGGTAAGGTTCATCGGATAGCCTCGCCACCGACGGGTTGACGAGTTCTCTCAGTTCCACCTCCCATCCTGTAGAATGTGCGGATCGTAAGCAATGGAAAGTGGCATTGAACATAGAAGGAGCGAAAAATAAGCTTATAGAGGAAAATCGGCACCAGTTGTACTGCATCAAAACAGTGACATCGGAAAGATGTGAAGATGCTCCCAGAACGTTAGAGTAAAAATTATCATGTTCTACGTAAGGTACTGAAGGTACTTCGTGTACTCGTCGTATTTCGGGTTCGTGCACTGCCGAAACTGCGAGTCTTCGCGTCACTTGGAATGCAGTACTGTGGATACTACTGGACCCGCGGTATCTCGCAGTTCGAAATCGGGATCCTCTCTGTACTTCAGACAATTTAAGGTTCTGTAACGCGCGCAGGTTCGTCCGATGGTGCACCAACATAGGGTTAGGGTTAGGCTACTACTGCGGCGGTGGAAGATAATCGATCCTTTTGGGAATGGAAGATGATGTTTGGTTGAAGTCCGAATGGAGTGAGTACGACACCTTGTCGAGTGGCAGATTAAGGTATAATAGTACGCGCAGTATACCTGGAAGATTGGGTACACTTAGACTATTGGTGCACTGTTTGGATCGTTGAATTCCTACTTGTCGGCAGAAACGATGGAGGTTGGATTAAATCACTTGCGGCGGAGGCTACTGGAGTACTTAGAATACCGGCAGTATTTCCTGGTTAAATACTCTGGGTACTCTGAGTAGTGTAAAGTATTTCGGATGTTTACAATGACCGGTGCTACGGTGGACGCAGCATCATATTTTGCCGAGGCTCTTCTCACTCGATTATAGTATAGAATTTCTCTATCTATCCCACCCAACACTGATTTTGAGCCAAGCCAAAAAAAGAAACTACCTAATGAAAAATCCCCAAGCCTATTATAGTAGGCATATCACAAATATTATCGTAAAGCACTAATGGTAGACGATATCGGGTTAAGGAGTCCGTCCGATCAGAAATATTTCGGCCGTAGAGTTCTACCCCTATTCCCTATCGTAGAACGCCTCGGATACAGGTACTGGATGTACTCGGGGTTATGTACTGCTCATACGCCCAGCACCCGAAGGATGTCGGCCTTCAGTCCTGCTCATACAACCGGGACCCGTAAGATCAAAGCCGACAGTACCGCAATACTCTCAGTACTCGGAGCACAAAACGGAATAGATTACCCGCGTAAACTTATAGTATAAAATACCTGCGAGCATCTGTACCAACATGATCTTTATTGAGGACTTCGCACCAGCTTAATTATGTCTCTGGTATGTACGTATGTATTTTTGTACTTTCGGGTACCCGGGTAACCTACCGTCGAGTAACTCCCGAGCGGGGCATATATACCGGTAAGGTACTGCTGTTATTTCCACCCTTCCGCTCAAAAACACAAAATACATACCATGGCCGTCGAAGCAGTGCATGCATACCTAGTAGTAGCTCGGAATCGAGACAACTATACCTACCCGGCCGCGTAGTTGGGTAGCTCAATCCTACAGTAGTTGTTTTGGGTGGTATTTCGTCGTCCTGTTGCGCCCTGGTTCGGCGGAAAGCGATCCCGCGAGAACAGCTAGCGCCCTGCGACGTAGGCTGAGAGCACGAGCCCCGGACCCCGGCCGGGGCCTATAGTAGCGCCATAGTTGACACGCGGACTCCCTACGGGCCTCGCAACCGACAGGCAGCCGAGCGCCGAAACCAACGCATGGCTGGAAGATAATCGGTCTCCTACGTACAAAATATGTGGATTTTGAACGAATATATATGTGCATCTAATCGGACATACTTCGTGTATCTCCGTACTCCTACTGCTGTTGTAGGAAAGCCGAGCTCGAAGGAAATTTGAAATTGCCACCTAACTGATATATTGACTCGTACACACAGTTACTGCTGTAATAGTACTGCTGTTGTAAGTAAGCTGGCGCTATTGAATGACCCTCTTGGGAGTTCAGAAAGGTAAACTGCGATAACACGCGAGCAACGCAGCAACGGCAACTGCGTGCTTGGGGGGAAGGTTGGTGTCCGAGTTGCAATGCAAGGAGTTGTACGGCGTGCGTGCAACATAATCCCATACTGCTGGGCTCTCACGCTGCTCGTAGACGGTTAATAAAACGAGACAAAGTTATATGGACTATGGTGGCTATCTCGGGATTTCAAAGGCGCTAATATTCAAACCCTTGTATCATTAATCGTTCGGCTAACGTGCAGGCGGTGGAATTCCAGCTGAAATACGCGTTTCTCAACCCTTCTCGATTCAGGCACCTCAGGTTTGACGATGTATCTCTATCGTTCTTTCTCTTTTCTTTGTTCACTGGAGGTGACCTGGGGGTTATTTCCTCATTCAGACCAGTAATTACATACTACACGCTCCGCGTCGAGCGAGATGTGGACAAATATTGCCTGCATTGTAACACGAGCAGAAGGCTACGTCTTAGAGCCTCCTGGCGATATTTTCTCATATCGTCCCCGCAGCACAACACTACATACTATATCGTACCATTTTCCACGCAACCTGGATGGAGCGATGATATGACACCACATAATCCAGCAGCGACGTTGAAAATCAACACACATGTTTTCACGGCATTTTTCATGCGCGTTTTACCTCGTTTGGAACGGACGTGGGGTCCAAAACAGTTTTTTTTTTCATTTAGTTAGACCAGGACCCGATGTTGGGTTCTGTACGGCCTTAGACGATTTGTTCTACATGCTACTGCTGTATAACATGAGCAGTTTGCCGCAGTACGCGTGCATTTCCCCCCCCGTTCTTAAGTTTCCCTTCGGAGGCAAAACTCCACCCTAGAGTTACATTGGAGCCTGTCCTGTGACCACGACTGCATCGCGGGGGTGGGGCAATGTCAGGAAACCAACCACCGTACGCAAAAGGTCCCCATATCATACCCGGTAAGGAAAACTGTTATCTCACGGGGATCAAGAGAGCACGTTGCTCTTGTTTTGCACCTGGCGGTCTACTCATAGAGCAGTACAGTGTACCAGGTACAGTGGTAAATTGCCGTTGTCCACAAACGAAATGAGGTGACAGCCCTAAAGCCTACACATTTCGTTATGGCTGGCATTTTCTTTGATGTAGGTATACAGCAGTAGTACCCACCGGTACTGACGTAAGAAGTACGTATACGAATATTTCAGCAGCATGCCACGAGCGCTCTCGCAAAAGACAAAACGAGAAACCACAACCCCAGAGATCAGAATGAATACCCAACCGGAGCGTTGTGATTACACGGCGAAAAGGAAAACACAAAAAGAAGTGCCTTCGGATTCTGATTTTCACTTGGTTTTGGACAACATCACTCGATGTAGCGACAACACTTTCACCATGCGGCGTGTCTTACATTCTGGGCGTGTCTTGCCTTGTTAACTTTTTTTTGTTTGGGGGCGCCCCCGCAGCGTGATAAAAAAAATGCGAGAGTTCGTACACAGACGTTCACTCGGACACTTTCGTCTCTCCCTTTGTCCGAACGATTTTCCCGTGCACTCCTCCGTTTAGGGTCGAGAAACCGCAGTGCTGTTACTGCTGTCTATGTTGCTGCTGTGTAGTTTATTAATGCTCTGCTGCGGTCGAGGGAACCCGTACTTCTTGCGTCCCTCTTACTGTGACCACTCCGTAGGAAAGCCTTGGAACGTTTTCTAAGAAGAAATATCTCTCAGTGCGAAGGCGAGATCAGACCCTCTAGCGATTTTTTGTTCGCCCGTACGGCCGGTCATTGAGAGAGCCCCATGGGCTTTCAAACGGACGTGAGTAGCTTGTCAAATTCGCGCAACTGCGTCGTTGGTGCAATTCACGGAAATAAATGAGGTTTTATACACCAACCAATATTATGGGATTTTTTTCTGGGCTCCAGGACGTGAGTTTTTAAGCCGAACATAATTCCTTCTACTTTGGGCGACAGTCGAAAAACACGGGGAAACTCCTCAGAACTATCTCTGGAGTATTCGAAGAGCATTCAAGAAACTTTCCGTTTCTCCAGAGTCTTCATTTGTTTTTAGAGCAGCCAATCAGTTTTCTATGGAGGGTAAAAAAACGGATTGTTGAAGGAAGAAGGGGTCAGAACTAATAGATCATGGAGCTATTTTGAGAAAAGGCAAGATTCCTCAGAACTGGAAGTGTGGACGAACAGATAAAACTGCGACCTTGGAAGAACGGAAAACTGCTCAAGAAAGCTTTCGCAAAACTAAGCGGAGTATCGTTTGAGATCTACGGGTGTTTTGGACAGTCTTGCCGCGCAAATCGCGCGATTCTCGGCGGAAAATACGGTTCTTAGAGCCCTTCAACTTTTCCCGTACTAGTTGGCCTAAGTTTGGTGACTCGTGCATGGTCTCCCCCGTTGTACGCAGTAATACGTATCGGTATAGACTATATTGTTGCTATTCTCACACTAACTCTTCAATCAAGGAGTCCGCGGTCACGCAAATACGCCATAGTCCTATTATTAGGAAGGTTCAAAGAAAAAAAAAAAAAAAAAAAAGTCCCGGAAGCATCAACAAATAAAAAACACCGGACGAAGATATACCTCTGCCGCAGCCCCAGAGCCTCCCGGACGGCAGGTGCCATCACAATATTTACGGGTTTTTTCTTATCGACCGCACCACGACCCTGTGTTTCACGTGTGTTTTCTCCACATTGGTTCGTCTTTTCTACCCAGCATCATCAGTACACCCAGTTTCTGTCTTGATTCCGTATGCTGCAGAATGTCAGCGCTTGCGAAAGTGCGTCGCCTGTCCCTACGTCTGTGCTGCTGTTTCGATGACTAGCGGTAAAGTCTGGGGTGCGTGGTTCGGTGTCTGCGGCAGGATGGTCTCCGTTTTTCTAGGGAACGGGGAGGCGTGCTGCATCGAAAACAGTCACAGTGACGGTCATCATTATCCCAAGGCCCTTCGCCGGCTTAGAACCCAATGGCTGCATCTTCCGCGTACAGCATACCTCATACTACCTTCCCTACGCATGGTGGTGGGTTAATCTTTACACCGTCCTCCCCGAGACCCTGCTCGAGGTGAACCAAGTCCATCAGAGTATTTGGGCATTTCCGGAGGCGTATCAACACGGCATGAATTACAGCGGCGAATACGACATTGGACAGAAGCGGTGATAGCACATGTCCTTGCCAGCCTCAGGGTGACGTCGAACCATTCCGAGTGCTCACCGTCATACGTACACACGCGAGATCACACGTCTTCGAGGAACTGGCGGACAACGGTTAGCATCTCCTCTGGTACGGCAACGCGTGCGAGCACAACAACCCACAACAACTCGCGGTCGACGGAGTCATATGCTATCTGAAGGTCGATGAAGCTCATGTACATGGGAATTTGCTGCCGTAGCTCGTTCGAGTTCTTGCAGTCGGCGCGCTACAAACAGCATGCCGACTGATGACCTTGCCTGGCAAAGGCCGTGCAGTTCCTCGGGGAGCATCACTTTAGCCTCGCGGTAGTCACCGAGGCGGGGCACGACCATTTTCACCAATACCTTGCCCTAAGGGGTAATACGCAAAATCCCTAGGTAGATGCTGCAATCAGTGTGATCCTTCTATTTTGCGGGTACCTTAATGGTATATTTTCATACTTAGGGGGCGTCACCCGTTCTCCATACGCTTCAAGCGAGTTGTGAAAGTACTGGGTTAGTTCGGAGTGGTCGAGTCATTAACTTGGCCGGAAGAGAGTCCAGTCCCACCGCTTTACAACTTTGCCTACCTCGAATTACCACCGTCAGGCCACCCATGGTCGGTTCATCTACAAGCTATGATGCCAACTGCCGTTGTGGATATACAGCGATGATGGTTGGGTCGACATATGTAGCATTTGCCCCCTTCCAAACATAGCCTTCCTCTGTCCAAATCTAATCGGATTTTGCCAATAGTCCTTATAATTTTCAATCAAAATACCGGTAAACAAATATATGCGCCCTGAGCGCCTCGTTTTTCATTCTTTTACGTTTTCCTTTATATGATTTTCCCATTTTTTGTTCTGTTCCCTCTTCGTGTTTTTCTATTTTTCTTTCATACCTTTTTCTTACTTTTCTTGAAGTGTACATTTAATACCTTGGATATGTTCCTGGTGTTTTTTACTGCGCTGCAAGTGCTACGGGATAGCACA
Source organism: Macrocystis pyrifera (assembly GCA_031763025.1). Classification (NCBI taxonomy): domain Eukaryota; class Phaeophyceae; order Laminariales; family Laminariaceae; genus Macrocystis; species Macrocystis pyrifera. Next base: position 699,048 of record JASSKH010000012.1, read on the forward strand.
CCACAGCTCCATAGCACCGTTTCATTCACGGACTGGTATGATACTGCCGTGTGCCCTATTTCGTGCCTGGTGCTTGTTGGTTGTCTACCATCGACATGAACAGCCTGTTTCGGGGCCACAGGCGGGACGTTCAGGCAAGTGAGCCATCATTATTTATAATGTGATAACATCATCATACATTCAGATAAAAATTCCGTTCCCCTCGCTGCCTCGGCAAGGCATGCTGCGAGGCATGCAATATCAGGCTTCTAGCAAGCGGAGTACATCTTTGTAGCGAGTGTAAGGGAGGACTCATCCTCATGGAGTGGTACGTGTTTGTTCAACGCATGGCCGCGAGGCTTACTCGTGGTATTAGAGCCGCGTCGTCGGTGGTGCGTCAGGCACGGACACCTACGATTCGCGCATCTTTTTAAAGCAGAAGCGGCAGAGCAGCAATAGTCAGTAGAGATGTCTGTGCGTGGAGGTAGGGCCACTACAGGCTGAACTGCGGCACAGTCTATTGCGCCGGTAGAAAGCTGGATTCGACGATGAAGGAGGAGGGCGACAGAGCATCGACGAGCGGGGGAGAGACGGATTGAAAACACCCTGCGCGAGAATTTTGGAGGTCAGATCAGAACTGCAAGTGCGAGGAGCTATTTGTTTTCAAGACCGGGGAGAAGAGGACTCAACTGGAAGGGAGTGGCGAGGAGCGCGTGCGAAGGAGCAGGCTATTTGGACAACGGCGACGAGCCGGATATGAAAAATGGAAGCAGAACACCCGAAGTAGATATACGACTGGCGCGGACACCATAAATCGAGCACAGCAGTCATCGGGTTTTTTCGGGTCGTCTTCTGCACGAGGCAGTTGTATATATCTGATATTTACGTCACTGGTCTTCGTAGTGTTGCGAGTCGTATACCCTTCACGGGGAATGACCCCTGCATTTGTCAGGCACTTGGTACTAGGTGGGTTGGACCCTTTGTCAGACAAACCGGACGATAGGGCGATCGTTGATAATAATATGGTGGTTTTCGGTTCGATTGCTCTCTTTTCATGTTCGAGAGTAGTCGCTCTGACAGCACCTCAGACAGCAGGCGTGTTTCTCTCTGTGTTCGCGGCTACCGTGCGTTTCGTAGGGTGCAGACAGCGCTCCAGAAAACAACCGCTGTGGGCAGTAGTCACGAGTTGGTTAGTTGTGGGAACGAGGGGAAATCTATACTGTAGTTGAGTGGATACCCGCGGCCATGTCAGTTCATTTTGTACATCGATTTCATTTTGTGTGCGCCTTCTTCGTCTCGTGTATTTTGAGGTGGGAACCGTTGTGCATCTCAGCAGAATCTTGATTGCATATTGGTTTCCATACTTCCTAGGGCTCGAGCACCTTTATGTGACTACGGGACTATTTGATTGAGTCGAGCACCTTGATGTGAGACAGCAACAACGGCAACAACAACAAGATATCATGTGCTTCACCTGCCGACAAAAAAAATCAAAAGTTGGTAGAGCTCTTGTTTGCAATTTGACTATTTACTGCAGACCGAAATCTGTGGATGGACATTGTCGTCAGGTGAGGAGGTCTCCGGGACGCTCCGAACAGGGAGTAAGGGGAGAAGTCCTTCCCGCTGGAAAGTCACCGGTGCTGACCCTCAAGCACAGATACACCTGCGAAGAGGCAGTGCTGATCACGACGGATCAGCCGCCTCTACCTACGAGGCGTGCAAGCGCCAACACTCCACTCGTCCAGGAGATGTGTCCTTAGACGAACGAGGTCACAAACTTGCCACTATGGCAGTGGAAAGCTTTGGACGTCTGGGGGTAGAGGGCAGTGAGTTCATCGTCCAGCTGGCAGTAAGTGTCGAGACAGGGAGGGACAGTGGGTACATGGGAACGAAAGGAATGGTGAAGGAACGCCTATTCCAAATCGTCTCGGTGACTACACTGGTCGCCGTCTCGAGGACGGTGTCGCGATTCAAACTCCAACTTGGGGGTCGACAGGAATCGAGAAGAGGCAGGGGAGGGGAGGACGACGGGCTCACACCGATGGCGGGGAAATAGAGCTTGGATGCAGCTTAGGATTTAGGAATATAGGGTAAGGAGTACAAATATATTGAGATGGAGGAGGGAGTAAATACAACAAATAGAGCATCGTAGATAAAGCATGGAGAGCGAAAGCAGATACACCTCGTTGTGCCCCTTCGTGTATGGGAATTTCTTCCTTTAGGAATGTTTCGAGTGATCAACGTTGAAGCGCATGCTGCACATTGTCGGATGGCAAGCATAATGATAACTTAACTAACACTCACGTCCCTATGCTTTCGTACGGATCATAGCAATTCCAGTCTCCGTAAATGAAGCAAAGCCCCGTGGTGCATCTTTAGCATTCGCTCAACGTTAATCTGTTCGCGTGCGAACATTGCATCGTTTCAATAACCACAAATTTCAAGGCATTGGGCTGGTTTCGGTGAGAGCGTTCCCTTTCCCACATGTGTTCAAATTTTGATAGTTTTTCTTTATTTGTCGTCGGTGACGGGAGAATAGATAGATGAGGCTTTTCCTTTGCGCAGACACCTTAATTATTATACTAGTAGTAGCCCCAACTACACAAAATGAGTTGATATTTTTCAGGTTTTCCCTGCGTGCTCCACGTTGCAAAAGTTTCAAGGTTGGTTATGAAAATACTAGGATTTATTTGCGGATTCCAGGGAAGGAAGTCTTACAGAACGCAGAGAAGTCGAGGCGGGGGGGTTCGAGTGATGTACCCCTACTTGCCTGAGTTGGAAGATTGCCCGCACCCTACCTTTTGTCAAGTGTTGGGTACCGGGTGTTTATACGCCGGTACATACCCCTTTCCTGAGTAAATTTCCCCCGCACAAAGGCCGGGAACGGGTACGTCGTATAGGGTCCAGTACCCGTACCTCGGGTACTGTGGCAAGGGTGTATGTGATGAGGTATTTATGGTATCCCATTTCCTCTCCTTATTGCAGGAGGTATGTTTCTGAATAAACGCGCCAAACAAATACATAGTACAACCCCCCTGCTCTCAGATCCCACTGAGAGTCAGGAACGTGGGAATCATCATAAGTTCCGACTACGTCGAAACGGGTAAGAACGTGGTGCACAACTTACAGAATTTATTTGTATTTACAGGGTAATACCGTGCGTAAATACCCCGGGTAAGGTTTTGAATGAACCCTACAGGACACAACCTATGAACATCTCAGCTCTCGCGGTTGCATTGTTCTGCGGGCGAGTGATCGAGTAGCGGGGAATCGAAACCGGTGACAAAGAAGCCTCAAACAACACGGAAACTCCAAAATGGCGAGATATTTTTATTATTACTAATAATTCTCCGGCGGATTGATAAAAATAAAGCCTTACTAAGCCGTTTCCTATGCGGTTCGATTTTTGAGCATCAGATTTTGACCCGACAGCATTTTCAGATATATATGAGCTTGACAAATCGAAAGAGCCTTCCTATGCGGAAAAATCAGATTTATTGTGCGTGTGGAGATTCGAACAACGCCAAGACCAACTGCCTTTTTTTGTGATTTGGGGCCGCGAAGAGACGCGCTGGGTGCGCTGCCCTGCGCGTAGGACCCAAGCGTCCGAGCCCACGCTGACTGCCTCTAGTCTTGTGGCGAAGAGACGTGGCGAGTGCGCTAGAGTCAACCTGTTTTGGTATTTTGTTTTTCATTTTGTGACTTGACTGCTGCTGCTGCTGCTGCTGCTGCTGCTGCTGTACAACAGCTGCAGTGTAGTCTACGAGTACGTATCCACGGAGAGGCGCGTGCCGAGTGCTCTTCTCTTGGTCTCCAGACCCGAGCCAACGCCAGCCGACTCTAGTCTGGCCACGGAGTGACGCGCCGTCCGCGCGTCGGGCGCGAAGCGACGTCATTATACAGCTGTATCACCATCCAACTCATCGATCGTTCTGCTGCTGTTTGCTGTCGTGGATAACATCTTGAATTTAGAGAGCACGCCATTTTTCGATTTGAAAATCTGATGACCTGCCAAAATCCGACGACTTGGGTCATCGGATTCTCGAATCGAAAAAATTCCTGTCGGATTTTGCATATTTGGACTGCATAAGCAGGGTCATTCGATTTGGAGATCGAAAAATACAAATCTGAAGCTCGAAATCGAACCGCATAGGAAACAGCCTAAGCTCACCACACTTCCACGTTCGTTCCTATTTCGCGTCGTGTGTCAATTTAGCCCATAGCTTCCGTTTGCCACATCGGATAGATAGTTGGAACTCTTGGGTGGTTGCAACCACACTATCACACCCAGTCACAAGTGTACGTACGTACCAAGGGTGTGTTCGGTACGGTACTACCGAGGCCTACCGGCGGTAAAATACCGCCGGTATACCTGTACCGAGAGGATTCGGTACGTTCGGTCTGGAGTTCTATACCGTACCGACAATTTCGGTACGTTCGGTCTGGAGTTCTATACCCTACCGAACATTTCGGTACGTTCGGCACGATGTCCGTACCCTTACCGGCGGTATCGGTATGATACACCGTACCGATACCGAGAAGCTCGGTATGTTCGGTACGATGCCCATACCGGTACCGAGAATTTCGGTACGTTCGGTACCATGTCCATACCCTTACCGAGAACCTCGGTACGTTCGGTACCATGTCCATATCGTACCGGCGGTATCGGTATGACACAACGTACCGGTACCGAGCTTATACCCTACCGAGAGTACCGATCCCGGGCTAATCGGGACGTTAGGCTCGGGACAACCCGGTGCCGGTACAGTACCGCCACACACATAGCACGCAGCAGCACAGCAGCACAGCAGCGTACCCTGCCTCATCGGTACAGCGGCCCTCATGAGCACCACAACACCCCCCCCCAGCAACAACGACAATGATGACCCCGCCGCTGGCGACCAAAGCTCATCATCGCCAGCGCCGGCGCCAGCTCCTCCGGAGGCAGACGTTGTCGAGGCAGAGGTCGTGGACGTTCAGGCAAGACAAATAATACCCGGTGTGGTAAGGCGCCCATCGAACTCTGGAAATGAATGTGATGACAAAACAAAAAAAAAAAAAAAAAAAACTGTCGCAGACACACACATTCTTGATGGGCAATACCATGGTACTGCTGTGGAGCGACGCTCGGTTTGACAAATACCGCTGGTATCTGCGGTACGGTACCGGTATGGAGGTCTATACCGTACCGAGAATTTCGGTACGTTCGGTATGGAGTTCTAAATCGTACCGAGAATTTCGGTACGTTCGGTCTGGAGTTCTATACCCTACCGAAAATTTCGGTACGTTCGGCACGATGTCCGTACCCTTACCGGCGGTATCGGTATGATACACCGTACCGATACCGAGAAGCTCGGTATGTTCGGTACGATGCCCATACCGGTACCGAGAATTTCGGTACGTTCGGTACCATGTCCATACCCTTACCGAGAATTTCGGTACGTTCGGTACCATGTCCATACCGGTACCGAGCGTACCCGTACCGTACCGAACACACCCTTGGTACGTACGTACCTGGCTGGTTATTTTTTTCTAATCTAACACACTTCTCACGCTTGCTGGCCAATGTGGGCACACCGATCGAGACTGCATCCAACACACACAAAAACCCAAATTAATCCGTGTGAACGAGCCGATTTTAAACATTACGAGCGGGGCTTAGTATATTCGATCCGAAAAGACAGACAATTCCTTTAATCCGAGCCGGAAAAGCCGAGTAAAATGTTTTTGTAGTGTCTGCCTCTGTTTTGTGTTGACTACAGAAGTTTTGTTATTTTTTACAAAAGAGCCGAAAACCATTTTTGGGGGGATTTGGACCAGAAACGAGTATGCGTGTGTGCAAGGTGTGTGTGTGTTTCACCGGAAAAAACGCTGTCAAAGAGACGTCGTGGGCTCTGGCTGCTACTGCTCTGCCACCTACGCTATGGTGGTACGAATATGTCGTGTATGTGTTCCTCAGATAAAACCGTCATTTTCCCCGTCGACCCCCATCACAACCATACATATGATGACTGTTGTGGCCACAAGTTTTGGTATTACATTACAGCAGTAGTGGTGACAAAACTGGACATTCTGTCCATGAAATATTCCCTTCCACCTCCCATCAGCACGAAATACGAGATCCACAGCGCTTCGGAAAGCTTTCGTGCTCTTACTGCTGGTGTTGCTGTTGTCGTTCGAAATCTACAGCAATACAGCAGCACTACAGCATGTGGCGATGTTACAGCAAGCACTTCATGTATTTTGTACGTACAGAAGTGTGTACGGAGTCGTTATACTCAATACTATACTATACTACATCTACACTCGGTAGAGATGGTACTTGTAGTATTAACATTACTTTTATATTTATTTTTTCATCATCACTTTTACCTTCCAGCCCACTCGTACGAGGTTTTACCCTCGACGATCTTCTGGACAAGCCGTGATCACAGTGTCGTCCCTTCTCCTCCCCGGTACATGCCTTTATTTTTTGGTCGCGCGTCGGGTTCAGCATTTCCACTGCTCATCGGTTCTCATCGAATTTAGCTAACTCACGCTCTCGCGCTTTCCGCTTATCATTTTTTACTCAAGAAAAAGTCCCTACGAGCATGCACTCGATGAGATTTGAACCCACGAAATTGATCTTGGTAGGCACGCGGACCACCTACCTACCAATAATAACAAATAAGTAACTACGACGTAGCAGTTGTAAAAACTGTTATTGTTCTACGTACAGCAGTACAGAGCAGAAAGCACGTTCTCAACTAGCACTTACTAACTGCTGTAGCACGAGTCAAAAACATTTGCCCTACCCCTGTGCTGTACGTACAATTACGCCGATCTACTGCTCTACTTAGACGTAGTACTTAGCATGGTGTGCACCTACCTGATGCACTCAACAGGCCCAGCAGGAGACAACCGAGGTTCCCGGCCTTCATCGCCTTTCGCGCAGAGAGATAATGTGAGGCTCTTGTCGCCGCTGTAGCCAGACAACAAGAAAGAAGAACAGACGAAGGCTATGGTTGTTGCACTATTAACAGCCTGCGTATCTCAGAAAACCAGTCAGAATACGCCAGGAAGACCGGGGAGCCGGGAACTGTACGAGTGGTTGATGTAGTGGTGTGTAGTGCTGTTGCTGCCTGCTGCTGTAGTCTTTGACGAGAGAAGAAATCCTGTGAAAGTGTGGTGCGAGGATCTGCCGGGGCCACGCGAGGGGTATAGCAGTGAGAGAGATGTGGCCGCGCGCAAGTGCAGCAAAACTATTAATATCAATAAAAATGATTGAACAAAAATTAGTGCATAGAAATATACCTGGTACCTGGTACAAAGAAGTTCCATCGCAAAAATGCTGGCTTGGTCGCCAGACCAAAATATGTGTTAGCTTCATCAGGTAGGACCTTGCCGGCTGGTGTGTGTATTCAATTCCCTAGAGGTAACGAACGGTTGGCTGTTTAGATCTAGCGATATATACTCCGAACAGGTTGTAACTTGAGAAACGATGATATTCATGTATTACGTATTGTACCCGGTGCTTGCCTTGCTCCCAGCTATACAATGATTTTGGGCCCGCATGATTGTTCCAGTAGACTTTAGATTATGACAGGCGTATACCCCGCCTGCTGCATACCGCATTCCAACTCTCAATCAATGAGCGATGATTCTACACTGCCTCACATCACGACATCAAATGTAAATAAATGACGATATGCGAGATGATTCTGGGAAAAAACGTAACTTTTCACCTTCGGGCCGAATCGTATATTATACTGAAATTCAGTAAACAACAGGATATTTTCGGACTTAAGGATGAAAGATCGCTTCAGGATGAAACGTAAAAATATAGAAATCGATGAAAAGATGTCAAGGAAATATTTTTTTGTCTTCCCTTTTTTGGGGTCGGTAGAAGTCACCACGAAGCACCACCTCGCGAATTTTTGGTGTCATACGATCTCGCAACGTCTCTCACCACCGCAAAAACGAAAAATCGCATTCTTATAATACTCGCACCGAGAACGGCGGAAATAGGTGAAAACCCGTTTGCGACAGTGAGCGGCGACGCTGGGTGGGTCCTAGGACCCCAAAAAAACGTGGGGTGGTGCCTTGTGGTGATTGATATCTACCCTCCCCAGAAACGAAAAAAAAAAAGGGTTTTTGCCAAAATCAGGTATACTTGGCCACTTTCGTGCCAAAAACAGTTACATACTGAAATCAAGTACAAAACACACACCAGGAGCCCTGCTATTGGCCAAGCTGACATTGTAACTGATTTTGGCACGAAAAGGCCAAGGTACACCTGATTTTTTCTACTCTGTCTAGCTTTCAACTGATTTTGGCCAACTTGAAACCAATCAGAGAGGCCATCGTACGTACACTGCTGTGTTTTCTCTCCGTATGCGTCTGCCCTCCCTCGGTTGAAATTCTACTGTATTGACGTATAAACTCTATCCTCGAACGTGGTACGTGAAAGTACGTATATACATACATGCGTACGCTGGTTTCACTTTTCTCCTTTGGGGTGTGTGCGATGTGCTTCAGTTAGTTGTTGTGTGTACTCTGTTGTATTCTATCTTCACAGCAGTCTTTACAGCACCATGGACACTCGGCGTTTCGTCTGCACCACCCCGCGTCGAGGTGGTCTCATGTTTGGTACGGCAAGATAATTTCGTGCCGAGCAGGCAGTTCCGCGAGGACGGTCTGGAAGCTTTAAAGCTGTCAACGGGGGGGGGGCGCCAGAGTAAATACTCTTGGCGCTCCCGCACGAAGCATATTAATAGTGACTCTTTGCAGGTCCAAGTGGAGCCCGTGGTACCTACACCCTGAAGGAAACAAAACAATTCAGGAGGAGGCCATGTGGCACGCTTAGTGCTTTAGGCGCATTCTTTTTTTACCGGATTGGCATGGACATCACACCGCTCGTGGCGCGCGTTTTTTACTTGGCTTTATTATGTACCTGATTTTGGCTCAAACGGATCAGGTATACCTGATTTTGGCATTTGCCCAAAATCAAAAAGTTGGTTTCCTTGGTATTTTTTTGGAGATTTCCATTTTTTTCACATTTCATCCTGAAGTAATCTTTCATCCTGAAGTCCGAAAATATCCTGTTAAACACACTGCTGCATAATATTATCCACCTACCTGATGAGTGACCACATCAACCGAACACGAAAAGAAAGTAGGCAAAAGCATCAGTCAAGCTGGTTTGGTAAGGGTTGGACACCTGCTGATACACTCCTCTATTAGGTATGCATATACTATGTTGATACCGCCGGCCCAAGATGTATTAGTAACTGTTGCTTGGATCTTGCAAAGACACTCGTGTATGTGGTCCATAGTTAACGGGATCAAATTTTGTTAGTAAAAATTGGCAAATATATAGGTTTTTATGTATATCATAGGTCCTGTTAACTATGGACCCCCGTAATAGTAGGTTCATCCAGCCGTGTATAATAATATACCACTTGGCCCCTTAGCCAGCCAGAGTGCGTAAAAAGACAACTTGCTTGGTGGGACGATTCATTATCAGCAGGTAACTTTTTTGCCGTGCGAAACATAAAATAATTTTGATATCTACTGCTGTGTAGGAATAATAGTTTGTATTGTTAATTACGCCGGCGTTTTTTCTCAGGGATTCTTTATGTTGACGTTTTATAATGAATGCTCTTATTACTTAGGCCACCAATCGGTCAATGCGTCAATTATTCGACACTACTACTTAGTATAGATCTACTGGTAGGATCAACGAGAGGAAGAAAATAAATGTCCACACGACACCTACTACCTGCTTTTCTGCGAGCCATACAAGGCTGCTTGAAAAAACGCCTGCGAAATTATGCGTTAAAGATGAACTCTGTCCAAACCCTTCGAGAACTACTATACTTACTTCATGGTCGAGGTCCCCGTACAATCTTGGAGAAAGGATCTGTAGGTTGAGTTGGTAGGCTGTTAAGGTATTTTGTTTCCTGTCGGGAATAAGGTACGGTCGAACACCCCACCCAAAGGCTGACTCTAACCCTAACGCAGCCGAAACGGGCCAAAACTGGCCATTAACCCGGCTGCGCGCGACGCAATTTTCAAGTAAAAAAAAAAACAAAAGATCCTGTCTCTTAGATTGCGTAACCTACTCTCATGGAAACCATTTTTCCACCCTGACTAAAGAGGAGAGTTGGAAAACGAAATTTGAGGCGATAGTTCAGCATGACCACATAAAAATATGATTGTCATTTTTTTATTGCTTATTTTTCGTCAGTAGATTTTCGATCGGAAGTATTGTGGGGGAGGGGAAAAAAAAAAGAGGTATTTCCTGGTAAGAAAATAATCATGCTTTCAAAAAAGGCTAGGAACTAGTTTTTTGTATTATAGTCACGATCATCAACCCTGCCAACTTTCTTTTTCCAACTCTTCAATCACGGCGCAAAAATTGACGACGCCAAGTTCCGGCTATCGTTCGAACCAGGTCGTGTAGACGCACCTCGTTAAAATTCCAAACAATTCCCCACGCGTGACGTGCAATGCTGCGTGCAACTTGGTAATATTTGCCAACCCCTGACTTTAACCCTAACCCTGACCCCAAACCGCAGCCAAAACGGGCCGAAACTGGCCATAAACGCGCCGCGTGTGGTGTGCATCGAACCAGGAAATTTCTCAAATAATTGCATACGACGATTCCGAAGTGCAGACCGCGCCAGCCAATTTTCAAGTTAAAAAACCCCCTAAAAATCCCTTCTCCCAGAACGCTAAACCAACTCGAATATTTTCCGTAATATACTACTCGTAGTAAATATTTTTATATTTCGTATGCCCAATCGGCGAGCTCGGAAATAAAAAAAATAGGGAGGAAATTAGGCCTAATCTTCTAAGACGAGCGAATTGAGCCGTAAGTCGGACTGGGAAGTATTAAGCCGGCCGCAGGCCGAAACATTTTGGAATAAGTCGTGCGAATTCCATTCGTCTTAATCCATTTTTCGCGTCTTAGATTCGTTTTGGCATGTCTTAGATGCGTCTTGGCACGTCTTAGGTGCGTCTTGACACGTCTTAGATGCATCTTGACACGTCTCAGACGCGTCTTGGCACGTCTTAGACGCGTCTTGGCATGTCTTGGACGCGTCTTGGTACGTCTTGGGTTCGTCTTCGCAGTACTGAAACAAGGATTGTATCGACAAACAATGTTACTTCCTGCTTCAACAAGGGACGGATACAGCAATGCAGCAACCACACAACAATGTAAAGCGGCGGTACGAGTATAAGAACGGCAATGTTACAGCTGATGAGTGCGATTATTACGTATGATGGGTGAACCGCAGTATTATTGCGTAATCGTGGTATTACGGGGGTCCATAGTTAATAGGACCTACGTGTACACAAAAACCTATATATTTTCCTATTTTTACTAACAATATTTGGTCCTATTAAGTATGGACCCCCGTAGTAGCTCCTTGTTTTGTTGGCATTTGACGAGACACCTACAGCAGTACATAATTGATACGAGGTAGTACCTGGTATATTTGAATGTGTACTTTTTGTACATTCGTTCATACGTACCCATATATTACGTGGAAGCTCCGAAGTCGCGTTGCGAATAAAAGGCGTACCAGGTGCCTGGTTTTATTGTTGTGTCGTTTTTTCATGAGTGAGTACGAATAGCATACTGAATATCATACCGTCGGTAGCCGTGGGAACCAACACAGTCAAGTATAAGTGTTTGCGTATCAATAGTATACTATTAATAATACCAACCAACCTACAAAACCGCCCACGGAAAACAGCAAGAGAGAGAGAGAGCTGCAGATGCCCTAAACTATACGTTGCTACCTGGTACTGATGTACCAAGGACAAAACTACTAATTTTAAAGTATTTTGCACAAACCACTAAAAAAATAATAAAGCTACGTACTACAGGTATGAAGTACCGCCCGCCGCGTATTTGCTTGTGTTGTAATAAAGCACCAACGAAACCTAAACTGCCCACGGAACACAGAACGAGAGCAGCAGTAGTTGTCCTATGTTTGACGTCCAAAGAACGCGTTATGTTACCTGGTACTGATGATGTACCACGGTGCAGCAGCAAAGGAAAAGAATAAGCGAAAACAGGAGTACGAGTAGTCGCCCTGAACTGTTATATGCCGATCAAATGTCTGTGCCATATAGATATACTTACTTAGATCTCAATCTCTGAGCGTGCTCGGTTGGTACATCCCTGGCCTCTCAGAGCTCCCACTTGGGAATCGCCTCCGTTTATTACTTGCCGGACCGTTCCAGCGAGTCTTTGTTTTCTCCATTTATTTCGCGTCGTACTTTCAGTCCTTCTCCCCTTTTTTCTTATTTCGTTTCGTGTGCGTGCGTGTACTCCGAGCACGGTTGCGCGGGCGAACCTGGCACCGTCGCGGGTGTCAGCGGATGCTGGCGAGTAAAGGGGGAGTTGCAAGGAGCGCGGTCGCCGCTTTCGTGCCTAGGCGTCGCCTGTGCCTCGAGACACGAGGGATCCATCAATAGGCTCTGTCTGGCCTCCATTTGTGATTTTGGATAGAGTCCGTACGAATATTTAAGGGTCGTCCGGGATTGTAAGATAATGCTCAAGCGGTACTTAGTTTTGCGACCGGGCTGAGTCACAAGAGGGAGGTGCCCCGAATGAGCACCACCATTGTCGAGCTTGGGTCAAGGTCCACGGTGAGCACCGGGCTTCACGCGAGGCGGGCGACGGGGCTCACTGTGGAAGAGAGGGAGGGAAGCTTTACCCGGACTGAATCGGTGGTGAGATGGTCGCGAGCGGGGCGGGCGGCGTACGAGGCTGAGAGAGAAGCTCTGCTGTAAGATTTTTCCTTTTTTTCCTTTTTTTCTTTTTTTGACTGGTGTAAGGTGTTCCACTCAGGTAGTAAATTATTACACGAAAGGGGACGGGGATTTTATTTATTTTAGAAATTTTCGGTTTCATTTTCATTCCTTTTGCTGTGTTGCTGTACCGTTCTGTGCTTTATCTTTCGTACATACGACGAGTACACAGACACAGAGCATATCGAAAGAAGAAAATAAGTACCCTACCTGGGGTATGTACGTATGTACGACGTGTGAGCGAAGCATATGTGGCGTCCGAGCTGTTGTCTCCAGGAGCATGGCGGCGGGACTCTTGGCATTATCAAGTCGCCAGTTTGCAGCTAACTACAGGGGCCATAAAACAAACAATATTCAATGATGGACCTCTGTCCGCTTCGCATAATTTGATGTTTCCTTCCTGAGCGAGCGTAGCGGGCGGCGTAGGCCACCCGCGGAGCGAAGCGCCTTGTATATATTACGCCGAACTTTTAACGACCAACAAAACTGCGAAAGCGAAACATAACAGAGGAAACAGTAGTAATAATCGTGAGGTAGCATGTCAATATAAATTGGTGTGGGCCTTCACCAAACCTAACTGCCCAGTGGTAGTAGGTGGGGAGAGAGGAGAGATCATCTGTCGTCATGTTTTGTTTTTAATAATTATGCCATCCTCGAAAATCCGGGGAACCGGGTTCGATGTCCCCGGTGACAGGGAAAAACGCACGGAGGCCCGAAAAAAGAAGGTTCGAAAGAAGCAAGTTGGAGTATAGTCGATTCAACTGCTGTCCTCGCTGTGTTTGCCACCTATTTCCACAGCTCGCTGTGGTCGTGTCGACCCCCTAAGACCCCTCGACCGGCGCCTGGTGCGTTCTAAGACGACTCTAAGACGTGCCAAGACGAACCTAAATGTGCCAAGACGAATCTAAGACTTGCCAAGACGCGATATAGCGAGTAAGACGTGCCTCTTTCTCAGAAACGGATTAAGACGTATTTTAAGATACGTCTTAGAAGATTGGGCCTAGAGGAAATCTGAGGTTTTGTGGAGAGGTATTGAATCGTTGGCATGCTTGGACAGAGGGGACTGGCAAGAGGTGCATAGGCAGAGGCAATTTCGCACTGTTGGGGCTTGAAGCCTTTGTGACGTAGGCCAATCACACACACTAAAATCAACCAAATTGTGACAAAGTTCGTACGCTGATTGGATGATGACTTGAAGAACCTAGCTTGTCATTTCCGCCGCCGATCACAGCACGGCAAAACCTGCCACAGCAGCAGCAGTGTCTGCAGGAGAAGCGCCTCATGACACATAGAAAGCTCTGCTCGATGGAGGAAGCATCTGAAGACTGCGCAGCAAGCAGCTTGCAGCTGCGACACGCAGCAAGCACGCCGCCCACAATGGTGTGATGCCACCGGACAACCCCGAGACCGGAGACACAGATCACAGCAGCAGCAGTAGAGCGATGGCAAAGCTTGACAACCGGTTGCGAGCGAGAACAAAAAAATCCAACCGTATAAACGAGAGGCAGAGCCACCTCGACACCCCGACAGCAAGCATATACATCTGTTGGAACTCGTACGATCACGGGGACTAGCTATGTCGTTGCTGCTGTTATTGAAGCGTCTGTGCAGCAGCTGTTTTTTTATTGTCGTAGAGAGAGAGCGCCTACTCCCCAAAATCCGAACGTTAAATGAGACGAAGGAGGGGCTTTGGGAAGAGCGTGGCGGAATTGTAAGGACCGCTGGGGCATAAATATGAAGACCAAACGGTCGTTACATTTTTATTGCATCAGAATGGCGCATCGGCGTCGTGGATGGCTGGGGCCATTTATAAATATCCCACATGCTCCGACGAATTGAGGTGGTTTAAATGCCCATGATGTAACTCTACACAAGACCTTTCGAATGTCGCCATTTTCACGGCGAGGTTCCAGCTACAGCGCTCTCGTGGTGGCGTCGCAGCAGATAGCACATACATCATGGCATGGCAACAACACAAAACTCGAAAACTCGAGCGACCCGTATCGAGAATGCCTGCGCAAGCCTTGGAAATGTTTCCCTCTCCTCTTTTTTCGCCTTCCCCAGGCCCCACTACTAGAAAATTGCCGAGTTCATGACGAGTGAGTGCAGTTGGTTGAACTAGGGAGACACAGCCTGGGAAGGGTTGACACATTGAGGAAGAAGACCAGTCAGGACGAATACCATCTACCGTACGTAGTACTTCTACTCGTGAGGGTGCACGAGCGGCGGGGACGGACTTGTTATCCTTAGAAGGTCGGCGAGTTGAAAGAACGTCCAGTGCTGTGGACCACTGGCTGGCTTGGACGGGTCGTCTAGGTCGTCAAAACACCAGGGTGCGCCTCTCTCAAAGTCGGTTTCGTTGAGCGATGGGATGGGTGAGTGAAATAATAGGACGACACGAAC
The DNA here is from genome assembly GCA_031763025.1 of Macrocystis pyrifera. Lineage (NCBI taxonomy): Eukaryota > Phaeophyceae > Laminariales > Laminariaceae > Macrocystis > Macrocystis pyrifera. Next base: position 714,237 of record JASSKH010000012.1, read on the forward strand.
ATTATGTATTTATAACGTCCTGGGAGGTTGACCGGTGATATGGAGAAAAAATTAACTTGGTGGTGGTCTTTATTCCTTTTTTATGTAAGCATCACTTTATTTATTTTCTAGCCTAACTCGTAGGAGTTTTTACCCTCAGCGATCTTCTGGACAAGCCGTAGTCAAAGGTGTCGTCACTTCTCCCCCCCGGCACGTGCCCATATTTTCTGTCGCGCATAGGGTTCAACATTCCCACTGCTCGTCGACTTTTCATCGAATGCAGCTAACTCACGCGCTCGCGCTTTCCGCTAATCTTGTTTTCTTGCAAGAAAAAGTCCCTACGAACTTGCCCTCGGGGAGACTTGAACCTCTGTTTTATTACTATATATATATATATTTTTTTTTTTGTACGGTGATATATATATACATATATTGCTTTATGTGGGGTTTTCAATTTTGGATGATCACGGACTTTTAAATGGACCACGATACAAAGTGAACGATGTTTGCTGACGATTGTGATGAATGGGGCATAAAACAAAGTGAACGAGGTTTGCTGATGATTGCGATGAATGGACCACGATGATATTAAAATAACGAGGTTTGCTGATGATTGTAATGAATAAACCACGATATGAAGTGGACGATATTTGCGGACGATTGTGATGGACGGAGCACGATACAAAGTGAACCCTGTTTGCTGACGATTGTGATGAATGGACCTAGTTACGAAGTGAATGTTGTTTTGATGACGGCTGTGATGAGTGGACCATAAAACAAAGTGAACGTTGTTAGCTGACGATTGCGATAAGTGGACCACGATACAAAGAGAACGATGTTTGCTGACGATGTGATGAATGGACCATGATAGAAAGTGAACGGTGTTTGTTTGCTGACAATTGTGATGTACGGACCACGTTTCAAAGTGAATGATGTTTGCTGATGATCGGGATGAATGGGCCATGAAAAAAAGTGAACGATGTTTGTTTGCTGACGATTGTGATGGACGGAACACGATATAAAGTGATCTAAGTTTGAATACTTTTGTGATGAATGGACCACGATACAACGTGAACGACCTTTGTTTGCTGACGATTGTGATGAATGGACTACGTTAGAAAGTGAACGCTGTTTGCTGACGATTGTGATGAATGAACCATGATACACTATCAACTATGTTTGCTGACGATTGTGATGAATGGACCACGATTCCAGATACAAGGTAATCGAGGTTTGCTGATATTTGTAATGAATGAACCACGATATGAAGTGGACGATATTTGCGGACGATTGTGGTGGATGGAGCGCGATAAAATGTGAACAATGTTTGCAGACGATTGTGGTGGGACCATGATACGAAGTGATATAATTTTGATTGCTATTAATAATTTGATGGGACGGACGGACCATGATGAAAAGTGTTGAGACCATGATAGAAAGTGCACGAAGTTCGTTGACAAGTGTGATGAGATTAACGGACCATGATGCTTAGTGAATGATGTGCGCTGATTATTATGATGGGCTGTTCGCTGACCAAGGAGGACTATCCTTGGTTTGGCATGGTCAATAGCCGTTTGAGGGACCACGGACGACCATAATGTATGCCGAGTTACGGATTTGGTTCGTCAAGATAAGCCAACATACCATGGCTAAAACAAACCACTGTTGGTTCGGTCCAGGTTTCGATGAAGGAGTGGATCCAGCGGTTTCGGATTGTCATATTCCGGCGCAAATGGTGAGATTGGGGCACGATTACCACCAGAGAAGAAAAAGGCTGGCAGAATACAAGGCACGAATAGCGGAAGCTACAGAGAGATATGATGCTTTCAACCCAATTCAGAGAGAGGCGTAGAGATCCAATGGAAGCATCATTGCAATATGGCAATCATTCCAGCACGTTACAGCACAGTGGTCTGTTGTTGGACAGGCTCATGGAGGACATAGTGAGCGGTCGCATTTTACCTTGACACCGGTCGGCAGCATGTGCGGTTCGGGGTTTGAGAATATCCCCATTGGGTGTGATAGAGGAACGAGAGAAAGTCAGAGTAATATTGAACTTGACAGTAGGACATGGATTGAACTCAGACACTGACTTCGACAAAGCGCCTGTATGTGATTTGGGGGAGGTCCTATTCAGATTTATCGCGAAAATCGTGCGCTCGTCGCGAACAAGTCGGCGAGGAAGTGCCCGTTTATATTTCAAAAATTGACGTGTAGGACGCATTCAGAAGAGTTCACATTGAGTGGGACAAAGCACCTACTTTTTCATATGTGGTAGGGGAGTATATTGTTATTGGTTTCAGGTTGGAGTTCGGTTGGCGTTCATCACCTGATTGGGGGGGGTTGATTGCTGAGGCAATTCTTCATTCGCATCGCAACACTGACGTTAACACAACAGTGGTAGTGCCAGACGTGCGATTGATAGCAAAGGATGTTAATGTTTTTTGGTCGCTGGTGAAGGATCATTGGCGATGTGTGCTCCTGGGGTCGTTGTCGTACCTGAACTACGTGGTCACTGCGAGACGGATTTTTACGTGAGATGTACCTCGACGATATGCTGAATTTGGAAGCATGAAAGCGTGATGGCGAGATTCGGCTGTTAACAGCAACACTTATTTCGATTTCGGACCTCTTAAGGACGTTTGGAGATGACAGCACAAACCCTGTACCTGTTTTGTCACGTGAGAAATAGACGAATTGGGTAGTGTGTAAAGATGTTTGGGGTTTTGACATTGATACGCAACGAATGAGGATGAAATTACCGGAATGGAAACGTCACGAAGTGTTACTACTGTTGTGAAAATGGCCGTCTTCTATAAAGACTGCAACTGCTAGAGAGATGTGGAGTTTGACAGGGAAATTGCGTCATGTCGCCACGGTCATGAGGCCAGGTCGGTTCTTTGTGTGAAGGTTATTGTTGATGGTAAGACTGGAAGGACAGCAGGACTGTAATGACACGCAGTTGGCTGCGGTACCTAAAAGGACTATTGTATTCTTAGGCCAAGAGTTTCACGCGGAAGTGGCTTGGTGGAAATGGACTCTGTACGAACCACATTTGGTGTACGGTGTTTCTTTGTATTCACCTTGTTTTTCTCACACGGAATGGGTTCCGGAGCGGCATTGGTTATCGGACGCTACCCTTGGTGCGGTTGGAGGTTTCTGCGTGGAGACAGGGGTGTGGTGGAGATGTGATTGATCATCTGAAGAGAAAAGTAGCTCCGAGATAGGGGCAAAGTGGGCAAAGCATAACATGACTTTAATTAATTTTTTGGAGATGCCGGTGATGGCAATGACAGCGTATGTGATGGTAGTGCAGAAATCGGACCACTCGACTAATGTTCGAGCCCCCGTTGTTATGCTTCAAATCAACGTGTCGGCGGTGACGTGGGTTGATAAGTGCGGGGGGACACGTGACCCTAGAGCTGCGTTTTTCATGCGATATTTGGGCAGGATAGAGATACGAGCTGGTTGGTGTGTCGAAGTTGCGCATATTCCGGGAGTCAGTATTGTTTTGGCTGATGGTATTTGCAGATGACCTCGCGAAAATATTACCTCGCGATTATCTTCTCTACCCGCATGTGCGTATGGCAAGAGACGAGTTTGGGCAAGAGTGGCGGAACGACGTCTTCGGGAATCTTGCAGGCTTATTGGCGACGGTCGGCGTGGCTCCTTCGACTAAAGCCACTAATAAAGCTTCCTGGCGGTTGTGGACGCAGTGGCGTTTAGTTGCTGTACACAGAAGCGTACATTTGGACATGGAGTTAGGGGAGGAGGCGGTGGCGAGTGAGATCGCGAAGTAAATGGCGCATTTATATTTTTCGCATGGAAACAAATAAGGACGGTTGAAGGGAAATTGGTAGCTGTACAGCACTTTCATCGCCGAGTGGGAATAAAATTGCCGAGGAAGCATTTGAATAAAGTCCGTGAAGGCAGGCATTGCGAGGGAGAGTGCATTGAAGGGGGAACCTCAACGGATTCGACCTCCAATTTCGTGGGCCATGTTGAAATAGGGATTGTCATTTGTTCGGGAGTGGGAGAGAAGGGAGCAACATAACGTGACTGATGCAGGCGGTTTCATATGTTCATTTGGCCGTGCGTCGGAGATGTTTGCATACAGTGATGGAAAAATCCACAAATATTTTGGAGAGACGAGGGGAGATGTGTCTTTTTGTTGTGGTATAGTTCAGTTGCAAGCGTCTGAATTGTGGCGGTTTGCGGATCGGGTTAAACTTTTGTTCAGAGGATCAAAAGGGGATCATAAGAGTTGTGGAGAAGTAGTGTCACGCAACAAAACGGACGTTGGTGCAAGTGGATTCAATTGGGATAGTATGCCACCGTCTATTTCATACTTGAAGGGCGAGGCCGGCAGTATTTAGGTGATGTTCGAATCGATGATGCTGTATCCATATTTGGACGTACGGAGTCCTTTGGCTACATACCCACGGCAATAGATGGATAGCGTGGACTCGTAACCAGGCCACTGTGTCACCAAGAGAATTAGTGGGAAGGCAAGGGTTGGTACCGGGTGAGTATGCATCGCATTCGGGGAGGATTGGGGGAGCAACGAGACTTGCTGCAGGAGGGGTGTCGACAATGGAAATCCAGCGTCAGGGGTGATGGTAGAGTGATGTATCTATGATGTATGTAAGAGCGTTAAGAGAGGAGGAGGATAGGCGTTCAAGAGTTTTAGCTTCTAATGCAGTAGCCGGAGGGATTCAGCCAGGACAGGGGACAGAGTGGGAAGGGCGAAGTAAAAACTAAATAATATTTGGGGTTTAAGAGTGGGGGTGGTATGAGAGTTAACGCATGTAGAATCGACGCACAAAAAACACAAAATGTGCAGTACAGTGGGCGCCCGCTGTCAGCAAACATTGATTCAAGAAAAAAAGGCTCAGATCGGCAAGAACGGTAGAGAAGTTAGATGAAGAAACACAATTCAACAGCGGAATCAACTCAAAATCCTGCAGAGTAGAGTTATAGACAAACGTTGGGAAAAAATGAACTGAGGCTGGACAATAAATTGACGTTTCTTAACACTGGGCGTCCACTATACGTTAACTCTGGGCCCGCCGGTTGCGACCGTCTGCAGCTCCTAATCCTGGCAGAGCAGACCAACGGGAGGAAATTCTGCTGAACGCTCACTGCCTCTCTGTCAATGGGAAAACATAAACGTTTTGGATATTTGAGGCTGATACCATGCGACAGAACATGCTGAGAAACTAAAGATGTACAGAGCTGAAAAAAGAATATTTTTCTCCACGCATGATATAGGGACGCCTGGTATTCTTCCATTTTACAACAGCAGTAAGTACCAAAGCAAGCGTGGCAAAGCATGGTGCACCAGAACAAGCACCGTTCATCCAGTCTAATCCCTCACTGGAATGCTGAGAGTTCACCCCAAGCTTTCCAGCGAGTTCCTCTCCGACGTGGACGTCAAATGATTTGTATTTGTTCGCTGACAAATGGAACGCAAATCCCATGGACGCCCTCAATGCCTGCGTCGACATGTGGTCGTGGTCGCGACTTGTAGACAATCGCTTGGTGTCAATTCCCTGTCACGGGCAAGTGGTACGATGGCGAGCAAGCCCACAAAGAGGAAACCACGCGAAACAAACATTGCGCGTGAGTTTGTCGTGCATGTGATGTGCGGCGCATGATGCTGTCATTGATGACATTACAATGACAGGGGGGGGGCAGGCAGCTCCCTGTCCTGATGCGGTGTCTCGAATCCTATAATCTCATTTAATGAATTGGTTATCAAAATAGCACTATATTGACCTTATTCGGATATATTCTGGAGTCATAGGGACTGCATATACGTACCAGATACCGCAGTATATACCTGGTAAACGTTTACACTAATGTACGATACATATTATGTTACTGTACATACCGTCTACAGTCTACAGTAGTGTACCAGAAGCTGGGTCTAACCGCTTCAAAGAACGTGTGTGCGCGCAAACCAGCTGATTGTGCGCATAATTGAGCTGGTCGGTACTACAGCAGTAAACCCCCGTTCGTCCAAACTAATATCCACCCCTGCCTATTATTTGGCAGAGGCTGGTGGATTTGTTGGAAAATATTCCGACGGAAGAGTGCCTGTTTGTACTGATGGATACCAGCGTGCAAACGGGGCATAGGATTAAAGGGTGCGGCGACGTTGAAAATGGAGTTCTTGGAGCATACCGACATTATGTTCGAAATGATATTGCGAACGCGTTGTGTCGTTCGCCAAAACTTGCGAGTTAGCTCTCACCAACACGATATTCAGCACGTGCGCAAGGGTAGAATATCGCATGCACATATCGGCACCCGCTCGAATGACCCTCAGCAGGTCGACTTCAACCTAACCCGTCAAGCCCATCGACTTAGTGTGCATGATGTTACAACTGACCTACAGCCTCCGCCCCCGACTCGGACCGCAACATATTGTATTGAATAAGCCGGCTCAGTGGTCACTTTGGGCCCAACAATCAAATTCGAAAACCCCCAAAACATCGATAGTTCGACAGACAGATTTTCATGTACAATTAAAAGTGTCCGCAACGGGTAGTCCCGAGGGTAGTCTCGCAATAGCTTGCCATCCTCTTCCCCAAGAAGTAATCTTAATTGAGAACGGTAAATTTCGTTTTTTGGAAATACATTTTCAATTTCGTTAAATTTTAATTTGGTTTCGCACAAAAAACGTGTTTGTAGCCCATCGGGAAATGGCGCATTCATCGTCAAACAGAAATGAATTCGAAACAACCTGGAAAAACGCATCGCGTCACACAGCGCCCACCCGATAAACAGCGATGAGCGTAGACGAGAGCGAAGGTTTGTGTTGTGGCGTGCGCGCTGCCGCAAGCATTTTTGTTTTTTTGGTGGTGCAGGATAGCAAGTTATCACCCTCAGGGTGTCTTGGGTAGGCGGAGGGAGCCCTCAAGCGCCACGTGCGGAACAGCAACGGTGATGCAGCTATCGAGGTCTCGAGCGTATCCTCTGTTGTTTTGCTCGTTTACTCGGTTTTCGTGATGGTTGGCCAATCGAGCAGGCCAACAAATTGGGCTTGCGGTCGCCATGATGTTTTTTGAGGCGCCGCCGCTGGGGTACGATGTGCTATGGGCTGTGGCCGTGGGCGCGGCTACTGCTCCAGTCGCCTGTCGTTGAGGTTCGCGATTTATCGCCTCGACCGTGGTCACCGAAGCGGCCACGAATCACCCCAGACTTCACCGGGGGTGTTGACCCACTATGAATATGTTACATCAAGGCTGATTAACTCCCCAAATTGAAAACAAAAAGGCACACGAAAAAAATCCCCATAGACTTTTTACTCAAATTGATTTTTTCAAAATTGTCCCTTCGAATCCTGCATGGTCATTCACCCTTCGGCCAATCAGATGCAAATTATATTGGAAAAATAAAACAGATGCAAATCAAATTGTCCTCGATAAGATGGGCCCTACTGAACTTCACGCTCCTCTCATTAGCCTCTTTCAATCTCACCGTACTCTTCTGGTGCTTGTACAATCCCCGGAGGTCGTTTTTCGCTATTAGTAGGAGTCGTTCGGTTTCATCGAGGTACGTTTCCGGTTCGCACACGCGGATCTCAGTGTCTTAAACGCGGTTTATTCTAGGGACTTGCAGTATGCGAGTACGGGTCACTGTCGCTCGCTTGCTGTAGTAATTCGTATATAATGTACGACGCTGATAGCACCACCTACCGCATAAACGTCGATAGCCCACTCGAATACGGAAGCGCTTGCAGTCGTACAGGAACCCGTAGCATGCGAGATACCTTGTCGCGGTACTTATGTATCCTACCGCTTCAAGGACGGGTCGATGTCGCTTGCTCGTTTCAGTGATTAAATGTTTGACGGTCATGTAGATACGAAGGCAGTCATGCTCGGGGTTCGTCGGGTACGCACCGAGTGTATAGCAGTAGTATTAATAGGGCTTGTTGTTTTTTGTCAACTTTCGTTGTGAGAACTAGTCAGCCGCGTGCCCGGTCTAGTCTTTCACTTCTCGTAGATATTACCGACAGGTTGCGCAATTTTTCAACATAGTCCAGGGATACTGTTTTCCTCTGACATATACTGTCATGCTGTACGAAATTTAGTGATGCATTTACAATGATTTATCGGCGGGCTGTACGAACATTCGACAATGTACGAACGTGTGGAGAATTTGATAGCCGCGGGTGCGATCTAGGGTTCGCTTTTGTCTGCAAGGAACACTCAGCTACGTACCGGCGTGCTGCGTATATATATATTATACATATATTTTCAGTATGGCCTGTTCCCAGTGTAACAGACAAGTTGCCACATCGTATCGACTACCCACGCACACATTTCCATGCAGTGCTGCCTTGTCTGAGGTGCCTCCCCATCTGGGACCGTAGCTTGGAATTGTGGCAGCCACGTTTACGATGTCTTGTTGCCTCACCTCCGCCAGAACTTCCCAACGCGCGATAATTATATTTTTCCCCTGTCCTGCGCGATGTTATTCTTTATTCTATTTTCAACACGGTACCTGCATGATGTGCAGATCTTTACAGATGTGCCGACCTGTGCATAGTTCGTGGTAGTGGTATAGTGAACTGAGGCGGACTGATTGAACTCCGGTTTAGGGATGGGCTTCCAGGTTCTTGAAATTAGTAGGTGGTCGAGACATGATCATGGTAAGTCGCGTATTATCATGCGTGGACATGTTTCAACGGGTATAGCATATGCGTGCTCTCCCTTGCGCAGGTAGTGCACAATGGGGGTTGGTGAGTATGGCTAAATTCTGATTTCAGCCATAGCACCGAAACAGCGCCAGCCTAGCTCTTTCCTGGCTCGACCATTGACTAACGGGGGGGGCGAGCGCCAGCAGTTAGTGGGTACGCTTCGTTAGTAGGGAAGGCCCTGCTGGCCACCCGCTACCGATCACGTCTGCGTTCCTTGTCCCGATCAATTTGACGACAGGGGGTCCCGTGCAGCCCCCTCTGCCTCCGAGAACACGGCCGCAGGGGCCCTACTACGGGCCGCCTCCCGGCCAGGTGCCACCCCCGCTGCACCAGGGAGCTCGACCGCAGCAGTGGCAACCTCCCCTACAGCAGGACCCAACACCGCAGTGGCAGCCTCTCCTACCACAGGACCCGACGCAGCAGGGGCAGTCTCCTGTGCCGCAGGCCCCGTCACCGCAGTGGCAGCCTCCCATACCGCAGCGCACACCGCATTTGCCCCTCCTCACGGCACAAACGCTTGCTCAGCAAGTCCCTCCAGAGGTGCAGCAACTCCTGGCTCACTACGACGTACCAGCGCCATTACCACCAGCAGAGGGGGCATAAAAATAACACCATAATCAGTTGTTTGGATCACCAGGTGGGAGGGCACATTGACTGCTGTGTACCAGACGAGCGTTGCCGTGACTTAAGACGGTCGTCGGAGAAGACCACCATTAGTAGATTCGGTCGGCGGTGCGAGTTGGATGCGCCTGAGACGAAATACATCAGGTGGGGTTCAATTCTGGCCGATCGCACAAGAAATAGTAGTGTGTGTCAAGTTCAGGCAATTCGGATAGTACTTCTCAGATCAAACTATACGGTGTACGACGCGTGCAGCGTGTACTTTGACTCCTTATGTTTCAAGCCGATATCACAGGTTTTAGCCGACCTTATTACCCCTTTGAGAACAAGCTGGTTGTGGTTTTTTCTTGTGTTGCGCATTCTTCCAACATGCGCTTTCACGTGCGTTGGTTGTTTCGCACGAATTGTAGGTATACTGTCATGCAATTACACCCGACACCTTCGGTCGGTGCACAGCGTTCAAGAGCGCGGTGCGCTTGAGCTATATGTGAAGAGCATTTTTTTGTTTATATGCTTCGGGGGGCAGTGGGAGCAGTGATCAACGCAGACTGCTTCTACGCGGTTCAACCAAATAGAATTCACGACTGCTACTGTCGAGGGGCAAACCATCAATAATGTAAAAACATGGTACTACATAATGGGACAAAGAAATTACTCGATGTTGTCAATATGTCCCACGCCCAAGAGAAGATGCGCATCTTTTTGTTTCTATCTTACATGGCCTTCCACCTGCACGCACCCGTTTACGCTTCTTCATTCCACTCGGTCGGCAAAGCTGCTCACTCACGGTGAGTGTGCTCGTGATGTTGTCATATCAAACATCGACCAATTCAAAATTCCAAGAAGAAAGGGAAGAAGACCTATCTATCCGTACAGGTAGAGTGAAATAACAAAGAGAGAATGCACAGCATCTCTGTTGTGTACGAGTATAAATGGTCGACAAAGCATCATTGTACGCAAGTACTGCAGCAGTAATGTATAGATACATGAGGCGAGGCTGCACATGCGGTATGCAGGCCTTGCGCGCTCGTGAGAAAAAAAAACGGAAACAAAACTAAATCCTGCTGCACTCAAAACACACCAGTACAACGCCAAATGCGAGCGCAACTCGAGATGGCTTGCAACGAGGCAAGTCCCACGCGTTAACTCAAGATGGCTCGCTTATGCAGATACAGGGGTTGTGGAAATCGGTAACGTACAGCTCTCGCTATCGGCAATGCAAAAACATGACTACTTCACCCAGACACTCGTAAAATATTGGGAGCCTGTACACACCGCGTTTAGTTCGGTCGCTTCGCTCCCAATTACTTTTCGGCGCTTATGAGTTTAATTGCCCATAGAAGGTAAGACCATGACAGTGCGGCCCAAAATGAAGCCTAAGGAAGACCACGTTCGAACCAGCTACACCACCAGTTGGTGGCACAGTTGTATAGGCATGCTCTCTATCCTAGTCTGCCCGGTACCTTGCTACTCTGTCCGCCATCTCCTTCCTACTTTCGTCCTCTGCAGTTTCCCTTCTACTCCTGTTCCCTTCCCTCTCCGCATTCCCTTGGTCGGGTTTTCTGCTGCTCCTCTGTTGCCCCCCCTCCCCCCAATCCCTTGGATACTACCTACGGCGGATGCGTGGCGCTGCCTATTCAGCTCAGCCTCATCCTCTTGCCACCTCACCATGAACCGTTCGGCTGCTTCGAGGATCCCCCGTTACCACTTCCCTGCCTCGTTTGCAGCAGTGGACCACAGTAAGGTCTCAACTCTAAACACCAAGGGGGCAAGTTCTGTTGACCCTTTGGTGGCTCGGAACTCTCTAAGGTCTTCGACTATGCATCTATGCCAAGTCTAATACTGCCCGCCAGGTCTCGGATTCTTCTATATGAGCCATCGCCCCGAACATTATTCAAATGGGTAATCGCTCCTTACTTTGCCGTGCCACCCCCCCCCGCAAACAAGAGCCGCCGTTTGCGAATGGTCGTTTTGATGCTCGCGCAACGTGTCATCTTGAGGACCTTCGCGTACGAAAGGGTGGTATGGTCAGTACGAAGTCGGCGCTGGGAGCCAATGACTCGCAACAGGACTAGGTGGTTAGCCGTTCGAAGCTTGGCAAAGTGTTCCGCTCTGAGGGTCTACATCACACACCCGTACAGCAGGATCTCAATCACCTCGGGCTTTAGCGTTCGGACGTTCAGTCTAACGGGGGCGGTCGTCCTATCATACAGCTCCGGGTCGAACCGTTTGAGGCATACTCGCATGAGACGGATCCGTCGGTCGATTTCGAGCGAAAGGTCAGCGTTTTCGTCGATAATGCCGCCTAGGAATAAGAACAGGGCCATGTGCTTATACCTCCGGCCTGTTGCTTCGATGACGAGCGGTGGTGCGAGGGTTTTCTGGTTTGGTGTTTGTTGAAGCATTGTCTCCGTCGTCTTGTCCGACACCGCGACGCCTGCTGCCTCGTAGCGAGTCACGATGACTGTCATCATTTTCGCGAGCTCTTCGGCCGACTTCGAGATAATTCCTGCGTCATCGGCGTATAGCATGCCCCATACAGCCCTGTGCACGCACGTCAACGGCTCCTTCTCCTCCGTTCCAACTTCTCCAGCATCACTATGTTGGACCAAATCCCTTACGATGGCTTCGTCTTGTCTGAAGCGTACTAGTAGGACGTGTAACGCAGCAGCGAAGAATACGTTGAGCAGTAACGATGATAGCATACTGCCTTGCCGCAGCCCCTGCGTGACATCATACCTGTACGCACGCGAGCCCGCATGCCATCGTGGAAACTACGGATAACTCTCAGCAGAATGGTTGGTACGCCAAAGCGTGTGAGTACCTCCCATAACAGCTGTCGGTCCACAGAGTCGTACGCTTTCGGAAGATCGATAAAGCACAGGTACAGGGGGGTTTTACTCTGCCGTCCAAGCTCTCGCAACCGGCGCAGGAGAAACAACAACTCAATCGTTGATCGTGCGGGACGCGAGCCGTACTGTTCCCCCGGGAGTAATTCCTTGGTCTCGCAGTAGTTGCTGAGGCGGGACGCAACGATATATTCAACAAAACTTTGCCTGCGTGGGCAACAAGCGATCCTTCTGTAGTTGATGCGATCAGTTTGTCTTTCTTTTTGTGAAGGACCTCGATGTTCGCATCTCTCCTCTTACCCACCTATTGGTATGGGATGATGGTACGGTGTCGTGGATGTATTATATGGTAAGTTTCAACGTCGTACGAATATCATGTGTAGCGATCTTACATATCGATCATTGGAAAGTGTTCTCGAAAATACAAGACTTGCGGTAAGACAAACAGACAGGCAGACAGACAAGATTGCAATTGCCGCAGCTGAGACTCGATTTTACAAACTGACAATTCGAGCGCCGTTCTCAGTTTGATCGTCTTTTTTTCTTTGTGAAGTCGCCGTTGGAGTTGCTCATATTAATATTAATAGTCGTAGAGCAGGAAATTGTCAGGTATTCAATCAACCCGGTCCTCACTTTCACCGACACGCACCTGGTAGTCGTACAGCAGTAGAAAATTGTCATGGTTTTTTACAGAACGATAATTGTTTGGTATGAACTGCACAGCGGTCCGTACTTTGAAGGACAACAACAGTAGTGGTGGTACAGCAGTAAATGGCCAGGCATTCAAAACTAGATCGTATCTTTATCGTATTGCCATCGTACACGGCGTACAGCTCAAGGTTCTGCAATTCACATCGTGATTCAGCATCACCATAGTGGTCCGTACTTTGAAGAACAACAGTAGTGGTGGTACAGCTGGCCACGCATTCAAAACTACACCGTATCTTTATGGTAGTGCCATGGTAAACAGTCTACAGCTCAAGGTTCCACAATTCACATCGTGATTCAGCATCAGCATAGTTTTGCCTGACTTACCCATCGCGTCTCGCTTACCAAAGAACCTTTGGAGGCACGATTTTTTCCCTACTGTTCTTTCCTTTTTTTTTCCTTGTCATTATTTTTTTTCCCTTTGATTGTTGTTGTCTTTGCTTTTTATGTTTTTTGTTTTTGTCTTCTTTCGTGTTCTCTCTTTCATGTACTTCCTCCATAAGTAGCAATCTATTAATCGTATATCTCTCGCGCAATTTTGTGACCACATAACTTGTATTACTCTACGAGTAGTATTAGCAAATCGTCACGGACACTGGTTGTTGTTGTCGTTGTTGTTGTTGTTGTTGTTGTTGTTGTTGTTGTTTTCTTCAAATTAGACCGTTCTTTCTTCCTGTCGACGCGCATCCGCCGTGGGTGGTGTCCAAGGGAATGGGGGGAGGAGGGGCAACAAGAGGAGTAGCAGAGAACCCGACCAAGAGAATGCGTAGAGGGGGGGGAAGAGGAGTAGAAGGGAAACGACAGTGGACGAAAGTAGGAAGGAGATGACAGATAGGGTAGCCAGGTACCGGGAAGACTAAGAAGTAGAACATGCCTATACTACTCCGACCACCAACTGGTGCAGCTGGTTCGAACGTGGTCTTCCGTTGTCTTCCTGTTGTTTTTGTTTATTTTTGTTTCATTATATTTTCTTCTTTTGCGCTGACCCTATGTGATTTTCATTTAATTTTCTTTCTCTTCCTTTCTCCGATTGACAAGCCTTATTGAAGGAGGTGTGTGGCGTGGGTGGATGACGAGCCTGCTTTGCTTGTTTCGTATTGTCTAACGCCGAGGGGCCGGGCATAGTTGACCAACGATGGACGAAGGTGGCAGACAGGGTAGCTATGTACTAGGCGGGCCAGCAGGGAGACCCTAGCTGTGCTACTCGTACCATAAACTGCTGCCGCTACCTGGAGGATGCTTTGTGCTTTGTTTAGTTTGCCTGTTATTTTCCCTTCGTTCTTGGTCTTACTCTGTTGACGACTACTAATGGTGGTGTTTTCTTCTTTTTCCTTTTGTTTTCTAGCTCATTCTTTTCAAGTGTCTGCCAGATCCCCTGCGGGGGGGGCACGATGGTTTGTTCTTATATATATACCAGGTAAATATTTGTTTCTTTTCTCTTGTTTCTTTTTCTCTTTCCAATTGTCTTCTATTTTCCTTTCTTTGTTTCGTTTCGTTTTTCTAGGTCACGGAATGTGTATGTCGTGCCTGTCTTACGCAGTATGATGACATGGTATCGCATTGCATACGTGCAGTTGCCACTCTGGACAATGGACACAACAATAGTCTATTGCTTCGACTATAGACACGGAGGGGAATCTATCGATGTACATTATCTGCGACAGTAGATTGTGGAAGGTATCTATGGATAGGTATTGTCGGCGACAATGGAGTGATATTGTCCATCGATAGACATTGTCCAACACAATAGATGAACTTCGTCCATCGATGGCCACTGCAGACCACAATAGAATGTGCGAGATGTCGATCAATGGCCATTGCCGGCCACGATAGATTGTGCGAGATGTCTATCGATAGCCATTGGTGACCACAATAGGTTGTGCGAAAGGTATATCGATGGCCATTGCGGGCCACAATAAGTTGTGCGAAAGGTCTATCGACGGCCATTGCCGACCACAATAGATTTGTGCGATATGTCTATCGGTTGCCATTGCCGCCCACAATAGATTGTACGAGATGTCTATCGATGACCATTGCCGGCCATATAGAATTTAGAAGCTATCCATCGATAGCCATCTCGAGGATATTTTGCACTCATCCCACGATATACGAGGTATGTCATGTTCTGTATGTACCCGGTATGTGATAATTTGAACCGACGTCATCATGTTGTGGACACCATAGGCTCTCACACTCTTTTGAATATTACATTACATACCGATGTCGCCATTAATAGAAACTCGCGCACCAAGATGTTGGTAACTAACTGTCATCAACTTGTGTGCGCTCTTAGTTTCGGAAATTGACTCGATTTAATAGCCTTGCTTTGTCCTATAAGTCTATTAACTCCACTTTGAATAAAACGTGGATCATTAGACTCAAACCACCTTACGCTGAGTATTCTATTCTTTCAATTTCTCATCTCGCGTTTGTTTGTCCCATACTGAAACCAAGTGAGTAAGAGTTATTTTTTCGGATGCGGGTCATCTATAATTTAGATTATTTTTTTGTTCGGAAATATACTCGAGTTTGTTACCCTTACATTGTACTCGATTAACTGCACTTTAAAAAAAATCTGGATACTCAAAATAAAACCACATTGACAAGAAAATTATCAGCTTTCCGTTTCTTAACTCGAAATTTTTGTCTCGTACTGAAATGAAGTAAGTCAGATTCATATTGTTCGGAGCCCGGCCAACAATCCATTGTGGGTGGCGATGACACAATCGCGTACCTATTGTTGGCGGCAATAGAAGCTTCGGCGGTCGTCAAGAATGGCCATCGACATACATCATTCCACGGTATCCAATCGGTTTAGGTAATTGTCTATTACGAAAACACGCCCGACAGTCTACTGTGGGTGACGATGGCTATTGATGGATACAATGCCGTGTGTACTGTTGGCGGCAATAGCCATCGATAGGCAAACGGTTTGGTGTAATTCGAACAATATCTATCACGGTTGCTTCCCCAACGTCTATTGTCCAGGACAATGGCCATCTATGGACAACCTTGTGACTCCATTGTTAGGGCAAAGGCATATTGTCTCCATTGCCGGAAAAGTATTGTTCCCTGACAATATCTATCGATAGAGAGCGTTGCCAGTCTATTGTCGTTAACAACATCTATAAATAGACAGCGTTGCCAGTCCATTGTGGTTAGCAGTGTCTAACGATAGAGAGTGTTACCAGTCTATTGGGGTTTACAATGCCTATCACCAGCCACCGTTGCCAGTCTATTGTCGTTAACAATATCCATTGACACACGCGTTTTCGGGGCTACTGTAGCGGCAATGTTCTATTTCCTTTCTATTGTCCAGGGTATATGCACATCTTACCTCATCTATCTTGTCCGTACAGAGTGTAACCGATTTGGAATCACTCTTAATAGCACAGAGTACTAACCACAACAGCGCAGCCGACAATGCAACACACTTAACCCCCATGGTGCCCACTGCCTTGTTGAGACACACAACGTTGCAGCCCTCCTTCACGCTATGCCATGCACCGACATTGCTGCTCATCACGATACACCATACACTCCTTCCATACTGGTGGTGATCAGAAGATGAAATTGTGGCATTGCTGCGGAACAAAATATTGCGTTGCTTAGTAAATCAGAGTGCATTGCAGGTGTGGAAATAGGCTGGTGATGGTGTCCATCGATAGACATTGTCCACTACAATCGATTCTCAACGGTGTCCATCGATGGCAATTGCCAGCCACAATAGATTAGAAACGTATCTATCGATAGCCATTGCTGGTCACAATAGATTCAGAAACATATCTATCGATAGCCATTACCGGTCACAATAGATCAAGCAACGCATCTATCGATAGCCAATGCCGGCCCAATAGATCAAGAAATGTGCTTATCGATAGCCACTGTGGACCGCAGTAGATTCTGCAAGCTATCCGTCGATAGTCATTATCGGTGACAATAGCTTCCAAACCAGGTACTTCAGCACACTCCTGCCTGAACAACATGTTGGGGACGCAACCTATCGATAGGCATTACCGACGACAATGGATCGAGGAACGTGCCAATCGATAGCCTTTGCCGACGACAATAGACCCGTCCATTGCACCAAATTATATTGCTATTGCAGGGGCCATTGTCTATTGTCCAGGGTGTGGTGGCAGCGTAGTATCTCTGTGGCGTGGCTTTGTGACCACAGAACTTGTATCTCTCTAGGATTGAAGAATCGGCACGGACACTGGTTGTGCTGGATGTCGACGGGTAGAAATAACGGTTTAATGTGCAGAAAACAACAACAACAACATCCAGCACAACCAGTGTCCGTCAATCCTATGAATAGAGAGATACAAGTTATGTGGTCACACAGCTAGGCCATAAAGATAATACGTTGCCACGGATGCAATGCAATGTCATGTCATCATACTGCGTACGACAGGCACGACATACACTTTCCGTGACCTAGAGAAACGAAACGAAACGAAGTTAAACAAAAACTAAAACAAAGAAGACAACTCGAAAGAGAAAAGAAACGAGAAAAATAAAATATATATACCTGGTATATATATAAGAACAAACCATCGTGCCCCCCCCGCAGGGGATCTGACAGACACTTGAAAAGAATGAGCTGGAGAAAAAAAGGAAAAAGAAGAAAACACCTCTAGTCGTCGTCAACAGAGTAAGACTAAGAACCAAGGGAAAATAACAGACAAACCAAACAAAGCACAAAGCATCCTCCAGGTAGCGGCAGCAGTTTATGGTACGAGTAGCACAGCCAAGGTCTCCCTGCTGGCCCGCCTGGTACCTTGCTACCCTGTCTGCCACCTTCGTCCAGCGTTCGTCAACTATGCCAGGTCCCTCGGCGTCAGACAATACGAAACAAGCAAAGCAGGCTCGTCATCCACCCACGCCACACGACTCCTTCGATCAGGCTTATCAATCGGAGAAAGGAAGAGAAAGAAAATAAAATGAAAATCACATAGGGTCAGCGCAAAAGAAGATATTAGAATGAAACAAAAATAAACAAAAACAAAAGGAAGACAAAGGAAGACCACGTTCGAACCAGCTGCACCATTTGGTGGTACGATTAGTATAGGCATGTTCTACGTCTTAGTCTGCCCAGTACCTTGCTACCTTGTCTGCCATCTCCTTGTTATTATGGTCCACTGCAGTTTCGCTTCTACTCCTCTCCCCCCCGTACCGCATTCCCTTGGTCGGGTTATCTGCTACTCCTCTTGTTGCCCCTCATCCCCCCATTCCCTTGGACACCACCCACGGCGGATGCGCGGTGCTGCCTACTCAGCTCAGCCTCAGCCTCGTGCCACCTCACCATTAACCGTTCGGCTGCTTCGAGGATTCCCCGGTACCACTCCCCCGCCGTTTTTGCAGCAGTGGGCCACAGCGCGGTCTCAAGTCCAAACACCAAGGGAGCAAGTTCCGTTCACCCTTCGGTGGCGCGGAACTCCCTAAGGTCTTCGACTATGCATCTATGCCACGTCTTAACCTGTCCGCCAGGTCTCGGGTTCTCCCCACCAGCAATCGTCCCGAACATTACCCGACTGGTTAATCGATCCTTGCTTTGCCGTGCCACCCCCCCGCGAAGAAGAGACGCCGTTTGCGAATGGTCGTTTCGATGCTCTCGCAACGTGTCGTCTTGAGGACCTTCGCGTACGAGAGGGTAGTATGGTCAGTACGAAGTCGGCGCTGGAAGCCAATGACTCGCAACAGGACTCAGTGGTGAGGCGTTCGAAGGTTGGCAAAGTGTTCCGCTCTGAGGGTCTACGTCACACACCCGTACAGCAGGGTCTCAATCACGTCGGCCTTCAGCATTCGGACTTTCAGGCTAAGGGGGGCGGTCGTACTATCATACAGCTCCGGGCCGAACCGTTTGAGGCATGCTCGCATGAGACGGATCCGTCGGTCGATTTCGTGCTGGATCTCGACTTACGGATACAAGACCCCGTGAAACCGGACGCATATCAACCGTCTACGAGTATTAAATATCAACCATAAGATACCCTTCAGGCCTACCTGGTACGGAGCAAAGCAGTAGACAATGCATATACTAAATCCGCAAGTGCTACCTCAATGCCAACTTGCTGCGGCTACATGGAGGGTGATTTGTCATTTTTGCCTTGGTCGGCTAGTTATTTACCAGATACTATACATTGTTACATATATATATTGATAGTAATCACAAAAATTGGGGATACACAGCGGTCCTTGCTTCGACGGACACAAATTCGTAGAGGAGTAATTCGCCAGGCATTTATTATGGGATTATTTATTACGGGGGACGATAGTAAATACGTAGGACCTATGGTACAAATAAAAACCTATATGTTTACATGTTTTTACTCACATTTTGTAGTTCTATTTACTATGGCCCCCAGTAAGTGTGAAATCCACACCGGTCCAACACTTCGTTTCAAATGTAGAGCTACCAGCTGCAGGGCATCGCAGCGGCACGAGCAGCAACGACACAGCTAGTCCCCGTGATCGTACGAGTTCCAACAAATGCATATGCTTGCTGTCGGGGTGTCGAGGTGGCTCTGCCTCTGGTTTAAACGTTTCGGAGTTTTTGGTTCTCGTTCTCAACCGCTTGTCAAGTTTGCTATCTCACTCTCCTTCCTCAACTACTGCTGCTGCTGCTGTGGTCAGTATCTCCAGTCTCGGGGTTGTCCGGCGGCATCACACGAACCATTTGGCTGCGTGCTTGTTGCGGGGTCGTCAGATAGATGTGCTTCCTCCATCGAGAGCTTTCTATCTGCCGTGAGGTGCTTCTGCAGCAGGCGCTGTGCCGTGCTGCGATCGGCGGCGGAATTGACAAGCTAGGTTCATCAAGTCATCATCCAATCAGCGTACGAATTATGTCACAATTCGGTCGATTTTTAGTGTGTGTGATTGGCCTACGTCACGATTTTTCAAGCCCCAACATCGCGAAATTGCCCGATTTACTGTAGAGCAGGAAACCACTCTGCCGAAACACGCTACGGTCAAAACTTTGCACCTAGAAGCGCCCTTGCACGGCCGTTTGCGAGCGGCAGGCAACTACCTCATTCACACCGTTAACCGCTGAGCTAGGAAGGATTTCTCAAGGTGGTCCCACTTTTGTTACGATCAATGTGCTGTGGCCGATTAGCGAATGAATTCGCTACTCGCGCAGACTCTGGCACAAGCAATTGTCCACATGCGGTTACCCCCCCGGTGAGGCTGGGCAACGTATAGCTCAAGGCACAGGGTTCTGTTGAATCCGAAAGTTGGTACAGGCTGCTTGTATGTGTGTCCGCTCCCGATTCGCGCTGTATACACATCAACGTCGGGAGCGGGTTGGACCCAGATTTCGCGAGGATTGAAGTTTCCCCGCGACTGTGGTCAGACAGACAGACAGAAAGACAAGATTGCAATTACCGCAGCTGAGACTCAGTTTTACAAACTGAGGATAGTCAATTCACCAAGCCTGCCCCAAACTCTGCTAAACCTTGAAATGGAACAAACCAGACGCTAATGATACAACACACACGATAGCTAAGGAAACAAAGTGTTCTTTTAGAACCCCTAAAACTTGTGAGCAGTCACGAAAACGTATACGGGGTGACACACCACCAAACCCATCCATACGATGATGACCAAGTATGTCCGCTTAAACTCCCCATCATGGACAGACTTCAGAATAAACCACACTAAAATCGAAACAGCAAGTACCAATTCAACCAAAACGAACCTGCTAAACTCGAGCATGGCTTGAAATGGTGTGCAAGATAGATCTCCCGACGGGACCCATCCGCTACCAGAACAAGCCATTGAAACCAACCCCCTAAACGTCCTGCCCGTGCCATAGAAGATATCCATAGCTCCCATGTAAATATCGTGTATTGTCAGGAGTAACACCGTGTAGAACGACGTCGATGTCGCTAGCTTAGCCATAAAAGGTAAAACGAGAATCTCTACGTAGTAAAAGGTGGACAACACTAGAAACATGACATTTCCACCGACCTGGGAGTACAAAAGGGCCGCGGCTACGATAAGGGGGCGCACTGATGCCACTCTGCAATTGAAGGTCCCCGTGTAAACGGTAGCGCGAGACGAGAACGACCGATAAAACGGGATGCACTCCCAATGAGAAAACAAACTGAATACGTTTGCTAGCAGGCCGTAAGTGAAGGCAAACAGATATTTGCTAAGAATCATGTCGCCCCTGTCCCATCGAGTCTGTCTGACGTGCCATTCCAAGAATGTACTCGGGAATCCCTCAAATATTTCCAGAGAAGAGTCCTTGACGCAATTCATGATGCTGCTCTCGATGATGTCGTGGCTGACAATATCCCTGCAAGCATACGAGCAAGGACGTAGCAGACAGAGTAAATGTACATACATACGAGCTGTGGTTTCAGCTACAGACATAACGTTCCTTCTTTGCGCATATTAATTTGGGTTTTCGAGAGTTAGGTCACAAACTTTGACGGGGTTGTGCGTCATGGCAATGCATACCGACTCACCTATTATGTACGACAATAAAAACGCAAAGTTTCCACGAAAAGTTTGAGTTCCGAAGATACCGGCCATATGTTCTCCGGTATATAGCTTGCTCTAAACACGAGATAACACTGGATTTTATAACTTGAGGAATGACAAATCGTTGAGAAAAAACGTTTATCACGGGGGACCATAGTATTACGGGGGACCATAGTAAATGGGACCAAATTTTGTTAGTAAAAATGGGTAAAAATGCAGGTTTTCGTGGGTACCGTAGGTTCTATTTACTATGGTCCTCGGTAATAAGCGGCGAACTTCTTCAATTAGTGAAATGAATCAAGTCTGATAGGCTCAAAAACAATGTACTCCGCAACATCAACCGAAAGCACGTAGTTTTATTAAAATCGAACCAGTAGAGCCGGAGGTACGGCAAAACCAATCGTCTGAACCGCAAAACGAAGAATCCGCGCACAAAAATGTTGTTTTAGCTGTAACTCCGGCCGTACTCGTTCGATTTCATCAAGAATAAGTACGCTCGGTTGCTGTTGAACAGTACATATTAATAGTTTTTGAGAATATCAGACTTGAAATAGTTTACGAACTGAAGAAATGAGCCGCCTAGATCCGCGCAAAAATGTGGTTTTTGCTGTAACTCCGGCTGTACTCGTTCGATTTTGTCAAGAGTAAGCACGTTCGGTTGCTGTTGAAGAGTACGTATTAATAGTTTTTGAGCCTATCAGACTTGAATTAGTTTACGAATTGAAGAAATTAGCCGCCTAGACGTTTTTTTCTCAACTAGCGTTGTTTTCTCAACTTATATATTCCAGTGTTACACGTCCATAACGAAAGTTCCAAACGTTTGGATACCGCGACAAAAACAATTCTGGGGTCTCTATGTTAGGGCGACATCGGCTTCACTGCAGGAAAACTCAGACAGACATATATATTGATAGAACCAACGACTGCGTGATGAACTATTGTGAACGGAGTACGATCCTTAGAGGTTTCAAGACTGGGGTGACCGTGATAAATGGCGGGTCTTTGCCAGGCGTATCATAAAGCAAAAACGGCCGCTGGTGTGCACAAACCAGACGACAAGATTTCTCGACCCGTCTCGAATGGCAAAACAAAACAGGTTTGAGAGAACAGTGTGGGACGTTGCCGGCAAGCTTTCATCTCCCAGGTCATGAATCCACCTGACATCTTCGAGGTCGTCATCAATCTTCGGTTATCTTGCCCGACACCAAGCGGTTTGGCCGTGGGTTGCTGAGTACATCGCCGAGATTGAATGTATATCGTCGGACAAGCTGTTTTCTTTTCAGGGTGTTGACAATTTCGAACGAGAGAAAACAAGTTGCGCCGCTTGCGAACGTTCGAACAAGAAAACAAAGACAACAACAACAACAAAACAACAACAACAACAACAGATGTGTTTTCCTTTTTTTGCCACAACGCCCGATTCCCCGGTGGCTTGATAGGTGGTCGATATGCCTACGAAGATCAGTTTCGTGGGTTCAGGTATCGCCGACTGCATACTCGTCAACACTCTTTTTCTTGGACAAAAATTGATTAAATAGCGGAAAGCGTGAAAACGTGAGTTAGCGTATTGGATGATAATCGACGAGCAGTGGGAATGCTGTAACACATGCGAAGGCACGTAGCTGGGGGGGGAGGAGACGACACCTGTGACCACGGCTTGTCCAGAAGAAGACAGCTGAAGGTAAAACCTCCTACGAGTTAAAAAGCAGAAAAATAGAAGTGATTATTGAAAAACAAAAAAAAACCCGGTACGGTAGTTACTTGAAAAAAAAAAAAACATAATACATCGCGTTCTCATTGTCACAGGTTTCTCGCATGGATTTTTTGCAGTCATGTTTCGTTCTCCAGATATATTTCAACCTTTTTTTCCAAATTAATGAGTGATTTTGACTTTCCCTGATGAGCACCCTGCCAAATTTCGCTTTTCAACTCCCAAAACTCTTGTAAAAAAATCTGCTCCCGTGAAAATAGGTCTCTCCCTTGGGTTGTCAATGAGCTCGATAGAGCACTCTAGTACTTGAGGAGGTAGTTTTTTTATACAACCAGTTTGCACCACTCGCAGAGGAAAATAAGTGTCACGGACGCCTTCAGTACGTTGATACTTGATACGATCGTATCAATCCGCTCTGTGTCCAAGTATTCGGTGTATTGGCCGACTTACGGCTAAAATACTAACTGTTGTATAGATTCTTCTATGAATGGTCGTTTCATATCCCTATGCATCAAGGACTCCCCGAGTAATAAAAACAATTTCCATTCTCGCGAACTGCAGCTCGCACGACCAAAATGCAGCCTTACCGATGTGTTATCCTTTTTGATGCTGCCACGTACGTACTTTTGGTGTTTTAAATGTCAGCGTACTCATTGATTGACGGCCCGAAGGTGAAATGATATGGTGTAGATGGGGCCGGCTCGAAAAAATACAATGTGTACAATTTGGGTGGCGTACGTAAGATAAACGGATTTGACCCTACCGGCGAAAAGCGAGCGAAAAACACCAACATTCAACATTTAACAAAGGAACAATCGATTCGGATACCTGGGTATGCGAGTGTCCTCCTCCGTGGTGAAGGTCTCCGGGTTGTATCCCATGAGGATCTCATTGTACTTGGTGCGGCGGATGACCCCCTTCCCGAAAAATGTAGCAGAAGGGAAGTACTCTCTTCTAGGCTTCGACATTTTCGAACCCATTTCGTGGGAAGAAATACTGATGGCCTCGTAAAAGGTATCTGCCCTAGATTCAATGTCAAAGGGAACGATTGCTGGCTGTATGATGTCAATATCACAGTTGCTATTCCCAAAGATTATGTCAGACTTGACAAAGAAATCACAACCCAAAACATTATCCCGATCCAGAATCACCAGGCGGTCATATTCCACCCGACCTTTGAAGTCATCGACATCAGTGTTGACATCGAAACAGCCACCGTTGTCAGGGAGGGAGTCTTTGAAAAGAGCCACACCCTCGTTGCCAGTGTGCCCATTCAACAGCATAATTAGATCCAGATATTGTCCGTATTTGTACAATATGGACCTAGTGCGACGCAAATACTTACACTCTACCCTATCCTCTAAATGGGACAAGTTCCAGTCCCTGACGGCGTTCATCTCCCCTAGGTACAGGTCTGCGTAAGGTGTGCCGCTGAGGATCAGATATACCGCATTGGCGTAAGACTTATTACTTTCCCATGACTTTTCTAGACTCACCAGGACGTTTTTCACGTCTGAGGAAAGTTTGCTCTTGAGGCAGTAAACAACAAGATACGGTTCAGTTCCGATCGATACAGGTGGGAAAATGCTACCCAAGCTTACGGATTTGGTCCGACACCTCCAAAGCTTAATCGCTCCGAACATTATGCATAAGTACTCTGCCGCAATGTCAGTGACTATAATATTTGCACATACGGTCGCTATCGAAAGAATTACCATCGGTACGAGAAACAGAGATATCGAAAACTCGACGCGCGCACCCCACGGAGACGCCAAGGACATGACCACCACTGATAGGTTCAGTAGGAAAATGCACGTCCAAGAGATGTTGTATACGGCATGTTTCATAGCCCCCGAGAACTTGGTAGCTGTCTTCGTGCTTCCGTACTGTAATCGATTCCGTAGATTCCAGTCTCACCGAATTGAGTTGGTGTGTGTCTTCCTCGCTGGTGCTACCTGTCCACGTCCAGCGCGCCTAGTGTCCGCACTGATTATTCAATCCTAGGGAGATAAAACTCCGTGGCCACAAACCTACGACACAGAGACACTTCACTGATATGCAGTAAATAGCAAGCACAGAAAACGACGCAATTTGTACGTTCTGAAACTACTGGCGCGACATACACATTATATAGAACATGGCCACACGCAGAAGGCCGGGTAGACAATCGCCGCGTTATCCTCTCATATTCGATTTCGACGTCCTTTGTTTCATGCCCTTTTTTTTTTCCTCGTCCGTGGGTATTTTTACTGATATCATGTAATGTCTCCCCTCGGATTCAGATTGGTGACCCGTACAGCGGGTCATACTCATGCGTATTTTATACGTGCTCATCGCGCTGTAGGTACACAAGATGTTTCCGTTCACTCTGTTTCATCACAATACTGAGGTACTACTGCTGTGTGACGTTTTTTTTGTGTGTAGTTTTCTTTCTTGGAGGCAATATTCCACTTCCAGGGAGTGATACAAGGTATGTGGTCGAAAACCCACGACACAACGATTCTAAAGTGTTGTAGGGCGGTACAAGAAAAGTAGACAATGCCATGTCATATCATCGTGTTGGATACGACAGACACGACATAAACATATTCTGGAAAAACAGATCGAAAAACTACAGACGCTAAAGAAAACAGATCAGAAAAGCGAAAAATAACAAATTTACTGTGGTGATGACTCAAAAGGGATACAACATGTAACTCAGTAAGCAGATTAGACAATGGAATTCCACGTCGTCAGAATGGATCTGACAGGCACACCGTACGTCATCGTTTTGTAGAATGCGTTAGAAGACAGAACAATCGATAGGGAAAAAGAAACAAAATCGAATGGAAAACACAAAAGGAAATGGGTGGTGCCCCAACGAAGGTGATGTGGCCCAACAGTAAGAAAAAAAAAAGGATAATGCTATTTGCGACACCGGTGTTGAAATTTCTTATTTTCGACACGGTGTCGTAAATAAGCGGCTTATTTGCGACGCCGCGCCACGTTCGCGGCAAATACCTCAGATTGGCTCGGCACTGCCAGAGATGTGTTGGCTTGGTACAGGGCCATCATTGAAGCCATCGTATGGCCGAAACGGGCCAGGACTTGAGGAGATACCTGGCCTCTTGGTACACCCGCAAAACGTTCAGATCGGTGTCGCAAATATGCCTTATTTGCGGCACCGCAACGTGGTTGCCGCACACGCTCCGGATCGGCAACGCACTACCAGCAGAGTCTCAGCATGGTGTAGGGCTACCATTGAAGCTGTCGTGTAGGCAAAACGGGCCAGTACTCGAGGAGATATGGGGTATCCTGGTACATCCCGCAGAAGAATCTTCTGGCTGGTGTCGCAAATAAGCCGTATTTGCGACACGCGTGTCCCAAATACCGTAATTGCGACACCGCGCCGTAGTTGCCTAACACGCTCAGGGTTGGCAACGCAATACCATTAGAGTCTCTGCATGGTGTAAGGCTACCATTGAAACTATCGTGTAGCCAAAACGGGCCAGTACTCGAGGAGATATGTGGTATCCTAGTACACGGTCAGAATATTCAACGTGTCTCTTCTACTACTGCTGCTGTGCTACACACAACAGAGTACAAACGCACAAACACGATAGGCTAAGAGTGCGAGAATGTTGATTGTACTCAGATACACGACATATAAGATCCATACGTAGATTGGGGAGTTCCACGCTGGAAAGGGATTCCGGCAGTAGGGTATTGGGATATCGGGGTAATGTGTGCCCACCAATGCCACTCGTCAGGTGGAACCCTCTACTGCATGTGAGGCGAGTCAACTCTACAGCGAGGATGTAATATAGGAGGAGTTCCGTGTCATGTCTGGAGTCAGCCAAGAGTTCCCATGCCAGCTGCGCCTATACCTTTAGGGATCAATCAACACACTAGTGGAATACTGGTGATCTTCTATTGGCAAGCGTAGCCCAAGCCAACCCAAAGAGGCGGGAACCAGCTTCCAGCATGTCTATGCTTTTTAGATGATGTGCTTCGTGAGGGAGCCAGCGCGTGTGTGTATTTTGAAGATGAGATCGAGGTCCTGGAGGAGAGGACGTGTGTGAGAAGAAGACTAAGGAGATGCCGCACCAGGAGAGCACCAGCGATCCCAGCGGGGCCAAGTTTGAGCCCGACCTGGTAGAATCGCATGGCACTGGTAGCGAAGGCGCTGGAGAGTAGTAGTTGCAGGGACAGCAGCAGCTCCAGCAGCACCGTCAGCAACGTCGGCAGTCAGAGGATTGCAGCACTTTTGTTGCGACGATGAAGCGCATGCAGTAAGCACCGTTACCGCCGCCGTCGTGTCGACCGCCGCGTAACCGTCGCTGCGGCAACACCCCGGGATAGCCAGGCATCTGCCTGAACCTGTGGGTTCGCTGCGCGCTGGCGACATAAATGTAGAACGTATATTTTTATATGAAAGAGAGAGTTTGGCCGGCAGGAGCCGGGAGGGACGGTGGAGACGTGGAGACCGCGTGAGCGACTCTGAAAGCGTTCTGGCAGAATCCGCCTGTACTGCTGAAGCACCACGCCCGCAGGTGGTTGATGGGGGGGACGTTGCCCCCGAGGAAGGATTCGAGGGAGAGCGTGAAGATGGGCGCAGGGGGAGGAGTCTCCATCATCATCTGTTCGGGATGCGGTGCCCCAAGAGAGAGGAGGAAAGAGAAGGAATCGAGGCGCCACCGGCAAGGACTTACGTCCGCACCAGGCACGTTTGGCTTTGTTGATTGACTGCTGTGGTGATTTTCGTTTCTAATTTGATTGTATATCGATTTGAGAGTAGGAGAGAATCTGCGAACATTGGAGATTCAGATTTATTTGGGAATACTGGAAATGAAATGAGAAGAACAGACGTTTAGCTAGCTTCCCTCACTGAAGTTTTTCTGTAGACGCACTGCTGTAGGACAATGACGTCTGTCTGTTTTACGGTTGACTGGTCGAGGGCTCTGGTTGAGCATCGACACGAGTACAGCAGGAAGAGGTGTATGTGATGAACCGTTGTGCCCAACTACAGCAACACGTCTGTTTGCGGCATTTCACATAATTACATCTTTGTATGCGGGTATCTCGTTTTTGAGTTTTTGGGTTGGTGTGTAGCACGACCCGCGCCACTTGTCAGGTGCTAAAGCCAAGATATTTGCGGACGGAGTAATATACTATACGAGTACAGCAGCAGCAGAAGTAGTATGGTACTGTGAGCTGAGACGAAAACGGTTTTCTTGGCACTGCTGTATATGTTCATCGAGTATGTACTGCAGCATATATAGTGGTCGAGGAATACATGGGGTTGATGTGGGACCATATATTCTCGTTGACAGATATTCTCGTTGACGAGTAGCTGTTTACTTGCAGTAGCATTTGAGAAGTAAACTATACCAAAGAGGAGCTTGCAAGCAGTGCATATGCAGACCTAATCGCTCGAATGCACGTCCCATCCCTTCTGTATGCCGGGTCAATGCTGCGGAAGCGACGTTTGATTTCACCCAGGAGGAATAGATGGATGACCCGAGCTGCGGTGACGCCATGAGACCGAACGGAGAGGCAGCCGCGGCGGAGGCAACAGCAGTAGTGTTCGGGGCATCGGGGTGATTCGTACTGAAATGTGGTTGCCTTTGAATCTGGATGAATATTTTCATTGCTTGTATTTTGGGATTGTTTTTCTGGTGTATTTGGAGTCCGCGAGAGTTAATGGAGTTTTCGAGTAGTTTCAATATCAAATAAAATTCAAGTGAAGGAGTGTATGCTATCTTGCATTACCGTCGCGATCTGTGTATCTATGGCGGGGGTAGGGGACAAGGGGAGACCCTTGTCCGGGGGAACGGGGTTCCTTGCGATCTCTGGCATTTATTTTCTTGGCTTAATTTTTATTTTGATGAGTAGGACTACTGTGATATTTTATATGATTTGCATTAATTCCTCATGAAATAGAGGGAGATTTTTTTGGATAAGGTTGAAGAGAGACTATGAAGCGCCTGGGGGCGTGTGCGGTCCATAGGAAATGTTTTGCGATTTGGAAGGTTTGGGTAGTATTTCGGGAATTGAGAGTTTGATTTTTTTGGTTCTTGGAAATTTGTGCTTTTGTTCAAAGTCAGTACTGACTGAGTGGTCTGGCAGGTAGTGCTATATAATTCCCTAGGGTGGGTCGGAAGTTGAAGTCTCGCCGAATTCGTAAGTTGATCTTTTCGAGCGTGCGCGCTGGAGACAATACGAATGATTATGATAGTGTGCCCGTAGACACCAGTAGCGTTTGGCGAGGGAAGGGCCCCGGAGATCACTGTACTAAGTCCACGAGATTCCACTGAATATCTTTTGACCAATTCCGCGGAAAATGCCGTTTTACCTGACTGAATCCGAGAAGAATGCCGTTTTGCCTGGCATTGGATTTCGAGAGTTTTATGTGTTTGCAACAGAGAGGCTGGGGAATTGAGCATTTGAATACTGATTTTGAGGGTTTGAGTGTTGATTCAAGAATTTGATTTTTGGGTTACAGATTGGATTTTTGACTTTCTGAGTTTGATTCAAGTTGATCTTTTTATTGAGATGTATCAGCCCTGCGATGTCGTACATTTTCATGTACAGAGCTGAGGGGAATGTTGCTCATGCACAGGAGCAGGGGGGATATGAGTATGGTCGTGTATATTGAGTAGGGGGGATGTTGATTGTACTCAGATACACGACATATAAGATCCATAGGTAGATTGGGGAGTTCCACGCTGGAAAGGGATTCCGGCAGTAGGGTATTGGGATATCGGGGTAATGTGTGCCCACCAATGCCACTCGTCAGGTGGAACCCTCTACTGCATGTGAGGCGAGTCAACTCTACAGCGAGGATGTAATATAAGAGGAGTTCCGTGTCATGTCTGGAGTCAGCCACGCGTTCCCATGCCAGCTGCGCCTATACCTTTAGGGATCAATCAACAGAGAAGTACATAACCCTCAGACTGCCTCGCCGACCAGGGCATCCGAAATAATCGGAAATTGACTGAGTAGCTGGACAAGGAGACTACGCATGATTTGAGGGTGGTAGGTCAGTGCGCACAATCTGCTGGCGTTGCGAGATGTTGGTTAGTCTTCCATAATGGTTGGGGTTCTCTCCGCAAATATTCTGCCTAAACTCATGGAAAAACCTCCAACCAGCGCAGCAGTGTGTACCGCATACAACAGCACAGTGGGAACTCTACACAATACTGCAGGCCATCGAAGGACACCTTCCAGGCAGCCTACGAACTCCACGACCTTCTACACGCGTTACACACACCGATTTCTTCGTCACCATGAACATGGCGGCTAACCCTGAGATCTGCTGTGGGTTTCTATGGTGTGTTTCACAACCGTTACACATCGGGAATCCGTTTGCAAACTACTTGCTACGCATGTGCCCTAAGTTAGACTATTAATAGTATTAATAGTGCATGTCAATACTACAGCAGTGCGGATACTGTGGACTGCTGTTGGTGCAACAACAAGCAGGATAATGTGTCGGAAAGAACGCGTACAACGAACATGACGCATAGCTAGACAAGCTGCAGCATGGCCGCTCTCTGTGCATCTATGGGGTGTGTTCGTTGCCTTAACTAATCAGACAAAAACTGTGCACAGCGTTTCTAAAGTTTGTTCAGTCCTGTGCGGCAGAACGATAGGCGTTGGTAAACGCCTGAGGGACAGGCCGCTTTTTCACGGCTGTTTAAGGTTTATTAAACAACCACATTGGTGGGTGATGATGGTTGCACGGAACGAACGCCGATTTTACTACGGTACTGTGATACTGCTGTAGATGACATACACCCACCTATTTCGATAGCATCCACAGACAAGTACAAAAACTACATACAGAGCGCAGCCTGCACAAACTTATGTGCCCTTCATTTGTGCCCATGTTAATAGACGCGTAAACAAAACACCCGGCGCTTTGAACGATACCAGCGCTCTCAATTATTATAGCACGTACGACTTATTAGAACACGGCGCGGCAATGTAACAAGTTAATTTCAAATCCATTGATTCACGATGGCGTGGCTAACGATCGATGTACTCGTCGACACATGCTGTACAGTGGTATAGTCCGAGCTCATGCTATATATAAGCCACCGTGGTTGTCCTGGTCTAAACGGGGCGCGCGCGACGAACGTCGTTCGATGTCGTCAAATGCGGCTTTACGACACCAGTCTGACTATTCTGACAGTGCACCAGGATGATGACCAGGATACCACACACAGCAGTATCTACTGCTGTAATATCCCGTTCTAGATACACGCGAAATAGGTCTTATTTGCGACACTGGCCTGGGTGTTCTAGGATACCCTATATCTCCTCGAGTATTGGCCCGTTTGCGCTACACGATAGCTTCAATGGTAGCCTTACACCATGCAGAGACTCTAATGGTATATACATAGTACGTCGTTGATGCGGAGCGTGTGCGGCAACCACGTTGCGGTGTCGCAATTACGGTATTTTGTGACAGCCAGAATGAAGGTTCTACGGGTGTTGTACCAGGATACCCCATACGTCCTCGAGTACTGGCCCGTTTTGGCTACACGATGGCCTCAATGATAGCCTATGCCACGCTGAGACTCTACTGATAGCGCTTTGCCGATCCGGAGCGTGTGCGGCAACCACGTCGCGGTGTCGCAAATAAGTTATTTGCGACACGCGTGTCGCAAATCAGGCTTATTTGCGACACCGATCTGAACTTTTTGCGGGTGTACCAACAGGCCAGATATCGCCTCGAGTCCTGGCCCGGTTCGGCAATGCGATAGCTTCAATGATGGCCCTGCACCATGCCAGCACGTCCCTGGCGGTGTGGAGCCAATCTGAGGTATGTGCCGCGAACGTGGCGCGGTGTCGCAAATAAGAAAAAACGACACCGGTGTCGCAAATAGCATTACCCTTTATCAAAAGAAAAACAGTGCCACATCATATAAACCAGGCATTGTCATGAACTCATCGTCCGGGCCGGGCCGGCGCGGGCCGTGCTGGTCTGGGAATTGTCGTGGGCCGGACCGGGCCGGGCTGACGAAATGAAAAACAACAATGTTCCGGACTGGGCCGGGCCGGCCCGAAATGGTTTTCAATGTAATGGACCGGCCGGGCCTCGGCCCATGCGCTGATTATCTGGTGGGCCGGACCTAGCCGCGGTGCGTGAGATATTGGCTTTACGTTGGCAGCTCCGCCTTGCCCATGTGGTGGCCCACTAGCATCGGCGGGCCGGCCCAGGTCGCAGCCCAAAACATGTGGTGTACTCCGGCTACTACAATTACGACGTTCCTCCTGCCCATGAAGTGACCCGGGTGTTTTTACCGACCGGCCCGGGCTGCGGCCCATGACATGTGGTGTACCAATGCCGCATCCATCGGTCTCGGATTCTAGTGCAGCAAATTTGTATGGGTACGAGGTATATGTGAATCGTGGCTAGCTAGTAGTGGGCCAGAAGCAGATGGACCATGGTATTCAAAAAATAAAAAGGAAAGCTAAGAACTAAACGTATTAAAAAAACAAACGCGGAAGCGCATACGCGAGCGAGATTTTTGTACGGGACAGCACAAAGGTTAACAGGTGGTCCAGCACGACGAAGACCCAGGCCGGCCATTTAGTTTGAGAGGTGCCGGCCCGTGAAGAGCCCGGGTTTCAAGGGCCTCACTGCCAATGTCATGGACCAGACCGGGCCTGGCCGGGGATTCTGAGAATTTGATGGGCCGGCTCAGACCACGGCAAACCAAGTGAGGAAAAGATGGACCCGCCTGGCCAGGCCCAACCCCGAGGCGGTCCATTTGCACCGGCACATGAGGTGCCCTAGTACAACACAGTAAGCCTAAGAACGATGTTAGCAAATGACAAGAAAGCCGAAGTACAGCAAAGTTTGTTTCATGCAACGGTAGCAGTTTGTACAAGTAGCATAGTATAGTTATGCCTATCAGACCGTCTGGCACCTTGCTGCCCTGTCTACAGTCTCTTTTTTGCCTTCGTCAACCACGGTGTTCCTACGGCTATTCCCTCCTCGCCACCCATACCCCATCTAGCGGATGTGCGCGGGACCCTACTCATATTCGCTTCATCTTCGTGCCAAAACCACGCGACACAGAACAAATGAAAAAAAAAACACACACAGAAACATGTAATTGATGAAGTATGAAACCGACGGCGACCGAAACCATATATTTCGACAACTCATGTCGAATTTTGAACTTCGACCCTGCCGACGGGAGGGAGCGGAAGTGCCTGGAACCGTCCCCTCTCGGTACGCCTCATTGATTTCTACACAAGACTGACACCAGGGAGTATAAGAGCGCCGCCCCGTCCCTGGTAAACACAATAATAATGAGAAGATGGAAGAGAGACGCCCCCCTCCGGCTTGATACAAGGGCAACCAGGGGGCGGTAGAGAGTCCCCCTCCTCCTGATTTATCGAAAGGGATGCGTGGTCAATAGTCAAATGACTAGGGCAAGCAACACATGAGTACACCCTCCTTGAATGATACAAAAAAAACAGGGGATGGCAGAGCCCCCCTCCCTCCCCCCCTGTATTATATTCCTGGTACATATTTAGGTTGGACTGGCGTCGGTTGGCGACGACGCTGTAAAAACGCCTCTTACTGCTTGAGCTAGACAGCCAGGGTATCGTTTTTTATTTTTATCTTTGTCGATTGCCACTGCTGGCGGTCGAGTTTGATCATTTTGCTGCGGGGAGAACCTTTACTCCGCACGAGCGGGATGATCGTGACACGCAGTAAGTATATGGTGAGACACCCACGAGGCCGTTACATAGTAAACCCATTGCTATCTCTGGAAGTGGCCACACCAGAAACTAAATCCATTCATTGGTGCTGTCATCCATATGCAAGAAAATCCACCTGAAAAGCCGTTCTTAGCAGGATGCAGCTCACCCTCCATGCGACTCGCTCAACACCTCACGGTGCTTCGCGCTTGGTGCAATCAATGTCTGCCTGGTTGGTGAGATACCGACGCGTTTCGTCCCGGTATTGTAGGTCTATGGTCATACCCCTACGGCCATGCATGACAACGAGTACACCCCCCCCGCCTAGGACAAGACAATCCACAATACTATGACACTACTATGCGGTGGCAACATATAGATCATAACTGCGTGTTTCCGCCGACTGCGGCAGCAGCGAGTGGTATCAAGGAGCTATGGGGTTGCTCGAAGGTGATTCAAAATGCCTCGAAGAGATGTGGGATCATAAGGGTTGGGTGGACAAGCACTGCTCAAAGAAGGTCGCTTACTCTGAATGAAAAGAACATGTCAGGTAGCATGTACACTATGCCCCTCCAATCACACGACGACGTTGGACCCAATCAAGCAGCAAAACAGAAAACGTTTAGTCATGGCTGTACGTTGCGACGGTACACGTATTTGCCCGTACCTCAAGTCCGCCGTGCGTTTGCTCAATTAATTTTCGCCCCCTTACCCGGTAGTAAGAGCATCCTCGCAAAGTGGAAACCCATTGGATACAATCAGTAGTGGACAAAGCATGATAGTAGAGATTCCTAGGTAGCTGATGAGGCACTCTAATTGGCTAGGGGTATGTTTTACGCGGCTAAATCAACTTTCGAGTGTTTCCCAGCCACAGCATCCCGAGTCATCCCGAGTGAACCTAAAGTCTTCCATAGCTCAGCATCCACGCTGGCCGAGCCAATTTAGAGTCTTAACAGGCACCGCATCCCAGCACTGACCACTGGCATAAGGTTCGGGTTCGGGTTCGGGTTAGGGTTCGGGTCGGAGGGTCGGCTTCAGGCGTCCAACACAAAACCCCTATTAAGATCTACGATCGAGGTCTGTCCACCTCTCGATACAATAAAGGAAACGCGTGTCAACACTCTTTGTCAGCGAATCGATGCGCAATACCTACTATAGTACGTCGACAATCGATCATGAACGATCTCTAAGTTACAAGTGCTTCAACATATTTTCTGCTACGATACCAGGATGGTAGAGGTTCAGCATCATCAATCACATTCGTTAGTTAGTTCAATTCTTGTTCATGAGCTACAGCCGCGGGGGGACGTGGAGCAAAGCATTTTGCAAGATCATACCTATCACACGTCCGTAGCGAGTCATTCAAAGGAGGACTGCATCATTGGTATTATGTCGGCGAGTATTCGGGTCTCATCTTTATTACGGGGGACCATAGTAAATAGGACCTGCGGTACACATCGAAACTAATATTTTTCTTTTTTGGGTAACATTATTTGTTCCTTACTATCATGGTCCCCCGTAATAGCGCCTTCCATACTTGAAGAAATGTTATTCCACAGTAAGGTGATACCCTATTATATGTTGATGTTTATAAACACAATAGGAGCTGCACGTTGTCAGAGGACGGATGGAATACTACTAATATGTACAGTACGAGTAGCACGTCGTATCCCTTTCATGAGATCATCGCATTCATGAAGTATCACAAGCGAGAACACGATGCACGCCTTTTTTTTTTCGATTAACTTGTTGTTTTGACTGACTTGTCATGGATCAATCGGAAAACTCGGGGATGATAATATATTTACCCCCGATTTTCACCATCACAGCCGTACCTTATTAGAAAAGCTGATTTCCCGTAAATTTCGTTAAATATTTCTGGAAATATGCCGTAACGTGCTGTACATCCCTGCTATATGTAGCTAGCTGTTGATTGTACTCAGAAACACGTCATCTAAGATCCATCGCAGATTGAGGAGTTCCATGCTGGAAAGTGATTCTGTGGTAGCAGGGTACTGAGATATCGGGGTAATGTGTGCCCAGCGATGCCATTCGTTAGATGTGGCTCCGAATGACGCGAGTCGACTTTACAGCTCGGATGTAATATAAGAGGAGTTCCGTGTTAGTATCTGGAGCCAATCACGCGTTCCAGTGCTATCTGTGCCTATACTCTTTAATTTTTTAAATCAATCGACACACTAGTGGAAGCCGGTGATCTTCTATTGGCAAGCGTAGCCCAGGAATACCTGGAGGAGTGGGAAATTGCTTCCGGCATGTCTATTCTTAGACTGTGTTCCCATTGACAGTCAGGGAGCGAGCGTGTGAATTTAGAAGATGCGATCGAGGTGCTGGAGGAAAGGACGCGAGAGAAGAGGCAGGAGATGCCGCACCAGAGGCAACAGCGATTCCTGCAGGGCCAAGTTTGAGCCAGACTTGGTAGATTCACTTAGCACTGGTGGCGGAGGCTCTGGAGAGTAGCAGTTGCAGGGGCAGCAGCTGCTCCAGCACCACAGTCAGCAACATCAGCAGTCAAAGGATTGCTACACTTGTTCCGACGATGAAACGCATGCAGAAACCACCGTTACCGCCGCCGTTCACCACCGCCGCCGCAACCTCCGTCTTCGGTGCCGCCGCTGCCGCCGCCGTCGTCTCGACCTCTGCGTAACCGTCGCTGCTGCAACACCCCGGGATAGTCAGGCATCTGCCTGAATCTGTGGGTTCGCTTTGTGCTGGCAACGTAGAAGAAGAAAGTAAGAATATAAGAGAGCATGAAAGAGGGAGTTTGGCCGGCAGGAGCCGGGGGGGAAGGTGGAGACCGCGGGGGCGACGCTGAAAGTGTTTTGGCATATTCGTTTGCCTGGACTGCTGAAGCACCACACCCGCAGGTGGTTTATGGGGGGGGCGTTGTACCCGAGGAAGTAGGCGAGGGAGCAAGTCAGGATGGGCGCAGGGGGGGGAGTTTGCATCGCCTGTTGAGGATCAGCGCACGGGTGCGACAGGATGCGCTGCCCTAAGAGAGAGAGGATGAAAGAGAAGGGACCGAGGCGCCACCAGCAAAGACTTATGTCCGCATCAGGTACGTATTACATCGTTGGTTGATTGCTGTGGTGATTTCCGTTTTTAGATTATCGATTGTATATCGAGTGGAGAATGATCGATAATCTCCGAACATTGGAGATTGGGAGTTGAGAATGTTGGAATTTGGAATATAACACGGACGTTTTTTTTTTTTTTTTTTTTTTTTTTTAACTCATCACTTTCACTTTCGAGCCTAATTCGTAAGAGGTTTTACCCTCGACGACCTTCTGGACAAGCCGTGGTCACAGGTGTCTTCCCTTCTCCCCCCCGGTACGTGCCTTTATTTTTTATCGCGCATAGGGTTCAGCATTCTCACTGCTCGTCGATTTCATCGAATGTAGCTAACTCACGCTCTCGCGCTTTCGGCTAGTCAATCTATTTTTTTGCAAGAAAATGCCCCTACGAGCATGCATGCACACGGTGAGACTTGAACCCACGAAATTGATCTTGATAGGCACGCGGACCACTTACCAATCGTATACGTATACGTATATAGCTTCCCTCAATGAAGTTATCCTGTAGACGCACTGCCGGACAATGACGTCTGTCTCGTTTATGGTTGACTGGTAGAGCACGAGTAGGTTTAGCAATCTGGAAGAAGGGATCTTTAGGGGGTAGGTTAGGGTTAGGGTTAGGGTTAGAGTCAGGAGTTGGGTTAGGTCTTCGCCCGTACCTTGATCCCACAGAAACATGGGAAATAAAATACCTGAACAGCCTACCAACCTAAAGAACCCTTCTCCTAGATTGCTAAGGGACCTCCGCGGCGGAGGCGATATCGAGTAGTGTTTCGGGCATTGAGGTGGTTATTATTGAAATGTTGTTGCCTGTGAATCTGGATAACTATTTTCCTTTTTTTGTGTTTTTTAATTTTGGTTTCTGGTCGATTTAGATCGCGCCGAGAGTTTTAGTTTTTTTTTATCAGTTATAACGTCGAATACAACTTCAGTGAAAACAGATGTATGCTCTCTCGCACTACCGTCCGTCGCGACCTGTGTATCTATGGTGGGATTAGGGGACAAGGGGAGATTCTTGTCGGAGGAACGGGGTTCCTTGCGATCTCTAGCGTTATTTTTTCTTGGCTTAATTTTTTTTTGATGAGAATGAATACTGTGATTTTTTCCATAATGTGCATAATTTCCCATAAAATCGAGGGGAAAGTTTTTGATGGGGCAGGAGAAAGACTGTGAAGCGGCTGGGGGCGTGTGCGCTCCATACTATATCAATGTTTTCTGACTTGGAAGGTTTGGGTAGTACTTGGGAAATTGAGAGTTTGATCTTTTTTGTTCTTAATAATTTGTGTTTTTGTTCTTCATGGTCACCGCTGACTCTGAGTGGTCTAGCAGGTAGTGCTATGTAACTCCCAACGGTGGGTCGAGCGTTCAAATCTCGCCGAATTCTGATTTTGTTGTTTTCGAGCGTGCGCGCTGGAGACAACACAAAACATTACGATAGTGTTTCTCTAGACACCAGTAGCGTTTGGCGAGAGGACGGCCCCGTAGATCAGTGTTCCTACGTCGACGATATTCCACGAATACCCTTGAACCATGTCCGCGGAAAATGTCGTGTTACCTGACTGAATCCGAAAAGAATGCCGTTATATCTGGCATTGGATTGCTGATCTAGTCGCCACGGATGCAGTCAGCCCTCTTGGGCGAGTCCGCAAAATGTTCAGGTCTCTCTGAGGTGTATGCCTGAACCCCTCGAACCGCGTTGATCAGATTTCTGTTAGCGGGGGTTTTGCTCGTGACGCCCCCCATATTCTTCTCGAGGCAGTCGACTGACAATGCACTCGAACAATTTTGTAGTCCTCCACAGAAGCTCCAGTTAACGATGACAATTCACAGCACACACAGCAGCTATAACGGAGGTCCATAGTTTATGGGACCTATGGTATACACAAAAACCTATATATTTACCTATTTTTACTATCAATATTTGGTCCTATGTACTATGGTCCCCCGTAATAGGGGTCCTAGGAGTGTACTAGTATTCGAGACTTGCCTCGTGACTAGCTAGCTCTGCAGCCCACCCCTGAAATCGAAGGCTTAATAACCTGATGATGATTATCCTTGCACGTGGCAGAGACAAAAACTCGATCGAAATTGATAGAGTGGTACAGCATGAGTTACTAGCTCCGCAGAGCTGAGCATAGAGACGGTCCTAGCTGTAGTGTTATGTTGATTGAGCTCTAGAGGTATAGACAGACGTAGCTGGCACGAGAACGCGTAGATGACTCCAGACAGTAACACATAATTCCTCTTCTATCATACCTGAGTTGTCGAGTCGACTGCCTCGTATGGAGTTCCACTACGTGTGACATCGGTAGGCAAACAGATACTTCGATATCCCGATACCCCACTACCAGAAATCCTCTCCAGCATGGGACTCCACAATCTACGATGGATCTTGTGTGCCGTGTTTCTGGATACAATCAGCACCCCCGCCCCTCCTGCTCACAAGTGTCGTCCCTTCTACCTCCCGGTACGTGCCATTAATGTTTTTTGTCGTGCATAGGGTTCAGCATTCCCATTGCTGTTCGTCGATTTTCATCGACTGTAACTAACTCACGCTCTTGCACTTTCCGCTAATTTTTTTTTTATGCACGAAAAAGTCACGACGAGCATGCACTCGTTGAAACTCGAACCCACGAATTGACCTTGATAGGCTCGTGGAACGAGGTCTCATTACAATCTGGGAGGCTGGATCTTTAGGTTGGTAGGCTGTTCAGGTACTTTGGTTCCTGTTGGGATCAAGGTACGGGCGAGGACCCAACCCAATCCCTCCTATAACCTTAGCCCTAACCCCATTCCTAACTCTGACCCCAAACCGTAGCTAAAACGGCTATACTTGACCATAAAAGCGGCTGCGCCGTGTTTGCATCCAACGAGGAACAGTCTCAATTGCGGACAACGTTCGAGAAGTGCAGACCACGCTAGGCAATTTTCAAGTCAAAAACACCCCTATAGACCCTACCTCCCAGATTTCAAAACCTACTCCGTGGAACACCTACCAAGACACCGGGGACGCTTTACCCGAGATTGCACGGCTGATACACCTCAATTTCGTGCCTAGCACCAGAAGGACGCCCTGCACCTCGAGGGCTCGGGAAGCGCGCTTCTCGACTCGGCCAACTTTCGCCAGACGTGAAGTTGTCTGCTTACCCCCTATCCTGTGCGTAGGCATGTCACGATCCTCTGGTACCTCTTCGAGTGCATCACGGACAGCCCGACAGCCCGTGTTCAGGTTGCTTGCCTCATCCTGACCCTAGATCATATTATTTGTAGACACATGATCTATCACCGAGGCCCCTTGACCCTACAACATGAATTGATTCTTCGTAAACACTTTCTTCTCGATACCGCGAAGGTATTCAAGATAAAAGGGAAAAAATAATCAAATTATTATTATTTCAAACCTGAAACATGCCATGAATCGGATCTGAAGGCTTGACAAAAATAAAAGGAAAAGTGTAGTATCCATTATGGATTTCTTCACTAAACATTAACCGACGTTTAATCAATCAAACGACGAAACCTCTGAATGGTGCAATACACCTGGTATAGGTTCCAGAGGTACAATCGGTAGGAACGCATGAAAAGCGAATGAACCAAGCAGGAACTGCTCTTCGAG
Source organism: Macrocystis pyrifera (assembly GCA_031763025.1). Lineage (NCBI taxonomy): Eukaryota > Phaeophyceae > Laminariales > Laminariaceae > Macrocystis > Macrocystis pyrifera. The sequence continues at coordinate 754,714 of JASSKH010000012.1, forward strand.
CCGGTCTCAGTATCGGACCCTGTAACCTCGAAGTTCTCGAGGATAAATTCATTGGTGTGATATGTGAAGGTTAGGGCTAGCGTGTGATATGTAAAAACGAAAAATGTGTGTACGGCAAGCTGTGTGATATTTATTACTACTTTGTACCAAATGGCCGTTTTTTCCGGAATAAATAGTTCACTTTTCTCGTTTGACCGCGGGTCTGTTCTCGTGCTTCCTGCTGCGGGGCCCGCAGGGAGGCGGCGTGGACAGTACGGCGCAAGCGTTGGCTCCGTCCAGGCTACGTGGCACATGCTATAGGTGGTCAAAGTCACGTGACCAGCAAACAGCTCAGGGGATGGGGTCCCACTTCCGAGAAGCCATCAAGGGACATGGAAACCTACCGGATCTTCGTATTTGTAACTGCAAAGATTTTGCACGCCTCGTTTTTTGCTGCTACTGCAACAACAGCACACAGCAGTGCTGCTCGAGCTCGTGCTGCTCGTGCTGCAGCAGTAAAACAACAGCAACAACATGCGCACGAGTGTTGCTCGAGTGACGCTGGGTGTTGCTGCTCTGCTGCTGAGTGCTCGTGTGCCCGTTGCTGCTTGGTCACGTCGTGCTCGTGTTCGTCTCGTGCTCGTTGCGCTTGAGCAATCGAGTGATAGTGGTCCCGCGTGTTTTTTTTTGCGTTGCAAAAGGCAAGGAAATCTACTCATGCTCGTGCGCTCTAATGCTGCTATAGCAGTACGCAGCAGAAGAAGACCAGCAACAACACCAGGCGTAAGAGTGCTGCTCGAATCGAGTGTTGCTCGAGTGTCGATGAGTGATGCTGCTGCTGCTGCTGCTGAGTGCTCGTGACTGCTTAGCCGCCAGACGTCAGAAAAAAGGCTGTGCCCACCACGTACATACCTGGTAGCATTTTTTTAGTACCCTGGTATCTCGGTGCGATTCATCATTTATCGGATCTTTGTACCACACATTGCGTTGCGTGTAATAGCCGAGTGTTGTACAATGTGCCCGTGTCACACGGTTCGCTTATCATTATGCTACTACTCCTGTTGTTGCTGCCGCTACTGATACACACAATCACGGTATAGCTGCTACTATTGTTGGCACAGGTTGATTTTAATTGCTGCCACCCGTATTTTATTTGCGCCCGTGTCACGCGGATGCTTATCTTGCTACTCCTCTTGTTGCTGCCGCTGCTGCTGCACACGGCTGCGCATAATCACGGTATTATAGCTGCTACTAAGTACTACCGTTGCTGCTGGTGCCTTATCTTGCTGCTACCCAAATACTTTTTTTTTTTGCCCGTGTTACACGGTGGCTTATCTTGGGGCTCTTGCCGATGACGCTGCTACTGAACACTGTCACGGTGTAGCTACTGCTGTTGTAACTGGCGCAGGTTGCTTTCCTCGCTTCTGCTCTTATTTTTTTGTGTCCGTGCGACGGATGGTTTCATCACAACCTGACTATTTCCTGTACCAGTATATTTTGTACCGGGTGTCAATTGCGTTACGCGTTTATAGGGTTGTCCGTAAACTCATTTTCGAGCTTGATTTGTTTTTGTGCGCTGGTGAAACATGTGCAGTTCATACAGATTAAACAGATCCCACCCGGTGAAGATGTACAGATCACGCAGACCGAGACCCCACTCAGGTACAAACCTGCCAAATATTACAAAACCTGCAGATCATACAGATCATACAGATCCTGCAGATCATGCAAACCCACCGATAAACATGTGCAGATCATGCAGATCGTACATACCCCGTTCCGGTCAAGATGAACATAGCATATAGATCACACATATTCCACTCAGGTAGATCATACAGATCATGCAGGTCACACATATGTACAAATCACACAAACTTAGTTCCCACTCAGTACCGCAAACCGACCCCATTCCATCTAAATACGATGTAAACAATGATGAAGTATCCAGATTTACAAATCCTGCAGATGATACAGAAATCCTGCAAGTTCCCACTCAGGTACGCACGTGTGAATATCTACCGCATCATACAAATACCACCCGGTAAATATGTACAGATTACACACATCAACATTCCCCTCAGGTACACACCTGCGAAATATTACAGATCTTGCAGATCATGCAATTCTTCCAGGTCATGCAAACCCACCAATAAACATGTGCAGATCATGCAGGTCATACAGACCCCATCCCGGTCAAGATGAACAGATCATACAGATCACACAGATTCCACTCAGGTAGAACATACAGATCTTGCAGATCACACACGTGTACATACCGTACATATCCTGCAGATTACACATAGGTACAGACCACACAGATCAAGTACTCGCACAGGTAAAAACGTGTGAAATATCTTCCTCACACGGACCCCATCTCGCCTAACCATAATGGAAACAAGTGTAAGTATTCAGATTTTACAAATCTTTCAGATAGTAAAGTAATCCTGCAAGTTCCCACTCGGGTACACACGTGTGAAATATCTACCTCATACAGACCTCATTCCGGCTAAACATGCTGAAAGCAAGTGTGAAGTATCCAGACTTTTTTTGATTCTCCAAATCATACAGAAGTTTTGCAGATCATACAGATCCTGAATATCGTACAGACCGCATCCCGGTTGAGATATACAAATCATGCAGATCATGCAGATTCCTCTCAGGTAGACCATACATATCTTGCTGATAATACATACTCTGAAGATCATACCTATCCTGCAGATCTTACAGATCCCACTCGGTAAAGATGTACAGATTACATGTGTCCCACTCAGGTATACACCCGTGAAATATCTACCTCATACTGACCTCATCCTATTTAAAAATGCTGTAAACAAGTTTGAAGTGTCTAGATTTACCCTTCTTTCAGATCATACAGAAATACCGCAGACCATACAGATCCTGCGGATCACACAGATCCTGCAGATCATGCAAACCCACCGATAAAATTGTGCATATCATGCAGATCGTACATACCCGATCCCGGTGTACAGATCATACAGATCACACAGAATACACTCAGGTAGATCATACGAATACTGCAGATTATATAGATCTGGAAGATCAATGGCACCCACCGATAAACACGTGCAGATCATGCAGGTGGTACAGACCCTACCTCGCTCAACATGTACAGATCAGGCACATCGGACAGATCTCATCCCGGTCGAAATATACTGATTATATAGATCACGCAGATTCTACACTCAGGTACATATGTATGAAAATTGAACCACACAGATCCCCTTCAGGCTAAACATGTGTGTGTCATCGAGATCAACCTGATCAACCCGGCACACAAGTGCAAATGATACGGAACGTACACGTCTCCCCAGGCAAACTAGTTGGAGTGTGTAGATTATAGATCCTCCGTTTTTTTTTTTTTTTAGCGCCCCGGAGAGCGAGTCCTTCAGATCATGCAGAGGCCGCACTTTCATGGTCTTAGCTCCTATGGGAAATTAAACTCATTGGAGCGAAGCGACCAAACAAAACGCGATGTGTACAGGCTCCCAATATTTTACGAGTATCTAATTGTAATAGTTGTGTTTTTGCATTACCGATTGCGAGAGCTATACGTTACCGATTTCCACATCCCTGGTATCTGCAGAAGCAAGCCATCCGCAGCTAACGCAAGCCATCTCGAGTTGCGCTCGCATTTGCCGTGGTGCTGGTGTGTTTTGAGTGCAGCAGGATTTAGTGTTGTTACCGTTTTTCTTTTTTTTTTTCTTACGAGCGCACAAGGCCTACACACCGCATGTGCAGCCTTGCCTAATGTATCTCTATATTAGTGCTGCAAGACTTGCGTACAATGAAGCTTTGGGGACCATTCATACCCGCACACAACAGAGATGCGGTGCACCCTCTCTTTCTTAGTTCGCTCTGCCTGTATAGATAGGTCTTCTTCCCTTTCTTCTTGGAGTTCTGAATTGGTCGACAACATCTCGAGGAAACTCACCGTGAGTGAGCAGATTTGCCGATAGAGTGAAAAGAAGAAGTATAAACGAGCACGTGCAGGTGGAATGCCATGTAAGATGGAAACACAAAGATGTGCCAATCGCATCTTCTCTTGTAGGTGATACAGATAGACAATATCGAGTAATTTCTTGGTTCCATAATGTGGTATCATGTTTTGACATTGTTAAAGGTTTGCCCCTCGACAGTCGTAGCAGTCGTGAATTCTATTTGGTTGAACCGTGCAGAGGCAGTCTTTGTTGACCACTGCTCCCACAGCCCCTTAAAGCATACAAACAAAAAAAACGTTTTTCACACATAGCTCAAGCGCACCCCGCTCTTGAACGCTGTGCACCGACCGAAAGTGTCGGGTGTAGTTTCATGGAGAGTATACCTACAATTCGTGCGAATCAATCAAGGCACGTGAAATTGTTCATTGGCAGAATGCGCAACACAAGTAAACACCATCATCATCTTGGTCTCAAAGGGGTAATAAGGTCGGCTAAAACCTATGATATCTACTTGAAACATATGGAGTCAATATACACGTTGCACGCGTCGTAAATCATATCATATAGTTCGATCTGCGTAGTACTCTCCATATTGCCTGCACTTGACACCCACTACTATTTGTTGTGCGACCTGCCAGAAATGAAGCCCGCCTGATGTATTTCGTCTCAGGCGCATCCAACTCGCGCCGCCGACTGAATTGACAAAGGGCATTCTTCACGGTCGACTGTCTTAAGTCGCGGCAACGCTCGTCTGGTACACAGCAGTGAATGTGCCCTCCCGCCTTGTTATCCAAACAACTGATTCTGGTGCTATTTTTATGCCCCCACTGTCATATAATGCCCAGTTGATACGACGTACAGGCAAACGTGCGAACACACCGGTGCCATTGATGACTGCACAACAATACTCTGGTGTCCCCTAATCTCGAACAGCTTGATGTTCTGCATACTCTCTGTTTAAACTGAAAGTCGTCGTCGATTCACTCTGCCACGTGTGGCGCCTGCAGGACCTCCACCATCCACGCGAGCGCGCAGCTATTCCTGATGCGCTCATATTTCTCTCGAACGGGTCTTGGCGCTTCCCTGCTGATGCCTGCGTCACCACCCGTTGGGCGCGGGATATGGGTAGCACGTGTCATGCTAGCCCAAAAACAGTAAATACATTACCAGAACGGTATAGGGCTTCGATCGAGCACCCAGAACTGAATAAAACGGGCTAGGTTTTGTTCGATGTTTTAATAGTACGCCTCAATGGTGGCCGGCCTTGTTGCTCAAAATAGAGACGACCGCAATATTTTCCCGCTTCTATATCCGCGACAACATCGTGCACTTCAATGACGGATTAGGAAAGTGTACAGACCTCCGTCGGTACGACGAGCGCCATTAAAGTGGTGCTGGGCGTGGAGGGGTGGCTGGTATGTTTGACTAGGGCGGCAGGTGACTCGAACATATCGGACGCGAAACAGCCCTGCTCGAGGGGTATGCATCAAGCTCCAGGACTTCGTAGTAGCATTGATTCTATCGCGACATGTTTCCTCAATACCTCCCCCACGTTTGACATCCAATACCTCCCGCGCGTTTAGCAACCTGCTACGATAACTGGATTGGGCCCCAACGTCACAGTAAGATATTGTGGAAATCCACTTCGGATACTTCGCGTTACCCAACAGAACGAAGACGATTATTTCACACGGCCTATGAAGGCAACAGCAAATATGGCGTTTCAATGTCGGAACAAAAACACTGATTAAGTCAGTCGCACCGTATCCAGCACTCGACCAAACTATTCCTGCATGACCCCGTGTACCAGCTGCTCACACCCCCCCTTGAAAGTCATGTTCAGTCCCTGCATGATAAGGATGCGAGGGTCTATGGTCTTACGACTACGACCATTCATGATATTTATTACAAGGGACCACATAAAATAGGACCTACGGAAAACACAAAATCTATACATTGCGCTGTTTTTCACTCACAATATTTGGTCCTATTTACCATGGTCCCTCGTAATAGTGCACCCCCCCACTCCCTACGTCAGCAATATCAAGATCGTGGTGATCAAGAGTGGCCAAAGAATCTCCCTGCATGCGAGCAGATGCATACACACTCTTCTGCACCATTTGTACTGCAAACACGTTGACACATTAGAAAGCCAGCCACAGAATACTCCCTTACCTGGATACTAGATGGCCAGGGCATCGGAATCCGTCAGTCTGTCAGTCAGCCTAGGCATGCAGCCTTCCTCGCTTCCTCCCCCAGCAAAGATTGCTAGGTCTTTAAGCAGATTGACCCACCAAATGGGCCGCCGATACTAATTGAGCTCAGAAGCAAATCTCATCATGTTCATTATGACGGGACCATCCTGATAGAGGTGGCAACGAACAAGAATAGGACGAAACATCAGTGACAAAACGTCATATGTTGTGCGGAACAGTGTCAACATACTTGAGGGGAAACCCAGTCAAAATCCTTGCCACGTTGCGGCCGTATATTTGCTCGGCAACACAGCACTCGACGAACTTTAATGGGATCAAGTCTCGCACACTACGTGAATTTCACGTATACCGTTGAAGCTATCCTTCGGTACGTATGAATGAAGCGATGCCACTCCAACTCGTTTTTCACGTCTACATGGTCTTGACTCCTGACCTTGTGGCGGAAGGCTTGCTCCACTGCCTCGAATTCCTATGTGCTTTCTTCATAAAAACGCATCTCCCAACCATAGAAAAACAATGCAGACCACGGTTGCTGCCGTGTGTAACGGTAGGTAAAGTGTAGAGAGAGCTCGTGGGGTGCAGGCGACAACCATCTACTGGAGGGATTGCTGCGCAGGTTGCGACCGGCACACGGCAGCCGTGCAAGTTTTGACGCACCAAACAGGTACCTCCCTTGTAGGCAACATTCTCTTACAGCAGTCAGTACTTGGTATAACAGCAGTGCAGTACCTCTCCTGCGCACACTGGTACAAGTATATACGTGCAGTCAGTACGGGAGGCGTGAAAAATCCAGGAAACTGCTGCTGTTGTGGTAGACGGTATGAGCACAGATGCCATTGTGAAGCCCGTACGGCACAAGCAGTTTCAGACAGGAGGGACCCCTGTGGTACTCGAACAGCAGGTAGGTACGAGTATACAGCAGCAGTATTAATAGTACGTACGGTACAGTTTTGGTGTGGTGCAGTACTCTTTTAGGTACCTGGTGTAAAACTGCTGTACCAGCAGGCGACACTCGTAGGTGGTAAATTACTCATATTGCCAGGGAGCACTTAAGCAGCATGTGACACAACACGACACATACACGCACACCTGCTACATAGAAGCCCCCCCCTCTGCCGTGCAGGCCTTCTTGCACAGGGAATTTGGAAGCGCTCCCTGGTGACTACAGGTTTTCATCCCGCCACGCCGAGGTTTTGTGTCCCCACCACCACCAGCTGAATACCCACATTGCGAACAGGTACCTCCAGCACCAGCAGCTTGCCCAGCGCCTCTTCGCCTTTGAGTTGCTGCAAGCATCTGAGTTTGTATCGTACCCGCGCCTTGTTTCAGGCTCACAGGCAAAGGATGGCGGCAGCATGCAGCATGCTAGCCTGATCGCGTCGTGGATATGGATCTCGCCGCGCGTATAGTGCTGCTGATTGGCCAAACCGTATGGGAGCCTTATGGGAACACCCAACGAGGATACTTTGGTACTTGGCAAAAAAATACTACTCTGGGCGTACACCTAAGGACCTTTTAATCAATAAAATCAATACCAATCGGTCATTATATTTACGACCAGAACCCTATGGGCGATCAGGTAAGACCATGAGAGATCCGCCACATCCGGCCGCACGCCCATGGTCTTACCTGGAGCCAGCAATTAAATTAAATTGGCGCGAAGCGCCAAAAACGAGGGAGCAAAGCGACCAAAGTTTTTTTTCGCCGATAGGCGTTTTTTTTTTTTGTATAGCGGTGGGTACAGCCTTCGTCTGCCTGTAACTAAAACAGTGTGTTTTTGTAATACTGATTGCGAGAGCTGTACCTGACCGATTTCCACAAACTCGACATCTACACAAGCGGACGATCGTAGGCTAACGCGTGGAACTTTTGCGCTGGACAAATTGTCTCGAGTTGGTCACTGTCGGAGTGCTGCTATGGTCTTGGTGATGTTTTGAGGGCGGGACTATTTCGTTTGTAGTTTGACTTCGTTTTCTGTGAACGCACACGGCCTACGGCATGTAACAGACAAACGCGTTTTTTCTATCTGTCTACTGGTTGTACTGGCCGACAAGACGAGTACTACAGCTTTTGGGTATGTTTACGCTTGTCCACATCACAGATGCTGGGTACATTTACCTTGATGTTCTCCATCTATTAGATACACTTCTTTCTTCTCGCCTTCCCTCTGGATGTTTTCAATAGGTCAGACGATGTTTTTCTGCAGCGCGGTTCAGTTTGCCTATGATAATTCCACGAGCACTTACTTACCGTGAGTAAGCAGCTAGCCTGGCCGAGTGAGTCAATAATTATCAACTACGTGCAGGTGGAAGGACCTGCCTATGGGAAGCCATCACCGGGTTTACAGGTGTGCGCATTATATCTTCTCTTGCACCTAAATCGAGTAGGTTCTCAAACGAAACGTATTTCCATTACGCTCGTGAGTCCTCGTTGGGGGCAACACGCAGAAACAGTCTTCCTCTCTCACTGCTCCTACGCCCCCCCAAAACATATAAACCCAACAAGTTCTTCGCATATATCTCAAACGCATTCCGCTCTCAGAAACTGAGCAAGTGTAGGATGTAGTTTGCAAGGACAGCATCTACATTTCTTGCGGAATAATCAAGACGCGTGAACCATACGTTGATTAACAGTATGCCCAACACAAGAATACAACCATATTCGTAGCATCAACGGAGTAAAAACGTCGCCTACAAGCGGTGGCAGAATCTATCCCTGAAGTATATTGAGACAGTGCACATGCTGCACGCATCGTGCACCACTTGGTTTATTCTGAACAGTATTATTCGGGCCGCCCGCACTCCACGTGCGCCATTATCGTGGGCAAGAATTGCAGCTCGCCTGACACATTTCGTCTTGGGCGTATAAACTCGCACTCCCCACTGAATTTCCAATTTTCGTTCGTCTCCTTCGGATGCTTAAAAGTCCCGGGAAAGCTCGTCGGATGCACAGCACTTCTTACACCTTCCACCCTCGTGCTGCTGCCAAAAGTGATTATGATGGTCTTTCTATGCTCCTACTGCCATCTCATACCCCCCGGCAAACCCGTGAAAATATTGATGGCACTGACGACAGCACGGCTACCCTCTGCCCCCCCCTGATCTCGGGCAGTTTGATGTTCGGCATACTATCTGCTCAAACTGAAGGTCATCAGCGATTCAAGCAAAGCCTTTGCCACGAGTGGTACTTGCGGGGCCCCCACTATCGACGAAAGCGCCGCAGTTGGTGATGATGGGTGCACCTTTCGCGCAGACAGCGCTTGGCGGTTCCCTGGTGTAAATGTGACCGTGATTCCTGCGTTACCACACGTGAGATATCGAATGTGGGAAGGACGTGTCATTTAGCCCAAATGCCGAAGAAAATTACTGGAATTGTACAGGCACTCACTCGAGCATCCGAAACTTTAAAACACGAAAACGGGCTGGGTTTCACTTGCTGTTTTAACAGTACGCCTCGTGATGGTCGGCCTTGTTGCTCAAACTGGGGACAACGACGCTCTCTACCGCTTCAATATCCGCGACGACATCGTTCTCCTTCAGTTTCGCACCAGTACAGCTATCCTCCGGCACGTGTGAACACAGCGACACCCGTCACGTCCCGTTCCAGTGTTATGTCTACATCGTCTTGGCGCCCGCCCTACTGGCCGAGGGGCTGTTCCACTACCTCGAAGGTTTATGGCAAAGGGACGCCTCCACGAAGTCTTCTGCGCGGAATTTTGAAAAATAGTTATTCGCCAATCCTAAAAAGTGCAAACCACTACCGGCGCCGTGGCAAAGTAGGATATTGAATCGCATGGAAACCTCTAGGAGCTTGCACACTCCGGCCGACGGCGGTGGCAGGGGAAACAAGAGTCACGGTACATTTAACACGGCACTCAGTACAACAGAAACTACACCCATATCGCCGGTACTGCTAAAGCATAAACGGCATGACCTGCCGTACCCTACCTACTGCTTTGGCACTGCACGAAAAGGCACAACGGTAGGCTTATAGCTCACAGAGGTGGTGCGTAGCATCAGTCACAACGAACAAGCAGGTAGAGGTTGGGGTAAAATCACACGGCTAATTTACCCTCAAAGCCTGGTACAAGTGCGCAAAAACGGCGACCAAAATAAGTACCGGTGACCACTACTTAGTCTCAGTGCGGTTCACCTGAATCGAGATTTCCTCCCTGCCCTCTAAATGGAAAACGCCGGCGTTCGCGGTAACACCAATGGGCGCTTGCTCTCCGTCGCCGTTTGGGATTCACCCATCGTGCACGCTTGCCCCCCCCCCCCGTCGTCCCACCTCCACACCTGCGACGACTAGTGTGGGTTCAGCGCCGAGAGCTACGCACCGTGGAGTGTTTCACCCAGGAAGTGAATCCGGCGGCGAGGCGAGTTCTCTCTGCCCCATCTCCGTCGCACGTAGCTCACTCGCCGCGCCGGGCAGGTGTAGTGTCCTTTCCCGTCCGGCAAGACGAGCGCCTTCGCAGTTGGCGTTTTCACCACGGCGTGCGGTTCCGGACTTGAGTCTTGTCATGGGGTTGAGCGTACAACCTTCACCACCCTCACCCGGCGGGCCTGTCCTTGCGGCGACTCTCATGCACGACTATTGCTTACTACTGGTTGGTTTGTAGTCTTCCGTCAGCGAATTGACTCCCTCAGCAAGCAACGCCTGTGTTGTTGCTCCTGCTTTCTTTCCGCCGTCGCCGCCGCTGCAAGGGCATCGCTTTCGGCTGCGTGCAAGACAATCGCACGACGAACACATCGTGTATGTTGCAAGTGTGCGACACCACTTTAGCATATCTTATTTTCTTATTGCGGGTCAGGTTCTATTTCTTTTCATGTGAGACGAGGTGTGTCCTACTCAACTTTCAGTATAAATAATGCCACATGCTAGTCTTTGTAAAAAACTCGAGCCTGAAGCTATAAACTTCTGTCGCGTACTGTAGTTGTTTTCTCTGGTGTCAGCATACCGCCTGGTGTTGCACTCTTTCTAGAGTGAAAGAGAGGTGCGAATGCCAAGACAAAAACGAACAATAGTTGTTACATCGTCAGTGAAAGCAGTACTGCCAGTATCACCACCCCTCCGCATTGCTCTCAACATGATTTCAAACGCCACTCATCGTTCGACTAATCATACCAAAACGCACAGCGCGAAAATGGTACCGATCACTGTTCCTGTCAGTGCTGCTGCTGCAGGTAAATATATAACCAGTGTGGTACCCAATAACTACGATATGTGTTGGATGGACTGCTGCGCAAGTCTAAACCGGTGCACAGCCTGGAGCGTGTAGCGATGAGGCCAAGAGGTGCCTCGCAGGCAGTTCTTCTTACGCCTATAAATGCTACTGCTGTAGTGTGAGAGGGCTGTAAGTCTACATCCCACTCTGGACGGAAATATAAGGAAGTTTTCGTATCCATATTAATGTCTACACGCTACCTATATTATCCGCTCAAAACGGTACCGGGTGACAAATTCGAGCTGTACATCAGTACCAGGCATAGCTACAACAACACGCAGCTGCTGCTGCTGCTGTGGGGGAAGGTGCGAGTACAGAGAAGTAGGCGAAGCTTGTAGGGCGCAGGCAATGGGGGTCAATCCTGCCCAAGTAGTAGCGCACCCAGAGGTAGAGTCCGTACGGCAGTAGACGCACCTTGTACCAGGTACGTATTGCTGTACCTGGTACCTGGTAGGTCGGAGGAAAAGTCTACAGCAGCAGTGCTCGACGTACATACTCTGCATTCACCGCCACTCTTGTACAAAAAGACGATACTACAGCAACAGGCACCTGGTGTATAGACGTCTCCTCCGTTGTATCGGTCCTGGAGGCAAGCTGATGGCGCTCCATTGTAGCAGTCTCCCGCCCCGCGATCAAGTTCCGCCTGTCGTAGCAGGCTCTCATACTGCGACCGCCAAGGGCCATCTCTACCGTCATCTCAGCTCATTACCCATCCTGGGAAAATGAAACAACTCGATCACCAGTAGCTTACCCAGCCCTGCTGTACCTTTGTGCTGCTGCAAGCCTGCAATTCGGTTCCTACATCCCTCTGGCCGCGCCACAGCACTACAGCTGAGTAGGTCGTCCTCTAGTGTTGACCACTTTTTTTTTTATGAATTTTGAAATACGTTTCAACATGTTGCAACATCGTATCAATATCCCTTGTTCGGGTTTATACAGTATCAGTGCGCAGAACGATAAATTAAAATTGTCCTGTTGACCCGGCAGCATCCAGGGGAGCCACTGGCCTATATCTTTGACAAGGAATCACATACAGAATACGCGCGCTCGACTTATCACAATTCTTGTAAAATGCGGTAAAAATGGAATATGGACGAGGCGTGTTACGCAGCTTGTAAAGTTGAGTATCAACTATTTTATCAGTCGAACTCACAGCTGACGTATTCAAAATTTATAAATAAAAATACGTCCGTCTGGAATAAATGCGGTCCAAACAGAGCATGAACGATGACGGGATGATGGGTTCCACCGCCACATACTCCCCGTAATGCTCTCGATTGGTCACACCCCTCCGGTACTATGGGGTGTACTATGGGAACACCCTTCACATACTTTTTTTTGTATTGGTGTTATTGGTCAAGGGAAAAAGATTGAACGCTGATTAGTCTGTACTATGGGGCTCCAGGTAAGACCATGGGCGTGCCGCCCAGAATGAGCAATGTCCAAGACTAAGGTCTCCGTATATATATATAATCTTTATTGTGAAGGTTTTGGTGGTCTTGGGCAAAGCTGGGGTCGGTGACCATGTAGGACTTTTCAACAACTTAGAGCAAGCGCCAAACTTGTTGTATTGGCGGACATTGTCTCACCCTGTGTTGACCTCCCGAATGGTCCAACGCTAGCTGGAGTTCCTCTTAGGTGAAGGAATTACCTACTGAGCTATAGGGGTAAAAGATCGATCGATTATCCAGCCCAGGGTAATCCTTATATCACTTTCCCCCCCGCTGAACAGCGGGATCTTTGGGGCGTCAGAACCGTATACGTCTGTACGCTGACCTACCCGCTTCGTTTTATTACCTGGGGAACCAGGGGAATGTTTTTTTAAAATTTATTTCGGGCACGGGCAACCGTTTCTGTAAAAGAAATGTTCGAAGTGACGTTCGAACCAAGACCTGGACGACGTCAAATGTCAAGGTGTTACCTATTGAGCTATAGACCGATCGATCACCCAGCGCAGGGTAATCATTAGAACAGCATACAATAATACGGCTGTCGTAATGCCTTTTCCAGCACGAACGAGCTGCTGAAGCACATAAATCGGCCTCCTTGTTTTACTCCAACGTACTGACTTTAGTATACTATTATTGCCTTTGTTTCCCATATGGGTGTTCCCTCGAAATCGAGGCGAATTCCTGATGCTTGAAAATGGGACGAATATATTGGGTCTCTAAGAATAAACAACACTATTGCCAGATGTTCAGCAATATTACTTCGCCTATTCGCTGCAGATATATGATCGGCATGAAATAGCGTTGCTGCTGTAGTTTCCACACGAGCTTCGTATTGAAATATCTTTTCTCCAATGTACTGACTTTAGTGTGCTATGTACGTCTTTCCCACCCTGCTTCCCACATGGGAGTCCACTCCCCACAAATATCTATTTGGTGGTGTCAAATTCGATGAGCAGGTCGTGTTCCTGAGAATATGTGGGAGGCGACGATATTCGCCCTGCACAAACAGTGACCACAACGTATCCATCCCAGTATTTCAGGAGTTATGCATATTTCTGCACCCTTTTTAATCGGGAACGTAATTTTCCTCATTTTCTGCATATTTTACTATGCTTAGTTAGGGTCGATCTTAACGACACGTATTACAATTCGTTTTTTTCCTGAATTTCGGCGTTTAAACAATTTCAGAGAGGGTGGAATCTTGTCGAGTACGTGCCTCAGTTGGCTCGCCAAATAATCGTCCATCCGGCACAAACCCGTGACTACAGCAGCTAGCTGCGCCCACGAAAAGCTATCCGTGCTGTGGTTCCACTGTCATCACCCTGAGCCGCAAGTGTTACAGGGATTACCCTGGGCTGGGTAATCGATCAGTCGTTTACCCCTATAGCTCAGTACGTACGTAACATCTTCACATTTGACGTCGTTGAGGACACGGGTTCGAATGTCACCTTGAGCGTTTCTTTTTTAGAAACACCTATCAAAATGCTTAAGCGTGGGTATCTAAAAACTCATCTCCCTGGTTTCCCAGGTATTGGAAACGAAGCAGGTGGGTCAGCGTACGGCCGTGCACGGTACCGACGCCTAAATTACCCCGCCATTCAGAGGCGGGGAGAGTATTATAAGGATTACCCTGGGCATCGATCGGTCATTTACCCCCATAGCTCAGTCGGTAATACCTTCACAGAGGCAGGTGTCGGTGCGTTGGGGACTAAAATCAATCACCAAATCGTCACGCTACAAGGCCCAACGCGACGGACTCTGGAGTGTTGCCCTCACCGAGTCAGTCGGTCGGCTACCTCGGTGCAGTTACTTTGTAAAATCGGCCATGACTGGCGAATGACCGCGAATATGACGCTTGTCAGGCTTGTGCCCTCGCTTGTCGTGGCACAGCTTGGGCGGTGGCACCGCCCGAAATTCTACAACCTTCTGAAAAAAATCAAAACTTCAATACCCGATTTTTCGGGGTTAGAGTTTTTTTTTTTCGGCTTTTCCCGAAAAAAAATCGGGAAAATACCTGAAGTTTGGGAAAATTCTGAAAAAAACAGAAACACACTCCTTGTTAAGATTGAATGTTAGTTAGTACACTACTGTTGATGCTACTCGAAATATTTTTGAACGAGTACGCGTGTCGTTTTCCGTGCTGCGCCAACGTCGATACATCGTACTTGGCGTATCCAGCTGCAAAACGAGACATGCACGCCGATGATAACGGTGTTTTATGGTGTACGGTCACCGTTTGCTCATGTTGTTGCACGTGAGGTATGCAAAACAGAAGAGGATTCGTGGGCTGTAGTAGCAAGGCTGGGTCACCGTCAAAAAGATTTGCGCTCCAAGCGGTCAATGTTTTCTCTACTACGTGGTTACAGCAGTGTGTTGTTTCATCGCCGAATCTGCAAGAGCGCCACATGGAAAAGGTCGATTCACATCGATTAGCAGCAGGAATGCTTATCCCTCCTTGCGATAGAAGGTGACGCAAGGTACAGGGCGGAAGAGAGACGTTTGCTAACAAATGAAAGTGTGAATGAGGCCCTATGAGTCAGTAGGACCACGATGTCGCGACGCTTGAAAAAGGAGAGTTTGATCGGCTTCGATACAACCCAGAAAAGCTCAAGAGCCTCACCGCGTTATATATTAAGACGTGAGTTGGAAGGGCGAGTCTATTTTGTATTGAAAGCAGTTTATGTAAGAATATCACCACCGTTCCGTTATAAGTTCTCGCTCAAGTCGCAAAGATCGCCCGAAATGATTTCAAACGTCTGAGCTCCGTTGCATGCCCGTGTAACAGTAAATGACAACTGCAATGTTCCGCACTATCCGAAAAGGTATGCACAGTTCAAATCCAGCGAACCCAGCGATCCCATAATTTCATGCTTCGAAATATCTGGTATACAACAAAACAATCCACTTTCTCCACACACGTCAGAAGCGGCACCGCGGGGAGGAAATATCCGATAGTACTCGATAACTGGTCACATCTACAACTAACACGATAACCACACGAGCTGGTCACCTCTACACGTAACGCCGGAGAAGGTGACAGACACTCCTGCTCTACAAGAGAAACACATATTTCTTGACGTTTTTCATTCGTCAGTCTCAACCCACTCCCGATTGCAGACGCGCCCTGTGCAGAGAGCGACAAAGCATATACGCACGCTTACAAGTAGCACTGCGCTTCCAACACATCGTCGGGAAAGCCAATATTTACTGTTGAACGAATGCCATCCCCCTTTCCAACCAAGCCTGCGCCGGTGCTGGTTTTGCTACACCAACTGCATCGAGATCGGTCGATGCCTTGTTCGAGGTGCTATATACAAGGTTGGAATATGCAGGCTAGGCAATATGCGACGTCGCCTCCGTCGCGCTTTCGCTGGCTTGTTGTATGGAAAACCCTGCTCAGACATCGTCGAGAACGAATGCACATGCCAGGAGGGCGGCGGCGGGCACGCTAGATTAATTTTGAACATTTTCATCGCAAACTCTACATTGTGCCGCTTTTTCGAAGGAGTCTATTAGTAGCAGTTTTATTATTAGCTACTCCTTCGAGCCTTCGGGTATGATCCAATGAGTGACATGGCGTTACAATATCATGTATTGAGAACAGTAATAATCGTCCGACCATTGCGAAGGCATCAAGTTGGGTTCGAAACGGAGTCGAGGTTGTTAATTGCATCAACGAGTACAGACGTGCATGCGGGGCCAGTATCGCTATGATTCAACAACACGACGGGTCTACATTATACGTCAGCGTAAGTGTTCGCCCTTTTTTCCTATTCTTGGCAACATTGTATAATACACCGATGTCCTGCTGTTGCCGTTGTAAGGTGTACGTAACCCAATTGTACAGCGGTTGGATACGACCAACGTTTGTGAACAACAGCCGTTGTACTACTGTTAGGCATGGGAATGGATTCGTTTTAGACGTAAAAAAAAGTCCGGTCTATTCGAGAATACGTTCAAAAAAAGTCGAAAGAACAATATTTTAAAATAGTATGCCACCACCCTATTTACTTGGTTTTGATGTTTTATCTTTCGAATTGGGTTGTTGTTATTCTTTTTCTCTGAGACGTGGGAGGGAGTTTTCCATTATTCGGCATGCAACCGACGTCACTGACGGTTTTCCATGTTCATACCGACACCCTGTTACTCCGTGTAACAGCCCTGTTACTCCGTGTAACAGCCTCTATTACTCCATGTAATAGTCCTCTCTATTACTCCATGTAATAGTCCTCTCTATTACTCCATGTAATAGTCCTCTCTATTACTCCATGCAATAGTCCTATTACTCCCTCCCTTGGTCCCCCACGACTGGGGCCTACTGTGAGGTCTCGGACGACCGACTACCCCAAACGGTCTTCGACCATTCCAACTCCTGACAGTATTCAGATTAACAGAATGTTGTTACTTCGTAGCAACTCCTTTCCGCCACCTTCGAAAGAAAAAGAGTGGGTGGGCGGGAGAAACTACGGAAATTCTGGTAGATTGACCTTCAATTTTTCAAGAAGGTTCTTGCTCTTTATGACGTAGTTCACTGGTCAGCTGAGGTCGCGCGCTTCCCGTTTTGAGATTGCTGTGCTTGTCGAACTGTGTGAGAATGATTTCGTGCGCGAGCTCTCTTCTTGTTCACCAGGTATCTAAATATTGGACTTATCAATTACATCGTATTTTTCGACGTCCGCTTAAACTTCTCAAGCTTAGTTTCGTTTCGGCTAGTCCCTGACCTCAGGGATACACGTAAAGTATGCGTTGGTTTTCGCTCATCAATCATAGAATATTTCAACCTCTAAATTCGCAATTCGCCCGTTCACAACAAAACACGGATTGTTTCTCGATCTGTTCCAGAGTCTCCTCACAAGCTTTCCCTTTGTTGTTTTATCTTTTGAATTGGGTTGTTGTTATTATTTTTCTCTGAGACGTAGGAGGGAGTTTTCCATTGTTCGGCATGCAACCGACGTCACTGACGGTTTTCCATCTTCATACCGACACCCTGTTACTCCGTGTAACAGCCTCTATTACTCCATGTAATAGTCCTCTCTATTACTCCATGTAATAGTCCTATTTCTCCCTCCCTTGGGCCCCCTCGACTGGGGCCTACTGTGACGTCTCGGACGACCGAGTACCCCAAATGGTCTTCGACTATTCCAACTCCCTCAACTCCGAGGTCCTCCCGCTACTTTACAGTTTTCCCCAGACGGTATCCTGGCCTGGTTGTCTCTGAGGCCCCTTTCCTGTGTCCGCCAATTTCCGCGACACTTGACTGATGCCCTCTTTATTGTTACGCGTGTATACGTTATACGGCCCAGATTTCCATCTTTTTTCCCTCTGAATTACTCGCTTTGGCACAGTTCCTCCCGCTGAGAGCGTCGAGCCCCCCCCCCGATACGGAGCGAATGTAATGTGAACCCGTCAGGTTTCGCCCCTGACTCCGCGACGATCTCTTTCAGCGCCTGGGTTGCTTGGTCGTATCGTCATGTTACGACTTTACCCTTGCTACGGTACGACGAAAGAGATGCGTGTTCGGGCAGCATGGAGTGACACGACATCAGTTCCACCATAGGAGCGACGGCAGCACCGTCCGACTGCAGCCCCGACCGCGTGCCCTGCACGGTGTCCCGTGTTCTTATTACTACGCTACCCTCCCCTGCTTGGTCCCCTTTGTGTCCACGAAATTGGACTTCTTCCCTGTCTGCCTGCCGCCAGAGTAAATACGACAGCTGTCTATTACCGCTAAAAAACGCAACGTCGGCCCGTGTTAGACAGTCGGGTGCACCCCGCCCCCGTCCTTGGCCCACATCTCGTCGGAACGGGCCACTAAAAAGTAACTCATAGCCAAACAAAGCCATAACACCCGACCCCCGGGCCCCCCCGAGGATATGCCCTGCTCTCCCTTGAGCAGCATGTCCCATACACCGGATGCCGCACCCGACGAGCGGTAC
Organism: Macrocystis pyrifera; assembly: GCA_031763025.1. Taxonomy (NCBI): domain Eukaryota; class Phaeophyceae; order Laminariales; family Laminariaceae; genus Macrocystis; species Macrocystis pyrifera. The sequence continues at coordinate 773,479 of JASSKH010000012.1, forward strand.
CCGCGTCGGCGTGCGCCCGAGCTATTCCTTTCAATGCGTGTTTGACTGTTGGTGACTGCGAGTGGAGTTCCAACCTGTACTCTAGCCGGTGAAAATATTGCACTGCGGATATTATACTCGCGATCGTTCCCGCTCGGTTCACCTGCGACGTGCTACACCAGGCGGCAAAGTCAACGATTGCCAACTCGCTGTCTTCGGCAGTCTCGTCTGCCCTTAGATATTGGTCCCTCCCCATTAGCCTGCGAAACCTGGACCAAGATGCGAAACTTGACGCATAAGTATCTTCAGACGAGACCACAACTGCGTTTCGGAAATACTGGACGCCAATGCCCCGGAACAAAACGCGTCTCCGGCGAATCCCAGCTTCTGGTCCTGCCAGTCAATATCGGGTCGGAATTCGCGGAGGGAATCGTTGATGGACGCGCGCTTCCATCGCGAGATACCATCGGCTAACGTGTTGGCGATTCCAGCGACATTCTTGGCGCGAAACGACCAACCTGAATACATTTCTAGACATCCTAATATGCGCATCAATGCCCCCGATCGAGGCTCCGTGCCTCCCTTGCACCGATTCACCCAGTGAATTGCCGACATGCTGTCCCCTTTTTAGTAACAAACTTTCCCCTCATACTGCGTCCGCGTCCCGGCGGGCCCGACAAATGCCCACGCCGTGAGTACCATACCCAACAGTTCCAACACGTTAATGGACAAGTCATCCTGATCCTGCTTGTGCACTATCAGGCGTTCTTGCACCTCGTCTGCCAAATCCATCCCCTACCACCGGCCCGATTCCAAGCAGTACCCGCCCATGGCGGTGCCAGAGGCGTCGGATACCAGGGTGTGTGAGTGCGGCTGAAGATAAAAACTGTGTAAAGAAGCACAGAGCCTTCCCCCTGTTGAGCCGCGCGCGCGCTCTACAATCAACGCCCAAAACGCGACATCCGCGTGAAACTCCGGAGTAGGGCAACACACCTTCTTGGCGGGCTTCCCGACGCTCCGTTTTTTTTTTTTTTTTAACTTGTCCCGGGTCCAATGGGGGCAATCCCACGGCTAGCAGCGTGCGACGCACTAAATTCTTCCCCGGCCGCACTACTCCGCATACGTGCAGCAGTTTCCCAATAGACGTTCGAAATTCGGACTCGGTCGCGACGGTGCGCTCGGTCGGCCACGTGCCGAGCAGGTTTCGGAGCTGTGTGAGTTTTTTTCCGTCGGTAAAGAAATGGTCATTGCTACCGTGTCAACTTCCCAACCCAAATGTTTGTCATATGCAAAACCGTCCCTCGTTACTTCGTAGAAACCTAATTCCCGCCTGGGCCATGTCGTCGAGAATACTTTCGACCTTCCCGTTACCCGCCCGTGTCGTAGAAAGTTTCTGCCATACGACTAGACACTCGTCTCCATCGGATACAAATCTTGATGTCGACCCCGGCCGAACAACTTGTGGATCTCGAGCTGAGTCCACCACGTGTTGGGGTCCCGGAGTTGGCCCCGCCGGCAGACGAGGCCCGCGTCCCTATTCGTCGTTATCTTTCTCCGGTTTCTCCACCTCCTGTCTTGGGCCTGCTTAGATCCATAAGCCTGTGTCTTCGCGTTCGGGATGGAACCTCCTCCCAGCCCCGTCTTGGCGCGGTCTGCCTTGGTTTGCGCCCGGAAATGCGTCCAGCGCGGATACCCTGGCGCCATTTCTTGCTTACTGCGTGGGCAAACGTGCACGCTATGCCTTAGTCGCACCCCCGCGAGGACGCCCACCCCAAAACACGGCGACTCGGCCCGCGTCTTTGCCCGCTTGAACGATGGTGCGGGAGAGTGGCCTTGAGCCCCTGGCACGCTGAGCCTCTACATTACAGAGGGAAGCTGCTCGATGCTTGGTGGTGAAGTCCACTTTCCCCCGATCGTCACGGATGCGCCTAACAGAGCGGATATTCATACCAATATATCTTCGTTGATGACTTTCTCGATGCGCTTCTTGTTCGACGGAATCCGAATCGCCTTGGTGCATTGTCGCTCATGTTTCTTCACAGCGTCAACGCCTGTCTTGCAGCCTAGGACCTCCACGCGCGGAATGCTCTCTTCCGATTCGGCGCCCTTTCCACTTTGATAAACCATGTCGACCAGGAGTTCCATCTGCTCTTGCACGTTCAGGTCGGTCGACGGATCCCCGGGGCCCCCGTGTGGCATGTGGTTCAATACGTCGAAAGCCGAAATTGCGCAACTTGGGAGGTAACCGCGGGTGTGACCAGTGCTACGTTACCCAATACGGCAGCTCCTCCAGTTTCTCTCAAACCACTTTAATTACGCCCGAAATACTCCAACTCCGCCGAGCGCTCAAGTTCTTCCTGGGCACGATGTTTTCCTTAAACTTGACCTTGGCTTCCTACCCCCGTAACATAGACTCGAACGTCCCTGCGTCCTCGCCATTTTTCATCCTCCTCGTGTTCCCCGGCCTGTGCTTCGGCGATGACATCTATAATCTCGTCGTCATCATGTCGCTCAACTGGGATACCGTGTCTTTCAATTGCGCGGTATCGCTTCCGCTGCCGCGCGTGCCACCCGACGACGTTCCTATGCCTTCGACCGCTCGTGCTGCCTCAGCATGCCCAGTGCTGGTTCAGTACCAGGTGAATTGATATCCCCTGAAGCGACATCCAAAACATCAGCCCCCGCTGAACCGCTTCCCCCTGAATCGGCTCCCGCGACGTTGCCCCCCCCCTGAACCAATCCCCTCCAAAACGGGACATCTGTATCGCTCGCCGATCCTTAGGGTTAGATCGTCTGCGACCTTAGTTTGCAAAAGCAGGATATGGCATTCGGTGACGAGAGGATTCGTTAATTGAGCCGTTCCGATACTACTGTATGTATGGTTCTCTCAACCGACTCTCATTAGAGGTATCGCTCGGCTTAAGACCATCCATACTTCATGGATTTACGTCTCGCCGCAGCTCTCCATAATACCAGGTAGCATTGTGGATCATGTCAAACTCGCCAATCTGTGAGAGACGCGTTGCCTTTCAAGAGTCAACCGACGATATCCTGGTATGTATCTCGTCTTTGTTATCTCACTCCCCCCCCCCCGGCGCGGCCCTCATCGGATGACGTGGATTTTTAATGTCGAGCGGGGTCTGTCTTTGATAACCTTGCGTAATTGTTGATGCGCACAAGCGTCCCATCAATACTTCATGGTTTTCTCTCCTTACCCGCCCTGTGTTGATGTTATCACCCGGCTTGAGACCAGTCATGCCTCGTGGAATTACCTCTCGCCGAATTTTCCATGATAACATTCCGAATGATTCACATTCCGTTTGTGAATCTGGGTGAATCTATGCACTACGCATCGCCTTCCCTTAGCCTATCTCTCTGGGATTCCGACGCTTGAAGTTATCACCCGGCTTGAGACCAGTCATGTCTCGTGGAATTACCTCTCACCGAATTTTCCCTGATAACGTTGTTATCGCGCGGCTTGGGACCAGTCATGCCTCCAGGAATTACCTCTCACCGAACTTTCCAGACTAACATTCCGAATGATTCACATTCCGTTTGTGAATCCGGGTGAATCTATGCACTACGCATCGCCTTCCCTTTGCCTATCTCTCTGGACTCCGACACTTGATGTTATCACCCGGCTTGAGACCAGTCATTCCTCGTGGAATTACCTCTCACCGAATTTTCCATGATAACATTGTTATTGCCCGGCTTGGGACCGGTCATGCCTCGTGGAATTACCTCTCACCGAACTTTCCATAAGAACATTGCGAATGATGCATATTCCGTTTGTGAATCTGGGTGAATCTAACGCATCGCCTTCCCCCAGCCTATCTCTCTGGGATTCCGACACTTGATGTCATCACCCGGCTTGAGACCAGTCATGCCTCGTGGAATTACCTCTCACCGAGCTTTCCATGATAACATTGTTATCGCCCGGCTTGGGACCGGTCATGCCTCGTGGAATTACCTCTCACCGAACTTTCCATAAGAACATTGCGAATGATGCATATTCCGTTTGTGAATCTGGGTGAATCTAACGCATCGCCTTCCTTCAGCCTAACTCTCTGGGATTCCGACACTTGATGTCATCACCCGGCTTGAGACCAGTCATGCCTCGTGGAATTACCTCTCGCCGAATTTTCCATGATAACATTCCGAATGATTCACATTCCGTTTGTGAATCTGGGTGAATCTATGCACTACGCATCGCCTTCCCTTAGCCTATCTCTCTGGGATTCCGACGCTTGAAGTTATCACCCGGCTTGAGACCAGTCATGTCTCGTGGAATCACCTCTCACCGAATTTTCCCTGATAACGTTGTTATCGCGCGGCTTGGGACCAGTCATGCCTCGTGGAATTACCTCTCACCGAACTTTCCATAATAACATTCCGAATGATTCACATTCCGTTTGTGAATCCGGGTGAATCTATGCACTACGCATCGCCTTCCCTTTGCCTATCTCTCTGGACTCCGACACTTGATGTTATCACCCGGCTTGAGACCAGTCATTCCTCGTGGAATTACCTCTCACCGAATTTTCCATGATAACATTGTTATCGCCCGGCTTGGGACCGGTCATGCCTCGTGGAATTACCTCTCACCGAACTTTCCATAATAACATTGCGAATGATGCATATTCCGTTTGTGAATCTGGGTGAATCTAACGCATCGCCTTCCCTCAGCCTATCTCTCTGGGATTCCGACACTTGATGTCATCACCCGGCTTGAGACCAGTCATGCCTCGTGGAATTACCTCTCGCCGAATTTTCCATGATAACATTCCGAATGATTCACATTCCGTTTGTGAATCTGGGTGAATCTATGCACTACGCTTCGCCTTCCCTTAGCCTATCTCTCTGGGATTCCGACGCTTGAAGTTATCACCCGGCTTGAGACCAGTCATGTCTCGTGGAATCACCTCTCACCGAATTTTCGCTGATAACCTTGTTATCGCGCGGCTTGGGACCAGTCATGCCTCGTGGAATTACCTCTCACCGAACTTTCCAGACTAACATTCCGAATGATTCACATTCCGTTTGTGAATCCGGGTGAATCTATGCACTACGCATCGCCTTCCCTTTGCCTATCTCTCTGGACTCCGACACTTGATGTTATCACCCGGCTTGAGACCAGTCATTCCTCGTGGAATTACCTCTCACCGAATTTTCCATGATAACATTGTTATCGCCCGGCTTGGGACCGGTCATGCCTCGTGGAATTACCTCTCACCGAACTTTCCATAATAACATTGCGAATGATGCATATTCCGTTTGTGAATCTGGGTGAATCTAACGCATCGCCTTCCCTCAGCCTATCTCTCTGGGATTCCGACACTTGATGTCATCACCCGGCTTGAGACCAGTCATGCCTCGTGGAATTACCTCTCACCGAGCTTTCCATAATAACATTCCGAATGATGCACATTCCGTTTGTGAATCTGGGTGAATCTATGCACTACGCTTCGCCTTCCCTCAGCCAATCTCCCTGGGATTCCGACACTTGATGTTATCACCCGGCGTGAGACCAGTCATGCCTCGCGGAATTACCTCTCACTGAGCTTTCCATAATAACATTGGTATCGCCCGGCTTGAGACCAGTTATGCCTCGTGGAATTACCTCTCACCGAACTTTCCAGACTAACATTCCGAATGATTCACGTTCTGTTTGTGAATCTGGGCGAATCTTTGCGTTATGCTTCGCCTTCCTTCAGCCTAACTCTCTGGGATTACGACGATATACTACTGTTAGTTATCCCGTTCTCGGCCTGCCTCCTAGTCATATTGGTTGACCTGGCTTGTGTTTTTCGGAATAATATATATACCTCGCACAAGTAATCCATTAATCATGCTCACCCAGATAATATCAGTATGACCTCTCATACTCGACTCTCCTGCGACTAAACAGCCGAAATAGACTGTACGCACGCAGTCCACCTTGGTGCGTTGTCTTGTGTAGTTATCGGTCAAAGCGAAACATGACGGCTTTCTCTTACGAGCCGTGCGTACTTTCTCGTCGATGAACACACTTATTAGTCACAACTGAGTGGTCCGTTCGTTGGACATCATATTACGTTCTGGCACTACTGTCGTACCTGGTACGTATTACCGTGGCCTGGTCTTGTGTGTAGGTTATCTCTGTGCCTATGCACTGCGATACCAACGAACGTAGAATATATGAGATAAATACCCCTGGCATATGGTAGTACCTGTCAATTACTTGATGTACGACATACGCCCGACCCATTGATCACTTGCCCGAGCAAGTGTTCCATAAATGTTGAGTCTGCACGTCCGACCAAATTCGTCACGCACGCAACTCCTGTTGGATGCATCGTGTGCTAACAGCAGAGTGTACCTTGACTTGATCCGTTTCGTCGATCTGTACACCTTAGAACAATCGGTTCTGTACGGGGTTTTGGAGACCATGCCTATCTTCTGTATATATGCCTGGCTCCCGTTTGGTCCTGCTGCGCGAGACATTCGGTGGATAGGTGCTCGTACGATAAAGCTCAAGCTCCCATACTACGGCCATAAATATAATACGGTGAGTGTATTCGTCGTTGCAACATGAGCGCCGGCCGCAACTACCATGCGCGTGAGTATGTCAACCGGACCAGATCCCCAAGAACATCAAGGGCATCAAGTGTGGTGGAGATGGCCACCCAGGGAAGCCATCTTCCCCCCGGGTAGTGTACTCAATGTCCCTGGCATTTGTGTTATGGTTTTAGACCGTTGCAGGAGCTACGACGACTTGCGTTTTTGTATCAGCAGGGGCCGCGTCATTTACGGCCCCTCTGCCCGTCCTTAGCCAGACCCTGGAAGCAGGTGGCCCGAGTGAAAGTTGGAGGATTTTCAAGAAGTTCTATGCTCTCCAATCCGCCGCAGAGAAAGCTAGGCGTACACGAGCATGGTGCAGTTTCCAAATGAAGGATAGTGAACCACCTAAGGAGTATTTAGCACGTGGTAGCGTGCTCAAGAGCCAGCTCGGTTCTTATGGAGTGGTCCCCTGTGAATTAGACGCTAACCACTAGGCCCGTAGCCTCACCCCTGCTGTTGGAGTTCAAAAAAACATTTTACTTACAAACGCAGATCTAAGCACCAACGCACTTGATAATGTCGTCCTCAGTGCTCATGTAGAGATACAGATGGCAAGGGAGAAATATACTAAGGTTCGGAACGGGACACGCACTTGTTGCTCCTGACGCGAGTCGAGGCATTGGGAGTGCACAAAATGACGGAAGAGATTGAAAAAGCGGACGCGGGAGGAGGTGGAGGAACTAGGATAAAGGCGGGCAGCATCAGCAGCAGCATCAGCAGCGGCATCAGCAACAATGTCAACAGCAGCGTCAGCGTCAGCAGCAGCAGAAGTACGGAAACGGACGTGGTTGTGGTAGGTGGCACGGAGCGCCACAGGAGTGGGGCGCTGGAGGCAGAGGGAGCGGTGGATTGGAAGGGAATGGAAGGAATGGGGAAGGTTTGTGTGCAAGCAGTTGCGGGTAGGGAGAGAGGTCGGCCTTCTTCCCCTCGCCCTCCCGGCGCCTATGACTTTCACCTATATCCGACGAATGTCCCCTGTCCGTTTGGCAACCATCCGCCGGTGAAGCGGCCGACACCGCCCAAGTGTTGCGAGAACTGCAGCGAGTTGGGACTTTTAAATAAGCATTGCACATGGAGGGTGGACCGAGGCCAGTCTATGAACCCCGGATCCACACCACCACGTCCAGACAGCACCCATACAGCGCGCAACAGACAGCCGCCGTGGAAGCAGGGCTATGGTCACACAAACATCGTTGTCCCGTTTTCTTGAGCACCATACTACGCCGTCGACGACGAACCCGCTCCTAGACACCGCGACGAAGGCACCTACAGCAACTACAGTGACGACGGCGACTACAGCTACGATAATCAGAAACAGCCACACCCGTCACCGCCGTCGCTGCCGCCGCGGAGGTTTGAGAAACCGCCGGAGAACAACAACTACGTCCAACAGCATGAACCACCACCACCAGCCGCCGCCACAGATTCAGCAGCCGCCTGAGTACCACAGCTACGTCCAACCAAATCAACCGCCCCCCCCCGCCGCCGCAACTCCTACACCACCAACACACTTCCCGTCATGCCGCGTTCCCCTCTCTTCGCCAGCTCCTGTGCCATCTTCACCCCACCAGAGTGGACTGCATTGTCTGATGGCAAGATTGGTGCCACAAAGCGTGTCTTATCTGAGTTGGTGTCTGGTAGAGTAGGCGTTTCTGGGTTTGCACTTGCTGGTCAGAATGGCGGTACAGGTGGGGGAAGAGATGCTGGGGGACCGGCTGGTAGCGAGTTTTGAGTGTCAGGCAACGGAGCCACAAACGGTATCACTAGCGACGCTCGTAATGGCTACGACTGGGTAGACATCCCCTCCGGGAAGGACAAGGTGATGATAGAAAATGTCAAGGCCATACGAGTGATTGGAGGAGCCACAAACCGTTTCACTAGCGACGCTCGTACTGTCTATAACCGGGTAGACATCCCCTCCGGGAAGGACAAGGTGGTGATAGAGAATGTCAAGGCCATATGAGTGATTGCAGTAGGCAGTCTCAACCTAGCGATGCACTCGAAGACTGATTTTGACGTTAGGTATACGGGTGTTTATATTCCGCACGGTATCGGATCTACCGGCTTTCCGTCCATAACGCACAATCGATGCAGACGCTCACCCTCGACAAGGATGGTGTACACCTTTTATCACCGCCTGATATTTCCCGGAGATGACACGGGTTCGTGCCTATACGCGACCCGGATGAACCCAACCCCATCAAACGGAAAGACTGTTGTGCCTGCTTTATCTGGTGTTCCAATACCTCCCCCTCCGATCTCCTAGGAATCGTCACTTGGTAGTTTGTCCCCTCCCCTCCCTCTTGAGAGCCCCCCACCCCCTCCTCGCCTGATGTAGACAGGGCAGGGCATGCGGATTTAGGTTTCCCGCCTGCCATCAATGGCGTAGTACCGTTAGAATCGAAATTCACGCCTGCCGTTGGAGGCGTCGTGCCTGTGAATTCGATATTCCCGCCCCCCATTGTAGGCGTTGTGCATGTGGATTCAGGTTTCCCGCACGCCCGGCATTAGTAATGTAGTACCTTTGGACTCGAGAATCCCGCCGGCCGTTGGAGGCATCGTGGTAATTCGAGATTCCCGCCCGCCATTGAAGGCATAGTGCCTGTGAGTTCGTGTTTCCCGCCCGCCATTGGAGACGCAGTGATTGTGAGTTCGTGTTTCTCGCCCACCGCTTCATGGTAAGCTGGTGTAGAACCATCGGTGCCGACCCCATCAGCATCGTTTCCTTTATATGTGTACTCACAAGGAATAGACCACACCAACGACTTTGTATGGACGGCTCTCCGTATGCCCGTGCTGCCATTGTCGGCGGCGGCCGCCGAGGGGAGATCATTGTACGCCACCGCACCGACAACGTCACCCGGATACAGCATCGACAACGTGTCTCCACCGTCGCAACCACCGGCTCCGCCATGGCCGCCACTAAAATCGCCGTAGCTACGCTTCCGTCGACACCGCCACCGCTCGCACCGTCGGAACCACTGTCCTGGTTGCTGCCAACACCACCGCTATAACCGGTGCAAAAGCCGCCTGCCTTGTCGTTGTCACTGCCGGGGGCCTACGTTGCCCTTCGCCGCCGCTCTTCCGTGGCAGCACACGGAACCGCAGCGATTGTCCGGTCAAACTCGTTCTAACACGGGCCAATTCCCAGCGACGACAGTGGTTTACCCCTCAACCACGAGGGAGCCACCTCCCCGTCGCCAGCGGATATCCACCAGGGCCTTAGCCACCGCGTCGGCCTCTTGTCGACGATGAACAAGACGGCACTTATTTTCGATGTTGAATACACGAGGAGCCGTCGACGCCGGCCGCCGCAAAGAACCGCCGCAGGTTGCGGGTCACGATCAACCGCCGTCCTAGGCTGGGGGGCCCGGGGGATACCGTGTGTTTTGTCGGCGTGACTTGCTACTCGCGATGACATTGGGGCCGCTTCGGACGACCAGAGACCGCCTTATATACCACCGGATTTGCCGCGCTGCTACACGCAAGTGCCTCAATGTTCCCAAGAGCCTAAAGGAAGCCACGCCCAGCTTCGGTAGGATTCGACGGGGTGCGAGTAGTATAGATCGCTGGATTCGGGGACGTTGGAAGCAGTGTAGCAATCAGTGGACAACTTCATCAACGAAAAGTTTGTTTTTGACGAGAAGGCCGACGAGTACGGCTGGCCAATCAAACCTAAGGCAAGACTTGTAGCGAGGAGGGATCAGCGGGGAATTAAATGTTATTTTGGACAATTGTTGGCGCCCACCGTTGCCGTCTCGAGTATTCGGATGCTGACAGCTATGGCCTGTGAACTAGATCTCGACTCGTGCCCCTTTGACGTTTGGACAGGCTTTCGTGCAATCTGATCTCGAGGAAAATACGTTCGTGCGTTTGATTCAGGGTTGGGGAAGATTGTCAGGGAATATAATGAGACTGGACAAGAGTCTATACGGCCCAAAACAGGCGTCGAGGCAGTGGCACGCGCATCTTGCTACATGTTTGCCTAAGTTAGGTTTCATGCAATGCCTGGCCGATGCATGCGGTTTTCATTTCATGGATGAGTGTAGTACAGTGATGTTCAAAGTTGTTCATGTGGATGACATATTAGCAGTAGGAGAGAAGGCGAGGTGCGACCAGTTAGGTAGAGACTTGAACCAGATCGTTCCGGTCAAGAACCTCTGAGAGTTGCGTTGGTATCTGGGTGTTTCTAAGAAATGGATTGGGAGAATGGCACAATGAAGATTTCTCAGCAGACGTTCGCTGAGCAGTTGGCAACAAAGTACGTGGTAGAGTACGGTAAGAGTGTCCCGCTCCCTGTTGGTACGAGACTTGCGGATTTCGACAAGAACGAAGCACCCGGGGATTGGCCGTTTCATGGGTTGGTAGGTACACTAATGTGGCTATCAACCCCGACCCGGCCAGACATTTCCGACGCAGTAAAATCAGTGGCTAGGTATTGCGCCGCTCCAGAGTTTTTACACCGGAGGGCAGCGCTGAATATATTGCGGTATGCGAGGAGGACGAGTTCATACGGGATTACATTTCAGAGAGGTACAGTAGGAGGTTTGAGCATTCAGGTGGTTGCTGACGTAGACTGTGCAAGTGTACCAGCTTATAGGAGGCCAGTTTCTGGAGGACTAGTCATGTGCGGGGGTGCTTGCTTGCCTTGGTTCTCTAGGACCCAGAAATGCGTCACGCTCACTACAACTGAGGCCGAGTACGTAGTGCTTGCAGGCGTTATCAAGGAAGTGCTGTTTGTCAGGCACGTCTGGCGGTTTTTGTGGTCGGGATGCCATGCATACCAGTGTTTGAGGATATTGAGGGTGCCGTGCAGCTTGCGCAGAACACCACCCCAAACTCTCGATCAAAGCATATTGACGTGCGGCACCACATTCTAAGGGACCTAGTAGCGAGAATATAGATAACTATCACGCATGTACCGTCTCCTTTTTCAGCACGAATATTTCTTAACCAGAGCGATATCTCGGGAGTCGTTACCTTGCGATGAATTTTGACTCTGAAGTTGAGATTTGACTTCCCCAATTCTAGAACTTGATTTTTGAATTTTAGGTTGGATTTTTAGGGTTGAGATATAGCGATACGATATGTATTTGGATACAATTTGTTCTGATTTTTGATGATTGGAAACTGAGATTGGTGACTGGTTTGCGGTCGTTAGGATCTTGTACTGATGTTTGGACTACTACTGTCATATGAGAGTTTGTTGGGTTTTTTAACAACTGGAAGAAGGCGCAAATGGGGCAAATCAACTACTAGTATGATAAATAGACCTAGAACCCGTGCGTTGGAATTCGGCATTTGGATACGATTGAATTCATACTAAGGAGTACACTAAACGAGGAAGACAACACCACATACGTGTATTTACACACCCTGTACAATAGACAATGGCCCTCGCAATAGCAATAGATTCTGGTGCAATGGACGAGTTTAATGCCGTCGGCAAAGTCTATCGGTTGGCATGTTCCCCTATCCATTGCCGTCGATAATTTCTATGGATAGGTTACGTCTCCAACATATTGTTCAGGCAGGAGTGTGCTGAAGTAGCCGGGTTGAAAGCTGTTGTCACCGACAATGGCTATCGACGAATAGCTTGCAGAATCTATTGCGGTCGACAGTGGCTATCGATGAACACATTTCTTGATCTATTGTGGCCGGCAATGACTATCGATCAATGCATTTCTTAATATATTGTGACCGGCAATGGGTATCGATGGGCATGTTTCTGAATCTATGGTGGCCAGCAATGGGTATCGATAAATGCATTTCATAATCTATTGTGGCCGGCAAATGCTATCGATGGACACCGTTGAGAATCCGTTGGGTTGCACAATGTCTATCGATGCACACCATCACCCGCCTATTTCCACGAACGTTCCCTGATTTATTGAGCAAAGCAATAATTTGTGCCCCAGCAGTGTCATACATTAATGTTACGGGAAGCGACCCTATGCGCATCACGATTATGTACACCTGTGTATTGTCCTATTATTGCGTGAGACATGGTATTAAAGCATGCATTTCATTCTATGGTCTGACCGGTGTGGGTTCCCGGAGATCATGGCAAAAGTCGGAGGGGTAGGTCAGGCGGGTGACTCACGAGCGTGCAGATAACGTTCCAAGCATTCAGGGCGAGTGTTCCGTGCGTTCAGAGCACGCGTTTCGTGCCAGGGATTCACAAGTTCATCACATGTTCTCAGTTTGGTTCAAGTCCGTGCTTTGCAGTGATCGACATACCCAGCTCCCCCAGAGCCCCCCGCACGTTTAGTCGATCCCCTTCTATACTTTCCTTCTGAAGAACTACAACTCCGGGTTCACAAATATAGTGGTGAAATGTCCAGTAGTGGACAAACCTTGATAGTAGGTCTTCCTGGGGTAGCTAATTAGGCACTCTCATTGGCTAGCGGTATGTTTTACGCCGCTTAATAAAATTTCGAGTATTTCCCAGCCACAGCATCTCGAGTCATCCCGAGTCAACCTAGAGTCTTCCCAAGCATCCACGCCGGCCGAGCCAACCTAGAATCTTAACATGCACAGCATACCAGCACTGACCACTGGCATAGGGTTAGGGTTAGGGTTAGGGTTAGGGTTAGGCTTCGGGCCGGAGGGTCGGCCTCAGGCTTCAAGCGTCCAACGCAAAACCCCCATAAAGATCTACTATCAAGGTCTGTCCACCCCTCGAGATGTCCCCTGCTTGCTGTGACATCCCCCCACGTTCGATGTCGTCAGGCCGAAACAACGAATCGTTAAAAGTAAACCCGAAGAGCAGAAAATTACTCTTCAAGATAACAGTAGAAAAAGCAAAATTCCCAGGGCATCTCGGGAAGGTAAAATTAGGAATCCGAATAGCTCAAAATTCCCCCCTAACGTTTGTCTGGCTGTCTCTGTGCGGATATATTACATTTAGGTTAATGGTGTGCTTTGCTTCTGGCGATGATCTCAACTTCCCTACATTGAGTGTGGATGTGCTTTACGAATGTGGAGGTGGTTTCGTAGATGGGTTTACCGCTGGCTGCAACACGTTCATGACGCGTCATCGTTACATTCTGGTCTCCTCCAATGGTGTAAAGTTCTATTTCGTATACTTCGCGTGCTTCAACGTATTCGCAATACTCGTAGCGAATGTGGGGTGGATTTGTATATGAGTTCACCACGGGCCGTCAGAAATTCATAATAGGTCCTCTTTGTACTTTCGCCTCCTCCCATTGCATAAAGTTCTGCTTCGCATGCTTCGCGTGCTTCAATACCCTGACACTACCCAAGGTTATTGTCTGATTCCGAGTAAGTAAGTCGTTTGAAGTACTGACGTTTACTCAACTCACTGGCACTAGCGAATGTGGAGGTGGCTTTGTATAAGGGTTTGCCACGGCGGTAAGAGATTCATGATGGGTCCGCTTTCTACTTTCGCATCTTCCTATGGGATAGAGTTGTATTTCGCATACTTCGCGTGCTTCAATTATTATCTGGTTCCTAGTAAGTCGTTTGAAGGTACTGACGTTTACTGCACCCCCCCTGCATGAACACTGTCCACTGGAGCGACTCTTTTGCGCTAAAATTCAATCATGAGTGCTATACGGCGTTCGTTTACAACCACTTTCGAATCATACCCCTCGCGTACCGGTTTTGGTGGAAATATTTACAGAAACGTTGTGACACCACCCCAGCACGGGAACTGTCACACGATACTCCAATCGGTGCAGATAAGATGACTATTTATAGTCGACGTTGGGAACCGCATCAAATGACAATATCAACACGATGCGACTCTTTCGTACTAGATCAGTCATGAGTCCTGAACGGCGTTCGCCCACAACCATTTTCAAATCGTACCCCTCGAATACCAGTTTTGGTCGAAGTAGGTGGAGAAACACCCACCGCTCGCCTTTGTCATGAAGACGGCATTCAATCTCTAAAAGGTGGCACGGTTCTCTAGTATCCTTTACGCAACATATACCCAAGGTGAGTGCATATAAATTGAAGGTGGTACGATGCTATAGTATCCATTGCCGATTATGTAACGGAGTAAACACAAACCGAAAAAGCGGCACGGTTTTCTAGTATCCTTACCCAACATGTACCCAAGGTGAGTGCATATAAATTGAAGGTGGTACAATGCTATAGTATCCATTGCCGAATATGTACTGGGGTAAACACAAACCGAACCCCCCCGAACCTGACAAAACACACGTCTCGGGGGAGAGCTCACCATCATCTGCCCCTGCAATCACAAGTGCTCGCCTTCACTTCCGTCAAGGTGTTATGCCTTCAGTGCTTTTACCTGCACTGAACTCAACCCACGGGGGCGCTCACCCCGCCACAAACCCAGACCCCCTGCGCACTCAGCAGCACACAAGCCTACCAAACCCCTGGAAAACCCACAGCATGCAAACCTGAAGGAGGGGCTCACCTTCACCTCCCCTCTTGGCGATAGCATAATGGCAAGCGCTTACGTCCACTGTCAAAGGTGCTACACTCATCAGTGCTCACCTTCACTGACGTCATCTCGGGGGGCTCACCTCGCTAGGCCGCCTGCTAGGAATGACAACGTGCTCACTCCCCATCAAGGTAGCATACGAAGAGTATCAAGTTATTTATAAACCCAACCCAGAACACCCGTCGCAGGGGAGAGCTCACACCATCATCATATACCCCTGCAATGACAAGTGCCCACCTTCACTGCCGAGGTGCTGTGCCCTGAGTGCTTACCTGCACCGAACTCAACCTACCGCGGCGCTCACTTTGACATTAATCCAGACCCCAGGATACTCAGCAGCACACAAGCCTACCCAACCTCTGGAAAACCCACAGCATGCAAACCTGAGGGCGGGGCTCACCTCACCTCCCCTCTTGGCGATAGCATGATGACAAGTGCTTACGTCCACTTTTAAGGTGCTACGCTCACAAGTGCTCACTTCCACTGAGGTCATCTCGGGGGCGCTCACCTCGCAATGCGCCTGCTAGTACTGACAACGTGCTCACTCCCCGGCATGCTACCAGACTCAGAGCACCAAGTAATCTATGAACCCACCCCCCCCCCCTTGTTTAGTGTGTTATGACATAGCATCGACAAAACAAGTCCGTTTGAAGGCTGGCCCAGCTCTTAGTGCCAGTAAGTAAATTAAATAATATCATGGTAGTTTGCAGAGTCTGTCCAGGACAACATGTCCGCTTATACTCGTGTAGGTGTTTTGGTTTTAGTGTGGCGTTTCTTATGCGGTTCGATTTTTGAGAGTCAGATTTTGACCCGATGGCATTTTCAGATATGAGCTTGACAAATCGAAAGGGCCTTCCTATACGGAAAAATCAGATTTATTGCGCCTATAGAGATTCGAGCAAACGCCGAGACCAACTGCTGTTTTTGTGATTTGGCGCCGGGAAGAGACGCTGGGTGCGTTGCCCTGGGCGTAGGACCCAAGCGTCCGAGCCCACGCTGACTGCCTCTAGTCTGGTGGCGAAGAGATGTGACGAGTGCGCCAGAGTCAACCTGTCTTGGTATTTTGTGTTTGATTTTGTGACTTGACTTGCTGTTGCTGTTGTACAGCTGCAGTGTAGTGTACGAGTACGTATCAACGGAGAGGCGCGTGCCAAGTGCTCTTCTCTTGGTCTCTAGGCCTGAGCCCGCGCCAGCGGACTCTAGTCTGGCCACGGAGGGACGCGCCGTTCGCGCGTCGGACGCGAAGCAACGTCGCTATACAGCTGTATCACCATCCAACTCATCGATCGTTCCGCTGCTGTTTGCTGTCGTGGATAACATCTTGAATTTAGAGAGCATGCCATTTTTCGATTTGAAAATCTGATGACGCAGGTCGTCGGATTTTGGGCCATATTCCGACGACTTGGGTCATTGGATTCTCAAAATCGAAAAAAAATCCGGTCGGATTTTGCATAATCGGACTGCATATGTAGGGTCATTCGATTTTGATATCGAAAAATACCAATCTGAAGCTCGAAATCGAACCGCATAGGAAACGGCCTTAGTTTTTGGAAATTAGTGAGATTATTATTCCTTGGACTCAGTGTTGTTGTAAATCAGGGGGAATCACATACGCATATTACTCTGACAACCGTCCAATGAGATGGTTGAAGTATCTAGAGCCAGCCTACCGGCATTTGATGGATGCTCGTCTGTCATGTCGCTGCTGTCGACGCATTATGATAGTTCTCTGGTAGTTCGAAGAGGCTATTCAAGTAGCGTGCCGATCCTACAGTGATTTCAAGCAGAACAAGACTTTACTATTATCTGGTCACTTACAGCGGTAGTGGCTTGGTGGCGTACATTGCAGCAGCAAAAAATGTTGTGTATGTGGACGAGGCGGGTCTGCGTGCTTGCGTATGTATGCATGTGGACGAAGCAGCGCGACGTCAGGGACTAGCGTTGGCATGCGTGTGTGCGTATGCATGTGAACGAAGCGTTGGTGTGCGTGTGTACGCGTGCATTTATGTGGATGGAGCGTTGGTATGCATCATTAGTTTGACTTGAAAATGAAACTGTTGGTGAACATGCATATTTGAGATGCATACGTTATTTCGATAATGCCAAAGAGTATGTGTACAAGCACAGTTGAAGCCGGTAAACGAGCATCCATATGAGCGAAGAAGCGGGCAGGCAAGCACGGCAAGGGAGACGTCCATGTAGTTGAAGCGGTGGTATGCATCACGTGTTTGACTTGCGAAATGACGTTGTACAAGTGCTATCATTCTCACCGAAAGGTAAAGAAATGTTGTTGGTGAACGTCCATATTAGAGATGCACATAATATTTTCGATAATGTGATGGAGCATGTGTACAAGCACAGTTGAAGCTGGTAAACGAGCATGAGATCGAAGGAAGAAACGGGCATGTAAGCGCAGGAAGCGACATCTGGCCTGGTAGTTGAAGCCGTGGTGTGCATCACGGGTTTGACATGAAAATTAAGTTGTACAAGTGGTATAAATCTCTCCGAAAGGTACAAGCAATGTTGTTGGTGAACGTCATAATAGAGATGCATACATTGTCTTCGATAACGTAATGGTACAAACAACGTTGTTGGTGAACGTCCATATTAGAGATGTATACATTGTTTTCGATAATGTGATGGAGCATGTGTACAAGCACAATTAAAGCTGGTAAACGAGCATACGATCGAAGGAAGAAACGGGCATGTAAGCACAGCAAGCGACATCGGGCCTGGTAGTTGAAGCGGTGGTGTGCATCACGGGTTTGACATGAAAATTAAGTGCACAATTGATATAAATCTATCTGAAGGTGTTTGTGTTGGTGAACGTCGATATTAGAGATGCATGCCTTATTCTCGGTAATGCGATGGAGCATGTTGTTGTTGTTTGTTCACATTAAACCGTTCTTTCTACCCGTCGACATCCAGCACAACCAGTGTCCGTGCCGATTCTTCAATGCTAGAAAGATACAAGTTATGTGGTCACAAAGCTACGCCACAGAGATACTACGTTGCCACTTATGCAATGCAACGCCATACCACGACAGGCACGACATACACGTTCCATGACGTAGAGAAACGAAACGAAACGAAACAAAGAGAAAAAAAACAAAAATGTGTACCAGCACAGGTGACGCCGACAAACAAGCATGCGATCGAAGGAAGAAGCGGTCATGCAAGCACAGCAAGCAACACTGCCTGGCAGTCTATCCTTCGTAGTCCAATGGTTAGGATATATGACTCTCACTCATGAGACCCGGGTTCAATTCCCGGCAGGGGAGCCATGTTACGGGAAGCGACCCTAGTATTGCGTGAGACATCGTATTAAAGCGTGCATTTCATTCTACGGTCTGACCGGTGTGGGTTCCCGGAGATCATGGCAAAAGTCGGAGGGGTAGGTCAGGCGGGTGACTCACGAGTGTGTAGATAACCTTCCAAGCATTCAGGGCGAGTGTTCCGTGCGTTCAGAGCATGCGTTTCGTGCCAGGGATTCACAAGTTCATCACATGTTCTCAGTTTGGTTCAAGTCCGTGCTTTCCAGTGATCGACATACCCAGCCCCCCCAGAGCCCCGCGCACGTTTAGTCGATCCCCTTCTATGTTTCCGAGGAACTGCACCTCCGGGTTCACAAATATAATGGTGAAATGTCCCCTGCTCGCCGTGACATTATTTTTCTGATCACGACCAGAATGGAATGAGTGCATGGTGTATCGTGATGAGCAGCAATGTGGGTGCATGGCATAGCGTCAAGGAGGGCTGCAACGCTGTGTGTCTCAACAAGGCAGTGGGCACCATGGGGGTTAAATGTGTTGCATTGTCGGCTGTCTTGTTGTGGTTGGTACTCTGTGTTATTAATAGTGATTCTTGGTCGGATACACTCTGTGCGTGTAAGAGGTCGATCATTGCCTTCACACAATGACCCTGGAAACGTGTTTGTCAATGGTCAGTCGACCAAAATAGACTGGCCGCGCTGTCTAACCTTTAGACATTGTCAGCAACAATAGGTTTTTTATATTTTAGGACATGGGCCGTTAGCACCATGGGCTAGACGAGGTAAGATGTGCTTATACCCTGGGAAGTAGAAACGAAATAGAACGCTGCCGCTGCAGTAGCGCCGAGAAAGCTTGTGTCAAAGGACATTGTGAACGTTAAACGCAATAGACTGGCAACTCTGGCTAACGATAGACATTGTGAACACAATAATTGACTGGCGACGCTGTCTTTCGATATACATTGTTGACCACAATGGACTGGTGACGCTGACTATCGATAGATAGATAGATGTTGTTACCGACAATAATAGATTGGCAATGCTGTCTGACGATAGATATTGTCAGGGAACAACATATGTTTGGCCATGGACACAATGCGCGTTTGCCGTAACAATTCAAGCCACAACGTTATCCGAAAAGGGACATTGTCCGGAACAATAGGTGTTGGGGAAGCAACGGCGATATATATATATTGTTTGAACAATATACCAAAATTTGTTTACCTATCGATGGCTATCGCCGCCAACACTATACACGCAACTGTATCCATAAATATCCATTGTCATCCACAATAGACTGTTGCCCAAATTTATTTTATACCCTGGAATGATTCACGTCCATGGCCATTCTTGACAACCGCCGACGTTTCTATGGCCGACAACAATAGAAACGCGATTGTGTCCAAAAATAGCCATCGCCATCCACAACAGGTTGTTGGCCGGGCTCCGAAGAATATTACCATCTCACATACTTCTTTTCAGTATGGGACAGAAAAACTCGAGTTAGGAAACGGAAAGGAGACGAATTTCGTCTAAAGTTGACCGGCACCCGAAAACATAAATCTGACTTACTTGATTTCAGTATCGGACTAGAAAAATCGACCCAAGAAACGGGAAGCTGATGATTTTCTTGGAAAAACGTTGACCGGTGCCCGAAAAAGAATATTTGACTTACTTGATTCCAGTAAGGCACAAAAAACTCGAGTTAAGAAACGGAAACCTGGGACGTTTCTTGTCAAGGTGTTTGTTTTTTGTATCCAGATTATTTTTGAAAGTGTAGTTTATATAAGACAACGTAAGGGTAATGAATCAAATGTATTTCCGATAGAAAAAAAAATCCAAAATAAAGAGGACCAGCACAAAAAAAAAAAAAAAACCGTAGTTACTTGGTTTCAGTCTAGCATAAAAAAAACTCGAGACGTGAAACGGAAAGCTGAGAATTTCAGCTTAAGCTTGACTCAGTTTAAGAATCCACGTTTTTTTCAAATTGGAGTAAGTATAGGACAAAGTAAGGGTATTGAATAGACTCAATTTCCGAAATTGCCAACGCACACAAGTTGACGACAGTAGTTACCAATATCCCGGTGCGCGAGTTCCTAGCGACATTCACATATAATGTATTCTTCAAATGAGTGTCCACAACATGATGACGTCGGTTCACGTGACCACATACATATAGTGCTACCGGGGGATCCTCGAAGCAGCCGAACGGTTCATGTTGAGGTGGCACGAGGCTGAGGCTCAGCTGAGTAGGCAGCGCCGCGAATCCGCCGTGGGTGGTGTCCAAGGGAATCGGGGGAGGAGGGGCAACAAGAGGAGTAGCAGAAAACCCGACCAAGGGAATGCGGAGGGGGGGGGGAACAGGAATAGAAGGCAGACTGCAGTGGACGAAAGTGGGAAGGAGATCGCAGACAGGGGTAGCAAGGTACCGGGCAGACTAAGAAGTAGAACATGCCTATACTACTTGTACCACCAACTGGTGCAGCTGGTTCGAACGTGGTCTTCCTTTGCTTTCCTTTTGTTTTTGTTTATTTC
This sequence comes from Macrocystis pyrifera, assembly GCA_031763025.1. Taxonomy (NCBI): domain Eukaryota; class Phaeophyceae; order Laminariales; family Laminariaceae; genus Macrocystis; species Macrocystis pyrifera. The sequence goes on from JASSKH010000012.1 coordinate 794,301, forward strand.
TGTTTCATTTTATTTTCCTCTTTTTGCGCCGACCTTATGTGATTTTTTCACTTTATTATATTTCTCTTCCTTTCTCCCATTGATAAGGCTTCTTGAAGGAGTGGTGTGGCGTGGGTGGATGATGAGCCTGCTTTGCTTGTTTCGTAGTGTCTGACGCCGAGGGGCCGGGCATAGTTGACGAACGCTGGACGAAGGTGGCAGACAGGGTAGCAAGGTACCAGGCGGACCAGCAGGGAGACCCTGGCTGTGCTACTTGTACCATAAACTGCTGCCGCTACCCGGAGGATGATTGGTGCTTTGTTTGGCTTGCTTGTTGTTTCGCCTTGGTTCTTAGTCTTACTCCGTTGACGACGACTAGTGGTGTTTTCCTCTTTTTCCTTTTTTTTTTTTTTTTTTCCAGTTTGCTCTTTTCAAGTGTCTGCCAGATCCCCTGCGGGGGGGGGCACGATATTTTATTTATATATATATATGAAAAAAAACACACCCTGGACAATAGACAATAGTCCAATAGTCTATTAATAGCTTCCTTTTGCAATTGACTGTCTATTGTGGTCCCTAATTCCAGTTAATTGAAAGGCGTCGTGCTCTATTATGCAGACAATTTCTATTGAGTGACCCCTACCTGACCCTATTGTCCAGACAATTTCACTTTATAGGTAGTCTCCGTAATCAATGGTGCGGACAATTCCAATTAATGGACCTTCTCCTCAATAAATTGTCCGGCCAATTCCAATTGACAGACTGTCTCCTGAATCAATTGTCCTGACAATTCCAATTGATAGTCGGCCCCTCGAAATAGTTGTCCGGACAATTGCAATTAGTAGACTGACGCCAAAAGTATTTGTCCCGACAACTCCAAATAATAGACAGTCTCCCAGATCAAATGGCCCGGAAATTCCAATTTATACACAGTCTCCAAAATCGATTGTCCGGACAGTTTCAATTAGCAGATTGCTTTCTAAATCAATTGTCCGGGCAATTCCAATTAATAGACGATATACAACATCGAATATCCCGACAATTTCGACCAATACGACATCTCCAAAACTGCTTCAGACAATGCCATGATTGGGGGGCAGTCTCCTAAATTATCTGCCCGTACATTACAAAAACAACAGTGCATACGGATTACTTCGTTTCGTGATTTTGTTTTTATTGATTACATCTGAGCACATGGGCTTCGTAAGCGGTATCAAACTTCCTACTCGCGGACATAAAATACAGAGCTAACGTTCAGGTGTCCCGCCCTTTTCTGCTTATGCCTTGGACAATAGACTTATCAATAGACTATTGCCCTCACAGCAGAGTCACGAAGCTGTCTATTAATTGGAATTGTCCGGGCAAATAATGTCATAGACTGTCTATTAATAGCAATTGAAATTATTTAGACAACTGATCTTGGATACTGTCTAACAATTGGATATATTCGGAAAAATTGATATCGGGCACTGTTTAACGATTGGAATTGTCGGACAAATAATTTTGGAGACTCTCTATCAATTGAAGTTGCCCTGAAAATTGATTTTAGAAACTGTCCATTAATTGGAATTGTCTGAACAATTGATGTCTGGTGCTTTTCAATAATTGGACTTGTCCAGACAAATGAGCTCGGAGACTCCCTATCAGTTGAATTTTTGCTGGCAAATGATTTCACAGGCTGTCTCTTAATTGGAATTGCTTGAACGATTGATTTCGGGTGATTTACGTGAAATGGACTTGTCGGGGCAACGGCTTTGAGATACCCTCTATTAACTGGAATTGTCCGGACAATGGGATTCAGAAGCGATCTACTAATTGGAAATGTCATGACTATCGAGTTTAGGAGGCCTCTGTTACTTGAAAGCTGGCAGCTACTCGTAGAACTACATTTGATTTGGTCAGAACAGTACCACCATGCTAGTATTGCCTCTACAACAGGACCGGGAACTTCCCTCAATACGCAGTCTTACGAGTATTATCAATTCAATGGGGCGTGTCTATCGTAATACAACAACTACTGCAGGTACACGGCCATGACATTTATCGAGCAATTGATTTCTTGCGCGGCATCTGAAATGAATGGTGCGGACAATTCCAACTTTTTCCGGTCGCCGAAGTCCGTTTGGACAATGCCATTTAATTGACACCACCCGAAATTAATTGTGCGGACAATTTCGGTTTTTAAGCAGCAGCCGAAATCAAATGCTCAGACAAATCCAATTAGTAGACAGCTCCCAAAATCAATTGTTTGAACAATTTCAGTTAGTGGACAACACCCGAAATCAATTGGCTGGACAACTCCAACTATTGGACAGCACCCGAAATCAATTTGGTGAATAATTCCAGTTAGTTGGCAGTCTCCGCAACCAATTGCTTGGACAATTCCAATTCATAGACAACACTCGAAACCTATTGCTCACACAATTCCAACTAGTAGATGGTATTCGAAATCAATTGCCTGGACAATTCCAATTCACATAGACAATAGCCGAAAACAATTGCCTGGCCAATTTCAGTTAATGGGCAATCGCCGAAATGAATTGTATTGTCAATTTCAATTAGTAGACAGTCACAAAAAACAGTTGTCAAGACAAATCTAATTATCACACATCCTCCTGAATCGATTGTAGACACGATAGACCATTGAAATAGTAATTGTCCAGGGTGTAAATTTTATGTATTTATATATTTCTTGTTTCTGTTTCTCTTTCGAATTGTCTTTGTTTGTTTGTTTGTTTGTTTGGTCTCTTTGTTTCGTTTCTCTAGGTCATGGAATGTGCGTGTCTTGCCTGTCGTACGCAGTATGATGACGTGGCATTGCATTGCATACGTGGCAACGTAGTATCTCTGTGGCGTAGCTTTGTGACCACATAACTTGTATCTCTCTAGGGTTGAAGAATCGGCATGGACACTGGTTGTGCTGGATGTCGACGGGTAGAAAGAACGGTTTAATGTGAAGAAATCAACAACAATGGCAACAACAACAACAACAACAACAACAACAACAACAGAACACGACACACCTGGTACATATTTGGCAACTTGTACTGCTCCAAAAGACAAAACCTGGTACATATTTGGCAACTTGTACTGCTCCAAAAGATAAAATTTCATCCTAATCGGAAAAGCAATTCTCAGTTCATAAAATCGGGTACGCGATTGTGTCCTACAGCAACCATCGCCATCTACAATCATGAAACAGATTATTGGACGGGCTTTCGAATGTCGTGAGACGAGAGTAAAACATGCTCGAGATGGCTACCGATGGATAGCTTGTACAATCTATTGTGGTCAGCAATGGCCGTCGATAGACGTCTCGCACAACCTGTTGTGGCCGATAATGTCCATCGATCGAGATCTCGCACAATCTACAGTTACTACTAGCCTAGTAACTGTGACCAGCAACGGCCATCGATCGACATCTCCCACAGTCTATTTTGGCCTGTGGCCTGCAATGGCCATCGATCGACGTGGTTCACAAATTTACTGTATTCGGCAATGTCTATCGATCGACATTATCTGTCGATAGAAACATTCCACAATCTATGGTCGCAGACAATATACATCGATAGATTCCCTCCCTCGTCTATTGTCGAATCAAAAGACCGAGGCATTGTTGTGTCCATTGTCCAGAGTGTGGTACTATTATTATCAGAGAGTGAGTGAGTGTGTATTGGAAGATTTAGACCCCAGGAGTACCAGCATACGATCACGACAACCTCAGTGACGCGGTGACGGGAGACATGAAATTATATAACCGTTTAACTGAGAATTGGGAATTCACGTCGTTGTCATAGGCCTCTCGTAAGCACTACGTCTATTTATCTATTGTTGGTGGGCATTTCTCCGTTCTCGCACGATTGATACATGGTCCCTGACGGTAACGCTAACACCGGTAAAAGGATGGAATCAAGTTCTTTCCAATTCAGCAGGACGGGTAATTAGCGGTAATACGTTTTCCCTGCATGATGATGGTTGTGTGGCACATAATTGTTGTTGTTGTTGTTGTTGTTGTTTTTCTCACATTAAGCAGTTCTTTCTACCCGTCGACATCCAGCACAACCAGGGTCCGTGCCGATTCTTCAATCCTAGAGAGACACATGTTCTGTGGTCACAAAGCTACGCCACAGAGATACTACGTTGTCACGTATGCAACGCAAGGCCATGTCATCATACTGCGTGCGACAGGCACGACATGCACATTCCATGACCTAGAGAAACGAAACGAAACAAAGAGAAAAATAAACAAAAACAAAGAAGACAATTCGAAAGAGAAAACGAAACAAGAAAAAAGAACCATATATATACCAGGTATATAAAGCAGCAAACCATCGTGCCCCCCCGCAGAGGATCTGGCAGACACTTGAAAAGAAGGAGCTAAAAAAAAAAGGAAAAATAAGAAAACACCACTAGTCGTCAACAGAGTAAGTCTAAGAACCAAGGGAAAGTATCAGGAAAACCAAACAAAGAACAAGGCATCCTCCAGGTAAAGGCAGCAGTTTATGGCACGAGTATAGCGCAGCCAGGGTCTCCCTGCTGGTCCGCCTGGTACCTTGCTACCCTGTCTGCCACCTTCGTCCAGCGTTCGTCAACTATGCCCGGCCCCTCGGCGTCAGACAATGCGAAACAAGAAAAGCAGGCTCATCATCCACCTACCCCACACGACTCCTTCAATAAGGCTTATCAAATGGAGAAAGGAAGGAAGATAAATAAAATAAAATGAAAATCATATAGGGTCAGCGCAAAAAGAAGATAATAAAATGAAACACAAAAATATGCAAAAACAACAGGAACACAAAGGAACACCACGTTCGAACCAGGTGCACCAGTTGGTGGCACGAGCAGTATAGACATGTTTACTTCTTATTTTCTGCCCGGTATCTGGCTACCCGATCTGCCATATCCTTCCTGCTTGCGTCCACTGCAGTTTCCCTTCTACTCCTGTTCCCCCCCCTCTCCGCATTCCCGTGGTCGGGTTTTCTGCTACTCCTCTTGTTGCCCCTCCTCCCCCCATTCCCTTGGACACCACCCACGGCGGATGCGTGGCGCTGCCTACTCAGCTGAGCCTCAGCCTCGTGCCACCTCACCGTGAACCGTTCGACTGCTTCGAGGATCCCCCGGTACCACTTCCCCGCCTTGTTTTGCAGCAGTGGGCCACAGCGCGGTCTCAACTCCAAACACCAAGGGAGCAAGTTCCGTTGACCCTTCGATGGCTCGGAACTCCCTAAAGTCTTCGACTATGCATCTATGCCAAGTCTTAAGCTGTCCGCCGGGTCTCGGGTTCTCCTCACCAGCAATCGTGCCGAACATTACCCGACTGGGTAATCGATCCTGGCCTTGCCGTGCCACCCCCCCCTCGAAGAAGAATTGGTACGAGTACGTGCATCGGCACGTATTTGGTGTGGCATATCAGTAACTTTCTGTACCGTGATAAAAGTGGCGGTACCTAGGGTCCATCGTCCCCGGTGGCTTGGTAGGTGGTCCGCGTGTCTGCCAAGATCATTTGCGTGGGTTCAAGTCTCACCGAGTGCATGCTCATAGGGACTTTTTCTTGCATAAAAAAATGATAAGCGGAAAGCGCGAAAGCGTGAGTTAGCTACATTCGATGAAAATCGACGAGCAGTGGGAATGCTGAATCCTATGCGCGACATAAAATAAAGGCACGTACCGGGGGGGGGGAAGGACGGCGCCTGTGACCACGGCTTGTCCAGAAGATCATCCAGGGTAAAACCTCCTACCACTGACGAGTGGGCTGGAAAGTAAAAGTGATGAAGAAAAAATGAAAAAAAAATAGAGGACGATTTGTCCATTCACTTCTCAGTGCATATCTATTTAATTAAACAAAATTGTGACGTGAAAGAACCATGGCCGTGACCGCGGTTGAAAGCTGCGTCGCCAGCCGCGGAGCTGTTTTATGTTTTTGAAATTGCAGCATTTTTAACAGGAAATACAGCGGGGGGGGTTTCACACTATGAATGGCACATTCTTGAAAATTTTCATCTTTCTTGTCATACCATGGGGTTATGCTGTATCGGACGTTTGCTTCAGTCTGGAGTGGAGTCTAGCTTTGGTTGTCGTTAGGGGAACGCGGTGCGATGGTGTCGTGCCGAGTCTTATGAGGTTAAATCGGGTCAGGTCATCACTCGTAGTCTGTGCCTTACCACACTCCATACTCACACGTTGAGGTTTGAACGCGTTGTGTCGAACATTGAAGCGACCTGATTAACCGCAGTTGTCACTCGGGCCACCATGAAGGGTATACGCACGTAGAATAGTGGTACGATGAACCGTCTCGACAGCGAGCGTACCTCACCAGCGAGAGGGGCACTGGCATACCAATATTACGCGATAGAACAACCAACACGTGAAGTGATACGCTTTTACGACCCGGACGAGCATCCCATTATTGTTGAACACAACTGCATAAGTGTTTGCCCTATGGTAATAGTCGCGGTAGATGACACCCGGATCAGCACCTATAGAATTTTCTGAAGTTGTTCGCGACCGCCACGATCGATGAACGATTGTATTGTAACTGTTTTCGGCGAATGTTAGATACTCGACCCATCACTTCAAACTTATCGATTTCTTTTTTTGTTTTTCATGTATATGTGTTAGACCTCGGTGCGAAGGGTTTGTCTCCTTGTTATGATGACTAGGACACGGTGATATTTTATTTGTGTACATTTGCAAACGGGCATCGTTGTGTTGTACGAGCTAAAAGTGCACTCTGTGAATGTTATCCCCACAGGAACGTCATCGGTGGCATAGATGGCAGTCACATCAGGATTCCTGGCCCAGACGAAGAACTCCTACTCGACTACTATAACTACAAGAAGTTCTACTCCATCGTATGTCTGACTACAGTGGACCACGTGGGGAGGTTCAGGTGGTTCTGCTCCGGATGGCCGGGCTCATGCAGAGACAGCGGTGTACTGCGGGCCACCGCGTTTTACAAGCTGGTGCAAGAAGAGTTCTCCAAGCCCATGGAAGAACGAAAAACTTTCACGGACAGATCATGCATTCTGGGCGACTCCACCTTCGCGGAGGGGGGTGTGGATGCGAACGCCGATAACTCTCCCGCAAGAGAGGGCAGAGCCGTACTTTAACTACAAGCATTCCCGCATGCGTATGCGCGTGCAACACGCTTTCGGCCGACTGAAGTGGACGTTCCTCGCCATGCAACGCGGCCTACTGTTCAAGCTAGATCATGCACCGATAATCATCGACGCTTGTGTGATTCTGTACGACTTCATCCTCCAACACGAGGGCACCTGTCCTCGCACGTGCACATTGACGACGCTCAGACGAGAGGTGGTACGGGCAGAGGCCCTGGTGAGACTTCTGCGAGGAGGGAAGCTGAGGTTGCTTACCTGAGGGATGCTGGATTCCTTCAAGAGGAGTGAGGGGACCCTGGATCGAGAGCTGATAGGCGCTGCACAGAACGGGAGAGACCCCCCCTGACGATTTGTAATAAAGCAACTCGCGTCCTTTGTATCAACGTTGGCAACGAAGTGTTTCGTACGAAGGGCGAGTGCAGATAACTAAGCGAGTGGGGGGGGGGGGGGGGGGGGGGGGGGGTTGTTTATCGGTAGATACCCTTTTGGGGCCAGTAAATGGTTCCCTTTCTTGAATTGTAATGAACCAACGCTGGCGTCCGTTCAAACCTTGTCTACAAAATGTCTTCTGGCCAAGAGCGAAGGCAGAGAGAGGGATAGGGTGTGGGGGGGAGGTGTATTCAGACGATATCGAGGCCAGGAGGGGGCACTTATTGTTTTAGTTGTAAAGAACCAACGCGCGGGTCCGTTTAAAAGCTACGCTTAGAAAGGGTTTTTGAGTTGAAGGTGTGTGTAGGAGGCAAAAGGGGTGGTGTAATCTGCCTCACCAGTCCACAGGCTGGGTAGGACCGTTCCCGTCATGATGTGAACGTCCCAACGATTGTAAATAGCTAGCATATGGCCGCCCGGAGAGCCTCCTATTTTTGTATACATCAGCAGGCTTTTTGTAAAATAGTTTTTTTTGCTTTGTCTCGGTGCCTGCGATTGGTTGCCCTTTTATTTCGCTTCTCTTTTACGCTTTTTCGTTCTTGCAGTACGAGAATGTAGACTTAGACAGTCCATTGTGTTCTCTCGTCCGAGTCCCAGCCCCACCCGCCTACACACACCAGCTAGCGAGTCTGCGAGACTATGAGTATCCTCTATTTGTATCCCCTTTTTTTTACCATTGCCATTTGTTTAATTTGGTTACCCCCTTTTGTATCCAGTGCTCTCGGTTGGTACAACACTCGATATATGTACCTAATTTCAAAGTTTGTATGTAAACGTATACCTCTTGGCAGTATGTGGCAGGCATAGGTCTTAGACGCGTACACCCCCTTTGCTGGTCACTTGGCAGTGCCGGGTAAAACTGTGTTGACTGCATGGTTAATGTTATTACGTGTTATCAAAGCTTCCAAAGGATAGTGTTCATGGGCGCTTGTATCCCTGATGCAGGCGCCACACTATCCATGTCTGGTGCTCTCCCAAGCCTATTACGCTACAAAATTCACGGGCGCGTAGTATAAGCGGGAGCACTTAGCTTGCCCATATTACGGGAAAATTAGTTTAGGAGGAACATGGCATAAATAGATTTTATTGGATGGCCGTGATGAGAAGGAAACGGGCTTTGTTTTGAACGTAGTAGTCCAAATCCAGCTCGTTGTTGTACCGCGATACCAGTTTTACGTTTTAGACGCGGTGCATCATTAATGATATATAAATCCGCCGTCACCTTGTTGAAATCCTATTTTACAACATTGGTTACAGGGACGTGCCTACCCTTGTTTAAAACAAAATCAGAAGATGTTGCATTTAAGTAGAGGAAATCGTGCGCCTACGAGACGAAAATACTGGGAAGAGCACAGTTACGCATCATAGAGAAATGCGGAAAACGATTCTCGTCAGCTGCTGTACTGCTGATATTCGATATTCTTTCATATCATGCACAAAACGCATTATCGGCTACTGTCAGCACCTGACTCTACCTTAGATATTTTGCCAACCTGAGAATCCGCATCGACCGACGTTAAATGACCACCCTGAAGAGCACTCCCATTACATTTGCCTAAAGACTCGCATCACATTTGCCTAACCCATAAGTAAATATTTCTAGCCCAAACCCAATATACCTCAAACGGCTCACCCTACCAGTCGCCGTGTTTCTCGCATTTTGTCGCCGTAGTAACCGCTGCACCCACCACCTATGGACGCAACAACCCCAACGAAGTCCCACATCCCCCAAGGTAACTGGGGCAAAACAAAATGTAAGTTGCTCACCTAAGTTCGTCTATTTCTTCATAAACACATGTGCGGAACTTAATTCCGATTACCTCCACCACAATATTAAGCGTACCCAATAAACGAAGCAGTTTGCACACGACTATACCTACGCTAATTTAATAGACGACTTGGCCTGATATAGCTTATTACGTACATATTGATGTACAATAAATATACCCTAAATACTAACTGGTAAGTACTATCGGACCTACCACAAATCCTCTTATCCTGGACCTTATTACGCCTCGTATTTGTTTCTCCTCGCGCCACATAGCGGGGCGTTGAAGTGAGTGCCTCACCGCGTGCTCTATGTAAGGTTCGTTGACGTCCTTCTATTGAGACAGCTCGCCCCTACAACGGCAGAACTAGTGTCACGATGTCTTACGTTGTTCCCAATAACCCCTACTTTTCGAGAAATGTACGAATAGTAAAAAAGAAAACACAATATACTCCGCGAACATGCGACCAACCACGTAGGGGTGAACAGATCCGAAAGGTCTGCCTTGTACTTTAACGGCAGGATATAGCTCTACTATTTGTAAGTTGGATATAACTAACCCTAAGGTCGAGAGGTGTACTATTATAAGTATCCCTATCGTGGCTCCATGTTTAAACCTACGAGGAAACCCGTCTGAGTGCCGTTGATACCTAAAGAAAGCACAAAAAAATAAAATCCCGCCCAAACACTAAATAAACATGGAGCGTATGTCCGGAAACCCCCGTCAAATACTTCAGCCCCGAAATACCTTGGCATCCGATACCAATTTTACTCTGTTTAGCTTACAGAGGCGACACCCTATTATGTAAAAATCCAAACAGGGGGGGGGAGAGAGGGGGGGGGGGTTGTTTATAAGTTCAACATATAGACTAGGAGTCTTGCCTCAGTTGGATTCCTTGTCGCTTCCGTCTTTGTTCGGTTCCAAATTCTTCAGCGCCAGTTTCGATTCATCCGGCAGATTAGCAAAGAAGATCGTTTTCATCTGTTCCCGCGAAATAATTCCCATGGACGCCATGTTCGTAACGTCAGCATTGGCCCTCGCCCTCGTGGTTTCCTTGTGTAGCTCCTCCTCTAATTTCAACTCGCGGTCCTCTCGGGCGCTGTCGACTCCTGGTCCACTTCCGCCCCCCGACCGCTCGGCCTTATTACGGGCCATAACTTCCAGAAGCTAGATCTTCTTTGCATCAATTTGTGACTTCCGCTCAAGAGTCTCAGACATGGCGCCTTCAACGACTTCGACCGGCACTTCTCCAAGTTGGATTGCGGCGATTGACCGAAGCGGGATTCGGGGGAGCGGCACTCAATTCCCCCGCCATTAAATAGTCTTCAGCCGCCCAGTCAGTGTTGCGTGCTGACGAATTGCTGTTCGCTCCATGACCAAATCGCTGAGTACCAGCGGACGAGGAACTGCCCCCGCCGCTCGGCGCGCAGTTGGAGACAGACCGCCCGGAGGGGGGGCGGCCGCCACCTGTCCAGCGCGTAACCACCTCGCTAACGGCAACGACCCCGCCACCACCATCTGACTCCACCTCATCTTCACCCTGTTTCTTTTTCCTCCTCCTCCTCCTCCTCCTCCTCTCCCTCCTGCTGTTCATCATCGTCGTCCTCGTCCTCTTCTTGCTACTGCTCGTCCTCGCCTCCGTTCTCCTTCTGCTCGTCCTCTCCTTCCCCCCCAAAGTCAAGGCCATCGCCCCCTTGCTCGTCAGTGTCAACACGAAGCTTCCCCCGCATTCCCTCTGCATCCTCGCCTGCACCTTCGCGCAGGGAGTCCTTGGCGACAGCCCAGTTGGTGTCGTACAGCTTGCGGCGGAGCTGATGAAACAAACCCTCGACTTTACCGCCGCTGGCACCCGTCTGTTATGACTGCAAGCGATACTTCGCATCTAAGCTGTTCTGGCTCCTGAACCATCTCTTCAGCTTCCGCACCCCCTGTTTTGTCTCGAAGACGGGACCGACGGAATCCTTGTGGATCCTCATGTACGCCCTGTTCTTACGCAGAAGGGTAGCGATTGGGCCACCCATACGCTCCAGCCACCTCGACCTGCCAAAATCGTTGTTAAAAGAAAACCGTGTGCTCTGCAAGTCGGCGATAAGCACAGAAAACGTCACGCGAAAGGTACAGCGGATAACGTAGATGCGTTAATAAGAGAAACATTTACATGCGTGTGTCAGGCGTGTCTATCCACGAAATAACAAACAAGGGGTCATGCTGCAGAATAGCCAATGGGTAGCGAACAGGGTGTTTGATGCAGCCGCTCGGGTTTGGTATTTCTTGCTACCTCGCACCCCTCCCCCCTATGTTGATCGTTGCTGATATAAAACAGGAATGCTTCAGAGTCCTCTACGCTGTCAGGGGTACGTATCTGGCCAGGGTTTTCTATTGGCGTCACCATGTGCTTCATTGTTCTGGAAAGCCATTTATTGTTGATTGACGTAAACCAATAAACGCGTTGAGGTGGACCGGGCTTATGTGAGGGGTTAGAAGTCGGTGCAAAATTAGGAGGTTTCCCCAAAGTCCTAGTTAGCACCAGCCGTGTGGCTGGGGTATAATGCACAGCGAAGCGGAGAGATATAGTACAACGAAATGTAAGCTTGTTCATAGAAGACGTGGCCTAACTCTAAGAATTGTTGCCGTCATGGCCACAGCGGCGGCCATAATATGTCGAAACAGAAAACAGTCATTTTACGGGGTGTGTGCTAAACGTGCGACGCTTTGTTCAGTGCTACGCTTAAAGCACAAAACATCCGACCATACAAAACAACCGACCGTTGCATTGCAAAAATAAAAGAGCTTCTTACGATACGAGCGCGAAGTGATGACACCATGTTCATCTGTTCTTCGTAACCCAATCGATTGTCAAAAGTAATCGCGAGGAATTCGCTCATTTTCAACACACTCTGCATTCGAACTACACTTCGAAGAAGATAGTAGTTGCCTTAATGGTAGAGTAGCTTGGAACCCATGGCACTATTCGGACGATGGACCAAGTACACACCGTCAACAAGGCATCGAAAGAGGCAACCAGCATCGTTTTTTTCATCCTGCCACATATATGTTCTGCGTAGCATATCCAAGATGAGTACCATTTTACTGCATTGTCTCTGCACACCGTTTTTTTTACATACTATCATCAATGATTGTGCCAGCGCTTGTGACTCTGTCGTATGTTTACACACGAATAACACACCACAGGCAAAAGAGGAATCGACGTCGGGCATACGTTTGATAGTTTATATAGGACTAGTAGATGCTAAAGAAAAGCAAGGAAATGGGCCCAAGGCTACGGTATCGGGGGGGGAGAGAGAGGGGCTAACCCAATAGGACACAGTGTGATAGGCTGTAGAGAAGACTGTGCACCACCGTAACTATAGTAGTATTATCAAACGGCGCACATCTCGTTCACCTCCCCGTATCTGCGAACCACGGCTGCTCCATGGGACCGCTAGGGTCTAACCCATAAACTTATTACCCTTGACGTTTTCTACCTGAATCCCAACGGACGCATGTAGCGTGCTGACGCTCGTGTGCAATGTGTGCTGCCTTTCATATGAATCCGGTTTTCCTACTAATAAAACGCATTATAAACACAGCGTCACGTGCAATGAAATGCGGTCATCATTACGTGTCCAACCGAGACACCGTAAGACAGCTCTGTCCCCTTTTCGGCATGATGTCTAAGCACAAAAACCGCTATATAGTCCGGAAACGTCGGGGACCTGCAGTCGGAGTGGGTTTTACGGCAAAGTATCCGCGTGTAAAAGCTCCTTAGATGTACGTCAGAGTGGATTTGACGGCAAGGTACACGCTTGAAAAAGCTCTGGAGATTTCCTCACCCCGGTAGGCGAATAATCTTCCTTTCGAATTAAGACGCGGTCATTTGGAATAAAATGCAACACCAGGTACTAGTTAGGATCACAAACACACAGTGTGAAACACTTCGAGCCTACACCATATCTAGATGCTGGTGATATGATGTCGTGCGTAGCAAGGGCAATTTTCACTCCCACAACCCGGACAGGTGAGAGGGCCCCGCCGAAGACGCCGGCAGATGTGCTTTCGCTTCGTAACTCAAGACTATCGCGGCTGGTTATGAGTTTTCTGTGGTGGTTTAGGTCATTGACGAATAAACAGCGCGTGTGCCGTTGATGTCACTATACAACGAAATGTGTTCCATTATTACCTCATTGTCGACACTCTAGCGCATCTCGTGCGTAATGTGCCTGTACACATATTTGTAACCTCGAGATGCACTACCTGTACCTATATCGATAAAGGATGATATTATTCACGAGTCTAAACTCACGTGGATGTCCGGCGTGTTCTCATTGGCCACTACCATGGCGGCTCCCTTTTCCTCTGCAGTGTGAGAGCGGCTTGGAACGCCAACCACGTCCGAATCCGAGTCCTCAAGATAGGAAAGGAACACGGGGTTCGTGTTTTGGGCGAAGGGCACTAGCAGTGAATAGACCCACGGACAAACGAACTCAACACCTTCACGACATTGCTTTCAAGCATTTTTTCACTATACGGGAGCGGTAAAAGTAAGGGTCCAGGTTGCGGCTGTCATCCACAAGGAGTAAATTAGGGTAGATGGCGTAGCGCTGGTCTATGGACTATCCCTAAGTACCGCCGCCTGTAGAGTCTGTCATTCGCGTCATACTCTACCAAAGTAGATGGTACGAAACGTCCATTAATATAGTGTGACTTTGTGTCTGTTCCGACTATTAGTTCCCGAACTGTATGTATAACAAAACAACTGCAATACTTGGTTCTGGCAGCACAAGGAATCTTGTATATATACACCACCAATGAGCACACTGGATGCCCCCTTGACTGTTTGGGCGAAGCCGAAAACTGGTGCCACAACCCCCGCCCCCCCACCCTCACCCGGGAGTAGGTTGACATAAACAGTATTGAAAACAGATACAGTAGTCAAACGTCATTATGCTACAGGGGTCCGCAGAGCCCAAGCGATAAGTAGTCAGTGGTTGAGGCGGCCTCGACGGTCGTGCTTTGTGACTCCCCTCCCTTCCCCGCTATCTTCTGTTTTGTGTACCTAGAAAGACGCCACCTTGATAGGCGTTATTGTGGGTTGTACATCGATTCCAGTTTGTCACTAGTCATGGGGGTTCAACCGTTCCGTGGCGGCTCCCTCAGCGCGCCGAGCACAATATCCCCCATGCGTAGGGACTACATTGGAACGTATTTTTTTATAGTCAGTATATTTTCAAGCACCCCACGGTGGTACTGCCAATACCTACTGGTCCAGGCCCAGCTCGATCTTGCCTGGACATCATGTCACTAGGGATTGACACCGACACAATTTTGTGCTGGCATTATTTTTTTTTAATAATGACCGTGGCAGCAGATGCGGGCATCAGGTACTGTAGACCAAATTATACTGCCTGCGTCCGAAAAGAACGCCGTATTATACAACGGAGAAACCATCCCAATTATTTCGGAGCGAGAGAGGTGCGAGGTGGGAGCCAAAAGGGGAGTATCGTGGTACACTGTGCCCCAAGGGTATAGGGGCGACACATTAACATGAATAGTAGGTTTCAGAGGTTTTCATGTAAGTCGCCGACGACCTACATGCGTGACAAAACACGCCAGTATACCGATTGCTGACGGAGTCAGTACAATATATACGGGTACAGGCTTCCAGTATTCAGCCGGACATTTCAGACGTACGAATATAGACTACGTGTGATATGAACCGAGCACACGGCGGGTAGGACGGGATACCTAGTGTACGTGGCATGGTACGTAAGATATGACCTACTGATGTAGCATGTACTACGTACCTTCTGTAAAACAACACTGACCCGTATGTATGCCCGAACCTACATAGAAATGGATCTCGAGACACGTACGCACGTGCTGGTACACCGCACCATAAAAACTATGTGAATAGCGAGGATATCATGCATGCGCGCTCGCAGCATTGGTACTGTTGTTTAAGTGCATATCGAACCCAGAACACAACAGCCTACATGAAGAAGAAACCAATGGCATGTCAATCACTTCCACATTTACTGCATGCCATACACACCTCGTCGTTGTCGTTGCTTTTGCTGCCGCTGCCCCCCCCCTCCAGGACTACCTCTCTCCTTGCAGCGACACTTTCCGTCCACAATTTTATCGTTCCGAGAAACTCCACCCCTCGCTGAACCTCCACCAGTATGTCCCGCCCCTCCGGCGTACCTTGCTGGGCCCCTGCCATTTGCCAGTGCTCTTTGTACTCGTTCTGGCGCGGTCGCTTCCACCCTTCGTCGCGGGCCTCTTGCCTGCTGTGGTGGAGGCTACGCGCTGGCTGCTGGACGCAACTGCGGTGGAATCGACATCGATTGGCTCGTGATCGGTGCTTGTCGAACCAACACGTCCTCCCGCACTCCGCCCTGCGCCACCCTCAGCCCGCAGTGCCGCACCCCTGCTGCCCAGCTGCATCGCAGCGTACGAACCAGAGTCGGCTAAACGACCACGAGATGATCTTTTGCCCGTAGACTCCATTCCCGCGGAAAGACCGCGTGTCCTACTCTCGTCGCCAGCAGCAGCAGGAGGAGGAGTAGATGCTGCTGCTGTTGTTGCTGCTGCTGCTGCTGTGGGACCGACGACCTTGCACAGATCCACAAGAGCCTCGGCAGCGCCTTTCTCGGCGCTGCTGCTCGAGGGAGAATCCAGGGCTATGCTGGCTGATGTGCGCCTGGTCTTCGTCTGCGTGGAGCTCTTTGTGGCGCGAGCTGGGGCACGGCGGTCTGGTGCTGCAGAAGATCCAGCGTCATGTTGAACAGCGTCATCCGGAACTCCTGCTGCCGAAGGCTCAACTCCTCCTGGACCGCTCGCCGGTTCTCCACGCCCACCACGCCAACCACGCCCACTACGCCCACTACGCCCACCACGCCCACCACCACGCCCACCACGACCACTGCGAATCATGCGTTTGTCTCGAAGCATAGTATAGATAGCCCAGGGGCAGAGTCGAGTTGGTGTGTGGACACGAGCTACAAAAAAGATTCAAGTCAAGTTTACCGCCAGCACTTGGCAGTAAACGTGCATAATTTGCAAAGTTTGACTTTTGTAAATTTAACAAATCGAAAGTTGAATAGCTTGTGCTGCCGTACGGGCTTCACAGGGGCATCTGTGCTCGTACCGTCTATTACAACAGCGGCAGTTGCCTGAATTTTTCACGTCTCACGTATTGACTGCACGCATATACTTGTACCGGGGTGCGCAGGAGAGGTACTGCACTGCTGATATATCAGGTACTTACTGCTGTAAGAGAATGTTTCCTACGAGGGAGACACCTGTTTGGTGCGTCAAACCTTGCACCGCTGCCGTGTGCCGGTCGCAACCTGCGCAGCAATCCCTCGAGTAGATGACTGTCGCCTGCACCCCACGAGCTCTCTCTACACTTTACTTACCATTACACACGGCAGCAACCGTGGTCTGCATTGTTTTTCTATGGTTGGGAGATGCGTTTTCATGAAGAAGCGCAGAGAAATTCGAGGCGGTGGAGCAGGCCCTCCGCCACAAGGTCAAGAGTCAAGACTATGTAGACATGAAAAACGAGTGGGAGACGCATCGCTTCATTCATTCGTACCGAAGGTTATCTTCAACGGTATACGTGAAATTCACTTTGGGTACGAGACTTGATCCCATTTAAGTTCGTCGAGTGCCGTGTTGCCGATTGAATATACGGCCGCGACGTGGCAAGGATTTTGACTGGGTTTCCCCTCAAGTATCATGACACTGTTCCGCGCAACGTATGACGTTGTCACTGCTGTTTTGTCCTATTCTTGTTCGTTGCCACCTCTATCAGAATGATCCCGTCATTCACGAGCATGATGAGATCTTCTTCTGAGCTATAATAGTATCGGCGGCCCATTTGGTGGGTCAATCTGTTCCTAGAACCAGCAATCTTTGCTGAGGGAGGAAGCGAGGAAGGCTGCACGTCAAGGCTGACTGACAGACTGCCTGATTCCGATGGCCTGCCAATCTAGTATCCAGGTAAGGGGGTATTCTGCGGCTGGCTTTCTAATGTATCAGCGTGCTTGCAGTACAAATGGTGCAGAAGAGTGTATATGCGTCTGCTCGCATGCAGGGAGATTCTATGGCCACCCTTGATCACCACAATATTGATATTGCTGACGTAGGGAGTGGGGGGGGTGTACTATTACGGGGGACCATGGTAAATAAGACCAAATATTGTGATTGAAAACAGTGAAATATATAGGTTTTGTGTGTACCGTAAGTCCTTTTTTATGTGGTCCCTCGTCATAAATATCATGAATGGTCGTAGTCGTATGACCATAGACCCCCGCATCCCTATCATGCAGGGACGGAGCATAAATGTCAAGGGGGGGGTATGAGCAGCTGGTACACGGTGCCATGCAGGAATAGTTTGATCGAGTGCTGGATACGGTGCCACTGACTTAATCAGTGTTTTTGTTCTGACATTGAAAAGCAATATTGACTATTGCCTTCATAGGTTGTACTCGCCGGTATGAAATAATCGTCTTCGTACTGTTGGGCAACGCAAAGTATCCGAAGTGGATTTCAAAAATATCTTACTGTGACGTTGGGGCCCAATCCCGTTATCGTAGCAGGATGCCAAACGCGCGGAAGGTATTGGATGTCAAACATGCGGGAGGTATTGAGGAATTATGTCACGATAGAATCGATGCTACTACACAGTCCTGGAGCTTGGTGCATACCCCTCGAGCAGGGCTGTTTCACTTCCGATTTTTTGTTCGAGTCGCCTGCCGCCCTAGTAAAACATACCGGCCACCCCTCCAAGCCCAGCACCACTTTAATGACGCTCGTCGTACCGACCGAGCTCTGTACACTTTCCTAATCCGTCATTGAAGTGTACGATGTCGTCGTGGATGTGGAAGCGGGAAAATATTGCGGTCGTCTCGATTTTTAGCAGCAAGGCCGGCCACCTTGAGGCCTACTGTGAAAACATCGAACAAAACCTATCCCGTTTTCTTCATTTCTGGGTGCTCGAGCGGAGCCCTATACCGTTCTGGTAATGTATTTACTGTTTTCGGGCTAGCATGACACGTGCTACCCACATCCCGCGACCCGCGGGTGGTGACGCAGGCATCAGCAGGAAAGCGCTAAGGTCCGTTCGAGAGAATATGAGCCCACCAGGACAAGCTGCGCTGGATAGTGGAGGTGCTGCAGGCGCCACGCGTGGCAAAGTGAATCGAGGACGACCTTCAGTTTAAACTGATAGTATGCAGAATATCAAGCTGTTCGAGATTAGGGGACACCAGGGTATTGCTGTGCAGTCACCATTGACATCGGTGTTTTCGCACGTTTGCCCGCACGTCGTATCAACTGGGTAGTATGAGACAGGGGGGGCATAAAGATAACACCAGAATCAGTTGTTTGGATCACAAGGAAGGAGGGCACATTCACTGCTGTGTACCAGACGAGCGTTGTCGCGACTTAAAAGACAGTCGAAGGAGAAGAATGCCATTTGTGAATGCAGTCGGAGGTGCGAGTTGGATGCGCTTGAGACGAAATACATCAGGCGGGCTTCAATTCTGGCCGGTCGCACAATCAATAGTAGTGTGTGTCAAGTGCAGGCAAATTGCAGAGTATTACTCAGATCAAACTACATGATGCACGACGCGTGCAGCGTGTACAATGACTCCATATGTTTCAAGTAGATATCATAGGTTGTAGCCGACCGAATTACCCCTTTGAGAACAAGATGATGATGGTGCTTTCTTGTGTTGCGCATTCTGCCAATCAACGTTTTCACGTGCCTTGATTGTTTCGCATGAATTGTAGGTATACTCTGCATGCAAATACACCCGACACTTTCGGTCGGTGCACAGCGTCCAAGAGCGCTTGAGCTATATGTGAAGAGCATTTTTTTGTTTGCATTCTTCGGGGGGCTGTGGCAGCAGTGATCAACGAAGACTGCTCCTTCGCGGTTCAACCAAATAGAATTCACCACTGCTACTGTCGAGGGGCAAACCATTAATAATGTTTAAAAATGATACCACATTGTGGGACAAAGAAATTACTCGATATTGTCAATATGTACCACGTACAAAAGAAGATGCGATTGGAACATCTTTGCGTTTCCATCTTACATGGCCTTCCGCCTGCACGTACTCGTTTATACTTCTTCAGTTCACTCGGTCGGCAAAGCTGCTCACCCACGGTGAGCGTGCTCGTGATGTTGTCATTTCAAACACCGACCAATTCCAAATTCCAAGAAGAAAGGGAAGAAGACATATCTACACAGGCAGAATGAAATAAGAAAGAGAGAGTGCACAGCATCTCTGTTGTGTGCGAGTATAAATTGTCCCCAAAGCTTCATAGTAGGCAAGTACTGCCGCAGAAATACAGAGGTACATGAGGCAAGGCTGCACATGCGGTATGTAGGCCTTGTGCGCTCGTAAGAAAAAAAAAAACGGAAAGAAAACTAAATCCTGCTCCACTCAAAACTCACCAGTACCACATCAAATGCGAGCGCAACTTGAGATGGCTTGCAACGACACAAGTCCCACGCTTTAGCTCAAGATTGCTCGCTTCTGCAGATACCAGGGTTGTGGAAATCGGTAACGTACAGCTGTCGCAATCGGTGATGCAAAAACACGACCATTACAGGCAGACACTCTTAAATACTGGGAGCCTGCACACACCGCGTTTTGTTTCGTCTCTTCGCTCCCAAATATTTTTTTAGGCTTCGCGCCAAATGAGTTTAAATGCCCATAGGAGGTAAGACCATGAAAGTGCGGCCAAATAGTACGTACATGGAGCTAACGCCCCCTCCCGCCCAATTATCATAGCCGTATCCTCCTCTGCCTCCTCCCATACCACCGTTTTTATTCGCCTCCACCTTCCACTTGTTGAGCACACTTCGAGTGCTTTGAAACACGAAAAAGCCCGGCATTTCTGCGCAGCTGCTGCTATCGCCTCTGCTACCTTCTTTTGGTCAGCAGTGTTCTCACCCCACCTAGCCCTAGCTCTGTTGCGTGCGTGTATGTGTTGTGTCGGACATACTAATATACAGTGTAGTATATCGTATACACCTGGTACTATGTTTGATATGTAAGTCCGTATAAGGTAGCGGCAACACATATCGCATTCATCAGAAAAACAAACTCGGGAAGTATGGGGATTGACGAAAAGAATCGTTTGCCGCACTATTTTTAAAAATCGTTTTGATAGGTATCCCGTATAAAACGAATGAAGTCGACCTTCTAGATCGGTTTGTAGGAATAATTGAATCAAATTCACGTTTTCAAAAAACGAAACTCTCGTCGTGAGATGATGTTGAGAGCTGTCCAGATCCGTTGAGATATTGGACATCATGAAAGTTCCCCGGTCCCAGCAAACGATTGAAATGTTTCCGGGTTACCTAGGATGCAAGGGCTCGGAGGGAAAATATAAAAGAAGCTCTCTTTGGAGACCTGCGCCAAGAGACGGGGCGTTTGCCGGTGGTTTTGTATTTTCAAACATCTACCTCCACCCCGAGAAAGCTGTACCTTGGTGCTGGTGAAACTGTGGACAAATGTTCCTGCATGGGCCATATAGGTAATATATTGATATGACAGGAAGGACACCTCGGAGAGTAGTATTATAGCACGTGACCCCATGTAACTTCCCTTGGCAATGGTGATAGTATTATGATGGTATAAAATACAGGACGAAAACGTCATTGCAGTGGTGTTGTATGTGAGTCTTGCATCATTAACAATATGTGAGACGAGAGATTACCGCGGTGCTGTGGGACGTGAGAATCTTACAGTTGTAGTATGTATGGCGGAATATCTTTCACACATGAGAATTCCTCGAATTGCAAGTGAGAAAGTAGACGGAGATGATACATTAAAGACGGTGTATCGGTGGACAAAATGTATTTGTGGACCAAGAGGGAGAGGTTGGGCACAACAAGATCAAGCGTCGTTTCCTTCGTTACATTGTGTTTTTTGTGGGCGCTGGGACGAACAAAGGAGGAAGCCAGAGAGGGGCCTACTCCACTTCGACTTCACTCGTCTTCTTCTCCCTTCTTCTACCCACCTTTGCTTCCCCTCTTTGTGCACGGGACAGTGATGTTCTGGGTTGTTTAATATAGTACACATTCTTCTTGTTCCTCAGCACGACGTTCCGATGGCATCGTAGGGGTTTTTCAATTCCTACATCGTCCCGGCACAGGTTATCCCTTAACACACCCTCGAACGATTTTCCCATCACAAGTTCTCGGCGGGGAGGAGAGTGCCAAGGTTGATCGATGCCTCTATGAAACGATTTCTGCGAGACACTTCCAAAACTAAAATTTACTTCTGATGTGTGTGTCCCCTATGTGCATAAGGAGCTAGGTCAGGACAACCTTAGAAGGGGGTGACTTTTACTTGAGTGCCTATGTACGCGGTGCCTGTCAAAGCCGTATTATGCCGCCTAGCTCGTACGTACGCATCGACCTTCCCAAGACAGTATCATAGACGGTACATGTTGGATGTACCGTAGGAGCACTACAGCGATAACATTAGCGTATTATATTAGGTATAACACACACCTCCCATTATTGTTTTTCACTGTTTTTTTCGACATGGGGGAGAGTGCAAACGCCGAGCGATACATCCATGTTTAAGACTTTGCTTTCGCTAGAGTATATTCTCGCCGTACTAATCTACTGGCAGTACTAACTAATCATTGAACCGGGCGGTGTAGTGGCATGTCGATTTTATCTAGCGTGCGTTCGAGAAACACGCCACAACATGGTAAACCCAACGCCCTCTGGGAAGGAAAGGTAGAGCGAAGAGAGGAGCAAAAAACCATTGGAGCTCAAGCCCTTTTTCAGCTGTTTCATGATATGGCTACGTCATCGCAACACGGTGCGTGATTTTTTCTTGGTATTTCTCTTGTTGTTGCCAGTGGCGATGAACGCAACCGCCCCCGGTCAGTGTACGGCTGCAGCCTAATATAGTGATTGATTTTGGCGACAGCATAATCGCTTCTGACCGAGTCAGCCACTGCCCAGCCCTGTCGACGGTACGATCTACCTGGTACTAAGAGTCGAAAAGCACACGGTGCCTGATATTATCTTGACATTGCTTTCGTTTTTTTCCGCATCGATGACTGCAACCACTCCCTGGCAGAATACCGCTGCAACCCAGTTAGTATACTTGCTTCTGATTACAGTATAATCGCCGTTGACCGAGTCAGCCAGGCGCCCAACCCTGTCGACGGTACGATCTACCTGGTACTAAGAGTCGAAAAGCACACGGTGCATGATATTATCTTGACATTGCTTTCGTTTTTTTCCGCGTCGATGACTGCAACCACCCTCTGACAGAATACTGCTGCAACCCAGTTAGTATACTGATTGCTTCTGATTACAGTATAATCGCCGTTGACCGAGTCAGCCAGGCGCCCAACCCTGTCGATGATACGATCCACCTGGTGTCGAAATGCTTCTAGGGAGTCCATTGGTCTCATGTTTACTCGCCTTGGTATCGAGTAACACGGTTCAGAATTCATTCTAGAGGGTGTGCTATTTGCGCCGTGCACCGATATACCAATACGTAGTTTCGGTTTTTCTGGTGCTGTACACCATAACGCCTGGACCTCTGTATTAGAGCGGACACAGTTCTTGTTTGGTCGTACTCATACTGCTGTTTATTGACTAGCCGTAGGTGTCTGCAGATTACCCTGGTCCAAAAATATCGCGTGCGTCATGTGTATACACCAGCTACATGCCTGATCTCCGGAAATATGCTTGCTACTCGTTCTACGTTTGGACCGGTCGTGACAGTCATCCTACAGAGAAGTCCTGGGCTAGGAAGAACGTTGGTTTGGATTTTTCCCATTACATCGTTCGCAACAGCAGAGCAGACAAAACAAGTCAGAGCAGAGGTTGTGAGCTAAACTATGTCTCCCATGGCGAACGCCTCCGGGAAACAGTTTTTCTTCATGTACAGCGTGTTAATTCCGAAACGACATTGCTTTATGTAAGACTGCTAGAGCGTCCCCATAGTGTGAAGATCACACAAATAAAAGGCAGCTTTACTGCCCGACCCCGCATGGCAGTGCGCTCGGTTCTGTTATGGCTAAACCCCTCCGTGCCAAGCATGCAGTTTCGCAAGGGTAGTCGTGAAGATTTAAAGCTGACAACGGTGGGGGGGGGGGGCGGCAGAAGAATTGTACTTGGTGCTCCCGCCGTGGCGAAAACGACGAAGCCTCGTGACCTTCCGCAGCTCTGAAGCCCGTGGTGCCTGTACCCTCACAAATAGGGAAAAAAAAAGGTTTTGGAGCCCACACGCCCAAGGTCAATGCATCAAAAGAAACATGTGTGTGATTTATCGTGGCCAAGAACATCGCTCGTGGCGTGTGCGTTTCACATAGCTTGAATGGTTTATTTCCTGTTTCTGGCTCGAACAGATGAAAACATGACATTGCTTCGGCACTATATCCTACGTTGCCTAGTAAATCAGAAGGCATTGTGGGTGTGGAAATAGGCAGGCGATGGTGTCCATCGATAGACATTGTCCACCACAACCGATTATCTACGGTACCAATAGCAATTGCCGTCCAGAATAGATTAAAAATGTGTCTATCGATAGCCATTGCTGGTCGCAGTAGATTCAGAGACAGATAGCCATTGCCGGTCGCAGTAGATAAAGCAATGCATCTGTCGATAGCCATTGCCGGCGATAATAGATATAGAAAAGTGATAATCGATAGCCACCGTGAACCGCAGTAGATTCTGCAACTATCCCTCGACAGCCATTGTCGGTGACAATAGTTTTCAACCCAGCTACTTCGGTACAATCCTGCCTGAAAAATGTGTTGGGGACGGAACCTATCGATAGATATTACCGACGACAAAAAATGGAGGAATGTACTAATCGGTAGACTTTGCCGACGACAATTGACCCGTCCATTGCGCCAAATTATATTGCTATTGCAGGGGGCATTCTCTATTGTCCAGGGTGTGGAATCTACTCTGACCAGCAATGGCTATCGATAGATACATTTTTAATCTATTCTGGACGGCAATTGCTATTGATATCGTAGATAATCGGTTGTGGTGGACACTGTCTATCGATGGACACCACCGCCCGCCTATAAACCACACCCACAACGCCTTCGAATTTACTAGGGAACGTAGGATGTAGTGCCGAAGCAATGTCATATTTCTATCTTGTGATCACCACCAGTAAGGAATGAGCGCATGGTGTGTCGTGACGAACAGCAATGTCTGTGCATGGCATAGCGTGAACGAGGGCTGCAGCGTTGTGTGTGTCAACAAGCCAGTGGGCATCATGGGGGTTAAGTGTGTTGGAGTGTCGACTGCGTTGTTGTGGTTGGTACTCTGTGATATTAATACTGATTCGTAATCGGTCAAACTCTGAACATACAAGGTACACGAGGTAAGACGTACATATGCCCTGGACAATAGAAAAGAAATAGAACATTGCCGCTAGAGCAGCCCCGAAAAAGCGTGAGTCAATGGATATTGTTAACGACAGCAGACTAACAACGCTGACTCTCGATAGACGTTGTAAACCACAATCGACTGGCAACATTGTCTATTGATAGACACTGTTAACCACAATGGATTGGCAACGCAGTCTGTTGATAGATGTTGTTAACGACATTAGACTGGCAACGCTGTCCATTGATAGATATTGTCAGGGAACAATATATTTTCGGCAATCCAGACATTTTACGCCTTTACTCTTCCAATAGAGTCACAAGGTTGTCCATAAATGGTCATCGTCCTGAACAATAGATGTTGGAAAAGCAACCGCGATAGATATTGTTTGAACAATACTACTAAAAACGTTTGCCTATCCATGGCTATCACCGGCAACAATATATACACGCAATTGTTCTAATCAATATCCATCGTCACCCACAACAGACTGTCGGGCGTGTTTTCGCAATAGACAATTGCCTAAACATATTGTATACCGTGGAATGATGCATGTCGATGGCCACTCTTCACGACCGCCGAAGCTTCTGTTGCCGCCAACAATGGGTACGCGACTGTGTCCAACAACAGCCATCGCCACCCACAGTAGATTGCTAGCCGAGGTCCGAAACGTATACGTTTGACTTACTCCATTTCAGTATGGGACAGAAACCTCGAGATGTGAAACGGGAAGCTGATAATTTTCTTGTCAAGGTGTTTTTTTTTTAATAATATCCAGATTATTTTTGAAGGTGCAGTTAATGTAAGACAACGTAGTAAGGGTAACGAATCGAATATATTTCCGAACAAGAAAAAAGCAATAAAAAATAAAGATGGCTCGTTCTTACTTGGTTTCAGTATGGGCCAAACAGACTCGAGATGAGAAACGGAGAGCTTAGAATGAAGCGTTTTCATTTTTTTAATGATCCATGTTTTGTTCAAAGTGGAGTTAATAGACTGTAGGACAAAGTAAGGGTATTAAATCGAATCCTTTCCGAAACTACCACCGCACACAAGTTTACGACAGCTACCAATATCTTGGTGCGCGGGTTTCCATTCAGCGCGACATCTACATATAATGTAGTGTTGGATATCGTATAGCGAAACTTTCGATATATCGTTCGATAATTTTTTTTTCATCGAACCGCAAAAAGTTCGGTATTTCGATTTTTCTTAATTATTTTACTTTCGATGCGATCGTGTTTTTGGACGGTTCGCATGGATTGGCATGGTCAAGCGGAATCTCACGGGAGGCGCTCCGCAGGAAGGATATGTGATTTTTTGTTTTTTGTGTGGCGGCGACGGTTGGGTTCGTTAGTACGTATGCAACTTCTTCAGAATAGCATTGTGCGGCATTGTATTCATTTTGTGTTGATCTGTGGTTGTCGTTGCGCCCTGGTACTTAACAGCTACATATCATATTATACTATTATTATTACGGGGGGGCATGGTAAATAGGACCAAATATTGTAATTAAAAATAGGGAAATGCATGGGTTTTGTGTGTACCGTATGTCCTACTTAATATGTATGGTCCCCCGCAATAATAGTGCAGAATAATAAATCTGATCAGGTGTATTTTGTTTTTTTCGTGTATACATGGTACACAATACCAATACCCGGTATTCCTGGTAGCCAATACCTGTCTTCCTTTTTGTGTTTGTCTATTAGTAGTCTCTTTTTACTTCCCTGGTGTTATTAGTGGCGGAGTACGCATGTTTGTCGTTTCGTTCTTATCTCTGTTCTACACCCCTCGCGTAGTGTGCGAGCTTGCAATCTGCGAAAACATGCGCATTCTCTCGGATGTTTCCTTTCTTGATTTCTTGCTTTCTTGCCTGAATTTTTTTTTTTTATCTATCGTCCCTTTTCGATTTCTGTTTTTTTTTCCCGATTTCGATTTCGATTTTTCCACGTGTTATTTTTTTTATCCTGTCCATTTCTTCTGGGTAGTATGTGGTCTTCTCGGTTTCTGTGGCGACTTGTGCAGCTTACCGCATGTATCTGCTACGTACGCGCGCGGACCTCACTTTTATTTTTGTCTGAGGTGTACATGTGCTTCAGTTATCATGTGTACTATTCTTTGGTTGTATTATTTCCACCGAGGTATTTCTTCCACTCCAGAGTTATGGGAGCTTGTCCGCATTGAATTGTGGCGATGAGTCAATGCGAGAACAACAACCTGGAATACGTTGATCCTGGGAACCCTCTGCTGGTGTTGTATTCACTTTTATTACGGGTCCTCGTGGTGATGACGCGACCCCAATAATAAAGAAAAAGGGTCTTTTTACGCCGTTTTTCGCCTCCACTATCGTGATCGTTATCGTTATCGAATTTTCCGGATTATCGGTATGATAACGGTAATTACCGTTATCGTTATCGAAGTTATTTTTGGCCTTATCGCACCGAAACGTTCATGGTATTGATATCCAAACACTAATATAATGTCTTCTTCAAATGAGTGTGAGAGCGTATAGTCTCCACAACATACATGTTGACGTCGGTTCACATCACGACATACATACAGAAGATGACAAACCTGGTACCTGATACATATTTGGCAACTCGTTGTGTTCCAAAAGATAAAATCTCATTCTCATCGGAGATGCAATTCTCACCAGGGAAAGTCGGGGACGCGATTGTGTACAACAGCAACCATCGCCATCCACAATGGATTATTTGAGGGGATTCCAATATAGACTATTTATTGCCTCGCGTAAAACGTGGGATGAGCGCAAAGTATCCTCGAGATGGCTACAGTATCGATGGATAGCTTGTACAATCTGTTATGACCGGCAATGGTCATCGATAGACATCTCATAGAATCTATTGTGGCCGGCAATGGCCATCGACAGACATATCGCACAATCTATTGTGGTCGACCATGGCCGTTGATAGACCTCTCGCACAATCTATTGTGGCTACCAATGACTATCGGTAGACATCTCGCACATTAGGGTTAGCCATCGATGGACGATGTTCACTATCTATCTACCTATTGTGTTCGACAATGTCTATCGATCGACAATCTCACCGGTCTATTGTCGCCGACAATATCTATCGATGGATACCTTCCACAATCTACTGTCGCAGACAATACACATCGATAGATTCTCCCCGTCGTCTATTGTCGAAGCAGTATACTATTGTTGAGTCCATTGTCCAGAGTGTGCTTAAATGCAGCAGGTGTACCTGACTTGGGCTTCGCTCTATAGTTTAAGCTGATATAATCAAATTTAGGTGTCGTTTGTTATTACAGGTCTGAACCATCAGGTCCAAGGTGGAGCATCTCGTTCAGGTGAAAATCTTAATACATAGGGGTTCAATCCCCACAAGGTTCGAATGTTTACATCTTGAATTCGGCGCTGGTTCAGCAGAGACCCGAAATGGGGAGCAGACGCTCTACCGAAGTTTTTAGTTTCATCAGGAGATATCGCAAGCAATAAGGTAAGTACGAGGAAAAACATGTTTTATGTTTTGGTTCCACTCTTCTTGTTGCTGATGTTCTCGATAGTCAATCGACCACGCCTGCCCCAAATCCTACAAATAATTCAAACCTCGAAATGAACCAAATCAGACGCTAATAATACAAGCAAGAACAATGCCTAGCTAGAGAACAATCGTGTTCGTTTACAACACCTACAACTTGTGAGCAGTCACGAAAACGTATACAGGGTGACACACAACCAAACCCATCCACACGATGATGGTCAAGTATGTCCCCTTAAACTCCCCATCATGGACAGACTTTAGAATAAACCATGACAAAATAGAAACAGCAAGCAATAGTTCTACAAAAACGAACCTAATAAACTCGAGCATGGTTTTAAACGGTGTGGAAGATAGATCCCTTGACGGTACCCATCCACTACCACCACAAGCTATTGAAACCAAAGCCCTTAACGTCCTGGCCGTACCATAGAAGATATCCATAGCTCCCATGTAAATATCGTGTATTGTCAGGAGAAACACGGTGTAGAACGACGTCGATGTCGCCAGCTTAGCCAAAAAAGGTACAATGAGAATCTCTACGTTGTAAATGGTGGACAACACTGGAAACATGGCATTTCCACCGATCTGGGAGTACAAAAGGGCCGCGGCTACGATAAGAGGGCGCACTGAGGCCACCCTGGAATTGAAGGTCCCCGTGTAAACGGTGGCGCGAGACGAGAACGACCGATAAAACGGGACGCACTCCAATGAGAGAACGAACTGAATACGTTTGCTGGAAGGCCATACGTGAAGGCGAACAGATATTTGCTAAGAATCATGTCGCCCCTGTCCCATCGACTCTGTCTGACGTGCCATTCCAGGAATGTGCTCGGGAATCCCTCGAAAATTTCCAGAGAAGAGTCCTTGACACACTTCATGATGCTGCTCTCGATGATGTCGTGGCTGACAATATCCCTGCAAGTATAGAAAGCCAGGACATGGCAGATAAAATAAATGTACACACGAGCTGGTTTCAGCTACGGACATAACGTTCCCTCTTTGCACAAATTAATCTTGGTTCTCGAGACGTTGATTACAAACTTTGCCTGGGTTGTGGGTCATGCCAATGCGCACCGACTCACCTATGTACGAAAATTAAAACGCAAAGTTTCCATGAAAAGTTTAATTTCCGAAGATACCGGCCAGATTTTCGGGTATACTTGTTCTAAACACGATGTGTGTAAATCGGAAGTTCCAAACGTTTGGTAACCGCGACAAAAACAATTCTGGGGCCGATGTTGGGGCAAGATCGGCTTCAGGATGACTCCGGCGGATGAGTAGTTCGAAGTCACGAGACTCTGAGCCCTCGACATGCACATTTTTTAAATCAACGACGGCGTCATGAACTGTGGACGGGGTGCGCTCATTCAAGGCTCCGACCCCCCCTTTGGGTCATCGTCATAAATAGCGGACGCTTGCCTGGCGTACGATAAGAATAACAAATGGCCGCTGGTGTTCATAAACCAGATGACAAAATTGATAGATCCGTCTCGAACGGCAAAAAAACAAAAACGGTTTTAGAGAAGAGTGTAGGACGCCGCCGACATGCTTTCGCCCCCCAGGCTATGAATCCACCTGATATGGTCGAGGTCGACATCTGTCTTCGTTTACCTTGCCCGACACCAAGGGGTTTGGCCGTGGGTTGAGTACATGTCGAGATCAAACGTCTATCGTCACAAAGGCTGTTTTCGGCTTAGCGCGTTGGCAATTTGCTACGAGAAAAAAACATTGCGCCGCTTGCAGCCGTTCGAAAAATCTAACAAACAGATAACCAACCAACCAACCAACCAAACCTGTTTTCCTTTGTCCCAAAACGCCGGTACAGGGGTTGCTTGAGAGCAATACGTTAAAAAAACAAAACTTTAATACTTCGCGTTCCCATTGTCACAGATTTCTCGCCTGGAGTTTTTCGAGTTCAGTTTTCATTCTCCAGATATCTTTCAAGGTGGTTTCGGGATTAATGAGCGATTTGAACCTTCCCTGACGAACACCCGGTTAAGTTTCTCTTTCCAACTCTCAAAACCCAAGGCACACACGTTATTCCCGTGAAGAATATGTATCTCCCTGGGGTTGTCAAAGAGCTCGATAGAGCGTTCTATTAATGGTACATGGGCAGGTGTTTGATACAGCTAGTTTGCGCTACTCGCAGAGGCAATCAAGTGCCACGGACGCCTTCCCTATGCTGATACGTGATACCGTCGAGTCAACCCTCTCGGTGTCGAAGTGTTCGACATATTGGCCGTCGTAGGACTTAAAGACTAATTGTTGTATTGATTCTACTATGGTCATTCTATATCCCTATGCAACAAGGGCGCTTCGAGTAATACGAACACTGCCTTATCTCGCGAGCTGTAGCTCGCACGACAAATGCAGCCCCATCGATGTGTTCTCCTTATTGATGCAGTCACATGAGTATCTTGCGTGTTTGTAATGCCAGCGTACTCATTGATTGATGGCCCGAAGGTGAAATAATATTGTGTAGATGGGACCGGCTCGAAGCAAATCCACTGTATACAATCTGGGTGGCGTACATAAGGTAAACGGATTTGATCCTTCCGGCGAAAAGCGGGGGAAAAACACCAGCATTCCACATTTAAAAAACGCGCACTCTTTACCTGGGTATGCGAGTGTCCTCCTCTCTAGCGAAGGTCTCGGAGTTGTATCCCATGAGGATCTCATTGTACTTGGTGCGCCGGATGACCCCCTTCCCGAAAAACGTAGCAGAAGGGAAGTACTCTCTTCTAGGCTTCGACATTTTCGAACCCATTTCGTGGGAAGAAATACTGATGGCCTCGTAAAAGGTATCCGCCCTAGATTCTATGTCAAAGGGGACGATAGCTGGCTGTATTATGTCAATTTCACAGTTGCTACTCCTAAAGACTGTGTCGGACTTGACAAAGAAATCACGGCCCAAAACATTATCCCGATCCAGAATCACCAGGCGGTCATAATCCACCCGACCTTTGAAGTCGTCGACATCAGTGTTGACATCGAAGCAGCCACCGTTGTCAGGGAGGGAGTCTTTGAAAAGAGCCACACCCTCGTTGCCAGTGTGCCCATTCAACAGCATAATTAGATCCAGATATTGTCCGTATTTGTACAATATGGACCTAGTGCGACGCAAATACTTGCAAGCGACCATATCCTCTAAATGTGACAAGTTCCAGTCACTGACGGCCTTCATCTCCTCTAGGTACATATCTGCATCAAGTGTACCACTGAGGATCAGATATACCGCATTAGGATAAGACTTATTACTTTCCCATGACTGCTCCAAACTGGCCAGGACGTTTTTTACGTCCGAGGCCTGTTTACTCTTCAGGCAGTAAACAACAAGATACGGTTCAGTCCCAATCGATACAGGCGGGGGAACACTACCCAAGCTGGCCGATTTGGTCCTACGCCTCCAAAGCTTAATGGCTCCAAACAGTATACATAAGTACTCTGCCGCAATATCGGTGACTATGACATTTGCACATACCGCCGCTATCGAAAGAATTACCATCGGCAGGAGAAACACAGATATCGAAAAGTCGTCGCGCGCAACCCACGGAGACGCCAAGGACATGACCACTAATGATACGTTCAGTAGGAAGATGCACGCCCAAGAGATGCTGTATACCGCATGCTCCATAGCCCCCGCACACTTCGTGGCTGTCTTCGTACTTTCGTACTTTGATCGATTCCGTAGATTGCGGTCTCACCGAATTGAGTTCGTGTGTGTCTTTCTCGCTGGTGCTACCTGTCGACGTCCAGCGCGCCAAATGTCCGCACAGATTCTTCAATCCTAGAGAGATACCAACTGCGTCGCCACAAACCTACGACACAGAGACACTTCACTGATATGCAGTAAATAGCAAGCAGAGTGAACGACGCAATTTGTACGTTCTGCAACTACTGGCGCGACATACACATTCTATAGAACATTGCCACACGCATAAAAAGCCGGGTAGACAACTGCCACGTCATCCTCTCAACTTCGATTTCGAGGTCCTTTGTTTGGTGCTGTCTTTTTTTCTTGTCTTTGGATATTTTCACTGATATCATATAATGTTTCGGTTGCGACCTGTAAAGCGTGTTATACGTATTCTACACGTGATCATCTCGTTGTTTCTCCGTTTTTCCAAGATATACGAGTTGTGTTTTAGTTCACTCTGTTTCATCACAATGCTGAGGTACTAACTGTTGTGCGGTATGTGTGTGAGTATAGCATTTTTGTTGTTTCGCGTTTCCCTCATTTCAGGCAATATTCCATTCCCAGGGAGAGATGCGAGCTATGCGGTCGCAAACCTACGGCTCAGAAAGTAAACGTGTATACAGTAAAAAGAGTAGACAACTCAATGCCACCACGACCGCTTAAACTGTCGCTCGGAGACGAACCATCCAAACTACAGAGGGATTTCGCTTGTTGCCCACGCAGGCAAAGTCTTGTTGAAAATCGTCGCGTCCCACCTCAGCAACTACTGCGAGACCGAGGAATTACTCCCGGAGGAACAGTGCGGCTTCCACCCCGCACGATCAACGATTGATACGTTGTTCGTCGTGCGCCGGTTGCAAGAGCTTGGAAGACAGAGGAAAATCCCCCTGTACTTGTGCTTCATCGATCTGCAGAAAGCGTACCACTCTGTCGACCGAGAGCTGTTATGGGAAGTACTCACACGTTTTGGCGTACCAACCAAGATGCTGAGAATTATCCGTAATTTGTTTCCACGATGGCATGCGGGCTCGCGTGCGTACGGATGACGGCGAGCACTCGGAATGGTTTGATGTCACGCAGGGGCTGCGGCAAGGCTGTGTGCTGTCATCGTTACTGTTCAACGTGTTCTTCGCTGCTGCGTTGCACGTCGTACTAGTACGCTTTAGCCACGACGAAGCCATCGAGAGGGATTTGGTCCAACTCAGTGATGCTGGAGTAGTCGGAACGGAAGAGCTAGAGCCGTTGGCGTGCGTGCGAAGGGCTGTATGGGGCATGTTGTACGCCGATGATGCAGCGAGTCTCTCGGTCGGCTAAAGGGCTCGCGAAAATGATGACAGTCATCGTGACTGTATTCGAAACAGCAGGTCTTACGGTGTCGAAAAAGAAGACAGAGACTATGCTTTTACAAACGCCAGACCCTCGCACCACCGCTCGTTATCGAAGCAGCAGGCCCGAGGTATAATCAGACGGCCCAGTTCTTATACCTAGGCGGCATTACCCACGAAAACGCTGACCTCTTGCTCGAAATCGACCGACGGATCCGTCTCATGCGAGCATGCCTCTAACCGTTTGGCCCGGAGCTGTATGATAGGACGACCGCCCCCCTTAGCCTGAAAGTCGGAATACTGAAGGCCGAGGTGATTGAGACCCTGCTGTACGGGTGTGTGACGTGGACCCTAAGAGCGGAACACTTTGCCAAGCTTCGAACGGCTCATCACCAAGTCCTGTTTCGAGTCATTGGCTTCCAGCTCCGACTTCGTACTGACCATGCCACCCTCTCGTACGCGAAGGGCCTCAAGATGACACGTTGCGAGAGCATCGAAACAACCATTCGCAAACGACGTCTCTTCTTCGCGGGGGGGGTGGCACGGCAAAGCAAGGATCGATTACCCAGTTGAGTAATGTTCGGGACGATTGCTGGTGGGGAGAACCCGAGACCCGGCGGACAGGTTAAGGCTTGTCATAGATGCATAGTCGAAGACCTTAGGAAGTTCGATCCACTGAAGGGTCAACGGAACTTGCCCCCTTGGTGTTTGGAGTTGAGACCGCACTGTGGTCCACTGCTGCGAAAAAGGCGGGGAAGTCGTACCGGGGGGTCCTCGAAGCAGCCGAACGGTTCATGGTGAGGTGGCACGAGGCTGACGCTGAGCTGAGTAGGCAGCGCCGCGGATCCGCCGTGGGTGGTGTCCAAGGGAATAAGGGGAGGAGGGGCAACAAGAGGAGTAGCAGAAAACCCGACCAAGGGAATGCGGAGAGGGGGGGGAAGACGAGTGAACTGGGAAACTGCAGTGGACGAAAGTAGGAAGGAGATGGCAGATAGGGTATCCAGGAACCGGGCAGACTAAGAAGTAGAACATGTCTATACTACTCGTGCCACCAACTGGTGCAGCTGATTCGAACGTGGTCTTACTTTGTATTCCTGTTGTTTTTGTTTATTTTTGTTTCATTTTATTTTCTTATTTTGCGCTGACCCTATGTGATTTTCATTTTATTTTCTTTCTCTTCCTTTCTCCGATTGGTAAGCCTTATTGAAGGAATCGTGTGGCGTGGGTGGATGACGAACCTGTTTTGCTTGTTTCGCATTGTCTGACGCCGAGGGGCCGGGCATAGCTGACGAACGCTGGACGAAGGTGGCAGACAGGGTAGCAAGGTACGAGGCGGACCAGCAGGGAGACCCTGGCTGCGCTACTCGTATCATAAACTGCTGCCGCTACCTGGAGCATGCCTTGTGCTTTTTTTGGTTTGCCCGTTATTTTCCCTTGGTTCGTAGCCTTACTCTGTTGACGACTAGTGGTGTTTTCTTCTTCTTTTTTCTCTTTTTTGCTAGCTCCTTCTTTTCAAGTGTCTGCCAGATCCCCTGCGGGGGGGGCACGATGGTTTGTTGTGTAGCCAAAAGATACCAAGCCGTGGAGGTTTCAGTGTAATCGCATGTGTGAGTGGAGCAGTGGCCGGGGATCCTGTGTGATGTCCCCTAGCCACCTGGCTCGTGGTCCGATGAGGATCACTCCGTGATAATACAAGCTCTAAGAACAAGACTTACTGAGTGCGAGGCCAGCGAGACTGGTGGAGTCCCTCGCTGGAAGCCCTCTTGCTGATATCATCTGGCAGAGGCCATAATATCTAGATATTCGCGGAACTTCTGTTGGAGGAGTTTTCGGCTGCGGAGTATTGGGTCACAGCTGGGAAGGCAGTTGGCCCGTTGGACGGATCGAAACGGCTTGAAGCGCACAGCAGGGGAGGACGCTCCGGGAGCTGGAGGACGCACAGGTCAGGCGGCAGTTTCTCCGTTATTACAGTAGAGTCCAGGTGGACTGCTGTGGATTATGGCGCACACGGCAAGCACGCCGCTGGTGGTAGGGGAGTCTCTGACTCCACCGAAATACGGAGAGGTGTGGACCGAGCAGGCCTCTCGTGTTTTTTACGCAGCGTACCTCGATTATGAGGAACGGCTGCAGCTCGCCAACGCTCAGGGGGTGGTTCAGCACTCCAAAGTGAGCATGGGCCAGCTTATCCCCAATTACATTCATCGGTGTTTTGAGGGATTTTACAAGCATCAGACTACGATGACCGCCTCGGAGTTGTTGGACGCTGTTAGGCAGCACGCTGGTTACACAACCACCAGCAACAGATTTGACACCTCGCGGGCGGCAGCGGACTTGCGTCGCGTTCTCTCAATGAGGCGCGATGAAAAGCAGGGCGGTGAAACATCCGTCAAAGACCGCGCGATGATGGTAAACTCCGCTATGGAAAAGTATTTTGCGGAGAATCACGCGGTGCATGCCATGTACCGCGCGCAGGACCGTTCGTGGTTGCCCGGACCGGCGGAATTTGTGAGCATGGCGTTGGTGGATGGCTTATGGCCGTCCGAGTTCAAAAAGTACGTAAAAGGTCAGCTAACGTACGCTGCAGGGTGGAAGAAGGACCCGGCATTGGTCATGGACCAAATTTTTTTCTGCTGCAGAACAGTGGAAATTCATCGAGGCGTATGGTCGGAAAGATGCTGCAGGGGCAGCTGAACCGCGACGCCAACAGCAGCAGAAACCGAAACAGCAGCAGTCCGCGAAAAAGTCGTTTGTTCGCGTCTGTTTCGAGTGTGGTGATCCCAACCATTATGTTTCTGATTGCCCAAAAGCTCGCGGTGGCGGCACAGCTCCCAGCAGTGGTGGGCGCGGGTCGTCAGGGTATCGCGGGGGCCGCAATGGCGGCCGGGGCAGATTCAACCATGGACGCGGGCGCGGTGGCCGTGGTGGCAATCAATTGACAGCGGGCGGTGGAACTTCTGCTGTTGCTTCTTCAACTTCTGGTGCGCCAGCGGCAGGAGCCGCTGGGTCGGGATCTGGTTCGTCTGTTGCCGGCCGAGCTGTATACGTTGGAGGAGCTGGAACATCGGTGGGTGCTGCTGGAGCGAGAACTTCGCCATCCACCGAGCGGGCGGAGTCAGTGTCTGGTGCTGCTGCAGGGGCGGTAGCGCCGGAACCGTCTGTATATTCGACGTCTTGGTCGGGGTGGACCGCCGATTCTATTTCTTCGGCGCCGGCTGTAGGAGGGCAGCCATGGCGTCAGGTGACTCTTGGTACCGACCAGAGTTCAACGGCAGGTGAAGTGCCTGTCGATCGCAGCGCTGAGTGCTTGACAAAACCAAAAAACCAAGACGAAATCGCATGCGGCAAATCACAAATCAATGCTGAACTCTGAAGCAATTTTAATCTTGAGCGCACGGGTCATCCGTAATTTGCGCAATTCCTTCACGACGAATTCAGGCGCAGCAGAATAAATCGACCGCAAAGACTCCCACGTGCGCTCCTCTGCTTCGAAACCATCCCAATCGACCAAGACAATCACCTCGTTGGCATCATCTTCGGCCACATGCACCAAAGCATTCATGCGGCATTCACCCTGCGCAAAGGAATGTTGGAAAACATCCTTCAGATCAGCGGTGACGTTCAACGTCGCATCCGCATAAAATCGTAAACGCAAAACGATGTTCGATGTGCAACGCGTCGCTCAACAAAGCAAGCACCCTGTTCTTGAAATGCGTGGCGGTATCACTCACCCACACACGCGGCACCCCCAAAGTCTTACACCAGGCTAGCAAATGCTTCGCTGTGACCTCGGCTGTACAAGCCTCGGCCGGTTCCAACGCCACGTAGTTGGACAAATCATCCATGATGACCAAAACATATCGGAAACCATCCTCATCAGGCAGGCCATCGCTACCTTCGGGCCCGCTGTGGCCAACATACAAAAAATCAAAGTGCACCACTTCTCCCGGAGCGGTACCATGCACCGTGTCTCCGTAGGGACGAGGAATGAGTGCACCTGCACGCGTGTCTACACAGTGCAAACACTGGCGAACGAATTCGCGAACCTGAGAATCCATGTGAGGCCAAACACAATATTCCTTCAGGCGAAACAAAGTCGGCGCCACACCACGGTGACCAGCCGAGCGCATGTGCGCGCACACCATCAAACGAGTTTGAAGAGCAAGATCATCCGGCGGAATCCACAAGACGTCACGCACCCCAACACGCACACGAAACAAACCATCATCGGCCAAGGTAGCTTGACCGAAGGTTGTCGAAAATTCATGAACACCAACGCCGATACGAGCGACAGACCTTTGTTGCGAGGCACGAATCACATCCAATGCGGGAAGCGAATCGTCAGCATTACATGGGCTGTGCACGGCAACCGAACGAACAGGCACCGTAGGAACTTTGACCCAACGAGACAACAGATCCCCCCAACAGTTTCGATCGCCAGGGATGTGTTCGATTGCATAGCGGTATTGTCCTAAAACACCCTTCCAATTCTCTAGGCGTTGTGCCATGGTCTTTGTGACCGTCGTGACACACTTCTCCGGATTGAAAATGTACTGCAAGTTTCGATGATCAGTAAAGATATGAACACCACCCCAAAGCAGGTATTCGAGCCTCCGGAACGTATTAACGATCGCAAAACCTTCTTTGTCGACAGTCGCCCAGCGCAACTGCGAACCTGTGAACGAACCACTCAGAAATCCGAGAGGCTCGTGAGACATGCTTTCCAACGCCAATCCACTGCGAAATTCGTGTTCAGGCACTTGGGTGAGAAAACTACCCCAATGGAAATCAGAAGCGTCAGGAAACATCAAAACAACGCACCCGGGACGAGGATGATGAAGCGGCACTGCTTGCGCCACCAAACCCCGTGCGGCATTCCACGCCCGCACCCGATCCTCCGTCCACGCGGTATCCTTGATGACACGATTGCGCGCCACTCGCTTAGTCCGACGTGTAGCCCCAACAAGGAGCTCCTCCAAAAAATCACGTAACGGTGCTACCGTTTCCGCTAAACGTGGTAACGATGTACGCAACCAGTTGACAGCCTGCAAGAATTGCATTAGTTCTCCAGCGTTTTCGGGACGACGCATTTCACTTAAACCTTGCACTCGAGCGGGGTCATGGGACACTCGTTCGTGTCGAGTGAACTCGCTTTGGGGGTGCTGTAGCCAAAAGATACCAAGCCGTGGAGGTTTCAGTGTAATCGCATGTGTGAGTGGAGCAGTGGCCGGGGATCCTGTGTGATGTCCCCTAGCCACCTGGCTCGTGGTCCGATGAGGATCACTCCGTGATAATACAAGCTCTAAGAACAAGACTTACTGAGTGCGAGGCCAGCGAGACTGGTGGAGTCCCTCGCTGGAAGCCCTCTTGCTGATATCATCTGGCAGAGGCCATAGTTGCTATATATACATATACCAGGTATATATTTGTTTCCATTTTATTTGTTTATTATTTCCCTTTCGAATTGTCTTTGTTTTTATTTTTTTTCTTTGTTTCGTTTCGTTTATCTAGGTCATGGAATGTGTATGTCGTGCCTGTCGTACGCAGTATGTTGACATGGCATCGCATTGCATACGTGGCAACGTCGTATCTCTGTGGCGTAGCTTTGTGACCACAGAGCTTATATCTCTCTAGGATTGAAGAATCGGCACGGACACTGGTTGTGCTGGATGTCGACCGGTAGAAAGAACGGTATTATGTGTAGAAAACAACAACAACAATTGTATACGTGGCAACGTAGTACCTGGTATCTCTGTGGCGTAGCTTTGTGACCACAGAACATGTATCTCTCTAGGATTGAAGAATCGGCACGGACACTGGTTGTGCTGGATGTCGACGGGTAGAAAGAACTGCTTAATGTGAAGAAAATAAAATATCATCGTGTTGGATACGACAGACACGACAGACATATTCTGGAACAAAAGTAGAAAAATGACAGAAACAAAAGAAAAAAGAGCAGAAAACAAAATGTAGTGACGAGTCAAAGTTACATTAGCAGGAATACAGCAAGTAATGCAATAACCACAGTAGACAATCTTATTCCACGTCACTGCACTGGACACAACAGACATAACGTATGTTCTCTTTTAATAGCATGATGCGTTGGAATACAGAACACTCACCGAGAAAAACAAAATCAATACCGAATCGAAAAACAGAAACAAAATGGGTCGTGCCCCAACGAAGGTGATGTGGCAAACAAAAAAAAAACTATAAAACGCCACGCCAAATAATCTTGGGAATGGCATGAACTCATGGTCCGGGCTGGGCCGGAACGGGCCGTGCCGATCTTAGAATTGCCATGGGCCGGACCGGGCGGGGCCGAGCAATTGCAATACAAAAATGGCCGGGCCGAAAATGTTTTTTTTTTTCATTGTGATGGGTCGACCGGGCCGCGGCTCAACTGCTGAATACCTAGCGGGCCCGACCGGGCCGCGGTGAATGAGATACTGGTTCTACATTGGCCGATCCGCCTTGCCCATGAGGTGGCCCACGATTTTCGGACTGGTCGACCCTGGACGCAGGCCACAAGTTGTGGTGTTTTCCGGCCACTACTATTACGACGTTCACCATGTCCATAAAGAGACCCGCGCGTTTTCACCGGCCGGCCCGGGCCGTGGCCCATGACATGTGTCGTACCAATGCTGAATGCATCGGACTCGGACGTTGGTGGAGCAAATTTGTGTGGGTAAGCGGTACGTGTGCATGGTAGGTAGCTATTCGTGAGCCAGAAGCAGCTGGACCATGGAAACCAACAGTAAAATGGAGATCTAATCCATGGATTCAAATTATGCACAAATAATGAAACCATTGATTATAGCGAAATGTCTCGGAGTTTTTATCCAAGCGAAGTCACTTCTTCCTTTCGCTCCCGAAACCTCGTAAGCTTTACGAATCGGTCGCGAACGTCTTGAGAGTATTGGAGGATGCCGCGAACCACGCGTTCAACATCGACCCTCTGTGGCGGGTTCGCGGCACGAGGTTCCGTGCGCGCTCGGCGGGTTGGTTTCCAAGGTGCTACCCCGCCCGGGCTCTGACACATGGCCCCAAGTACTGGAGGCCGCGGAAACGTTGGCCACCTCCGCTCGGGCCGGAACCTCACGTGCGTACCGTGAGGCGGAAGCCATCAGGCTATTGGCGGGACACGTCGTCGACCTGCTGCGGTCCTCGGGTATGCTCCTGGAGTCGGAGCACTGTGTTCTGCTCAACGGAGCAGACCTGGAAGGTGCAGCCCTTCAGCCGGGAGTCGGAGCGGAGGCTGCAGGGAGGATGGAACGTGCGGCCCCGTTCGGGGCGGTCGAAATCACCGGTGGGGCGAACGCTGGGGGTTCCTCGGCTTGAGCGAGCTCGTCTGGGGCGCGAGGAGCTGGTCCGAGTGGGTCCTCGCAGGTTCATCCCACGGAACCAAGGAGCAAGGATGATGAGGAGCTGATCGGCCTCACTACACCCACGCACCCCCCGGAGGTACGAGTGTGTTTGCCGCGTTCTCGCGTATACGAGTTTGGGTTGGTCTGGCGCCGCTGGCCGTAGATCAACAACAATAAACGGGTACAGGGCGACCAAGACAAATTGGCGTCGGAGATTGAGTACGTTGGGACACGGATTGGTGTCGAACATTGTGTGGGGTGGAGCGTATTATGCTACGATCCCGCTATGCCCTCTCACTCCGTGCCAATTGACGTGCGTATGCGGAGAGTACTCGAGTTACCCGAGATGGTGGTATGTGCTCATCCTGGAGTCCGTTGAGTCGAGGGGAAGACGGCGAGGTGCCGGGTCCGGCGGTGTCCATTCACTCACGGCTCTCCCTCAATACTGCTGCGCTCTCCCGCTCCTGCTGAGTAAAGGATACTTCTGCATTTTCCCGCTCGTCCTGAGTACAGTACGAGGCCACGATTTGGTTTTGACGGGGAAGGGGAAAGGGGGGGGGACGGTTGTGTCGCCCCACTCCCCCTCGATACTGCTGTATGCTCTTTGTAGTGCTGCATT
Organism: Macrocystis pyrifera; assembly: GCA_031763025.1. NCBI lineage: Eukaryota > Phaeophyceae > Laminariales > Laminariaceae > Macrocystis > Macrocystis pyrifera. The sequence goes on from JASSKH010000012.1 coordinate 835,531, forward strand.
CTCACGTTTGACGGTGGCGAGGAGGGTGTGATCTTGCTCGGGTATTGTGGTGCCCCTCACTCCCTCTCGTTACAGCTGTATTCTCTCGTTGTACTGCTGTATTCTCTCGTTGAACGGTGGAGCGGAGGGTCTCTCTTGATACTGCGGCACTCTCCCGCTCGTACTGAGCACTGGATACATTTGCATTTTCACGCTCGTACTGACTGCAGTACAAGGCCGCGATTCGGCTTTGACGGGGAGGGGAGAGGAGCGTCCGGTTGTGCCCCCCTATCCCCCATCGATACTGCTGTATGCTATTTGTGCTGCTGTATGCTCTCGTCGGACGGTGGCGACGAGGGCATGATCCTGGGTCGGGGACTGTTGTGCCCCCTCCTTCCCTCTCGATACTGCTGTTTTCTCCCGCTTGAGGGTGGAGTGGGGGGTATGGTTCTACGGGGTCCGGTACCGTTGTGCCCCCTAACTCTCTCTCGAGACTGCTGCATTATCTCTTGTGACGTGGGAATAGAGGGGATGTGGTACGGCAAGCTCCCCGGCGTGAGCTGTCAACGCTCACCTGACTCACCTCCTTAGTTCTTACGTTGGACCCTTCGGCAGTCCCAGTGGCTCCAGGGCTTCGCTCAGGCGAGAGCGAAGAAATCGATCACCAACGCCCTCGATTGCGAGCGATGCAGATACTCGTTTATGCCCGTTATCACGCGTAATGATGCGTATATGCGAGCGAACAGTCGGTATAGCCTTTTGTCCTTCAATCCTTTAGTTTTTAGTCCTTTAATCCACCTTTTAGATTTTGCACGTATTCTCTTCCTTGCCTGGGTAGCGACTAAAGACACTCGGTGTTGGCCGCAAAGCGGCATTCGTTGTACACCTTGGTCAGGCGTTTGACATTCAGCAGACTGAAACTGTCTGCTAAATGAAACGCAAGTCCCACACCCACAGAGTGGTCCGCCACTACTCTGCGCCCGACGACTCGTGACTGGACGCCTCGACCCGTCGTACTTTAGATTGCTCCCACGTCCCTCCGCCGCAATACCCCCCCAAGTCTGGTGCTATCTTCCAGATTTTAAGAAAGCGCGGCCCCGGATGACGGAGCTCTTCCCCTTTCTCCCCCCCTGCCCATTCCATCCCCGTCAGACCCGGCGTTTGGACCAACGGTTTCGGCCGGGGTGGTCGCCAGCGCTCTCCCTTACCTCCCTTTCTTCCCCCCCTGCCCATTCCATCCCCGCCAGACCCGCCGTTTGGACCAACGGTTTCGGCTTTCCCCTGCTGTAACTCCGGCGATTCCACTCCTCTATATCTTCTTCCCATTTCCAGCCAGACCCACCGCTTGAACAATCGGTTTAGGCTGAAGTTGTCGCCAGCTGCTTCCTTTGGTTTAAACTTGACGCTTGAACTGCTATCTGGAGACCCCACTCGCCGCTATTAATGGCTGACGTCGTACACTTCTTCGATGAACGTTTGCCGCCTTCGAGCGTCTGGAAACTCCCTCCGGACCTTGGTATCTAGCCGGTGTGCCTCGTTCGCTACTCTGGAAGCCATTTCTCGCTCTTTCCTCTTTGGCATCTCCGGCGGGCGAGAACGGCAGTCTGAACCCTGGTGCAGTCCATACAAAACGTGCACACCCCGGACAGCTCATGAGCTAGCTCATCTGCCGTGTATAGCTCAAGCTTCGAAAACATGTGCAGATGAGCTACCGCCTATAGCTCAAGCCGGGGGAAACATGTGTAGCTCATGTAGCTCCTATAGCTCATCTTGGGGGCTGGTGAGCTAGCTCATGCAGCTCCTATAGCTCAGCCTGGGTAAATGTGTGTAGATGAGCTATCGCGTGTAGCTCAAGATTCGAAAACACGTGCAGATGAGCTACCGCCTATAGCTCAAGCGGAGGGAAACATGTGTAGCTCAGGTAGCTCCTATAGCTCATCTCGGGGGCAGATGAGCTAGCTCATGTAGCTCCTATAGCTCAGCCTTGGAAAATATGTGTAGATGAGCTATCTTCTATAGCTCAAACTTTGAAAACATGTGCAAATGAGCTACCGCCTATAGCTCAAGCCTTCCAAACATGTGCAGATGAGCTACTGTCTATAGCTCAAGCCTTCAAAACATGTGCAGATGAGCTACCGTCTATAGCTCAAGCCTTCAAAACATGTGCAGATGAGCTACCGCCTATAGCTCAAGCCTTCATAACACGTGCAGATGAGCTACCGCCTATAGCTCAAGGAGGGAAAACACGGGCAGCTGAGCTATCGCCTATAGCTCACCCCAGGACAACGTCATCATAGCTCATGCACACAGCTCATTGTAGCTCTTTCTCGGCCACACATGCGTGTAAGATAAGTAGGTAAAAAAGCCCACCCTCCAGGACAAGTACGTATGTATAGGGATAATATGGGTTGTACAGCTCACTATGCTTCAGCTTACTATGCTTGTTTAATTTCAACGACGGTACGAGCGACAGCAGTCAAGATTAAGATGATCAGATATTGATGTAATTATTAGCATATATTCACATACTTGCATTTGACTCATATATCAAAATAAAATGAACAGTATTATTATGGCTACTGCTATTAATAGTGGTGCGCTGCAACGCCAGCGAAAAACCAATCCGCCAATCCACCCACCCGCCACTCATTAACAAGGCTATAATTAATTACAGTATAATCTGAATCCCGTACATACCGTTCCTTATACACCACTTCCGTGGCTGGAGCCTACCACAAGGTGCAAAAGAAGAGACAGAGAGGAAGGAACAAAAAACCACCTACATTGCCGAAAAATCACGCAGACAAAACAGATGAAGTCCATTAACGAAAACAAAACGCAGAAGATCCAACGCTGCCCCCATTTATCCCCATGGTGTCTACGTCAAGCTTGAGCTTTCTCCTTCGTACTCGTCGAAGATATCTTAGTCCTTCTCCTCGCCCGCAGAAAGGGCCACCACCTCTGCCGATGGGTTAGTAAGCCTCCGAGGTATGGCCTGAAGCGCCTGCTCAGGTGACAGGGCGGGCACTTCGATGGGAATATAGTCCTGGTTTCCGTTTAGGAACAGCACCATCTCCGCGTAGGCCGCGGAGAGGCTGCTCCTTGGGGTCTGGCTCCGAGCAATCTTGCTCGAATCGTACGCCATGGTCGTACACGATAGACCGGGTAGCTGTTTTGCCGGGTATGACACACCGCCTAAACCCGCTTGGTGCTGGTATGTCACGAAGGGCTGTCTCCTTCGCCTCCTGTTGGTGAGCGCAGCGCGAGAAGATGCACAGCACGCGTAAGAGCGCCGACCAAGCGGCATCTCGGATACACATCATGTACGTCGTATGATACTGCTGCATTATTTTTATTTGGAAAATAAAGGACACAACGTCACCGTGAAAGAAGCATAATAAATAAGATCACCACGGTCATCGTTACTGCTGTACTCATGCAAGTTCGGTTTACAAACACAAGAGACCTGCGCGAGCAATGAAACCCCGCACAGCTACGAGTACAGCTCGCTACTTACATGTACATCACCTTGCGCCTTCAGTAGTACAGTCCCCTACCCTTCAACCAGGAAATGAGAGGCATATAGATTGGATGATGCAGCTCAAACAGCAGCATCATGGTCTAGGTGGGCAAAATCATACGACCTCAGAAACGCGCACCTTGCTTTCGGATTGAGTTTGACCCTCATCCTTGTCCTCATCCACATGTATGACGTCGTCGGAGGGGTCTACATCCATCGATGGATCCCGTTGCTGCCCGCCGCCAGCCTGGTGTAAGGTCGAAGTGCCTCTGGAGCTTCCACCCCGGGTCGTGGGCATGCTAGGGTGTTGCTGTGTGGTGCGTCGGTGTTGTGTTCTGTTCTGTTCGAGCGCCTCTTGTGGTGTGCATAGGGTGACGGCTGACAGCTGCTGCTGTGTATAGCTGTTGTAAAAAAACGACACTTCAAATCCTGTTGGGTGTCGACCTATCGTCAGTGTTTTCAGAACAAAAGCAGATCCGATCTCATAGAATATCACATACTGTACCTGGTATGTACAAAAATACATACGGTTGTTGGTGTTTATATCGTTCTATTCTGCGTACTTGCATTGGTCACTTCTACAGCTCAGGAGCTAGCTCATCTATCCCCTATAGCTCAAGCCTTGAAAACGTGTGCAGATGAGCTATCGCCTATAGCTCAAGCTTTGAAAGTATGTGCAGATGAGCTACCCCCTATAGCTCAAGCTTTGAAAACATATGCGGATGAGCTACCGCCCATAGCTCAAGCATCGAAAACATGTGCAGATGAGCTACCGCCTATAGCTCAAGCTTCGAAAACATGTGCAGATGAGCTACCGCCTATAGATCAAGCTTCGAAAACATGTGCAGATGAGCTACCGCCTATAGCTCAACTTTCGAAAACATGTGCAGATGAGCTACCGCCTATAGCTCAAGCCGAGGGAAACATGTGTAGCTCATGTAGCTCCTATAGCTCATGTCGGGAGTAGATGAGCTAGCTCATGTAGCTCCTATAGCTCACTCTGGACATATATGAGCAGATGAGCTATCCCCTATAGCTCAAACTTTGAAAACATGTGCAGATGAGCTACCCTCCTATAGCTCAAGCCAGGAAAACATGTGTAGCTCACGTAGCTCACGTAGCTCACCGGTGAGCTAGCTCCTTAAAGAGCTAGCTCGAGCTACCGTGAGCTGATCTGTCCGGGGTGTGAAAACGTGAAATCAATACATCTGCCTGGAAATGAAACCTGTACTCACCTCATCCGGATCCCATTGGGGACTACTCCCATACTTATGTGTCTCCACCAGGAATACGTGCAGCTGCAGCTGAGTAATACTCTTGAAGATTCCCGCCAATCCAGTTAAAACGTACTCGCATACTCACGTGTTTGCGACGTCCCCCGAGAGCTTGCGATCGGTCATCGTGTACAACGGTTTTCGCCAAAGTGTATTTCTCGGCAAGTCTTCTATCTGATCCCCCGACCAGGTGCGCGAGTCATATCGACGGCATTGCCAGGTCGGAGCATTCATGAAATATCTTGATGCCCACTGCGAACACCGTCGTCCTCGGTTTGGCAATGCACCCGTTCACGTAAATTTTGTCAAACGCGATGACAGGCATCACAATAATCAATGACAGGCATGACAAACGTTTAGCCTCGGCCTGATACCCACCAGTGACAGGCCTGACTAACGTCAACAGAACGCAAGGTGGGTGAAGATCTGGGGTGAAACGCCGAATCCATCATTCGGAGAGTACTTCTTCGTTTCAATGAAGAGGCGAAGACTTGCAGAGTCCCGATAATGCTTTCTGGAGTCACTCTCGCATAGTTCGACAGATCCCTGCCCTCGGGTGTGATTGACGAGACCGTAGCACACCGACACTCTTAGCGACTGGCACAGGGGGTTCCCGGCCGTAAGATCCCCCCCTGCATCGCCCCGGACCAAACATAGCGATTCCGAAACGCACATCGCTCAGTGTGAGGTTTTACCGCGAGTGCTTACTTCGACGGCACAGGACATGTGAGCAAAAGATGCGCTCGCTTCTTCCACCAAGGACAACACATACTCGAACCTATTACCTGCTTGCAACCCCTGCTTAAGGTCTGATATGTACATCTCAGGGACCTTCCACGATTGTAGGATGCTAGTGAGTGATACTGTCACTTGCGTGGTCACCCATTTGCTACTCCTGCGCTAATATAAGAGCCCATACTTTACATCCTTGGCTAACGTGGGCTACTTACGCTTGCCCTGGGTCAGAAAAGTTGGGCATGCCACGCTCGGACCACCAAACGTGTTGGGAACCAAGGCGAACAACTCCGGCATCATTGCCTACGATGTAGCTAGCTTTGAGTCCTCGTTATTAAAAGTCTGCCGGCGTATACCTTCGTGGTATTGCAAGTATCATCCATCTTCACATTTGCCTCTTAACCTGATCCACAGGCCCCACTAAGAATATTCGTGTTTCCGTGGTAGCACTCCACCATGGAAGAACCTCTTCCATGATCTCTCTCTAACAGACGCGAATTCTGCACTGTATCAATTAATTGGGTTGATAGGGCAGAGGGTGGACTTAGGGGCCCCTCGTACCGTCTCGTCCCCCTTGGAGATAATCCACAGCTACGGCAGTAGTGACTCGGCAACACCAAGAATGTCACAAGTTTCCGTAATTCCAGTCGTCTTAACAATCATCGGCGTTGATTGATCAGGCATGTTATGGGGGTCACAACGCGGTTGATTATCTGGTTTCGAGCGCGTTTACAGGTTGTATGCATGCACAACCTGATGTGTACACAAAGCGTTTGTCTCTAATTCCTGTGTCACTCTCTGTTGCCGGTGCAATCCCTTCGTCTGCGACAAGCTCCGCAAGGATAATTCCCTCCGATGCTAGTCCCTCCGGACCTCAGTACGTATGACAACAAGGTGCATCGTCTGGAAAAGCCTCCCTGAACCCGTCACCTCAATGCAGAACACGCCATCCTTGATAGGGGATTCGGGAGCAGGTGACGAGCTCAGGGTGACTACTACAGGTCCGTGGTGCATTCGATGAATCGCAGATCTCGTCTGCGCCGCATGCAGGAGAATCTCTGACTTTCAAACAGCCCATTCGACGACGGGCAACTCCCTTCCCCAGGCATACGGTCTAAATTAGTTCACCGACCACAACACCGCATTCACCTCCTGTGGCGCGGACGACCACCCAGTATTGCCTGATTGACTCAAGGCGACAGTACACTCGATTTCCCGCTCAGAGTTTGTGTGTTCATAGCGAGACCCTTTCTTTGTTCTCAATCACTTGCATGTGTTGGACGTTTCTGTCTGGCCGGGACAGGTTCGTTCGTTATGCTAGTGGCCGGTATTGAGGCACGTGCTCACCGGTACCAAGCCACGCTAACCAAGGGGCTCACCTTTCCCAGTACGTTGGCCTGAGCAAGTTGAGCATGGCGTTGATCTTGGAGTGTTATGGACTTACCCCTGAATTGACCACTCCCACTCGTGCAAATAGTTGTCGAGACACGCCGGTCCATTCTTAGCGTTGGGCACCGTTTACCAGCCAGTTACCGTTCTCTCTGACTTCGTTCGGCGTGACTCAGTTACCTCCTTGGTGGTACCCGTGGTGGCTCTGGGGCCGGTTACCTCTAAATCCAGTTTCGTTAGGCTCGACTCTACTTATCTCCTTTGCCGTATCCGTGATAATTCCGGATCCAGTAGCCTTTCTGTCTCATTGGTGACCCTCCTAGTTTGCCTCAAGAGTGGCACACAGTTAAAAAGCCCTCTGCTTTCGCGACATTGATCACACTCCGGTATTCCGCAAGGGTTGTGGCACTAAATTGACTCGTAGAGCCGCCTCCCATGCTTTTTACCTTCTTTTCGAGCATTCGATGTTCGAGGCCGGTCGCCAGGAGAATAGGAACTCCACTCTCGGCTGCTTCGCGTTTCGGAGCGATTCCTCTATATATGCTTTTGGAGTCGATTGTTTTATTAATTCCAACGTCTTCACCTAAGGGGTCGATTGTCCGCTTCCTGAATCACCCATTTGCCTTGGTGTTGATTAACCTATTAACCTCTTCCTCGTAGGGGAACTCCACGACCGCTCACAGAAATCCTTACCTTGGATATCCTGCAAGTAGATCTGCGTTTTCATCGTAGGTAGGATCGACTCAACCCCGGGTTGGGTTGACCGCCCGAAGTACAGTTGTCCCCTTATCTAAGACATCCTCTGCCAATGGTTGGGTTGACAGCAGTAATTCCCTTACCTTGGATGTGCTCCCCCCCCCCCCCCACCCTTGCGTTTCACTCGGCTGAGCGAACGCAAGACATCGAAGTATAACTTCATCCACTCTGTCCTGTGTATATCACTGTGACACACCCACTGGAAAAACGACAACTATTTTCGGTGGAACGCTAAACTGTTGCTTTGGCTCCTTCCTGGTGTCGTGGATACGGTTCAGATTCTTTGTCAGGCTTACAATCTGCATCCTAGACTTATTACCGTCTCGATTAGCGTATTCAACAATTTCGTTCCGGCCACATATTACCGTTGTTATGCCCGGTAACGCGGTTTATTTCCTGGCTTGAAGCGCGTACCAGATGGTCTGCATAGGTGTTTAAAGTCGTTGTTCCAAATAATATGCGCAGGTAGGGTTTAACTTTAACGTGCAGATAAACTTAGATATATCCCCATTAACGTTTCGATTTTCCTTCCGTCGTTAATCCTCCCGAAATCTGCAGCAATCGGTCTACGGTGGTACATGAGAGTGTGCTTGGAACAATGAAAAAACTCATCTGACACACCAACTCAAACACACCACCGCACAAGTGCATATTTATGGTATCAAGTCTTGGATATTCGTGCATGAAACAAAGATAGACTCTTCAAAAAAACATCAATCACGTACAGATGCAATTGTTTGGTGCACACCTGAACGATAGTGCAGCATTTCTTTGTACCGTTACTTTGCATGTATGGATACTCCCAGTACTACACACTGTACTGAACGAGGACTTGCAGTTCCGTATTTCATCGTGGGCAACGTCCAAACTGCTGTAGTGACAAGCTACGCGACCGCACCCGGATACGGCGCGCGCACGTGCATGCTTGCTCGTCAATGCCATGCACAAAGCTGTGTCAAAATACGAGCCGGCTCAATAGGCCAACCAGGTGCCCTTCACAGGTAATACAGAGCTCTTCGCGCGTCCGATATCGGAGCACCCAGGCCAAATACTCGTGGAAAACAGATGTCAGATACATAAACACTGCTACATGGCACTGTATCATCCTCTGCCACCCACTGCCTGCCTTTGACGACGGCACCCAACCTCATCTGCGCTAACGTGGCAAATCCTTTGCCGCAGCGACGGCGCTAAACCTCACGCCGCCGCCAGGCGAAAATGACAGGCGTTTGCCACAGCGACGGTATAACGCTACCTCACGTCGGCTGGGCGAGCTTGGTACAGCGCTCGGAAAATAAATTAGGTGAAGCACACCGCCACGGCGCCGGGTGCAATCTTCTGCCTCCCATCGTCTGCCTTTGCCATGACAGCGGCACACAATATCACGTCGGCTAAGCAAACAAGGCAATTCCTTTGGCGCAGCGGCGGCCCAAACCTTCACGTCGCCAAGGCCAAATTGGCAGAACCGTTTGCCACAATGACGGCATAGCACCTCATGTCATCTGGGAATGAGTGGCACAGCCTTAGCCCTAATGACCGCACATAACCTCACGTCGTCTGAGCACAAGTGACATAACCTTCGCCACAACGACGGCACATAACTGCTGTGAATGTATCCAAGTGGTAAGTGGTACGGTGCTGTAGTATCCGATACCATGAGTAGCACAGCCTTTGCACTGATGGCGGCACATAACCTCACGTCGTCTGAGCGTAAGTGACAACGACTTTTCCATAACGACGGCACACAACCTCACGTCGTCTGAGCGAAAGTGAATGCATCAAGTTGTAGGTGGTACGGTGCTGTCGTATCCATTACCCGTTAATGTAACCACAGTGAGTGCGTTCATATTGTAAGCAGCACGATGCTATGCCACCCATTACTGATTATGTAACGGACTAAACACAAACCAGAACCCGCACACACCCACCAAAACTCACGTCTCAGGGGAGAGCTCACCATCATCTGCCCCTATAATGACAAGTGCTCACCTTCACTGTCAAAATGCTATGCCCCCAGTGCTTACCTTCACTGAACTCAACCCACGGGGGCGCTCACCTCGCCACAAAAACCAGACCCCATGACACTCAACAGCACACAAACCTACCAAACTCCTGGAATCCCCACAGCATCCAATCCTGAGGGAGGGGCTCACTTTCACCTCCCCTCTCAGCGATAGCACAATGACAAGTACTTACCTCCACTTGCAAGGTGCTACGCTCATCAGTGCTCACCTTCACTGAGGTTAGTCCGCGGGGGCGCTCACCTCGCCATCCTGCCTGCTAGTAGTGACAAGCATATACTGCGATACCACCCCAACAACAGCCGATATTCAAACATCTCAGGCATGCTATCACATGGAACGCCAAGTGTACTATCCATCATGCAACCCGAACAACAGCCGAAATGCGCATCCCACGATTCCTTTTGTACCAAGAATACCAGACGTACTAGCATACAACCCATCTCGTTGATACGTGGAAATCAGGGCTGTAAACAGCATAAATTCGTGGAAAGATGGCAACTCACTCCCAAACAACAGATGCAGAATACCGGTCTGTGGCCACGGTTGTGATGATCTTTCGCCGCTGCTGTGGTATCATCGTTGTCAGATCATACCACGAGTAACAGCCAGTACGTGGATCACTGCTGTGTCTATACCTACTGTAGTGAGGACGTTTGCGTGGGTGCATACCGGGTGTGGTCCTTTCTGTATCACTCCTATCTTTTGCACCTGGCCCAGCGGAACACACTGCTCTTCATGCGACTCAGCTGTGTTTTTGATATGCTACTTTGTTTTTTCAGGTTTTTCAGGTTACTGTGTCCCCTTTCACGCATATTTTCAGCATTAAAATTCACTCCCCACACATGCAATTACCAGTAGTGGACAAACCTTGATAGTAGATCTTCCTAGGGTAGCTAATTAGGCACTCTGATTGTCTAGGGGTATGTTTTTCGCGGCTTATAATCAACTTTCGAGTATTTCCCAGCCACAGCATCCCGAGTCATCCAGAGTCCACCTAGAGTCTTCCCGAGCTCAACATCCACGCCGGCTGAGCCAACCTATAGTCTTAACAAGCACAGCATCCCAGCACCGACCACTGGCATAGGGTTCGGGTTAGGGTTAGTGTTAGGGTTCGGGTCGGAGGTTCGGCTTCGGGTGTTTTTCACAAAACCCCCGTAAAGATCTACTATCAAGGTCTGTCCACCCCTCGTAATTGCTGCTTGTAGGCGCCAGCCCACGTCCTACACACCCCGACTACGCACCGACCACACCACCCTCTCGTGTGCGAAGGCCCTCAGGATAACACGATGCGAAAGTATCGAAACGACCATCCGTAAACGAAGACTCTTCTTTGCGGGGGCTCTGGTGCGGCAACACGAGGGGCGATTGCCCAGTCGGTTGATGTTCGGGACGATCGCTGGTGGGGGGAGCCCGAAACCAGGCGGGCAGCCCAAGACTTGGCCTAGGGCCATTCCTGAGGATCTTAGAGTGTTCAAAGCCACCGAGGAATCAACGGAAGACTCCCCCTTAGTCTTAGGAGTTGGGACCGCACTGTGGCCCACTGCAGCAAAACAGACGGGAAAGTGGTACCAGGGAATCCTCGAAGCAGCTGAACAGTTCATGGGCAGGTGGCACGAGGCTGAGGCAAAGCTGAGTACACAGCGCCGTGCATCCGCTGCAGGTAGTGCTAGAGGGAATGGGGGGAGGGGTAACAGCAGGAGTGGTAGAAGGAACACCGTGCAAGTGTATGGGGGCAGGGGGGGTAACAGGAGGAGTAGAAGGGAAACCGCGGTAGAAGAGAGTAGCAGAGAGACCGCAGATAGGGTAGCAAGGTACCAGGCCAACTAATAGGTTGGACTTTTCTTTGCTACTCGTACCGCCAACTGCTGCGGCCGTTCGGTATGTATTGGCTTGGTGCTTTGATTTTTTTCCATGAATTAACTTTTTCCTATATTTTCCCCTTCTTATCTTTATGAAAGAAGTACTACATACGTAGTGGGTGGGTGACGAGCGTATTTTGGCCCACTCATTCTTTCTCTTTTTACTTAGTTAAGTGTTCACCGCGATGCATACTATAGTTCCCTTTTTCCTGCTCGTTTCTTCCCCCTTGCACTTCCCTTTTGGCTCATGCTCGGGGTAAGTATGTGTGTGAGCTTTGGCTTCCCATTTTATTTATTTTTTTTGGATTCTTCTCCTTTTCTTTTGCTTTTTCGGTTTGGTTTCTTTGTTGCTTCTCTTTCTTTATGGTGTGTTTTGGTTGCTGGCGTATGTATGTATGTTGTGTCGGCCGCACCTAGTGCGAAGGCATGGTATTGCGTAGGCTATTAATGCACTACGGTGTGTTATCTCTGTGTCGTAGTCTGTGACCACAGAGCTCGTATCTTTCTAGGGTGAAGAATCAGCACGGACACTGCGCTTGCTGGATGTCGACGAGTAGAAGAACGATTTAATGTGAAGAACACACACAAAGCATTAGATCAACCCAGTCCCCCCCCTTGTTTTGTGTGTAATGACACAGCATAGACAGGATCATGTCCGTTTGGAGGCTGGTCCAGCTCGTAGTGTTGGCAATAGGTCTTTTAGCTTGATATCCTTATACAGTAGGTCCAGGAAAACGTGTCCGCTTCTTGTCGAATTTTCGTGTAGATGTTTGGGTTTTAGTGTAGTAAAACAACAGAAACAGGCTCGCTCGTCCAGATGCTGCCCGTGAGCGTGTACTACTAGCATTCCTTATACTTGAGGTCGCCCGACATTCGTTTTCAATCGCTCTTTCACCTATCAACTTTGGCCCGAGACAATAAAAACACACCCTGAGCTGTACGCGGGTGTGATACTATTAATAGTATGCCCTACAGTAAAATCATATTGTCAACGCGATAAAAATAGAAACAGGCAGAGAATAATAATACTCACGATAACTGAGGCACGTCTACCCCTCAGACAGAAAATACAAAAAGTGAGGTCCGCGCACGTACGTATCAGGTACATGCGGTACGCTGTACAGCGTCGAAAATCGATATATTGTTTGTGTGTGTGCTCTTCACATTAAACCGTTCTTCTTCTACTCGTCGGCATCCAGCAAGCCCAGTGTCCGTGCTGATTCTTCAAAGATACGAGCTCTGTGGTCACAGACTACGACACAGAGACAACACACCGTAATGCATGCTCATAGGGACTTTTTCTTGCATAAAAAATTGATAAGCGGAAAGCGCGAGAGCGTGAGTTGGCTACATTCGATGAAAATCGACGAGCAGTGGGAATGCTGAACCCTATGCGCGACAAAAACAAAGGCACGTACCGGGGGGGAGAAGGGACGACACCTGTGACCACGGCTTGTCCAGAAGATCGTCGAGGGTAACACCTCCTACGAGTGGGCTGGGAAGTAAAAGTGATGGAAAAAAAAAAAAAAAAAAAAAAAAAAAAAGCAGTAATAGCCTACGCAATACCATGCCTTCGCACTAGGTGCGGCGCCGACACAACATACATACATACGCCAGCAACCAAAATACACCATAAAGAAAGAGAAGCAACGAAGAAACCAAACCGAAAAAGAAAAAGAAAAAGGAAACGAAAAAACCCTTACTGAAGGTCGCCAGTTTGCGATATATATATATATATATATCTGGTATATTTTTATCATGAGACATACATACACCTATTCCTTGTTGGTGTTGACTCTGTCTATAGATACCGGCGTCCCCGGTGGCTTGACAGGGGGTTCGCGTGCCTGTCAAGATCAATTTCGTGGATTCAAGTCTCACCGAGTGCATGCTTATAGGGACTTTTTCTTGCATCAAAAATTGATAAGCGGAAAGCGCGAAAGCGTGAGTTGGGTACATTCGATGAAAATCGACGAGCAGTGGTTTTGCTGAACCCTATGCGCGACAAAAAAATAAAGTCACGTACCGGGGGGGACAAGGGACGACACCTGTGACCACGGCTTGTCCAGAAGATCGTCGAGGGTAAAACCTCCTACGAGTGGGCTGGAAAGAAAGTAAAAGTGATGAAAAAAATAAATTAACCAAACAATAAAAAAATAATAGAACTACTATTATTAATATAATTGCAGCGGTGCCTGGAGATACGTGTTCGTGGCACTGCTCGAAGTCTTCCTAGTTGGCTACTGCTGTGACCAGTTGAATGCTTCCTTGACACTGCGGGGAGCCAGCAACAGACATTTCTTGTTTGATTCGTCAGGATCTTACATGAGTTCGTTGGCACCGCCCTGCTGTTGATAGGACAAACGTACCTATATGCCTATCAGCACGAAGAAAACGATTCCGATTGACAAGGTTGCGTTAAAATCCTGTCACATCCAGCCGGCGTTTCGATGTTTTACGTCTGCTCAATTTAACATAAACACGATCGATCGCAGTCCAGTGCTCTCGTCCCAAACTCATGCCAGTGGGACATTGATTGGGGGCTGACTTGCAATGCCGAGCTATGTCCAGCTTCTGACGAAGGACTGCCTATTCTTATATTTTTGTGTACTCGACAGCTGTGGTGACAGCTGCAGTGTGTACACAGTAAATGTACTACTGTAAGAGTATGGTGGGTCGCCAGTCTGTTTCCAACTATTATGTTTATTGTTCGACGTTTTGATATTCCAACTTTTACGTTTATTGTTCGACGTTTTGAGATTATTAGTTGTTGTCGCGTACTGTGCTTCACCAGAGTATAATATCACTACTGCCGTGCGTTTCGTACATTGCAGACGGCACTCCAGACAGCAGACGCTGCTGTAGCCAGCAACTACGAGTTGGTTTGTGTGGGAACGGGGGAAACTCTATGCTGTAGTTGAGAGGATACACCCGCGGCCACGTTATTAGTAGTTCAGTTTGCACATTGATTTCATCTTGTGTGCGCTTTCTTCGTCTCGTGTATTTCTAGGCAGCCGAATTTCGATTTTTAGGGTTTTTCAGATCTTCCTATTGATAGGGATCCAGCATCTTTGTGTGACCACGGATTCCTTGGTTTGAAACAGAAATATACGTGAGAGAACAGCAATAAATAACAAATATAGACTGATTTTTCTCAGATCGCCGGTTGTACCTACTTGAATTGAGCATACAATTATCATCTCGTATGCGAAGGCGCTCAGGATAACACGATGCGAAAGTATCGATGTTACAGCGGTTCGGTGCAACAGGGCATTGCTAAGGTAGCCGTCGAGAGGCCCGATAGACAATGGATTGATGCCGAACGAGGAGGGTTGCCTTCAAGAGGATTGCCAGGGAGGCTGACATGCGGAGCAAAGACAGGTTCCATGCCGAGCTGTCAGTCGACCTAACAAAAAGGGGACGATGATGAGAAATGCCCAGGGAAACACGCCTCCAGGAAGTCAAACCTCAGACAGAAAGGAGCGCGGATGTACACACAAGTTTTTCCCTGGCCAAGAGCAATCCAAATACTCTGAGACCCACCTAACGTCCTCAACACCGGGCCTGTCCATCAACGAGAGCGAGAGAAGGAGCTCGCATGGATCAGCAGCACTACAACCAGCACGTCGGAGCCAACATGCCCGCAGGTCAGAACAGTTCCGTAGAGGTGCGATTTGTGGTGAACGCAAGCGAAGAGTGGACCCCAGGAGGTCGCTAGTGGCTATTGCTCTTTTTACTTAGTTAAGTGTTCACCGGGATGCATAGTCCCCTTTTTCCTTCTCGTATCTTTCCCCTTGCACGTCCCTTTTGGCTCATGCTCGGGGTAAGTATGTATGTGTCTGAGCTTTGGCTTCCCATTTTATTTATTTATCTATTTGGGATTCTTCTCCTTTTCTTTTTCTTTTTCTTGTTCTTTTTCGGTTTGGTTTTTTTGTTGCTTCTCTTTCTTTATGGTGTATTTTGGTTGCTGGCGTATGTATGTATGTGGTGTCGGCCGCACCTAGTGCGAAGGCATGGTATTACGTAGGCTATTAATGCATTACGGTGTGTTATCTCTGTGTCGTAGTCTGTGACCACAGAGCTCGTATCTTTCTAGGGTGAAGAATCAGCACGGACACTGGGCTTGCTGGATGTCGACGAGTAGAAGAACGGTTTAATGTGAAGAACACACATAAGACAGGTTACCACCACGAGGGATATCGAGCTGCCTCCTAGCCGGCAAGAGAGGACCCCTGCGCAGAGAACACATTTGAAACATGGTGTCTAGTCCGGGATCTGCGCGCCGCTTGTAGCGGTCGATAGGGCACTCTCCTCGCAGGATAGTGATGCAGGGTCCTCAAAGACCAACCTGCTCAACACTCGGCTTCACTTATTTTTATCTTTGTTCTTCTCTTGCTTTGACCGTTCACAAAACAAAACAAAACAAACAAAAAAAAAACACAAGAAAACCACAAAGCCGTTCACACACAGGGTCCCTATGCATCACAACCTCAATCGTCCGACATCCACAAGCCGGCAGGCGCCAAAGACCCCACACATTTTACAGCAGCAGGGTTACCAAGCCTTCGGGTCGCCATCAGCAGCCCCTTGTTCTCAGTTGGTAGAGGAGCCCAGAGCTTCCTCACGTCGAGGTCGCCCGATTACTGAGCACACAAGCAAGTATTGCCCCTATTAATAATATGATATAAGACTACACCATAGAACGAAATACCACAAAAACAGACGTCTTGAGTACGCAACGCGTAGCTGAGCCCTTGCCTTGTCAAGGTAAGCGCCACTTCTAGCGTTGAGCCCACTGCCGTTGACAGGTTACGTGGTAGATGCATGAGGTTTGCCGAGCCCGTCGCCACATGAAGTAGTGCTGTACGGTACGCATGGTCTCAATTTGGCGGGAAACTACATTCAAAGTCACAGCAGTAAAAAAACAACATAAAAAAAGAACACACCTTCTTCGAACAAAGCTACATTCAAAGCCACAGCAGTAACAACAACAAAGCACAGGGCCACATAATCAATCACACCATACCGCGAGATCAATTTCTTGAGTACGCAACGCGTAGCTGAGCCCTTGCTTTGTCAAGGTAGGCGCCACTTCTAGCGTCGTGCCCACTGCCGTGGACAGGTTAGGTGGTAGACGTTTGCCGAGCCCGTCGCCACATGAAGTAGTGCTGTACGGTACGCATGGTCTCAATTTGGCGGTAAATCACGCTCAAGCCACAGCAGTAACCACAAAATGAAATAATACCACACGACAGATCACACCGTACCGCAAGATCGACGTCTTGAGTACGTAATGCGTAGCTGAGCCCTGGCGTTGTCCAGGTAAGCGCCACGTCGAACGTCGAGCCCACCGCCGTTGATAGGTTGCGTGGTAGACGAACGAATACCGCAACGCGTAGCTGAGCCCTGGCGTTGTCCAGGTAAGCGCCACTTCAAACGTCGAGCCCACTGCCGTTGACAGGTTACGTGGTAGACGAACGAATTTCGCCGAGTCCGTCGCCGTTTAATTTCGTGCGGTACGGTACGCGTGGCCTCAATTCTGCGGTAAATCACACTCAAGTCCATACCAAAACGGAATATAAAACAACCAACCAATGGTCAGCAATAAAATAACACACACATCCAATATATTATATATTTTATTATATGTGGCAAGAGCCGTGGCTACGCGAAGGTAACGCAATGAATTGTGATGAACACAAAGACTACCTCGTAGACCACACCACAGCGCAGGACGGAAGGAGGTGAGGGACGCCGCGTTGGGACCTCCGGCGGTAAGAGGAGACAGAGCGATGACATGGAGTAAGACGGTGCTCCCGCAGCACACCCCCAACCTGCTGTCTCGTATGCCATCGCGCTCACACATCCGTCCTAACCAACCCCGCGCCCCCTCGATCAGCCCCTTGTACGAGATAAAGGGCGCCCGCAGCACACCCCCGACCTGCTGTCTTGTACGCCTCCACGCTCACCCGCTCAGGCCGCCAGTTGTCTTCCAGGTTACATACGATATAAATCAACTCGCATTTTGTAATTCATAATACATGAAGGAAATTAACACCCCCAGTAGTCCCCCCAGGCGTGACTCTCGCGTTTTCTTTTCATGCTACACGATAAGAATCAACTCACATTTTTGAAAATCATAATACATGACGGAAATCAACACCCCCAGTAGTCCCCCCAGGCGTGACTCTCGCATTTTTTTTTTTCATGATACACGATAAGAATCAACTCGCACTGTGAAATTGATAATACATGAAGGAAATTAACACCCCCAGTAGTCCCCCCAGGCGTGACTCTCGCATTTTTTTTTTCATGCCGCACGATAAGAATCAACTCGCATTTTGTAATTCATAATACATGAAGGAAATTAACACCCCCAGTGGTCCCCCCAGGCGGGACTCTCGCATTTTGTTTTTCATACCACACGATAAAAATAAACCTGCATTTTGCAATTCATCATACATGAAGGAAATTAACACCCCCAGTAGTTACCCCATGCGTGACTCTCGCGTTTTTTTTTTTCATGATACACGATAAGAATCAACTCGCACTTTGAAATTGATAATACATGAAGGAAATTAACACCCCCAGTGGTCCCCCCAGCCCTGACTCTCGCAATTTTTTTTTTCATACCACACTATACAAATCAACCCGCATTTTGAAATTCATAATACATGAAGGAAATTAACACCCCCAGTAGTCCCCCCAGGCGTGACTCTCGCGTTTTTTTTTTCGTGCTACACGATAGGAATCAACTCACATTTTGACGTTCACGATAAATTAACACCCCCAGGAGCACCCCCAGGCGGCCCGACGTTAACCAGTATCACACCCCCCTTCTCCCATATACCGTCCGCCGTATACACTCCCATAGCGCCGGCGCAATGGCCTCCCGAATACCATCAGGGGCTTCATCTGCCCCTGCAGCAGAGCCCCAACAGGCGGTGCTAGCCCCGCTGCCGCAGGGCCAGCCACCCCTACCCCCCGGGCCGCTTCCGGGCCCTCAGGCGGGCCAGGTCTGGCCCCCCCCTCCCCCCGGGGCCGCCTCCAGCCCCACCCGCCGAAGTGCCGGGAGCAAACCCCCCGGGGCCGCCTCCAGCCCAACCCGCAGTAGCCCTGGGACAACCGCAACAGTACTTCGCATACGCTCCGCCGGGCCAGTACCAGGGGCAATACAACTACGGACCCGCTCCGGGACACCTGCGGGCGACAGCCCCGGCGGGGGTAGGTGAGTACCGCCTGTCTCGCGCTACTATCGACCCAACTAAAACAATCAAGCGGATCAGAGACAAAGTGTTTGGTCCTAAGCAGGGCGTGTACTCTGGGACAGCAGGAGGTCCCCTCTCAATCCTAAACAGCGGGGTCCTTTTCCAAGACAAGGTAGCTAGGGTGCTTAGCGCTACGGATGGGGGAATCTTAGCACTGCCGGGTGACACACTCAATCCGTGGGGCACCTCCCATGAACGACCGACCCTAGACCGCATGTCACCGATCCGCCGCGAAGTGCTGCAAGACCTTATTAGCGACTCCTTGTCCACATACGACGAACTCACCTCCCACGGAGCCGTCTCTGTGCCACAAATCGATGGTACCTTCCGCCTAATCCCAGCCCAACAAGTCACGATGACCGAATGGCTGCGCATACTAACACGTGAAGGGCTGTTGCAGTCGGGCAGCGTCGAAACCGCAGAAGCAGCAATCGCGTCCATAACAGTACACGGTTCGGAGGCGTGGAGAGCCGCAGCTAGGCGCTTAGTGCTGACATTTCGAGCGCTCACCGCAGACCCGGAACGCCCCCACCAGTCAGAAGCAATTTATTTCTGGCGGTACGTGTCCGAGAAGAACCTCATTGGACTGTTGGAGAGAGTCGTTCGCCTGTTCCTGCCTAGCGCATTTGACCAGTCCGGCATGCAAAGTGCGTTGCACGCTCAGGCTGTGAGGGTTCGAACAGAGGTCCGGCCCCTACGGGTAGACTATGCGAACCCTCAAAACGCAGACATGGTGAGCGGGGGGGAACTACGGAGGGAATTTTCGTAGATTGGGTGGATTTCATCTCGGAGCGCCGCACGTCCTACGACACGCCGGTAAACAACCCGCGTGTCGGGGCGGGCCCTAAGTCAGCCCAGCACCTGGCCTCCGTAGGTGGGGAGTCCATGACCCAGCTCCGCCAGATGTTCAGCCAGACACGTAACCCCATGGCCGCCCTAGCAGACCGGCCCGCGACTACTGGTAGAGTCAAGATAGACGACACACTCGCTAGCCGCCTCCTCGAAGCTGCAATCCAATGGTCGGCCGGTGCATCGTTGTCGCTTCCAGACGGGGCTAGAACCAAGGAAGAGCCATCGGTAGCCGCCTTCAAAC
Organism: Macrocystis pyrifera; assembly: GCA_031763025.1. Lineage (NCBI taxonomy): Eukaryota > Phaeophyceae > Laminariales > Laminariaceae > Macrocystis > Macrocystis pyrifera. The sequence goes on from JASSKH010000012.1 coordinate 855,428, forward strand.
ACCAGCCGGCCTCCACCCCAGGTGGACATGGAGTGCCGTTTGGCGCTTCGCAGACGGAAGACCCGAGGACGCGCCAGGGCGGTAAGCGAGCCCTGCCACAGGGCAGGGAGCGCGAACAGGTAGGAGAGGACAAGTGGACTTTGGAGAGGCCAGATGTAGACGCGCCGCGACAAGAAAAGGTGGACTTTCTGCTGCGACACCAATTCTGCTTCCGCCTGGCGTTCAATGGCAACTGCCCCAAAGCCTCCTGCCCGTTCAGCCACGACCAGAACATCGTCCCGGCAGGACACTTCAAGTCCCCTGAGGCGAAGAGACGGCGGATCGGGACAGCTAGCGTAGACTCAACTGAAACGCGACCCCGCAATAAGCTTTACGCGTTGTCTGACGAGATGGCAGGGATGTTAGCAGCGGTGATGGGAGAGGACTGCGAACCAGTAGAGACCACTGGGGTGGACGCTTGAAGGCACGCCCCGGGGGCCGCAGCCCTTCCGGGGAACAATTCAGACCTCAAACTCGTCCGACTGGCACCGTGGCCCGTGTCGCCCATTCGCCGTTCACTACAGGGACTTGGGTTGTCGGAGGCCACCCGCCCAAGCGACCAGGACCTGGGGGCGCTGGAGGAACAGCTAGTCGCCGTAGGGAATAGTCAGCAACTGTGGGTCCACCGTACAGTTTGGGACCCACGTCGGGTCGTGGGGCGGATCCCAGTAAGCGTTTTAATCGATACAGGAGCAGGCGGAGGTAACTATATATCGTTGGCTTTTTGGAAGAGCGTCCAGGCGTGGGGGGGAAGCGCCGTCGGTAGGAAGCTTAGTAGCAAGGGTCAAGGGGCCCTTTTAGCAGCGAACCCCGCTAGCAGCGAGGTGCCGGGAATGACCATTCTGGGGTCCACAGTGCTGCCCATCGTGTTTCCCCCCGAGGACTGCGTGCGAAACGTCCCGGTACGGGTAGTGCAAGATCTTCCGTACGGATTTATATTGGGAGCCAGCTTCTTTCGTGCCAACAGGAGCGTCATCTCCCTCAACAAAAGCAAGGGGTTCCAACCCTCGCCCGGTGCGCCATGGGTTCCTTTCCAGTCGCGGAGCGCAGGAGGTAAGCGCGCAAAAGAGGCGTACGGCGCGGTAAGGCCTCGACACACCGCCCGGGCCCCACTGCCCGATGTTCTTTCGGATCTCCCACCGCTACCGAGCTGCGCTATAGGCCAGGCAGCGTGGGAAGATGACGGCACGTTACAATGGGAACTCCGCCTGGTGAACCCGGCGGAAGTAGGAGGCTTCGTAGGAATAGCAGCCGAGGCATACGTACATGGTCCACAGCCTAGTGAAACACAACTGGTGATGATTCAGCCCTCTGAGAAGTACGACACAGATAGCGGGGCAGTGATAGGCTTAGCACGAGGGGTGCAATGGTGGGAGCCTGGCACCCCACTGTATTGCAAGGTGGTCAACACGGGTCCCGCTCCAGGAATCGTCCGGAACGGGCACCCCGTCGCCAAGGTAATCGCCCTCAACGTGCGAGACGTCGACAGGTTTAGAGCACTTTTCATACACCCTGCCCCCATCGCCCCGCCCTTGACGCAGCCCGACAAACCCTCGCCGCTGGAAGCCGATCATAACCCATCGGCGCCAAAGGGAGTCGCACTCTCGGATGCTAACATAGGCCAGCTCAGCGAAAGACAAAAAAGACAGCTGTTACACGCCCTCGGTCCGAAGAATGTGGCTGGCCTGTTCCCGGAGGACCCGAAGCGCGTGAGGCCTTGCACAATAAGAGAATTGCGAATACCTTTGATCGATGAACACACCCCGCCGGTCGCAGTTAAACAGCAACGCTTTTCCCCGGAGCAGGCAGACGCTATACAGAGAGAGGTAGAACTGTTAGCGAAGAGAGACATCATCCGAAAGTCGACTTCCGCTTGGGCAGCCAGGTGCGTCACCGTGCCTAAGAAAGACGGCACGCTGCGTCTGTGCCAGGACTATCGCGCACTAAACAACCTCATGAAGACAGATAGCGGGGGGCTCGGGGACATGCAAGGTATCTTCCAACGATGTCAGGGTTGCTCATGGTTCACCTCCATCGACCTAGCCTCCGGATTTTTCCAGCTACCCATTGCAGAAGAAGATCGGCACAAAACCGCTTTTCGCGACGCATACGGTCAACTTTGGGAATACATGAGATGTGGGTTTGGGCTCAAAATCCTGCCGCCAGCGTTTGCAAGTATGGTAGCGGAGCTGCTTAGCGGGCTAAGGGGCAAAGGAGTGGAAAATTACTTGGACGATATCCTTATTTACAGCCAGGACTTTGACCAACACCTCATTCTGATCGACGCAGTCCTCAACCGCCTGCAGTCCGCTGGACTGTCAGTGAATTTTGCTAAATCAAGATGGTGTTGCCCGAGTCTGGAATTTGTAGGGATGGTAGTGGACAGACAGGGGGTTAGACCGTCGGAGTCGAAAGTGGCGGCAGTAGCTGAGCTACCTCCGCCGTCAACGGTGGAGGAACTCAGAGCATTTCTAGGTATGACGGGCTACTTGCGGCAGTTCGTAGAGCGGTACAGTATCCTAGCTGCGCCGCTCACAGATATCCTTCGAGACAAAGCCTTTACGACCAAACGCGCGCGACGCCTCCGTATCCCATGGGCAGAACCACAACAGAATGCGTTCTTGGCGCTGAAGGCGGCCCTCACATCATTTCCTATTCTAATTTTCCCTGCCTGGGACAGCCCATTCACGCTACATACAGACGCCAGTGAGACAGGGGCAGGTGCAGCGCTAACGCAAGTGCATGATGGGAAGGAATGTGTGGTCGCATACGCCAGCCATCGGTGGTCTCGTACGGACGCGCGTCGTGGAGCTACCGCAAGGGAATGCATGGCGGTTTTATGGGCAGTTGTCCACTTTCGACCTTTTTTGGCGGGTAGAAGGTTCACTTTGGTCACAGACTGCTCCGCGTTGCTGTGGCTATTCCGTAGCCGGGACCTGGACCCCAAGCTCTACAGATGGGCGCTCCGGCTAACGGAATTCGACATAGTCATGAAGTGGAGGGCAGGAACGTCACACCAGCTTTTAGTCATGACGTGGAGGGCTTGGAACGTCACAAAGAACCTTCCTGACGCTCTATCCCGCTTGCTACGCCCGGGGGCCACAAGCGCCTCGATCGACGACTCATTCCCGGACGACGCATCATCGAGCAACCTACCGATTACGTAGGGCCCAGGGGACCGGTGCTAGACGGACATCTGCTGAATGACCTAGAATCACTCGAAGAGGGACTGGTAGACCCGGGTGGTAGCAGGGAACGGCATGTTGTCCGTAGCGCAAGGTCAACTAGTAAACGGTTGCCATCCGCGCTTAGTGCAATCGTTGCTAGCATTCCGCGGACCGCAGCCGTGCTCGAAGAACCACCCGACGAACCCGTCGACCTAGCCTCGGACGCACAGTTTGCTACCTTGCCGTTCCATGACCGGGTTGCCGCGATACATACAGACAGCTCCGGGCTGATAGTAAGGCGATCCAGCCGCGCTCGTACTCCATCCGTGCGTCTAACTTCGTTTCCGGAAGCCCCCGCCCGCCCCCCCTCGCCCTGCGAGCACCGCGCGTACGTCGTCAAACGCCCGATCACTGACAGGAGGCGAACCGGCCGTTCAGGCGGCAGAGCCCGGCTCCTTACAGGTCCCGAAAGACCCGCTACCACAGACGAAGGGCAACCTTCTGGCGCCTGACACCGTCGAGTGCAGTCTCCCAGCGGGGGGGGGGAGGGGGGGGCACGCCAAAAGGAACCAGTGGCGACAACGGCGATAGAGCGTGCCCTCCAAGCGCTGCAAGACGTGCCCCACCTGGTCAGGAGCCAGGCAGCGGACCCCTTCTTGAGCAAGGTCAGGCGAGCACTATGTAGTCAAGGAGAAGTCGCCGGGCAGAACGAGTTGACAGATACGGATATCAACAGGTACCTTCTAGACGACCAGAGTCTCCTGTGGCTTGAGTTCGAACAGAGGGGAGCGTTGGTAAAGCGAAGAGCTGTATTAGCCTTGCCGAGTTGCCTTGTAGCGGACATGCTCGCCTTAGTGCACTGCCAACACGGTCACCCCGGAATCGCGAGAACCCTCTCGTTGCTAAGGGACCGGTTTCACTGGCCAGGCATGTGTAGGGATGCGCGAGAGTATGTTCTATCATGTGGGTGTAGACGCAGGAAGAGGTCGCGTAGTCAACAGGTGGCGATGCTTCCCGCCAGATTCCTGGAGCCATGGGAAGTGCTAGAGGTAGACCTACAGAAGTTCCCCAACACGTCGGACGCAGGGAACGAGTACCTACTGCTCGTTGTAGACAGAGCATCTAGGTTCCCCTTCGCTTACCCACTACCGTCAAAAGAAGCACACGGAGTAGCCCGTTTGCTCTTAGACCTTTGCTTGACATTTGGAGTGCCCTCATTTATTCGCGCAGACGGTGGGGGGGAATTCACAGCGGCAGTAGTGGGACACCTATGTCGATGGTTAAAAGTCCCAATAGAGTTCGGACCAGCAGACCATCCCAGGGGGCAGGGAGGAGTGGAAAGAGCGGGAGCATGGATGCAAGACGTGCTATCCGAACTGTGTAAGGCCTGGCCAACGAGATGGGACGAGTACGTTGCCGCCGCTTGTTGGATCAAACGAACTACGCCAGACCCGTCACTACCCTCCGCCATGACTCCCTTCCAGCTTCTGTTCGGTCGCAGCCCTCGCACAACCCTCGATATGCTGATCCCACAGATGGATGACACAGAAGCCACAGGCGGCTTCAGCAACTTCATCGAGAACCGCAGGCATAACATGCGGGAGGTAGCGGAGGCACTGCGAAAGATCCACGCAGATAAGGAAGCATCCCGTCAGCGTCACAATGCCAGAATATCACGGTCCTCCCCAAGTACATATGTAGCGGAGGGAGACCTGGTCCTGGCACGGGAGAGCGACAGCTCGCTTTTCAGACAAGATATGGGACCGAAGTTGGTACACGAAAAATGGACAGGTCCGTGGACCGTGACCAAGGTCGTGTTTAAGGGCCTTATCGCTGTTATAGAGATGGAGGGGAGAAAGAAACGATCCCGTACGGTCTCGGTAGCATCGCTCAAACCCTTCTACAGGCGCTCATCAGACTTGAGACACCCGATAGGGGACGAATTCGCACAAATAGCTTGGGGCGCTGACCTGGGGCTCAGAGGAGACTCGGTCGCCGCGGCCCCGATGTATACCCTAATAGACCGCAGGGAGGTGGTGAGTAAAACAGGGACAGCCCGTTGGGAATATCGGGGAAGATACCTAGACGGGGTCTCCTCGGACTGGGTCACGGAGACAGAATCCCTAGACAGTTTTACCCCTTTGCAGCTAGACACCTTTCACGCCCTGTGGAACTTGAACCCCCCCGACGCGGAGAAAACGCAGACGACCGCTCGCCCGAAGAAGCGTACGCCCCTCAGTAGAAGCGAAGCGTTAACCCTATATCCGATAGGAACGACAGTAACCAGATCCCACGCGGCAGATGATAAGCAGACGGACCGAGTAGGACAGGTTTACGACTTTTGCTCGCCCTACTGGCGCGTCAGGTTCCCGGACAATGACTGGGAGGAACTGACGGTCTCGGAAATGAGGAAGGGGGTAAAGCGAAGAGTTGAGGCAGACAAGTTGAACTAGCCCAAAGGGTAAGGCCCCGTTGTCGCGACAGGAGCCGCGGTGCATTCTATACAGCAGGAATAGATAGTCAGTTTCGGTTAGAAAGTGGAGTATAAAAAAAAAAACCCTGGTTGGTAACTTAACTCAGTATTTACGGACCAAGGTTTTCCCTATACGAAGCTCTAGCGTACGCACCGCCCGTCTTGCCGCGTTGTTGGCTTGCGCCACCAAGCTGGGGGGGATGTTACAGCGGTTCGGTGCAACAGGGCATTGCTAAGGTAGCCGTCGAGAGGCCCGATAGACAATGGATTGATGCCGAACGAGGAGGGTTGCCTTCAAGAGGATTGCCAGGGAGGCTGACATGCGGAGCAAAGACAGGTTCCATGCCGAGCTGTCAGTCGACCTAACAAAAAGGGGACGATGATGAGAAATGCCCAGGGAAACACGCCTCCAGGAAGTCAAACCTCAGACAGAAAGGAGCGCGGATGTACACACAAGTTTTTCCCTGGCCAAGAGCAATCCAAATACTCTGAGACCCACCTAACGTCCTCAACACCGGGCGTGTCCATCAACGAGAGCGAGAGAAGGAGCTAGCATGGATCAGCAGCACTACAACCAGCACGTCGGAGCCAACATGCCCGCAGGTCAGAACAGTTCCGTAGAGGTGCGATTTGTGGTGAACGCAAGCGAAGAGTGGACCCCAGGAGGTCGCTAGTGGCTATAAGACAGGTTACCACCACGAGGGATATCGAGCTGCCTCCTAGCCGGCAAGAGAGGACCCCTGCGCAGAGAACACATTTGAAACATCGAAACGACCATCCGTAAACGGCGACGCTTCTTTGCGGGGGCTCTGGTGCGGCAACACGAGGGGCGATTGCCCAGTCGGTTGATGTTCGGGACGATCGCTGGTGGGGGGAGCCCGAAACCAGGCGGGCAGCCCAAGACTTGGCCTAGGGCCATTCCTGAGGACCTTAGAGTGTTCAAAGCCACCGAGAGATCAACGGAAGACTCCCCCTTAGTCTTAGGAGTTGGGACCGCACTATTTTCCCACTGCAGCAAAACAGACGGGAAAGTGGTACCTGAGAATCCTCGAAGCAGCTGAACAGTTCATGGGCAGGTGGCACGAGGCTGAGGCAAAGCTGAGTACACAGCGCCGTGCATTCGCTGCGGGTAGTGTTAGAGGGAATGGGGGGAGGGGTAACAGCAGGAGGGGTAGAAGGAACACCGTGCAAGTGTATGGGGAACAGGAGGAGTAGAAGGGAAACGGCGGTAGAAGAGAGTAGCAGAGAGACCGCAGATAGGGTAGCAGTACCAGGCCGACTAATAGGTTGGACTTTTGTTTGCTACTCGTACCGCCAACTGCTGCGGCCGTTCGGTATGTATTGGCTTGGTGCTTTGATTTTTTTCCATGAATTAACTTTTTCCTATATTTTCCCCTTCTTATCCTCATGAAAGAAGTACTACATACGTAGTTGGTGGGTGACGAGCCACTCATTATTTCTCTTTTTACTTAGTTGAGTGTTCACCGGGATGCATACTATAGTTCCCTTTTTCCTGCTCGTTTCTTCCCCCTTGCACGTCCCTTTTGGCTCATGCTCGAGGTAAGTATGTGTGTGAGCTTTGGCTTCCCATTTTATTTTTTTATTTTGGATTCTTCTCCATTTCTTTTTCATTTTCGGTTTGGTTTCTTTGTTGCTTCGGTGTATTTTTGGTTATGGTGTATTTTGGTTGCTGGCGTGTGTATGTATGTATGTTGTGTCGGCCGCACCTAGTGCGAAGGAATGGTATTGCGTAGGCTATTAATGCATTACGGTGTGTTATCTCCGTGTCGTAGTCTGTGACCACAGAGCTCGTATCTTTCTAGGGTGAAGAATCAGCACGGACACTGGGCTTGCTGGATATCGACGAGTAGAAGAACGGTTTAATGTGAAGAACACACACACCACGTATACTATTTTACTACTGTGTAGTGGTTGGTGTCTTTCATTTGCTCGTTGTTGGTGTCACATTCCATCTATCGTGCACAATACTGCAATTCATCCCGTATCACTGCTGGTATCAGCTCTGAATGTAGCAGGTCGTTCTTGTTCACGTGGCATAACTCAATTGCGCTGTTATCGCCGGTTAGGTACTTCCTAGATGCAAATGGCAGCGCCACATGGCAGGCAGTTCAGCTACCAGCTGTCTGTCTGGCTTCGTCCGTACTGCTCAACTATATATCCAGCCCGTATGTGCAACCTCTTGTGCAGCCTCTTACAACAGCTTCTATGACCGATCCGCGATGAGCTTATTTTTCAATTTCACTTCATTTTTTCCGTAGTAGATTTTTATCTTTATACGACATAATAGTATACCAGCTGTAGGTCGTCACTAGATGTGATAAGTAGTATTCTAAAAGCTCCTTGCCGGCACCCAGAGCACTACCCCCGAGAAGCGCTCACCCCGCGACTCGTCTACTGCCACAGTGGCTGTCGGGCGCTCACCTTCGCCTTCCAGCTGCGTGCGATGACTTACAAATGTTCATCAGATTCCACCAGTTCGCCAGGCCCAAGCTTTACCTAACCAATAGCATTATCAGATTCCATCAAGTCCGCAAAACAAACATTACAGAACAGCATCAGATTCCATCAGTTCACTATACCCCCTCATTTTTGTTTTGCGGACGCCAGCCCTCGAGCAGCTTGTGCTCCTGTGACTTGCTCTCTCCGACCTGCATGGTGCTCGTAACCCTATCACCCCCTCCCGATCCTGCCTGGGTCGATCTCCGGGTTCATCAGATTGCACCAGCTCGCCAGGCCCATGTTACGGCAACCTCTGTTTTGACGTGGGAGTAGAGGGTACGGTCCTACGAGGTCTGGTACTGTTGTGCCCCCTCACTTCCACTTGATCTTGATGTTTTTCATTCTTTAACGGTGAAGTGGGGGGTATGGTCCTACGTTGTCTGGTACTGTTGTGCCCCCTATCTCCCTCTCGATACTGCTGTATTCTCTCTTGTGACGGGGGAACAGAGGGTATGGTCCTACGGGGTCTGGTACTGCTGTGCCCTCTCACTCCCCCTTGATCCTGGTGTTTGTTCTCCTTTTGACGGGGGAGTGGGGGGTATCATCCTACGGGGTCAGGTACTGTTGTGCCTCGTCACTCATTCTCGATACTGTTGTGCCCCCTCACTCCCTTTCGATAATGCTATATTCTCTCGTTCGGACGGTGGAGTGGAGGGTATGGTCTTACGGGGTCTGGTACTGTTGTGCCCCCTCCCGCCCGCTTGATACTGTTGTTTGCTCCCGTTTGACGGTGGGGGGAAGGGTATGATCCTACGGTGTCTGGTGCTGTAGTGCCCCCTCACTCCCCTCGATTTTTGCTGTATTCTCTTGTGCCACCTCCCTTCCTCGTGATCTTGCTGTATTCTCTCGTTTCGACGGGGGAGGGGAGGGTATGGTCCTCTGGGGTCTGGTACTGTGGTGTCCCCTCCCTCCCGCTCGATTCTGCTGTATTCTCCTTTGGGTCCTCGTATATGGGTGGACACTACGGGATACCCCTTTACTGTTGTGCCCCCTCCTTCTTTGTTGACAGGGTATTTTCTCTCGTGTGGGCGGTGGAGGGAAGGGAATGGTCCTACGGGGTCGGGTACCGTTGTGCCCCCTCCCTCCCTCCCGATTCTGCTGCTTTCTACCGCTTGGACGAAGGAGTAAAGGGTGTGGTCCTACGGGGTCTGGTACTGTTGTGCCCCCTTCTTCCCTCTTTATACTGCTTTTTCTCCCGTTTTTACCGTTAACGTGGAGGGTAAGGTACTGCGGGATACGTTACTGTTGTGCCCCCTCCCTCCCGCTTGATTATTCTGGATTCTCTTGTTCCGACGGGGGATGGAAGGGTATAGTCCTACGGGGTCGGGTGCTGTTGTTCCCGTCCCTCCCTCTTGATAGGGCTTTATCGCGCGTCTGGACGGTGCAGGGGAGGGTATGGTCCTACGGGGGGTCGGGTACTGTTGTGCCCCCTCCCTCCCTCTGCTACTATTTTCCGGCTTGGACGGAGGAGTAACGGGTATGATCCTACGGGGTCTGATCCTGTTGTGCCCCTTCCCTCCGTCTTGATACTGCTGTGTGCTCCCGTTTTGCCGTTAAAGTGGAGAGTACGGTCCTACGGGGTCTGGTGCTGTTGTGCCCCATCCCCCCCCCTTGATACGGCAGCACTGCTGGATTCCCTCTCTCCGGATACGTTTTTTTTTCGAGTCTTGACGGTGGAGGGGAGGGTATGGTCCTACGGAATCCAGTACTGTTGTGCCCCCTCCCTCCTTCTCGATACTGTGGTTTTCTCCTGCTTTGACCGGGAGAGTATAGGGTATGGTCCTACGAGATCTGGTACTGTTGTGCCCCCTCCCTCCCTCTTGAGACTGCGGTATTCCCCCGTTTTGACGTCCAAGTAGAGGGTATGGTCCTACGGGGTCTGGTATTGTTGTGCCCCCTTCTTCCCGCTTGATACTGCTGCAATCTCTCGGTTTCACAGCTGCATTGAGGGTAGGATCCTACGGGGTTTGGTATTGTTGTGCCCCCTCCCTCCCTCCTGAGACTGCGGTATTCTCCCGTTTTGACGTTAAAGTAGAGGGTATGGTCCTACGAGGTCTGCTATTGTTGTGCCCCCTTCCTCCCGCTTGATGCTGCTGCAATCTCTCGGTTTCACAGTTGAGGGGAGGGTAGGCTCCTACGGGGTCTGGTACTGTTGTGCCCCCCTCACCCCCCCTTGATACGGCGGTATTCCCTCGCTTGACGGTGGAGTAGAGCGTATGGTCCTACGGCGTCTGGTTTTGTTGTGCCCCCTCCCTCCCCCTTGATACGGCTGTATTCTCTCTTGTGACGGGTGATTAGAGGATATGGTCCTCCGGGGTCGGTACTGTTGTGCCCCCCTCTTTCCCTCTTGATATGGCTTGATTTCACGCCTTGGCGGTGGAGGGGAGCGTATGTCTTAAGGGGTCTGGTACTGTTGTGCCCCTACCGCTCTCTTCATACCGCTGTATTATCTCGGTCTGATGGTGGAGGGGAGGGTAGGACCCTTCGGGGTCTGGTACGGTTGTGCCCCTTCACTCCCCCTCGAGACGGCGGGATTCGGGGTCTGGTACTGTTATGCCCCTCCCGCCTTCTTGATACTGCTGTATTCCCTCGTTCTGACGGTGGAGGTGAGGGTAGGGTAGTACGGGGTCTGGTACTGTTGTGCCCTCGTTCCCCCCTCTGGATACTCCTGCATTCTTTCGGTTTGACAGGGGAGGGTAGGGTAGGATCCTACGGGGTCTGGAACTGTTGTACCCCCTCACTCCCCCATGACACGGCGGTATTCCCTCGCTTGACGGTGGAGTGGAGGGTATGGTCCTACGGGGTCTGGTACTGTTTTGCCCCCTCCCTCCCTCTTGATACGGCCTATTTCGCGTCAGGACGGTGGAGTGGAGTGTATGGTCTTACGGGGTCTGGTACTGTAGTGCCCCCTCCTTCCCGTCTGATACTGCTGTACGTCCTCGTTTTGACGGTAGGGGGGAGAGTATGATCCTTCGGTGTCTGGTACTGGTGTGCCCCCTCACTCCTCTCGATACTACTGTCTTCTCTTGTGCCACCTCCCTCTCTCGTGATACTGCTGTATTCTCTCGTTTTGACGGGGAAGGGGAGGGTATGGTCCTCTGGGGTCTGGTACTGTGGTGCCGTCTCCCTCCCATTCGATACGGCTGTACTATTCTCGCTCACGTGTGACGGCGCACGTTTGGGGGTCTCACATTCGCTCTCTATACTCCAACGCCACGGGTTTGGGTTTTTCATATATGTATATGGTTTTATATATGATATTCGTTCATTTAATTTGTTTAGTTTATTTTGTTCGACTGCACTCAGACACCAACGCAACTCGTTATCCACACCTTCTGTCACTGTATTAACACCCATGTGGATACGCACGAAGTTGCGTTTCCGGTGTCTGTGTAATCGTCATGTTTTCTCGACGGCCCACCTGGATACACAGCTTCGCTTCGACGCTTGCTTACAAGGATTTACTCACTTTGTATCAAGGGGGGCAAAATTATGCTCCTCGTTGAATCGATTACCTCACCAATGTTTTCACGCGTGTCTTCACGGGGCTGCTTAGGGTGCGATACAGCATTCCGTATACGTCGCGTGTTGGCAAAGATTCACTTACTCCGTACCAGGCTGGCAGAGCTCTACCCGATTACTTCTATTTAGGAAACACGCGCGTTTCGCGCGGTTTCAGTGGCCCAGCCCAGATGGTGGACTCAAGAATTGGCGGTACCCTCGCTGGAGGATAATAGCATATGCGTTACACTTCTGTATCAAAGGGTAATGGGTGCCCAAGTTTCAGCTACTATCGCGCAGGCACGAGCAGCCATTACATACTGTAGTAGCGTGAATATATTTCGCTGTCTCGGGCGTCTTGTAGCGCTCACCGAGGCTTACGTTCCACCTTTTATTGGTGTCCGCTTTCAAACAGAACCGCGCTAGCGGGAGCCACCTTCAGAGTGGGCCACCGCTCGGTCTGGTGGCAACGGTCAGGGACTTGGTTCGGTTTGCGTGTTGCTCTTCGTGTCAGGAAGAAAACGTTGGACAGTTTAGTTTCTGCTGGAAGTGCGGCGCTCAGCCGGCTCGATCATTGCCGGCCCCGCGGTATCCGGAGCGGGTGCCTGTGGTTGTGGATGTTGATCAAATGCAAGCACGTCGACGCCACGTACTGGCGGCGAAGGAGGGGCGCCCCGGGCAAGTCCGAAGAAGCAGGGTGGCCGATGAGTTTGACGGGTTTGTGCCCGTTGTTTCGGCGGGGTCCCGAGGTTGGCAAACAGCTACCCCTGACAATGTTTTTAATTTCCTCTGCATCCTTGACACGCAAGGGAGAGGCACCAAGATGGTGCATGAAGCGTCTTGCCCAGGCGTGGGCCACGCGGGCGACGATACGTGCCTGACGGGGTCTTCGTGTGCACGGTACGCGGCCGAGTCTATTCCAAAAGGTTTTGTGTCGAAGCTAAAAATGGCGATGAAAGAAAGCGGGCAGGGAGAGGAATGGGACCCCGTCCACCGGGTAGATAGTCTGTGCTCGAGCCCGTTGGCAGATTCGTATCTTACCGTCGTATCTGAGGAACAGAAGCAGGTCGGGGTTCCGGTCAATCAGGCGGCGCCGATGCTAGAACACACACTCATAGATCTGCTATGCGACATGCAGTTGCGCGCTCAGGTGGCCAGCTCTCTGGCTGAGCGTATTTCGCTGACTCGAGATATCACCTTGTATTATTTTGCTTTCTAATCGATGCGTAGGGGTTACGATATTTCCGTCACCATGGGTTCGCACGTCTTGAGGCTCCCAGCGCCTAAGGGTTTGATCTTCAACTTTCAGTTCGGCAAGACGGTGCGGACCTCTGGTCAGGCAGTGGTAGTACTAGCGGACCGGGACTGCCCGGCGATTTGCGCCTTTCGGGGCGTTACGGCGTTACGACGTACATCTCGGCCGCGCAGCGGATTGGGTGGAAACTTAAGCAATGGGCACCTCTTCCCTGTTGCTACGGAAGAAGGTGGCCGGGGCCGTCTCTCCATCCGCGGCCCGTATGACGGCGAACCTTCAAGGCTATCTGCGAATGGTAGACCTGCCGAACCGCTTCACGACGCACTCCTTTCGAGTGGGAGGCTCGCTCAGCATATCGCTCGCCGGGACGGCTCTGGACGAGATCATGAAAATTGGTGGGTGGAAGACAGAGTCAGTTGCGAAGTACTACATCGGGGCTACCTTGAGCGGACAAGTGCGGGGTAGCAAGAAGAAACGTGGCCAGAGCTACGCGGACGCTAGCGAGCTACCGTTGTCGCCGGAGTTCAGAAAGGACTTTGCGGTGTGTGCGGGTAAGGACTGAGTTCAGGGGATAAAGGTTTGGGTGCGACAGTTCTGCCCCGGGCCAGCGGTCAACGAAACAAAGACAATCTGAAAGGAGGCGTAACGAAGTATAGGCGGGACCACAGGCCGACGCAGGAGGCCTCATCCAATCAAAAACATATATTAAATGGTCCACGGTAGAGAGCCAGAATACGAGAGTAAAACGGAGATGCAATCCATGGATTCAAATTTAACACAAGTAATGGAACCATTGATTATATCGAAATGTCTCGGACTTTGTATCGAAGCGAGGTCACTTCTTCCTTTCGCTCCCGAAGCCTCGGGAGTAGAGTTGGTCGCGCCAAATTGAGACCATCCCACCCACCCGGCAGTAGGGTTAATATTCTTGGGCTTGTATACCCAGATCAGTTACAGGTATTAACCCCGCGCAAAGTTTGTGATTCGCCGCTTTACTCAGCGCGGGGGGAAATACCTCCTGCCCGGCGCAGGAGGCCACATCCAATCCAATACTTACAATAAATGATCCACGGTAGAGAGCCAGAATACTACAGAAGAAACGAAAAATATTTAGAACGAAACGTAATTCTAAAAACAAACGCAGAAACACATAGGCGTGCGGCATTTTAGTATGAACAACACGGTGTCCGATCCGTGAAATACATGAGCCGGTCATATATTTCGGGAGGCGCCGTCCCGTATAAGCCCGGGTTTGAAGAGCCTTGCTGCCAATGTCATCTGCCAGACCGGGCCGGGCCGAGGATCCTGAAAATGAGATGGGCCGGGCCCGACCGCGGCGCATCATGTCAAGAGCGGATAGACTGGCCTGGCCCGGCCCAACCCCGGGCCGGTCTATCTGTGCCGGCCTATGATATGCGCTATTATGACGCAGTTAGCCTAAAAACGATGATAACGAGTGACAAGAAAGTCGAAACACAACTAAGTACCCTCCATGCAACGGTAGCATTTCGTACGGGTAGCATAGTAAAATTCTACCTATCAGACCGTCTGGCACCTTGCTGCTTTGTCTATCGTCACTGTCTTGCTTTCGTCAACCACGGTTTTGTCACGGCTATTCCCCTTCTGGACATCCCGTTGAAAGCTACACATACGCCCTCTAGCGGGTATGTGGCGTTTCCTACATGATGTTCGCGTCATCTTCGTGACAAACGCAAACGACACAGAACAATGGAAATAGCCCACAGCAACATGTAAATGATACGTATGCAACCGAGGCGACCAAAAACATATTTATCGACAACTCACGTCGAAGTTTGAACTTCGACCCTGCCGACAGGGGTGAAGGGGAGTACCTGACACCTTCCCCTTCCTGTACGCCTGAAATTGTTTTACATAAGACTGATGACTGAAGAATTGTAGGGAACCGCCCCCTCCCTGGATATACGAGATAAACGATGTAGAATATAGAGAGCCCCCCCCCCCCGCCTTCTTGATACAAGCGAAAGCAGCTGACGGTAGAGAGTCCCTCTCCTCCTGATTTATCAGCAGGGATGCGTGGTGAATATTCAGATGACTAGGGCAAGCAACCCATAAACACGCCACCCCTGATTGATACAAGACAACAAGGGGATCGCAGAGCTGTTTTCAAACGTGTTCTCTGCGCAGGGGTCATTACTTGCCGGCTAGGACGTAGTTCGGTACCCTCACGTGGTGATAACCCATCTCATACCCACCAGTGGCCTCCATGGGTCTATTCGTCGCTTGCGTTCACCACACATCGCACCTCTACGGAACTGGTCTGACCTGCGGACGTGTTGACTCCCACGTGCTGGTTGTAGTATTGCTGGTCCATGCTCACTCGTTCGCTCGCTTTCGTTGGTCGACAGGCCACGTGTTGATGATGTAAGGTGGGTCTCAGAGTTTTTGGACTGCTCTTGACCATGGAAAGACTCATGTGTACATCCGCACTCCTTCCGTCTGAGGTTTGACTTCCTGGAAGCGCGTTTCCCTGGGCTTTTCTCGTCATCGTCCCCCTATTTTTAGGTCGACTGACAGCTCGGCATGGAACCTGTCTTTGCCCCGCGTGTCATCCTCCCTGGCAATCCTTTTCAAGGCAACCCCCCTCCTTCGGCATCAGTCCATTGTCTATCGGGCCTCTCGGCGTCTACGTTAGCAATGCCCTCTTGCACCAAACCGCTGTAACATCCCCTCCAGTCTAGTGACGTTCAGGGAAAACCCTGGTCCGTAATAACTGAAAAAAAAATACCAACCAGAGCTTTATGTACTCCACTTGCTAACCGAAACTGGCTGTCTGTTCTTGTGGTATAGCTTGAAAAACGGCTACTGCCACGGCAAGGAGGCATTACTCTCTGGGTATGTTCAATTTGTCTGCTCTCTACCTTCCGCTTTACCCCCTTTCTCATTTCCGAGGCCGTCAGTTCTTCGCAGTCATTATCCGGGAACCTAACACAACAGTAGGGCGAGGAAAAATCATAAACCTGTCCTACCCCGTCCATCTGCTTATCGCCTACCGCGTGAGACCTTGTCACTGTCGTTCCCATCGGATATAGGGTGAGCTCTTCGCTTCTACTCAGTAAAGTACGCTTCTTCGAGCGGGCGGTCGTCTGAGTTTTCTCCTCATCGGGGGGTTCAAGTTCCACAGGGCGTGGGAGGTGTCCAGCTGCAAAGGGGTAAAACTGTCTTGGGATTCTGCCACCGTGACCCAGTCCGAGGAGACCCCGTCTAGGTATCTTCCCGGATCTTCTCAACGGGCTGTCCCTGTTTTACCCCCACCACCCCCCTACGATCTATTACGGTACACATCGGGGCCGCTGCGACCAAGTCTCCTTTGAGCCGCAGGTCAGCACTCCACGCTATTTGTGCGAGTTCGTCCCCTATCGGGTGTCTCAAGTCTGATGAACGCCTGTAGAAGGGTTTTAGAGTGATGCTACCGACACCGTACGGGATCGTTTTTTTTTCTCCCCTACATTCCTAAACCAGCGCTCAGGCTCTTAAATACAACCTTGGTCACGGTCCACCGACCTGTCCATATTTCTTATACTATCTTCGGTCCCATACCTTGTCTAAAAAGCGAGCTGTTACTCTCCCGTGCCAGGACCAGGACTCCTTCTGCTACATTTGTACTTGGGGACGACCGGCATACCCGGCATTGCGGCGCTGACGTGATGCTCCCTTATAGTCGTGGATCGTTCGCAGTGCTTCCACTACCTCCCGCATGTTATGCCTGCGGTTCTCGAGGAAGTTGCTCAGGCCGCCTGTGGCCTCTTACCATCTGTGGGATCAGCATATCGCGGGTTGTTCGAGGGCTACGACCGAACAGAAGCTGGAAGAGAATCATTGCGCAGGATAGCGCCGGGTCTGGCGTAGCGCGTTTGATTCAACAAGCGGCGGCAACGTACTCGTCCAATCGCGTTGGCCAGGCCTTACACACTTCGGATAGCACGTCTTGCATCCATGCTCCCGCTCGTTCCACGCGTCCGGGTGGTCTGCTGGTCCGAACTCGGTTGGGACGTTTAACCATCGACACAGGTGTCCCACTACTGCCGCTGTGAATTCCCCCCCACCGTCAGCGCGAATAAATTAGGGCACCCCTAATGTCCGGCAAATATCTAAGAGCAAACGGGCTACTCTTTTACTTCTTTAGGCGGTAATGTGTAAGCGAAAGGAAATATAGATGCTCTGTCTACAACGAGCAGTAGGTACTCGTTCCCCGCGTCCGACGTGTTGGGGAACTTCTGTAGGTATACCTCTAGCACTTCCCATGGCTCCAGGAATCTGGCGGGAAGCATCGCCACCTGTTGACTACGTGATCTCTTCCTGCGTCTACACCCACACGATAGAAAATACTCTCGCGTATCTCTACACATGCCTGGCCAGTGACACAGGTCCCTTAGCAACGAGAGGGTTCTTGCTATTCCGGGGTGACCGTGTTGGCAGTGCACTAAGGGGAGCATGTCCGCTACAAGGCAACTCGGTAAGGCTACTACAGCTGTTCGCTTTACCAACGCTCCACTCTGTTCGAACTCAAGCCACAGGATACTCTGGTCGTCTAGAAGGTACCTGTTGATAGCCGTATATGTCAACTCGTTCTGCCCGGCGACTTTTCCTTGACTACATAGTGCTCGCCTGACCTTGCTCAAGAAGGGGTCCGCTGCCTGGCTCCTGACCAGGTGAGGCACGTCTTGCAGCGCCTTGAGGGCACGCTCTATCGCCGTTGTCGCCAATGGTTCCTTTTGGCATGCCCACTGCTCTCCCCTCGCTGAGAGACTGCAGTCGACGGCGTCAGGCGTCAGGATGTTTCCCTTCGTCGGTGGTGGCGGGTCCTTCGGAACCTGTAGGGAGTCGGGCTCTGACGCCTGAACGGCCGTTTCGCCTACTGTCAGTGATCGGGCGTTTGACGACGGACGTGCGGTGCTCGCAGGGCGAGGGAGACGGGCGGGGGCTTCCGGAAACGAAGTTAAACGCATGGATGGAGTACAAGCGCCGCTAGATCGTCTTACTATCGGCCCAAAGCTGTCTGTTTGCATAGCTACAACCCGGTCATGGACCGGCAAGGTGGCTAGCTGTGCGCCCGAGGTTAGGTCGTCGGATTCTTCGGGTGGCTCTTCGAGCACAACAATTGCACTAAGCGCGTATGGCACTCGTTTACTAGTTGGTCTCTCTCCTCGGACAACGTGCCGTTCCCTGATACCGCCCGGGTCTACCAGTCCCTTATCGAGTTATTCCAGGTCATTCAACAGATGACCGCCTAAGGCCGGGCCCCTGGGCCCGACGTAATCGGTAGGTTTGCCGGATAATGCGTCGTCCGGGAGTGAGTCGTCGATCGAAGCGTCTGTTGCCCCCGTGCACAGCAAGCGGGATAGAACGTCAGGCAGTTGGTTGGGCGTTCCAGCCCTCCACTTCATGACTATGTCGAATTCCGTTGGCCGGGGCGCCCATCTGTAACCCGTAGGGTCCGGGTCCCGGAAACCCGACTTCGATTATCGGATTGGACACCGTGTTTTCAAATGTGTTCTCTGCGCAGGGGTCCTCACTTGCCGGCTAGGACGAAGGTCGGTACCCTCCGGTGGTGGAAACCCATCTCATACCCACTAGTGGCCTCCATGGGCACATTTTTTGCTTGGGTTCACCACGAATTGCACCTTTACGGAACTGGTCTGACCTGCGGACATGTTGGCTCCCACGTGCTGGTTGTAGTAGTTCTGGTCCATGCTGGCTCCTTCGCTCGCTTTCGTTGCTCGACAGGCCAGATGTTGAGGACGTAAGGTGGGTCTCACAGTATTTGGACTGCTCTTGGCCAGGGAAAGGCTTGTGTGTACATCCGCACTCCTTCCGTCTGAGGTTTGACTTCTTGGAGGCGTGTTCCCTGGACTTTTCTCGTCATCGTCTCCTAATTTTAAGTCGACTGACATATCGGCATGAATCCTGTCTTTGCTATGCAAGTCAGCCTCCCGGAAATCCTTTTAGAGGCAACCCCCCTCCTTCGGCATCAGTCAATTGTTTATCGGGCCTCTCAACGGCCACCTTGGCAATGCCCTGTTGCATCGCACCGCAGTAACCAAGCCCCCCCCACCTGCCGAGTGCAAGGTCTTCCATTAAAATATGACACTACTCTGCGGCTGAAACCTATAGACCACAGCTGCGTGTTTCCATCGACTGCAGCAGCAGCGAGTGGCACCGAGGAGCGATGAGCTCGCTCGAAGGTGAACCAAAAGGCCTCGAAGAGATGTGGGATCATAAGGGTTGGGTGGATGAGCACTGCTTAACGAAGGTCGGGAGGGAGGGACAAGTCACGTGGGTTTGTCACTTGTGTAGAACTATATATAGTTTGGCCCCGGCTCGGCTCTCGACTACTCTGAACTACATGTACATGTCAAGTAGTATGTATACCCCTTCGATCACACGACGACGTGGGCCCAACCAAACAGCAAACCATAGTACTATTAGTCAGGGTTGTACGTCACGCCGATACGCGTAATCACCCGTATCTCAGGTCCGCCGTGCGGTGCCGTCACCAAGTTAAGACCCTTATTCCCGGAACTAAAAAGCGCCCACATAGTGTGGAAACCCATTGGATACAATATTGGGAAGCAACGTGCAATGCCTACTATAGTACGTCGACAATCGATCATGAATGATCGCTTAATTTGAGGTGTTCCAACATATTGTTTGCAACGATATATGATGAAACCCGTAGAGTATCATCATTCAGATTTCTGTTCGTTGTTCAATTCATATCCGTGAGCGATTGACGCGGGCGGAGGCCAAAACGAGCGTCTTGTGAAATCATACCTGTAACATAAATTGTACCTACAACATATCCGTAGAGATTCAGTCCGAAGAAGACTGCATAAGTGGTGTAATGTTGTCGAGTATTCAGGTCTGATTAACAGCACCTTCCATGTTGGAAGTCCTTGGATTGTACAATAAGTTGTTAGCCATTTATGTGTGGATGGCATAAACTGAGTAAGAGCTGCACATAGTCAGATGACAAGTGGAATCCTAGTGATATGTTCAGTACAGGTATCCCGTCGTATGCCTGACACGAGACTATCGCATGCATGAAGTATCACAAGCGGGTACACGCGTGCACGTATATTTGTCGATTAAGTTGTGCTTCGACTGTTTTTTTTGTCATGGATACATCGGAAATTGTGGGCATGGATATGTAGTATCCTCGATGTTCGCCATCACAGCCGTACCCAACAAGAAAGGCTGACTTCCCCTAACTAATTTTAGGCAAAGAAATTCCGGAAATCTGCCGTAACGTACATCTCTATTGTCAGTAGCAGGTATAATATCTCGTATGATGTGTCTGGTGCATGAGTAAGGGAGTAACGCCTTTATACGAGTAAGATTGCGTACGCCGCCTCTTCAGAACTGCAACACGCCACACAAACTACACGCAGGTAAGGACGTACCTGAAAAATATGTGTCGACTCTTTCCCCGCGGCGGGGAAGGAGATGGTTGGGTGTATGATATCCACGGGATGGCATCCCGATCCCCGGGTGCTCCCAGGCGTACGCAACAAATCAGGCGCTAGCAGCAGGTGCACTTTCCTCAGCCTGATATTCTGTAGGCCTGGCAAGTTTCTCCATGGTTGGAAACATATCGAGGCGTGGCACACTGAGAATACAGTCAGCTTTCATGGGCCTAAATCTTCGGGTCTCTCTCCAGTGTACACTGGATCCCTCGGACCAGGATGATCCAATTGCTCTTGGCTGGGATGTTGCTCGTGACGCCGTGCATATCTTCTTGAGGCAGTCAGCTCAGGATGAACTCGTACAATGTTCTCGTCCCTCACAGTGGCTTCAGTTCACGATGACGATTGACCTTGGCAAGTCCGTCGACCTGCTCAGTTCACAGCGGGTACAGCAGCGAGTCGTTCTCGGGGTGTATTTGTACACGAAACGTACCTTGTCACCAGGTAGCTCTGCAGTGCATCCCGTAAGGCAAGGTTTTTACGAACCTGATGATCATCATCCTTGCATGTGGCGGAAACGAGGACTCAATCGATGTTGATTGAGTGATAAAGCATGGCATGAGTTGCGAGCTCCGACAGTACCGGCTGTAGTAATATGTTTATTGATCTCTAGAGGTATTGACATAGCTGGCATTGGCATGCGCGGATGACAATATCACAGATTATACCACAGACTTCCACTTTCATTGTTCCCGAGCTGTCGAATCGACTCGCCTCATATGGAGTTACAACCATTGAAAAAAGTGTCTCGCCATCACAAATTACTTCGACATGCCGATACCCCAATACCAGAAATCCTTTTCAGTATGGAGCTCCTAGATCTGACGCAATGTGTCGTGTTTCTAAACACAACTAACACCCCGCTACTTACTATACACGACCATACTCTTGTCGTCCCTGCTCCTATGAGTGGCAAGTCACGACATTGCACGGTTGATACCCCACAATATCATGATCAAGTCATATCAAACTCAGAAACTTCACAATCGAGCTTGCAAATCAAAAATCAAATTCTCGAACCAACACTCAAAACCTCAAGTCAGCATTCAAATCCTGAAATCCACAGTCTCTCTTTTCCGAACACGTTAGACAAGTTTGAATATTGAAATCCAAGGCCAGGTTAATCCGACCGTATTCGCAGAACAAGCCAGGGAAAGCGGCTTTTTCCACGGAATTGGTCCAAACATATTTTTTCCGCCCCCAAGAAAAAACACAAAACTCCCCCCTGACTATCCTTGATTGCTTGGATATAATGCCGGTAGCCAGTACGGGGCGTGGCTGGGACTGTAAACATGAAACTCCACAGCACATGATTTTAAGCGCAGAAATTCCATCGATGTGTATTCTACACTATTTTAAGTACATTATTGGTCAAATCCTGTTCGACAAACGAGTATCTAACTCAACGCACGGGTTTATTTTAAAAACATAATGAAAAAACAAGTCCGGATCGTACGCGCCCCCTGGCGTTTGATATTATTAGTAGTGTCTTCAGACCCATTAACAGCAAAAACCCCTGCGCCTATTACATACGAAACTGTTGCAAACCATAAAAAACATCAAGGTTGTAGTGGTCATGTTAATTGAATAACAACAAGCAAGAAAAGAAAATGCTATTATTATTAGCAGAGATCGCAAAAAAAAACCCGTTCGTCCGGACGAAGGCCTCATTTTATCCTCTATCCAGTCATAGATTTTCAGATCACGACGGTATATATATTGCGAGATAGCATACATTATTTTCAGCTTGAAATATATTTGGCATTCATACTACTCAAATCAGAAATCGCTGTCGCTGAAAACACCGAACAAAATTTCGACGAATTAGAAACGCGTAGAATAGTAAGATAAAATGGCCAGACCCCAAACACACGGCAAACACTATACATCACGGGACACCTTTCGTTGACGTGTATTGCGCGCCGCACAAAGCATTAAAAATAACACCCGTTCTGGCAGGCTCTGGAGACTAGAACCAACTCTTGTGAGAATCCTCGGCAGACATCGAGCGACAATACCAACGACACCGTCATGAAAATCTGAATGGAACCCGCTGGCTCAGGTCTCCGACCCCACCTAGTGTCCCAGTGATCACACCTTGGCCGGTGATATGTGGCGTGGCCTAACTAGGCGTCTGATGAAAATACATTTTCGCGCTGGTCTGCAGATAACAGACGACAAAAAATCCCGACCCCTCTCCGATGGCAACAAATAGACTAATTTTCAGGTCTGATATTGATGGACAGACCCGACGACTACATCACGATCTATGAAATAAGCGCGCAGGTTAGAAACTCCGATTCACGCTGGTATCACAGTGCTCACACCTCGGTCGGTGATATGTGGTGTTGGTGGGCCAGACGTCTCATCAAAACATATCCGGCAACTATGGAGCAGAAATCAGGCGACAAAAGCTGTCGATTCCTCTCCGTTGACACTAAACAGAAGTGAGATGTTGCCCTGCGTACGTGCGTGTTTCGAGTCGAGATGGAAAAGTTTTTTTTTTTTAATTTGCTTCTCCGTAGTATCGTAAACGAAATTTATGCTCCACCACCCCCCCCACACCCCTACCCGCGTGTGCGTGCATGTGCGGTATTCCACAACAAAAATGTTTGCTTGAGTTTGTTTTGTATTTGTTCCGCTAGGTAGTAACATAAACGGCTTGCATACTCCTCAGCTCCCCCCCCCCCCCCCCCCCCCCCCCCCCCCTCCCCCCGCTGTGCCCGCGCGTGCGTGTATGCACGGTATGCAACAATAAACATGCTCGCTCGGGTTTGTTTTGATGCACTGCTGTCGGACGTGAACGTGAAATCACGCGGTTTATCGATGTAGCCTAAATAACAATAAAACACCAGGCGAGTCAATACCTTGACGTCACAGGTCCCGCCTCATAAATCACACATGTCTAAGCCGTATCGTTTCGTCACGCTTTACTCTCACATGTATACGAGGAGTCTCTTAGCATCAAACACCAGGCCGTATCTTAGCATCACGACTGCATCCCAAAAAGAGGCACCTCCACATTCCAGAAGATCCAGACATACCATATAAGGCCTAGACGCATAATAAGAAACCCCAGGATATTCATGAAACCGTCAGACAACCCCAAACCAGTAACGATTACAGCGTATCACAAACAGCCCCCCTAATCTGTGCGAGAAACGACAGGTCCCGAACGACTATCATCACATATTTGCAGACAAAACGGCAAGCCCCAAATTGTATAAGTAATAACTGCCAGGGTAAAACGGCAATCCCAATACCAAAGATGGGTCTATCGTAGATTCCACCAGAAAATAATTGCCATGTTACGGCAATTCCAAAATTCCTCAACGAAGAATTATCAACGTAAAACGGCAATCCCAATATCTTCTCCTGTCCACATCACTTTCAGTATGTATCTCCAACAAATACAACCAGACAGCAGCTACGGGAGGGGAAAATACAAGAAACATTTGTATGCTGGTAAAACCTTCCAACAAAAACAGTAGCACCGCCATACCACAGACACCGTACCACCTGACAAATTGCCCTGCCCTTTTCGTACTCTGTAAAAGCTGAACTACGTCTCTGATATGGAGCAACTAAACTTGACCTGTATCAACCCTCCTGCTGAGGCACTCCTCTCGGAAGGATACAAAGAAGAGGAAAACACTACTGCCTGCAAATTAAATTTAGGAGCCTTATGGATACTCCGGTAGTTATTTGGGTCTCCTGTACGATACGCATACTTGACCATTAGCCATTGTGTACTGTACGATTCATCAAATCCTTCGGCAAACCCTACTGGGGTACTATCATTGCTGGATGTATGAGTTAGTATGTCCTAATACCGTTTCGTTCTATAAAAGTACCCCTTCTCCGTTCCAATCAACCAATAGCCCGAAACACCCGTAAACCAAGACTGAATGTAATCACCACGAGTTACTCACAAAGTTACGGTGACGACGAAATGTCCCCGTGTACAACGATTTGGTGATGAAGTCAGTATGCTGCTCTGCCGGCCGTACGTGGACGAGGTAAACTCCCGTTGGCGACACGCTCACGAATGAATTGATGGCGGACATTAATGTGCTTACTGTTGGGAGAAATCACAGGATTATTCGACAATTGTATCGCCTGCTGGTTTTCCTCCTTCATCTTGGTACACTCGACATCGCGGTGCGGTAAACTATGACTCCAGATACACTACATAAAACTCGGCTTGCGAAAACCCTTGACCATTGCCACGTATTCCGCGTCCGTAGTCGAAAGAGAACAAAAATCGCTACACACGGGCACCAGGGTACATCACAACTCCGCCAGAGACAGATCTCCGGTCATTGGCCTGAAGTCTGCATCCATGTAAACCTCTAACTGGACTCCACTGCTCAGCCCCCCCTCTGAAAGGTAGTACGGTAAGTGCTCGTTGGCTCAATGTATGTCACAATGTGCAGCGCTGCCTGCCAACGCAACAACTTTGTCGCCGCGGAGTACTTTGCTACGACTCGAACAGCGTTGAGGATATCAGGGCGAGTCTTGTTCGCTAACCACATCAAATGCGCCACCAACGGTCGAAAAGGTTCATCAACATCTGTCTCGTCCTTGTCACATCGCAGGAACACGCTTGCCACGAGTGACACCGAACGTGGCCACGGTACCCTCAGCGAAGACCCTGCTGTAATGTCGTCAACGTTTTTACATCCAAGTCTCGGAAACCCCGACAAATCTGCGTGCCACCGCGACCCCCCCAGGGTGTTGTTAGGACCGAACTGGTTCAGATCCCCAAATAACTTGTCACACCTGTCGGTGAACCCCATCGTAAAAGTGCCATCCATCTGTACTACCACACCAAAACAACCCCCGACTCCTATATAGGCAGAACACACGCGTCAGCTTGACACTGCTTAACACCAAGACGCCTCATGCTTCCTACAATGTGGTGATACCACTGCCGCGACGCCTGCTTCAATCGGTACAGTCTACGACACAACTTCACCAATTTACCGGACATCGCCCCCCAACTAGACAAATGCCTGCTCGTATCGAAGTGATCTAAATCCAATGCCAGCTCACACGCGATCTCAGCAAGCAAATAAAATACTCGGAACTGATGGACACGGGGGGAAAGTATAGAAACCATCAAGGCCTGCACGCTGCCCAAAGCCCCTGGCTACCAGCCCGCACCTACCAAGAATACACCCACGTATCTGAGATAAGGTCGAGGTGCGGATTCGTTGCTACGTGCCCTCACTTCGCCCGTTCACCACATCGCTAAACGTCCACGAGCGGTACGAGCCGCCGAACTCAAGGCCCATGGATTTCACGCACACATCTGAATATCGGTCCTCGCATGCTTGGCGATACGAGTCGGTCGTTATCATCTCACCCGCTGGACGTCAAGGTAGTTCAGGGTGTTCAAGGACGTCAAGGTAGTTCAGGATGTTCAGGGTCGAGCATGTGCGGTGGGAACTGGTCAACAATGTCCATGCTGATATCCTCCGGCGCGACAAGTATCGAAATAAAACCGTGCGGATGGTCCAGCCCCCCCCTGCTGCTGCGTTGCTGACTGCGTCATAGCCGGCAATACACGCGGTTGCTGCTCCTGCTGCGGCTGCTGCCGCACAGTCACCTCTGCAGTGAGCGGGGCGCAGGCGAGGATTCCACCGGTGCACCGTTCGTGGGCGGTACGGCCAACGGCTCATGCCCTTGCGGTACCAACGGCGCAGCGAGCTGACGTGTGGGCTCGGAAGGAGCAACGGGCAGGCGCGCCGTGGACGCCGGTCATGTACCGGTCGCTAGCGGCACGGGCGAGGGCTCCAGTAGTGCACCAATCAATGGTGGTGACGGCTCGTACCATACCTCCACGCCCTGCAGTGCTTCCGGCTGCTGGGATGTAGACTTGACAGCCCCACCCTTCGGCAGAGAAGACTGCCCGGCCATCGCAGATCCTCCGGCAGGAGTCGTCCACTCTCGTATTAAAAGCGTGCACCGGTAGCTCCATGCCACATCGGTGGAATAGCTCGCGATGCCGGATGGCGACAGCATTTTTTAACTGCAGTCGGAGGCATGGTCATTACCGCAGTTGAGGTAGAAACAGCGTTCTCTCAATAGGCTATTCGCTTGACGTTGGGGCGTCCCAGCATCATGTAGGGGAGTACTGGATCCCTGAAAGGCCTCTCGCGAATCTTTTCGAACGAGCACTTCATGCAGGGTTTTTCATCCACCTGCGCCATGACGTTGCGTGAGTCGCATATTCACCTCCACGCTTCTGGTCACATGCGGTCATAGGTTTGAGCCTTGGCCGGGAACTGCACACCCTCAAACATGGTATGAAGCTTCGAAAACGCGGCCGTCCCACCCTCGGTGAACAATGCAAACTGGGCTCCACACCCTCGTTGCGTTGCGGACGGTTGGCGGACGTCAATTCGCCGCGGATGTTGTTGTCAGACATCAGCTTTTGAAAAAACTTGTTGTTAAATTAGTTCGGAAGAGTTGTCCGTGCGAAGACATGTCGACTTCCTGTAGGCATTAACATCTGGTAGGAAAGGGCGGAAACCGAGGGCCACACGTTTGTCCGGCAGAGCGACCGGCCAGCCCAGGTTGGTGTTGTCGTTGACTGTCATCAGACAGTAATAAGCGCTATGTGCAGACATCGGCATGGGTCTTGCGAGATCACCGATTAGACGCTGCGGCCACTTCTCAACAAGGCACGATGTTGACTGGGCTACGGCTTTACGGATCCACTTCTCCCCCGCGCACACCGTCGCACTACCCCAAACTTCCCGTCCCCTTGATGCTCATTAGGCGGGCAGACTCATGTAACACAGCATCGTGGGCGTTACGAGGGGAACAATGCAAGTCGTTGACGTTTATCCACCTTTGCTTACCGCGCCTCGACACTGCTGCAGCAAGTTCGGGGGGAGTTATCGTGCCTCGCTACTCGAGTGGCCTCAACTTAGTTGCCAAACATCTTGTTGCGGAAGCACCCACGGCCGTCAAGTATTTGCCCCCCTGTGTCGCCAAGGGTATTATCATGCTCCTCTTGGATCACATTAAACGAGCGAAGGCCAACAGGTACTCTAGGCACAAACTCCACAATATCCACGGTCACTGCTTCGTCCTTAGCTCGATGAATCACAGCATCAACGCAACCGAAAAACTCCACCTCTATCTTCTCCCTATCACAAATGATAAAATACTTCTCGTCGGGAGGAGGGACCCCTTGTCGAAGAACAAGGGACTATCGCCGGTGCAGTTGACTGAAACAGCAATATCTCCAGTCAGAATCGTATTCCCAGGCCTTGTAGATCTCAAGAGACCTCCTCTAACCGAACGAGCATACAACTTGCCTAAAGTTGAATTTTGGTCGAAAAGAAGGTGGGCCACTCGAAATCCGGTCCACTGCTGATTTGATTGTCGATAGTCGGGGGAAGCGGTCTTCCCTCTTAGGCTCCTCTACCTCCTGGCGCTGGAAGCCCTTGCACTCCGCTCTCCTGCACTTCACCGCATCACACCGCCCCCGTCCCATTGTCGTTCGCCTCCGCCCATACCGCCATGTGGTTCGGCTCCGACCATACCTCCCCCGCCCCACTGTGGTTCGCCTCCGCCCATACTACCCCCCCGTCTTATCGTAGTGCGCCGCCGCCACCGCCGCCGCCCCCCCCTAATCCGCCACCGTCGTCGACATGAATATTTAGGCCACCTTGTTGCTGTAGGCAGACCCCCGGTTGCAGAACGCTCCTGCAAGGCTCATGAGGAGCCAGAGGGCCATGCCGAGAGGTTACTACAACGTATCCATGCATACGGGCGGGAGGGGATGTGCGGCACTGCCTGACCATGTGATAATAGCCTCTGCAAGTACCGCATACTCACCCAAGCGCGTTCGGCGCACTGCAGGTCCTAGACGTTCGTCCGAAGGAACTACACCCATCGCACTTGTACGCCCCCTCCACTATCGTTCTCGACGGCGGAGGAGACTCCGGCTGGTACCACCCAATTCCGGTGTTTCCAACCCAGCAAGTATCCCACGGTTTCTGCTGGTACTGACGCTTTTTTCGGCTGCTGATACTGCTGCAGCGGTTGTCCACTACAGTCATACCCCCACTGCTGCGGCCGTCCGGCATCTCCATGCTACCGCTCCGGCTGGTACCTCCCAATTCCGGTGTTTCCAATTCAACAAGTGTCCCACGGCTTCTGCTGGTACTGACGCTTTGTCGTCTGCTAATACTGCTGCAGCGGTTGTCCACTACAGTCATACCCCCACTGCTGCCGCCGTCCGGCATCTCCATG
Organism: Macrocystis pyrifera; assembly: GCA_031763025.1. NCBI lineage: Eukaryota > Phaeophyceae > Laminariales > Laminariaceae > Macrocystis > Macrocystis pyrifera. The sequence goes on from JASSKH010000012.1 coordinate 884,159, forward strand.
CTACCGCTCCTACTGCCCGGCGTATCCATACGCCGCTACTGCCGCTGCTGCTAAGGCTGTTGCTGTTCAGCGCATCCATACCGACGCCGCTGCGGCTGCTGCTGCTGTCGTTTCTGAGGCTGTTGTTGCTGCCTGCTAGCTGCGTGGTGACACCGCTGCTGATGCTGAGGCTGCTGATTCTGCCTCGCGGCTCAAAAAGTGCGCTGTTGCCGCTGCTGCCGTCGCTGCTTCTGCTGCTCCTACTGCTGAGGCTGCTGCTGCTGCTGCCAGGTACCTTCACAATACCGCTGGTTCCGCTGCTGCTCCTACTGCTGCCGCTGCTGATGTCTGGTACCTCCATCTACAGCTTACGTCACTGCCCCGAGAACGCCCATCAACAGCGAGGGTGTGCGGACTCACCAACGGCGCCGCAGCCGCTGACACACCCACCGAAAACTCGCTCCTTGAGTATTTGATATCGCGGTTAGCGTGGGAGGTGCCAACGATTTTCTCCATCTCCGATACCCAATGCTAATAATGCATTCAGGTTTCCCGTGGGCCGAGCGAAGCAAAACTCAACGTCCTCATCCCCTGCATCGCGATGCTTTCGAGCTCTTCCTCCAGATGATCCCTCTCGACAGCACCTCTCAACTGAGCCCAATCAATCACGGCCTGCTGTGCTCCCTCCACCGACCCAGCGGCATGCATTCGTTCCTCGGCAGCTTGCCCTTGCATGGATTCACTCGGGAACTCAGATGCCTTCGCGAATTGTTTCACCTCCTCCTCCGCATGACGATACACAGACCAGTCGCGTTCCGCCATCCTTCCTAGACCTCCAGCTTTCCTAATGGGGTCGCTTGTGGGCTCCAACGTATCGATCAAACAACCACGCCGGCACATAAGACTGGAATCTGCTCGACCACAAGAGGAGCTAGCTGCGCCCGCGAACGTGGGTAGCCCCATGCTGCTTTGCGACGACATGATGAGCGACGGCCAGTCGGATTGTGGTAGGTTTGCGCCGGCACTGGCTGCCTAGAGCTTGTCTGTTGCATGGTCTGCCCGGGGTACCGTCCTGAACCGATGTCGCTCGGCTGAAATCCTCAATGCCATCTCTGCTTCCAACGACGCCCTCTCCGCTGTCAACGACGCTCTTTCCGCTGCCAACGACGCATTTCGCTCAGACAAATACATTGACGCTTGCTTAAGCCTCTGCCATAGCAGCTCGTTATCTTTTTCCATAACGACACCCTCCAGCAGCACAATAGGCTTGGTAACAAACTGTCGTGTTTGGTAACACACTGTTGTGTTTGGATACACTGCTGTGGAACGTGAATCCGAAATTTCATGGCCTATCGATATAACATAGCGCACACACAAAGCCGCACTGCAGCGTCGGATATACACACCAGGTGAGCGAAGATCTTGACGTGAGGTCCCGCCACATGTGTTACACAGGACTACGCCGCACCTGTTAATCACTCTCTACTCCAGCATATATACGAGGAGTATCTTAAGCATCAAACACCAGGTCGTATCATGGCATCACGAATGCCTCGCTTCATGGCGTTACGAATGCCTCGCAAGGCGAGCCATAGCCACATACCAGCAGACCCAGACACATCAAATAATGCCTGCACGCAGAATATGAAACAGCAGAATATATATATATGAAACTGTCAGATATTCCCATACTACAGTAGGATCGAGTGCAACGTATCACGAACTGGATTATTATTTTCGTGCGTTTTTACTGGGTATTTTACAGATACCCCCCTCTTCGCTAAGAATCAATGACATGTTAGATGAAAGATGTTCTGTTTGGCTTGTTGGGGCTTATATCTTTCCGTTGGGAATTGATTGAGGATCTAGCTGGAAGTAACCTAGCTGGATAGTATAGGAGGACTCCCCACCCCCGCCCTAACCCATTATGCGACGTCACACACCTCACGGCGCTTCGTGCTTCGTGCAAGCAATGTCTGTCAGGTCGGCGAAAACCGACATGCTTCGTCCCGGCCTTGTAGGGGTGCAAGGGCGACCACGGTCATGCATGAGATCGACTGCATCTCTCATCCGCCCTCTGTCAGCTCTGTCACACTGTTATTCATGCTACTGCATAAATCGTACGGTAGAAGCCATAAAGTTATGATGCTATTACTGTCCGCCCGCGTACCTATGCAATTTTGTTGCTGCTTTGATTTTGGTAGTATGCAAGGGGTACTTTTCATCGTTGGTTTATAAGGAAGACAAAGCTTTGGTATGCTGCACTGCTCAGAGCCATCCCACAGCAGGGATGCACCAGACGTTCCTGAGTCCCTCACATTAAGAATTCAATATTTGGAAAAAATTCGTTCGGGCCATCCGACCGGCAGTTGTATGCGCTAGGCCTAAAACGAATATATGAGTTCCTAGAACTGGTAGTTCCTCACTTAAGGAACTTAATTGGTCAGAAACCTTTTGCCCAAAAAGTGCAACCCCTATCGTGGGGTGACTCCTGGCACTGATAAAACGTCGAGAGATTCATGCGATATTTACTGACTTCTAGGATTATGTACGTTTAGCAGACATGAGACCTGCCTATGACTGGTTTTAGGATTTTTCGGCACTGATTTGTTGACTTCAATCGATTTGTGTTTTACCGGTCTTCATGTTTCGGCACTGAATTTTGGATTTTGAGTGATTTTCGATTTAAGGGTTGATGTCTTCGGGACAGGTTTTGGTACTAAGGGGGTTACAATATATTTTTGCTTTTGGTGTTGTTGGTTGATACTAACGCTGTTATATTGAGTATTAGTACTAAGGGAGGTACACCAGTTTACGGTTCTTGGTCCGTGAGCTTTGATTTCTGTTTGATTAGGATTTCAAAACTGTTGTGATGATACTGTAAAGACATGGCCCGTAAAGCCAGTATAGGTTTAAAATTTGCGTTGATGGATTAGCTTTCAGAGCGTCTCAAAATAGGGTCTTCATACTGTCTGTTGTGATATTTTAATTGGATCAAGGTTTTCATCATGACTGGCGGCGGAACGAGCAGGGACCATGAAATACTTGCTCGGGCCATCGTCTGGTTGAGCTGATCGATGTGATTTATGTAACGGCAAATTGACCCACGGAAATATGCAGTGGTTTTTAAGTCCTCCCGAAGGGTTGCATAAATATATCGCAGCTGACATATATCATAAAATTATAACATATATATGTATGAATGATATCCGAGGGTAACATGGGAAAGAGATGAGAGGTGGTAATGTTCAGGACCGTTTTCAAGAGTTTCGACGACATGCCTTATCGTATCCCCAGAGGCTGCGTCATTAACGGCCCATCCACAGTTTGTGTTTTAGCTTTCCTATTCGCCAGACCTACGTTTCTACTTGGTTATCGTTCTCGACCTGTGGTGCAAAGCAATCGCTGTACTATCTACATGACGTGTATTGCGGGGACCATAGTTAATATGACCAAATATTGTTCGAAAAAATATTGAAATATGTAGATTTTTGTGTGTGCCAATGGTCATATTTACTATGGTCCCCCGTAATAGATCTCTTGCTTAGCACCAAAAGCACGCCCTGCCCCTCGGGGGCTCATGAAGCGCGCCCCTCGACTCGTCGAGTCTTCGCTAGACGTGAGAGTTGTCTGATTATTTCTGTATTCTGTGTTGAACGTAGGCATGTAACGATCCTCCGTTCTATCCGATACACACTGTAAACGGTGACCCTTCGAAGTGCATCACGGATAGTCCATGTTCAGGTTGCTCCACCCTTCCTGACCCTATATATATGACTCGTAACACTTACGGCCCGCAATACGGGGTCCGATTAGAGACAGGCAAGCATGGGGTCCGATTCTAGACAAGCCCTTGCACGCACTGAGGATAATTACTCCACTTTGTGCTTGTCTTCTGTTGCTCGGATGGGACCCTTGGTCTCGCTCCTGCTGTTATTTGTTCTTGTTTTTCCCCGCGCGCCTGGTGTCGCACACTACCTCTGTTGTTTTGTTTTCGCCCGCCAGTACGCTTTGCGCGGCCTGACGTGAAGTTGACGACGAGGTTCAATGTCCCACCTTTATGTTGTCAACCATGTCTTGATTGCGTCCGTCGAGCAGCCATAATCATGCTGATACCCATGACGGTGTCCTGCAGTCACACTTGACGGGGGGGGTTTGCTCTTGATTGGTTGTGGGGTGGGATACACACCCAGGAGCATACGGTGCTCGATGAGTGTGCCAATCGCTCCGCTCTAACGCCGTCGCCCTCCAGTTCTACTTGCCCTTTTCTACCTTGTGGCACAGGTAAGAGTCTAAACCCTTGCTACACTCTTGTCCCCCCGGCAGCCAGTGAAGCCCAGCCCTCTGTCGCTGCTGTACGCTGCGATGCCGAGGCAACATCTGTCATGTTACGTGAAAGTGTAGGCCGCATACCGTTACACAATGCCCTTGCCGTTGCGTTTACCGGTTGTCTCCCACCAGAAGATTACACGACAGTGCGGTCGAACCAAAAATTTTCTTGGCGGACGTTTTTCCCTCCAACACACTCGGAAGGTCCCTGACCCTTTTTTTCTACCGACAGCGAGAAATATAACACGAAAAACAAAATGCCGACGTAATGCCGACCTAAGGTCTGTCCAGCGCGCCCGAGTGTACTGGCTTATATGACCTCCAGATCATTGTCGCATGCTCCGCCGCGTTGTATCTGCTGTCGTGGTCGTGTACAACACATCGCTGGTATGGCTGCACGTGACTACGGCTGTCCTGCAGGCATCGCTGGCAGCAGTAATCACGGGGCGAAAACCCTTCGATATGCTGTGCACTTCACAAGACGTTTTCCGGCGATAGGCCTGTGCCTCGTGCGGTCATGGCTACGGTTTCCACCGATAGAAACAGTGGGCACAGATTTACCATGTACTTTCGCCTGTTGCTTATTTGCTTGTTTGCCTTTCAGCGTGTAGTGAACCTCGCTCGTCCAAGTGTATCCTGCGCTGTTGTACCTGGCACATGGTTTTCGACTTTATTCTCGATCGCACAGCTGGTGTTATTTTTTAAGTAGTTTTAGGTATGTTTGAGTAGGTTTAATACTACAACAATTGTATAACCGTCGTACAAGTACAACGTATAGCTGGTACGTGGTATGTAGCATCTGTACACCACCGTCGTATACGAATATGCTGCTGTGCCCCTATCAACGCTGATCTAACTATGCCGACGTGTCTGAGCCTGTCCGGGACATCGATTTGTACGTACTGTCATCGATTGTTGGTATTTTTGTTTGCCGCCGCCTAACATACTTCCCATTTGTCTTCTGCAGTTTGGAGCGTTTTGTGCCGCCGCTGTCCTGCGAAGGGCGGCGTATTGAATTATGTGTTGATATTGGATGGATGAGTCTGTGCCTATTGTAGCCGTTACTGCTGTCTCCAGTACTGGCGGGAGACAACAACTAGGTCCCTCTAGGTATGTGCCATTCCCGGTGGCGATAGAAAATTGTTTCGCTGATGGGCTCAGTTTATTATTGGTTTTACCCTCGCATGCATGCAGAACATAATCGCATTAACGACTACTATTCGTGTTGGCTCCCCTCTTCCGGTATTAATGTTTTTAATGAGAGAGAAAACTAAGAACCAACAATGCAAGAAACAAACACCAAAGAAAGGGAAAAGACATATATGTCCCATTCTCGCGCTGCGGGATGTACTTACTGTGTCCCGTCGATCTCGTACTGAGAATACCTTGGTATGCTTTCATCCCCCCCCTTCTTTTTATCTTATTCCCTTGTTTTGTTTTTTTGTCCATCCAGTGATGTCTGCGCACCGAAGGCGACTCGAGACCCGTTCCGACGGGTAGCTCCAGCAGCTCGAGCAGCAGCAGCGGCAGTAGTCGTACAAGCAGCAGCGTAGCCGCAGCAATATCAGCATTAGGGAGTCAGACTCTGATCGCCGTCGTTCAGAAAGGCGACCTCATCCCCACCACCGTCGCAACCACCGTCGTGTCCGCTCGCCCCCCCTTACGCCCTCAGAGGCGCCCCCCTGTCAATTCGGTAGCTGGAGCTCCCGATATGTGCGCCGGCGCCGCACCAACCACAAGCAGGACACACAGGTTGGAGGGTACGACAGAAGCCCGAGAGGATAGTATCGCAGGCGGGAGGGGTCCGCCGCTGTACCTCAGCCACGCATGCAGCCCATCGCTATCGCACAGAAGCAGTCCTCGTAGCGTGGTAAGCTGGTTGGTGCGGAGTCTCACCAGGCAGCCGGAATGGTCGAAGGTGTACGTAAGCCTATCCTCGGTACTCTCACGTGTCCGAATTAGGCGGCCTCACTGCCGAAAAACTGTCGATGAGGGACTCTGCCTTCATGCTACAGCAAACGATGGTGAGCACCATACGCAAGATAAAATTCCGGAGCTATGCGGTTTGTGCTCGACCAGTACACCGATGGTAGATTGGTCAACGTGGCCGACGTAGCTACCTCCGTTGTGTTTGCGGGGTCAAGTACTACGCGCTGCGAAAGGACAATACAGCGAGAATATAGCGGAATATTTTGTTAGCTAACGATTCTCCAAGCTGCTTAGGTCTACCCATGGGATTGTGCCACTCTCTACGAATGGGCCGCAGGGTGGTAGCGCCAGAAAGGGAAATCGTGCCCAATTTAAAGATATCATCTGCAGTTCATCCCACGAGTGCGTCCAGGGAACATCGTGAGGCCTCTGTTGTTCATGTTCTTGCGTCTTCTGACCTGCACTATAACACATATAGCCGCCAGTCGCGAGTAAACGAAGGCCAGTGAAAGGGATTGCGTGCCGGGGCCAAAGTAGCCCTCATTGGCATCTGGGCGCCAGAACCTGTGCGTATCGAAGGCAATCACGCGAGGTGTACCGTTGATGGTCTACATGAGGACTTCTCGCGCACCATTTTCCCCAGCAAGAGTGTGCAGTTCGAACGTGGTGTGGACATGAGGGAATTCAAGCACAGTGGGCGAGCATACGGTTGAACGAGACGACTGAAACGTGTATTCCCAGGTGATCAGATTCTTCCGTGAGCGTAGGGTATTAGTGAGGGGCGGCAGTTTGACTGTAGTTGGGACAAACTACCGAAATTAGCGCGTCAGATCGATGAGCGTCCGAAGTTCATCGACTGTCTGGGGGCAAGGCATGCACGCAATGACTTCGAACTTGGTCGGGGCGGGGTGTTTATTTCTTGAAGTTGGACACGCTTTCTCTTTACGCTCACACGAGTCAGAGTCAAGGAGACATCGCAAAAACAGAGGGAACGGGGTTCAAAATACTCACACAGGCCCTTGGAGAGTCACGGAAGTATTTCACAGAGGCATAAGCGTACAAGGAACGGTGCAAGGTAGGAAACGGGCAACCGAACCACGTCCGTAGCAGAGGTAGCGCCATTCCACCTTTGATCCCTGCCTTTTACAGACTCACTAGCTGACGAGTTCGCACGCACGGTATTCGTGAGAATCCATCTTGAAGCTATCGTTGGAAGCTGTGGAAACTGCGTCGACTGACTGCCTCGTGAGCTGCCGTAGGAGTATGCTCTGCGCGGACACTGCTAGGTGGGGATAGAGAGAAACGTCGAGGAAGAGAGTAGAGTCTAGGTGATTGGCAGAGAATGAATGTCTAAACCGCTTCACCCTGCCATAGTTAGATGGTATTATTTCACTGTGGCTTTTGTACATCTAGAAGCTTGTGAGCGACCGACTCCCCATCTCAGTCCAATATCGTGCGCTCCACTGTACGATTTCATCCGGTTCTCGATAGGTTTCACCATCTGGAAGGTCTTCGGTGGTGGCCTTAGCCTACAGAACCAGGTTTACGACTTCAGAGACCGACACTGATAAGAACACTATAACAACTAGAAACCAGAGAAACCGACCCACCACGAAATGAAGGAGTTGAAAAGCTCGAGCGACATTGAGCTTCAAGCCCCAGGCGACGTCACTTGTTTTCCGACCCCTTGCCGGTTGCGTCGCCCCCCACTCCGTAGCCGTGCTCGTACGCCGTGCTTGCTGGTTGCGCTGCGTCTCCGCCCCGTAGCGGCGCTTCCACGCCTTGCCCTCGCTTGCCCAATGCCGTTACGCGCCACCGTCCCCTCTTCAAAACTTTGATCATGTGCCCCATATGTGAAGCGACTTTCGTGGCGGTTTCAGTTTTCAGCGATGACTAGTGTTCGACGAGAAGGGCACGATCCTCAGCTGAGGTTTTTATTTTCTATGTCTCTTCTTGGGTTGCCCTGGGTCGGAGAGTTGTAGCGGTGTTTCGTGTTTAGTCATGGCCTATTAAGCCCTGCTTGCCACCGCTAGTAAGTAACAGTGGGGTGGCTAGGTGTAGAGCGTGGGATGTTTGTAGTGGGGGTCTATGAGTTTTAGTTGTGTGTAGTATGGGAATGTTTAGTTATACGGGTGACGACGGAGATGATGTTTCTGTGTACGGGTTTTGTGGGGGGTACACCTTTCCGCGTCTGTTGAAGGGGAGATTTTGGCTAAGCGACCCGACCTCTTTGTTATTTTATATCTATGCGGGGCTCAAAGCCGACTGCTCTAGACTTGTGACCCGTTCGGAGAACGCAGAAAGAAGGCGACTTTTGCCTGAGCGTTGGGGTACTGCACATATTCATTGTAGAAGAAAACGTGACATAAGGAGACTGTCAACCATTTAATAGAAGTGAGGAGATCAAACCCGCAGTAAAAGGAGAAGCGAGAGCGTTTCATGAGTGTTCCTTTCTGATTGCCCCTGGTTTCGTTTGGCCTATTCCCGAGACCGTTATTATTGTAGACAACCTTGCGGTTCCTTACCCTTGGTCATGGTCAAAGATTGCTGTAGCATATCGCTCCGTAATCAGCAGTATGCCAGGGGAGATGTTAAGGTTCAGGAACGTCTCATGAGGTTACGGCGATATGTGTATGTGTTTTCATATCAGTAGAGGCCGCGCCACTCATGGCCCTTCCTCTATTTATGTTTGGTATCTCCGTTTCAATAGGCCTACGTTCCCACTCGGTTTATGTTCTCGGCCTGTGGTACAAAGCATTAGTTTTTACCTTTTACATAGCTGGGAGACCTCCTTCCTAGCACCAGAAAGAGGCCCTGCATCTCGAGGGCTTGGGAAGCGCGCCTCTCGACTCGGTTAACTCTTAGCCAGACGTGAGGTTTGTCTGCTTACCTTCTATCCTGTACGTAGGCATGTCACGATCTTCTGGTTACCCTTCGACTGCATCACGGATAGCCCGTGTTTAGGTTGCTTGCCTCATCCTGACCCTAGATCATATTATTTGTAGACACGCACGATCCATAACAGAGGCTCCTTGACCTCACAACATGAATTGAATTTTTGTAAACTATATTTGCTTCTGTTCCCGCTCCTCACGGCAAGGTCGAGCGACGCACCAACCGGCGCACGAGTTGCTCCCTTTGCATACTGCGAGGACAAAGCAGCAGCAGCAGCAACAACGGCAACAACGACACATTGTCTCCATATTATAAATCCACGTAGGACACTGCGGCAAAATGCATTTGCGGTCAAGCTGGTGCAGCCCCAGGCGATCAAAGGTATTCTCCTCCTGGCGATGCAGATAGTGATGCGGCAGCTGCCGCAGACCTGATGCACAAGCAAGATCGCAACGTTGAGCCACCAATTCAAGGTTTGCCCAGTCGACGACCGTCGCTTCGAGATTGGCCATAAAACGCACCTGCACACGAAACGTACGGCAAATGTTAAGGTCAAACACTCGCGGATGTACAGTATTGCATGGGACAGATGACAGGCACAACATTTCATGTTAGCACCTTAACAATGTGACACGGAGCATGCGTAGCAAGGCTACTACTCATATCGTGGCTGTCGTACACGGGTCAGAGGACTTGTACACTACAGTACCTGCCGCATTCATTGGGTCCGCGTAATTGAGCCTAGCGCAGGGGACATGTGAGATAAGTCCATCGTGAGTACGCTGTAAGAGACAGAGGGTGGACACATACCGTCTGCCATAGGCAGTAAATTTCATGATTAATACATCCGATGGTCGTGCACTGAATCGTGAATGTTTAGACCCGTATCGTATCTTCATTCATATTTATAATATAAGTACCTATCACTATTACTTCTTTGAGTTGGGCTAGAGGGCTAGAGGTGTAGGGTAAAAAGTGCGTCATGTCAACCCTGGCCTGGCCTGAGACCTGATATCTGATCCTGGCAACTATTTTGCTGTCATTAATAGAGTAGATCGATTATTTCGTCTGCATCGATGACAAAGGCCTCAAGTGTGACCCCGTGCATCACTTTCTTCTCGATGCCGCGAAGGTTTTTAAGTTAAAAGGGACAACAGAAACAAATGACTTCAAACCTGAAAGATGCCATGAATCAGATCTGAAGGCTTGACAAAAAAAAATGGAAACGTGTACTATTCATTTTGAATTTCTATACTGAACATGAACCGACGTTTCACCAATCAAACGACGAAACCTCTGAATGGTGCAATGTATCCAGAGGTACGATGGGTAGAAACGCATGCAAGGCGAAGGAACCAAGCAGGAAATGCTCTTCGAGTCCGTATCAGTATCGGACCCTGGAACCTCGAAGTTCTCGAGGATAAATACATCGGTGTGATATGTTAAAGTTGGGGCTAGGGTGTGATATGTAAAAAAAAAAACCAAATGTATGTAGTGGCACGCTGTGTGATACATGTATTATTACTTTGTACCAAATGGCCGTTTTTTCCGGAATACTTCACTTTTCTCGTTTTGGCCGCGGGTCTTTTCTCGTGCTTCGTGCTGCGGGGCCCGCGGGGGGCGGCGGGGACAGTATGGTGCAAGCGTTGGCTCCGGCCAGGCTATGTGGCACATGCTCTAGGTGGTCAAAGTCACGTGACCCAGCAAGAAAGTCAGGGGATGGGGTCCCACTACGAAAAGCCATCAAGGGGCTCGGAAACCTACCCGGATCTTCGTATATTTAACTGCAAATATTTTGTTCTTCTCGCTTTTTGCTGCAACTGCAACAACAGCACACAGCACTACTGCTCAAGCTCGTGCTGCTCGAGCTGCAGCAGTAAAACAACAGCAACAACAGGCGTACGAGTGCTGTCGAGTCGAGTGTTGCTCGAATGATGCTGGGTTCTGCTGCTCTCCTGCTGAGTGCTCGTGTGCCGTGGCTGCTTGGTCACGTCGTGCTCGTGTTCGTCTCGTGCTCGTTGCGCTTGCGCAGTCGAGTGGTAGTTGTCCCGTGTGTTTTGTTTTGCGTTGCAATAGGCATGAGAAACCTACTCATGCTCGTGCACTCGAATACTGCTCGAGCAGTACGTAGCCGTACAAGACCTGCAACAACAACAGGCGTAAGAGTGCTGCTCGAATCGAGTGTTGCTCGAGTGCTGCTGATTGCTGCTGCTGCTGCTGCTGCTGAGTGCTCGTGTGCTCGTGACTGCTAGGCCACAAGACGTGAGAAAAACGGCTGTGGCCACCACGAAAATACCTGGTAGCATTTTTTTTAGTATCTCGATGCGATTAATCATTTATCGGATCTTTGTACCACATATTGCGTTGCGTGTAATAGCCGAGTGCTCAGTGCCCTTTGTACAATGTGCCCGTGCCAGACGCTTTGCTGATTATTATGCTACTACTCCTGTTGTTGCTGCCGCTACTGATACACACAATCACGGTATAGCTGCTACTGTTGTTGGCACAGGTTGCTTTTCTTGCTGCCACCCGTACCGTGTTTTCGCACGTGCCACGCGGTTGCTTATCTTGCTTCTCCTGCTGTTGCTGCCGCTGCTGCTGCACACTGCTGCGCACAATCACGTTATTATAGCTGCTGCTTAGCACTACCGTTGCTGCTGGCGCCTTTTCTTGCTAATACCCAAATTATTTTATTTTTTCGCCCGAGTCACCCGTTGGCTTATCTTGGTGCTCCTGCTGATGACGCTGCTGCTGGACACTGTCACAGTGTAGCTACTGCTGTAGTTGCTGGCGCAGGTTGGTTTCCTCGCTGCTACTCTTAGTTTTTTATGTCCGTGCGACGGACAGTTTTATCGCAACCTGGCTATAACGTGTACCAGTATATTTTGTACGGGGTGTTAATTGCGTTGCGCGTTTATAGGGTTGTCCGTAAACTCATTCTCGAGCTTGATTAGTTTTTGTTGTCCCGACGAAACATGTGCAGTTCATGCAGATCATACAGATTCCACCCGGTGAAAATGTACAGATCACACAGACCAAGATCCCACTCAGCTAGAAACCTGCCGAATATTACAAAACCTGCACATCAAACAGATCATGCAGATCCTGCAGGTCATGCAAACCCACCGATTAACATGTGCAGATCATGCAGATCGTACAGACCCCATTCTGGTCAAGATGAACATAGCATATAGATCACCTATATTCCACTCAGGTAGATCATACAGATCCTGCAGATCACACATATTTACAGATCACACAATGAAGTTCCCACTGAGGTGTACACGTGTGAATATCTACCTCAAACCGACCCCATCCCATCTAAACATGATGTAAACAATTATGAAGTATCCAGATTTACAAATGCTGCAGATCATACAGAAATCCTGCAAGTTCCCACTCAGGTACACACGTGTGAAATATCTACCTCATCATGCAAACACCACCCGGTAAATATGTACAGATCGCACACATCAACATCCCCCTCAGGTACACACCTGCCAAAATAGTACAGATCCTGCATATCATACAATTCCTCCAGGTCATGCAAACCCAGCGATAAACATGTGCAGATCATGCAGATCATACAGACCCCATCCCGGTCAAGATGAACAGATCATACAGATCGCACAGATTCCGCTCAGGTAGATCATGCAGATCTTGCAGATCACACACGTGTACAGAACATACAGATCCTGCAGATTACACATAGGTATAGACCCCACAGAAGAAGTACTCGCTCCGGTATAAACGTGTGAAATATCTTCCTCATACAGACCCCATATCGCCTAACCATAATGTAAACAAGTGTAAAGTATTCATATTTTACAGCTCCTTCAGATAGTAAAGAAATCCTGCAAGCTCCCACTCGGGTACACAGGTGTGAAATATCTACCTCATACAGACCCCATTCCGGCTAAACATGCTGAAAGCAAGTGTGAAGCATCCAAACTTCTTAGATCCTCCAAATCATACAGAAGTTTTGCAGATCGTACAAACCCTGAAAATCGTACAGACCGCATCCCGGTCAAGATGTACAGATCATACAGATCATATAGATTCCTCTCAGGTAGATCATGCAGATCTTGCAGATCATACATATTCTGCAGATCATACCTATCCTGCAGATCATACAGATCCCACCCGGTAAAGACGTACGGATCACATGGCTTCCATTCAGGTACACACCTGTGAAACATCTACTTCATCCAGATCCCGTCCCGGCTAAACATGCTGTAAGCAAGTGTGAAGTATCCAGATTTTATAGATCCTTCAAATCATACAGAAATTCTGCAGATCATACAGATCCTGAAAATCGTACCGACCGCATGCCGAATAAGATGTACAGATCATAGAGATCACACAGTTTCCTCTCAGGTAGATTATACGGATCCTGAAGATAGTACAGATCCTGCAGATCATGCCTATCCTGCAGATCATACAGATCCCACCCGGTAGAGATGTACCGATCACATGGGTCCCAATCAGGTATAGACCTATGAAATATCTACCTCATGCTGACCCCATCCCATTTAAACATGCAGTAAACATGTTTGAAGTATCTAGATTTTACAGATCCTTCAGATCATACAGATCCTTCAGATCATACAGAAATACCGCAGACCATACAGATCCTGCAGATCATGCAAACCCACCGATGAAAATGTGCACGTCATGCAGATCGTACATACCCTATCCCGGTGTACAGATAATACAGATCACACAGAATACACTCAGGTAGATCATACGAATCCTGCAGATTATACAGCTCCTGAAGATCAATGGCACCCACCGATAAACATGTGGAGATCATGCAGGTCGTACAGACCCTACCTCGCTCAAGATCTACAGATCAGGCAGATCGGACAGATCCCATTCTGGTCGAGATGTACTGGTTGTATAGATCACTCAGATTCTACTCAGGTACACATCTATGAAAATTTCAACCACACAGATCACTTTCAGGCTAAACACGTGCGTGTCATTGAGATCAACCAGATCCAACCTGGCACACAAGTGCACATGATACGGATAGTACACGTCTCCCCAGACAAACTAGTTGGAGTGTGTAGATAATAGATCCTCCAGTTTTTTTTTTTTTTTTAGCGCCCCGGAGAGCGAGTCCTTAAGATAATGCAGATAGATCCTCCATATCATACACACGCGGCATTCAGATCATCCCATTCGGTACGAAAGTGCAATCATCAAGACCAAGTAGATCTCACCGCCAAAAACAGGGTGATTCATCTGCATTATAAAAAATCCTGCAGATCGTACAGATCTTTCAGATCATGCAGACTCACCCACGCAAAGCTATTCACAAGTTAATCACGGTACATGTATGTTTGATTAGAATGTGTAGGTTATGCAGATCGTGCAGACTCCACCCGATAGAGGTGCTCAATTCATCAAGGACTACACATATATCGATGATACAGATCCCACCCAGGCAATAAATACCTGGATGATACAAATCCCGTCAATTTCCTTCTGGATGCTACGCTTTCCTTAGAGCAATACAGTAGCCTATGGCTCCTATATGCCAAGACATGCGAGAGCTTTGAAGACTAGACTACTACTCTTCGCTTTTAGCAATATTCCAGTACTACTGCAACCCATGACTCATTTTATTCCGAGATCATTTTTACTCAAACCAGAGGTGTAAGGGTTTTACCGGCGTCTATCTTTTCAACTTGCGACACCCCCAGATTTCATGCCACCCACATCCCGAAGGGGAACCTAGTATATATGTACGTAAATAGATGTCTTAACAACCTATCTATGCGTATAATCTATTTTTATTAGTAGGAATAGTGTAGTAGCGACGGGTGCATGTTACACAGGTTGTGCGGGGAGTAAGATTGTTCGTACGGGTGTCTGTTATGCTGATATCTTCGTTATTCTGGGGGTCTACTGCCCCCATGTATACTCACAGGGCTTTCTATTAGTCTTTCTCGCGCCATGACGCCTGCCCGGCATGGAAACCTGGGAACGTCACCTACTTTTAATAGCCGTGGCGCTCATCTTGTCAATCGGCAGAATGCCACACGTACGTACCTGAATGTGCTCGGTTCAGGGGCATTATACGTAGGTATGGGTGTCTGCTTCGTGCACAACCAAGCACAACATGAATACATAGTACATGCCCCACGCCACTACTCGTATCATACGGCATTTCTTTCTACGTCTCTTCTTGGTACGTAATCTCATCATTTTGTGCACCGGCTCGTATCATGCGGCATTTCTTCCTTCGTCTCTTTGGTACGTACGTACGTCATCTTATCATGTTGTGCAGCGGTGCCACAGTAACATGTACGAGCTCATTCATACATTTCGGTACCTGGTATGTACAACATGCAACATACACACAAACACCAAGAGGCAAACCGATTGCTTTTTATTACAATTAGTACAGCTCTTTCTTAATACCGGGGTCTCTGTTGTTTCTTCAATATTGTTGCTTGGTGGTTATAGTTCTCGCGTCGACACCAACAAATCGTTGAACGGACTGTCTTACGTTGTTGGTGATGTGAAATACCCCTCGATGACCGCAAAAAAAAAACGGGTTGTCCGAACACCCGGGCTTGCCCGAGGACTCGTCGAACTCGTTTGATTTCGTCTTAAAACCTGGGTTCCCTGCCACGGGTTCGCGGGTTTCACTTTCAAAATTATACCGAGTGCTCGTCTGTGACGCGTGCTCGGCCGGGTACACGTCTACTGCGTTCCTCTATAAAAAAAACATAGTACACATCATATACCATTTTATGCCATGTACCTGAAGTAATGTCGAAATTAATTTTAGATGATTATGAAATACGTCATCTGTGGGTTCGACTGACTAAATAGTTCATACTCGACTTTTGAAGCTGCGTGATTAACCTGTTCGATACTTCGTTTATACAGCAGTGGGAGGGTTGTATGGTGATGGGGGGCGCGCGTATTCTGTACGTGTGTAATTCGAATTAATAGTAACTCCCTTTAATGTTACCCTGGTCAACTCGACCATTTTCCTGATTCATTCTGCGGAAAGCATAGTAGAAAAGGCCGGCAGAAGCAATTTGTACTGCGGGTGATCGAAAGCCGGTTGCCCGGCGATAACAACCCGGTCGGACATAACCCGTGACGAGTTCGGGTTTGACTATAAACTCCCGGGTTTTGGGGGTGACCACATAGCGGGTATTCGGCGGGTTCGAGTACCCGGGTACCAACGAGCGTCGGAGGGGCCATTATTGGGTCGTAGATTGGTAAAGAGTCTTCAGTGGAAACGATCACGTTGTAGAAATTCAAGTGAACTACGGTAACCTGTTTTCGCTGAGACCCAGATGCGGGAACACGACATAAAAGCATGTCTAGTTTCAAATGTTTTATTGGATACGATCAGGTACATAGGGCATGCCTCCTATGTAGCTTAACAATTCAAGGGCCATTAATTGATGATAACTCTACGTAGCTACTGGTACACTCACTAAGGGAATACAAAACCTCTGAAGCTTCAAGACGAAATAGCTGCGTACGAACAAACGCGAAGAACTGACTGATCACAGTGTATGCAAGCAACGGGCTGGACCTGCTCCGTGGGCGACTGGTTTTACCTCTAACAACAGCTAGATCAGGAGCTAGCGGCAGTTCAAAAGTACAAACAACAATCCTCGGCGTTTTTTTTTCCTTTCGTGAAATGTATCTGACTGATCAACGTCAAAGCTCATGCTGCACGTTGATCGATGGCAAACGTAAATAAATTATATCATTGGATGCTTTCACGTGAGAGTTTAATCGTAATCGAGGCGTGCTTTTATGGTGAAAATACGATGAACATAATATGTTGTGTCCCTCAGAATCTCAGAATGAACAATGCCCAAGACTATGGTCTCTGTATACATATATAATCTTTATCGTGAAGGTTTCGGTATGGTCTTGAGCAAAGCGGGGACCGGCGACCGTGTAGGACTTCAATAACTCATAGCAAGCGCCAAACTTGGTGTATTGGCGGACCTGTGTTGACCCCCCGAATGGTCCAAGGCTGGCTGGAGTTCCTCTAAGTAAGGCGAAGGTGTTACGTACTGAGCTATAGGGGTAAAAGATCGATCGATTACCCCCTGCCCAGAGGGTAATCCTTATAACACTCTCCCCCCCTCTAAACCTTTCGTTGGGGCGTCAGAACCGTATACGTCTGTACGCCGACATACATACCCGCTTCGTTTCATTACCCGGGAGACCAGGGGATTGTTTTTTTTTTTTTGGCATGGACAACCGTTTCTGTAAAAGAAACGTTCGAAGTGAGGTTCGAACCCGTCACCTGGCACACGTCAAATGTGAAGGTGATACCTATTGAGCGATAGACCGATCGATCACTCGGATCAGGACAATCCTTAAAACATTTTACAACAATACGGCTGGCTGTCGTTATGCCTTTTCCAGCACGAACGAGCTGTTGAAGCACATAAATCGGCCTCCTTGTTTTACCCCAACGTACTTCGGTATAGTATTATTGCCTTTGTTTCCCAGATGGGTGTTCCCTCGAAATCGAGCCGAGTTCCTGATGGTTGAAAACGGGTCGAATATCTTGGGTCTCTGACAATAAACAATAGTGCTACCAGATGTTCAGCAATATTATCTCGCTACCCGCTGCAGATATATGATCTGAGTGAGGTTGCCTTACTTCTGTAGTTTCGTCATTTTCCACACGAGCTTCGTCTTGAAATACCTTTTCTCCAATGTACTGACCTTGGCATGCTATGCATGTCTTTCCAACCCTGCTTCCCAGATGGGACTCCACTGCCAACAAATATCTCTTTGTTGGTGTCAAATGCGATGAGAAAGGCGTGTTCCTGAGAATAGGTGGGAGGCGACGATATTTGCCCTGCACAAACAATGACCACAACATATCCATCCCATTATTTCAGGAGTTATGCGTATTTCTTAACCCTTTTTAGTCGGCAACGTAATTTTCCTCGTTTTCTGCATATTTTACTGTGCTTAGATAGAGTCGATCTTAACGACACGTAATATATTTCGTTTTTTTCATGAATTTCGGCGTGTGAACAATTTCAGAGAGAGTGGAATCTCGGCGAGTAAGTGCCTCAGTTGACAAATAATCGTCCATCCGGCACAAAACCATGACTACAGCAGCTGGCTGCGCTCGCAAAGGTATCCGTGCGGCGGTTCCACTGACATCGCCCTAACCCGCAGGTGTTATAATAATGATTACCCTGGGCTGGGTAATCGATCAGTCGTTTACCCCTATAGCTCAGTACGTACGTAACATCTTCACGTTTGACGTCGTTGATGACACCGGTTCGAATGTCACTTTGAACGTTTCTTTTTTGAAATACTTATCGGAACGCTTAAGCGTGTGTATCAAAAACCACATATCCCTGGTTCCCGAGGTATCGGAAACGAACAAGTTGGGCCGTGCATGGTACCGACGCCTAAATTACCGCGTCAATCAGAGGTGGGGAGAGTGTTATAAGGATTAACCTGGGCATCGATCCGTCTTTTACCGCCAGAGATCAGTGGGTAATACTTTCACAGAGGCAGGTGTCGGTACGTTGGGGAGTAAAATCAATCACCAACTCGTCGCGCTACAAGGCCCAACGCGACCGACTTTGGAGTGTTACCCTCACCTATTCAGTCGGTCGTCTACCTCGATGCAGATAGTATATGTAAACTCGGCCACTAGAGTCCAGAAAGCTATTATTGCGCCTTCTGTGTTCGGCCATGACTGGCGAATGACCGCGAATACGACGCTTGTCAGGCTTGTGCCCTGGCGTGTGGTGGCACAGCTCAAGCGTTGGCACCGCCCGAAATTCTACAACCTTCTGAAAAACATCAAAATTTCAACACGTCATTTTTTCGGGGCTGGAGTTTTTCGGCTTGTCCCGAAATAAAATCGGGAAAATGCCTGACGCTCGGGAAAATTCTGAAAGAAAACGGAAACACACTCCTTGTTAAGATCGAACGTTAGATAGTACACTGTTGTTGATGCTACTTGATATATTTTCAAACGAGTACGCGTGTCGTCTTGGGTGCTGCTCCAACGTCGATACATCGTACTTGGCGTATCCAGCTGCAAAAACCCAACATGTTTTCCATATTGATGCACGTGAAGTATGTAAAATCAGAAACGGATTCGCGGGCTGTAGTAGCAAGGCTGGGTCACCGTCAAAAGGGTTCGCGCTCCAAGCGGTCTATGTTTTCTCTACGTGATCACAGCAGTATGTTGTTTCACCGCCGAATCTGCAAGAGCGCCACATGGACAAAGTTCATGCTCATCGACTACCAGCAGGGATGCTTATCCTTCGTCGAGATAGAAGTTGACGCAAGGTACAGCGGCGGGAGAGAGACGTCTGCTATAAAATAAGAGCATGAATGAGGCCCTTTGAGTCAGTAGGACTACAATGTCGAGACGCTTGAAAAGGGAGAGTTTGAACGGCTTCGGTACATCCCAGGGAAGCTAGAGACTCTCACCACGTTATATATGAAGGCGTGAGTTGGAAGGGCGAGTCTATTTTGTATTGAAACAGTTTATGTAGGAATAACACTACCTTTCCGTTATAGGTTCTCGCTCAAGTCGCAAAGATAGCCCAAAATGATTTCAAAGTAAGCTCCTTTGCATGCGCGCATAACGGTGAACGGTAACCACGATGTTCCGCACTACTATCCGATCAGGTATGCACAGTTCACATCCAGCGAACCCAGCTATCCCATAACTTCATTCTTCGAAATACCTGGTATACAACAACAATAATATCTTTCTCCACACACGCCAAACGCGGCACCGCGGGGAGGAAATATCCGATGGTACTCGAAAATGGTCACATCCACAAACAAACACGATATACACACGAGCTGCTCACCTGCTACACGTAACGCCGGAGAAGGTGACAGACATTTCTACTCTACAAGAGAAATACATATTTTTCTTGACAGTCTCAACCCATTGCCGATTGCAGACGCGCCTTGTGCAGAGAACGACAAAGCATACACCCACGCTTAAAAATCGCACTGTGCTTCCAACACATCGTCGGGAAAGCCAATATATATTGTTGAACGAATGCCATCGCCCTTTTTACCGAAGCCCGCGCCGGTACTGGTTATCCTACACCAACTGCACCGAGATCGATCGATGCCTTGTACGAGGTACTGTATACAAGATTGGAACATGCGGGCTTGTTAATATGCGATGTCGTCTCCGTCGCGCTTTCTTTGGCTTGTATGGAAAACCCTGCTCAGACATCGTCGAGAGCGAATGCACATGCCAGGAGAGCGGCGGCGGGCACGCTAAATTATTTTTGTGCATCTTGATCGCAAACTCGACATTGCGCTACTTTTTCGAAGGAGTCTATTAGTAGCAGTTTTATTCAAAGCTACTCTTTTGAGCCTTCGGGGTATTATCCAATGAATGACATGGCGTTATCACATCATATATTGAGAACAGCAATTATCGTCCAACCATTGCGAAGGCATGAAGTTGGGTTTGAAGCGGAGTCGAGGTTGTTAATGCATCAACGAGTACAGACGTGCATGCGGGGCCAGTGTCGCTATGATTCAACAACACGACGGGCCTATATTATACGTTAGCGTACGTACGTGTTTGCCCTTTTTTCCTGAGCTAGGCGACATTATATAATGCACCGATGTGCTGCTGTTGCTGTTGTATGGTGTACGTAACCCAGTTGTACAACGGTTGGATACGACCAACATTTGTGAACAACAGCCGTTGTGCTGCTGCACCTCGTCTGATTAGCGTGATAACACGTGTATGCAACACATACATGTGAGATTATATAACCGTGCAACTGCTGTGTGTGTTGGGAATTCACGTCGTTGTGATACGTGTCTCTGTGCACTACGTCCATCTATCTATTGTTGGTGGACATTTCTCGTACGATCCATGGTCCCCAACGTTAAGACTGGCAAAATAGGATGCCAGGTTTTCTGTTGCAGCAGGGCGGGTAATTTTAGCGATAATACGTTTTCCATGCACGGCTGTGTGGTACATAATTGGTGTAAGTGCGCGTATCGGAACTTAATTTGATGTGCCACATCGATCACCGTATGTACTGTGATGAAAGTCTCAGTGCTTATATATAGGTAACATCTTGATACGACAGGAAGGACACCTACAATAGGATAGTGGTACTGCTGTAGCACGTGACCCTATTTAATTTCCTTGGCAATGGTGATAGTATTATGTTGGTATACAATATAGGACGAAAAGGTCATCGCAGTGGGGTTGTGCGAGAGTCATGCTTTATTTGCAATATATGGGACGAGCTATCGCCGCAGTAGTGTGGGACGTGAGAATCTTACATTTGTAGTACGTATGGCGGAAGATCCTTTGTTGATGATAAGAAATGCTCGAATTGCCAGATGGAGATGATACGTTAAAGATGATGTATCGGTGGATAAAATATAGTTGTGGACTACGAGGGAGAGGTTGGGTACAATCAGGTCAAGCGTGGTTTCCTTGGTTCCCTTGTGTTTTAGCAAGCGTAGGGACGACAGTCTCGGATACTCGTGCTGCGGTAAACGATGCATCTCCCTTCTTTGCCGGACTTCACACCGGAGCAACGCGACGCCATGCACGCCTGGTTGACCGAGCAGCGTGCAACAGACCAGCAAGCCCAACGAGAATCCAACGCCAACAACGAACAACAAGAACAAGACGAGATGGAGAGGGCGTGAGCCCAGGACCAAACCCTCGAGGGTGCGATGACTCAACCGCCGACCGTGTTGTGCAGGGGTGTCGAGAGTGGTTGCAATGAGATGCAGGTGCAGCAGCGGCAACCAGGGCATCAGGCACGCAGGCAGGGACATTGCGTGTAAGCCAGAGTTGCTCGCGGCCTCCAGTGTTTGATGGTAGTGTAAGACATGGGGAACACATACAACAAAAGGTGCTGATTTTTCGTGGGTGGGTGCGTGCCGTTTTTTGACAGGAGAGTTGTTGGAGGCCGTAGACTCGGATAAACCAATTAAGGTAGGGTGTGTCTGGGTGCAAGAGAGGAATTGTTGACGAAAGAGCTTGGAGTTCATGTGGCGAGGAAGGCGCGAGAGGCGTGGGGTACATTAATTTCACATATCGCGTACGTGCCCGTCATTAGCCAGATCCCGGAAGCAGGTAGCCCGAGTGAAGGTTGGAGAATTTCGATAAATTCTATGCTCTCCAGCCCGCCGCAGAGAAGGCTAGGCTTACACAAGCATGGTACAGTTTCCGAATGAAGACTAGTGAGCAACCTAACAAGTATTTAGCACGTGGTAGCGTGCTCAAGAGCCAGCTCGGTTCCCATGGAGTGGGCTTCTGTGAAGTAGACGCTAACCACCATTTTGCCCGTAGCCTCACCCCTGCTGTTGGAGTTCAAAATAGCATTTTACTTACGAACGTAGATCTAAGCACCAACGTACTTGAAGGTGTGGTCCTCAGTGTTCATGCAGAGATACAGATGACAAGGGGAGAAGGAGATGGGGATCGGAACGAGACACGCCCTTGTTGCTCCTGACGCGAGTCGAGACAATGGGGGTGCAAAATGACGGAGGAGATGCAAAAATCGGAGGCGGGAGGAACAGGAGGAACGAGGACAAAAGCGGGCAGCATCAGTAGCAGCAGCAGCAGCGGCGTCAGCAGCAATATCAACAGCAGCGTCAGCATCAGCAGCAGCAGCAGCAGACGTACGGAAGCGGACGTGGTTCTGGTGGGCGGCACGGATCGCCACAGGAGCGGGGCGCTGGAGGCAGAGGGAGCGGTGGAAGGAAAGGGAATTGGAAGGTATGGGGAAGGTTGTGTGCAAGCAGTTGTGGGTAGGAGGAGAGGTTTGCCTTCTTACCCCCGCCCTCCCGGCGGCTACGGCTCCCCTGTCCGTTTGGCAACCAGCCGCCGGTGAAAGCGGCCGACACGGCCCAAGCGTTGCAAGAACTGCAGCGAGTGGCGACGTTTGAGCAAGTATTTCACGTGGAGGGTGGACCGAGGCCAGTCAATGCTCCCCCCGGATCCGCACCGCCACGTCCAGACAGCACCCATACAGCGCCCAATAGACAGCCGCCGTCGAACAAGGCCTATGGTCGCGCAAACATCGTTGTCCCGTTTCCTTGTGCACCGTACTACACCGTCGACGATGAACCCTCTCCTAGACACCGCCACGAAGGCACCTACAGCAACTACAGTGATGACGGCAACGAGAGCTACGAGAACCAGAAACAGCCGCCCCCGCGGCCGCTGTCGCTGCCACTGCGGAGGTTTGAGAAACCGCCGGAAAACAACAACTACGTCCAACAGCATCAACCGCCACCACAGCCGATGACACAGATTCCACAGCTGCCTGAGTACCACAGCTACGTCAACAACATCAACCACCCCCGCCGACGCCGCAACTCCAACACCACCAACACACTTCCCGTCATGCCACGTTCCCTTCTCCTTCGCCTGCTCCTGTGCCATCTTCACTTCACCAGAGTGGACTGCATTATCTGATGGCAAGACTGGTGCCACGAAGCGAGTCTGAGTTGAGTTGGTGTCTGGTAGAGTAGTCGTTTCTGGGTTGGCACTTGCTGGTCGGAACAGAGGTACAGGAGAGGGAGGAGATGCAGGGCGACCGGCTGCTAGCGAGTTTTGGGTGTCCGGCAACGGAACCACAAACCATATCACTAGCGACGCTCGTAATGTCTACAACTGGGTAGACATCCCCCCGGGAAGGACAAGGGGATGATAGAGAATGTCCAGGTCATGCGAGCTATTAGAGTAGGCAGTCCCAACCTAGCGATACACTCGAAGACTGATTTTGATGTTAGGTTGACGGGTGTGTGTGTCACGCAGGGTATTGGATTCAACCTGCTTACCGTCCATGATGCACAATCGATGCAGACGATCACCCTCGACAAGTATGGTGTACACCGTTTTTATCACCGCCTGATATTAACCGGAGATGACATCGGTTCGTGCCTATAGGTGACCCGAATGAACCCAACCCCATCAAACGGAATGACTGTTGTGCCAGCTTTATCTGGTGTTTCAATACCTCCCATTCCGACCTCCTAGGAATCGACTCTTGGTAGTTTCCCCTCCCCTCCCCGTTGAGAGCCAGCCCCCCCCCCCCCCCTCTTCGCCTGATGTAGACAAGGTAGTGCATGCGGATTTAGGTTTCCCGCACGCCATTTATGGCGTAGTACTTGTGCAATCGAGATTCCCGCCTGCCATTGGAGGCGTCGTGCCTGTGAATTCGATATTCCCGCCCGCCATTGGAGGCGTAGTGCATGCGGATTCAGGTTTCCCGCCCATCCGCTATTATTGACGTAGTACCTTTGGAATCGAGAATCTCGCCGGCCGTTGGAGGCGTCGTACCAGTGAATTCGAGATTCCCGCCAGCTATTGAAGGCATAGTGCCGGTGGGTTCGAGGTTCCCGCCAAACACTGAAGGCATAGTTCCTGTGAGTTCGAGATTCCCGCCCACCGCTTCATGGTAAGCTGGTGTAGGGCCATCGGTGCCGACCCCATCAGCATCGTTTCCTTTATCTGTGTACTCATCAAGAACAGACCACACCAACGACATTGTATGGACGGCTCCCCGTACGCCCGTGCTGCCGTTGTCGGCGGCGGCCGCCGACGGGGGGGTCATTCTACGCCGCCGCGCGGGAAACGTCACCAAGCTACAGCATCAAGTACGTGCCGCCACAGTCGCAACCACCGGCTCTGCCTTGGCTATCACCAAAATCGCTGTTGCCACCGACACGCTGTCGCCACGGACGCTTCCGTCGCCGTCGCCACCGCTTCCGCCGTCGGAACCACGGCCCCGGTTGCTGCCGCCACCACCGCTACAACCACTTCAAGAGCCGCCTGACCCGTCGCCGTCACTACCCCGGCCTATGCTGCCCTTCGCCGCCGCTCTTCCGTGGCAGCACACCGAATCGCAGCGATTGTGCGGTCAAACTCGTTCATATACGGCCCAATTCCCAGCGACGACAGCGGTTTACTCCTCAGACACGAAGGAGCCACTTCCCCGTCGCCAGCGGATGTCCACCAGGGCCTTAGTCGTCGTGTCGGCCTCATGTCGACGACGAGCAAGACGACACTTATTTCGATGTTGAATACACGAGGAGCCGTCGACGCCGGCCGCCGTAAGGAACCGCCGCAGGTTGCGGGCCACGACCAACCACTGTCCAAGGCTGGGGGGCCCGGGGGATACTGTGTGCTTTGTCGGCGTGGTCTGCTGTCCTCGAAAACATTGCGGCCGCTTGGAACGACCAGAGGCCGCCTTATCAACCACCGGATTTGCCGCACTGTTACACGCGAGTGCCTCAATGTTCACCAGAGCCAACAGGAAACCACGCCCATCTTTGGAGGATTCGACGGGGTGCGGGTAGTATGGATCGCTGGATTCGGGGACGGTTGAGGCGGTAAAGCAATCAGTGGACAACTTCATCAACGACAAGTTGGTTTTTGACGGGAAAGCCGACGAGTACGGTATAGCAATCAAACCTAACGCAAGCCTTGTAGTGCGGAGGGATCAGCAGAGAATTCACATTTTATTTTGGATAATAATTCTGTTGGCGCCTACCGTTGCCGGCTCGAGTATTCGGATGCTGACAGCGCTGGCGTGTGAACTAGATCTTGACTCGTGCCCCTTTGATGTTGGGCAGGCTTTCGTGCAATATGACCTCGAGGAAAATGCGTTCATGCGTTTGCTTCAGGGTAGCGGAATAGTGTCAGGGAATATAGTGAGGCTGGACAAGAGTCTATACGGCCAAACCCAGGCGTCGGGTAGTGGCACGCGCATCTTGCTATATGTTTGTCTACGTTAGGTTTCACGCAATGCCTGGCCGATGCATGCATTTCTCATTTGATGGATGAGGGTAGAACAGTTATGTCCAAAGTGGTAGGAGAGAACGCTAGGTGCCACCAGTTTGGTAGAGACTCGAACCAGATCGTTCCGGTCAAGAACCTCGGAGAGTTGCGTTGGTATCTTTGGATAATAATTCTGTTGGCGCCTACCGTTGCCGGCTCGAGTATTCGGATGCTGACAGCGCTGGCGTGTGAACTAGATCTTGACTCGTGCCCCTTTGATGTTGGGCAGGCTTTCGTGCAATATGACCTCGAGGAAAATGCGTTCATGCGTTTGCTTCAGGGTAGCGGAATAGTGTCAGGGAATATAGTGAGGCTGGACAAGAGTCTATACGGCCAAACCCAGGCGTCGGGGTAGTGGCACGCGCATCTTGCTATATGTTTGTCTACGTTAGGTTTCACGCAATGCCTGGCCGATGCATGCATTTCTCATTTGATGGATGAGGGTAGAACAGTTATGTCCAAAGTGGTAGGAGAGAAAGCTAGGTGCGACCAGTTTGGTAGAGACTCGAACCAGATCGTTCCGGTCAAGAACCTCGGAGAGTTGCGTTGGTATCTGGGTGTTTCTAAGAAAGGGATTGGGAGAAAGGCATATTGACAATTTCTCAGCAGGCGTTCGCTGAGCAGCTGGCAACCAAGTACACGTAGTAGAGTACTGTAAGAGTGTCCCGCTCCCTGTTGGCAATCGACTTGCGGATTACGACAAGAATGAAGCACCTGGGGACTGGCTGTTTCATGAGTTGGTAGGTACACTAATGAGGCTATCAACCCCGACCCGGTCAGACATCTCCAACGGAGCAAAAACAGTTGCTAGGTATTGCGCCGCTCCAAAGTTTATACACTGGAGGGCAGCGCTGAATATATTGCGGTATGCGAGGAGGACGAGTTCATACGAGATTACATTTCAGAGAGGTACAGGAAGAGGTTTGAGCATGCAGGTAATTGCTGACGTAGACTGTGCCAGTGTACCAGCTTATAGGAGGCCAGTTTCAATAGGACTAATCATGTGCGGGGGTGCTTGCGTGTCTTGGTCATCTAGGACTCAGAAATGCGCCAGGCTCTCTACAACCGACGCAGAGTAGGTAGTTCTTGCAGACGCTATGAAGGAAGTGCTGTTTGTAAGGCACGCCTGGCGGTGTTCGTGGTCGGGATGCCATGCATACCACTAGGATAATGAGGGTGGCGTGCAGCTTACGCAGAACCCCATCCCAAACTCTAGATCCTAGCATATCGACGTGCGGTACCACATTCTAAGGGATCTAGTAGCGAGGAAATAGATAACTATCACGCATGTACCGTCTCCTTTTTCAGGACGAAGATTTCTTAACCTAAGCGGTATTTCGAGAGTCGTAATCGTGCGACGAATTTAACCTCTGAACTTGAGGTTTGACTTCCCCAATTCTAGGAGTTGATTTTTGAACTTTAGGTTTGGTTTTCCGGGTTGAGATATAGTGATACGATTTCGATACATTTGTTTTCAGATTTTTGATGCATTGGAAACTGAGATTGGTGACTGGTTTTCGGTCGTCAGGATCTTGTACTGATGTTTGGACTACTATTGTCATATGGGAGTTCGCTGGGTGGTTTCACTACTGGAATAAGACGCAAATTGGGCGAATAAACTGATAGTATGATAAATAATCCTGGAACCGGTGCGTTGGAATTTGGTTTTTTGGATACGCTTGGATTAATATTAAGGAGTACACTAAACGAGGAAGACAACACCGCCTACTTATTTTTAAAATACACACCCTGGACAATAGACAATGGCCCCGGCAATAGCAATAGAGTCTGGTGCAGTGGACGGGTTTAATGCCGTCGGCAAAGTATATCGATTGGCACGCTCCTCTATCTATTGTCGTCAATAATTTCTATCGATAGGTTACGTCCCCAACATATTGTTCAGGCAGGAGTGTGCTGTGCGTAAGTAGCTGAGTTGAAAGCTATTGTCACCGACAGTGGCTATCGACGGATGGATTGCAGAATATATTGCGGTCGACAGTGGCTATCGATAAACAAACACATTTCTTGATCTATTGTGACCGGCAATGGGTATCGATACGTATGTTTCTGGGTCTATTGTGGCCAGCAATGGGTATCGATAAATGCATTTGATCATCTATTGTGGCCGGCAAATGCTATCGATGGACACCGTTGAAAACCTGTTGGGGGTGGACAATGTGTCTGTCGATGGACACCATCACCCGCCTATTTCCACTCCTAGAATGTACTCTGATTTATTGATCAAAACAATACTTTGTGCCCCAGCAGTGTCATACATTAATCTTCTGATCACGACCAGCATGGAATGAGTGCATGACGTATCGTGATGAGCAGCAACGTGGGTGCATGGCATAGCGTAAAGGAGGGCTGCAACGTTGTGTGTCTCAACAAGGCGGTGGGAATCATGGGGGTTAAATGTGTTGCATTATCAGCGGTGTTGTTGTGGTTGGTACTCTGTGTTATTTATAGTGATTCCTGATCGGTTACACTCTGTGCGTGTAAGAGATAGATCATTGCCGCCACAGAATGACCCCGGAAACGTGCTTGTCGATGGCCAGTCGACCAAAGTAGACTGGCCGCGCTGTCTAATCTCAAGACATTGTCGGCAACAATAGGTTTTGATATTTTAGGTCATGGCCGTTAGCACCATGGGCTAGACGAGGTAAGATGTACTTACACCCTGTGCAGTAGAAACAAATAGAACGTTGCCACTACAGTAGCGCCGAAAAAGCTTGTATCAAAGGATATTGTAAACGTAAACGGCAATAGACTGGCAACTCTGGCTAACGATAGACATTGTAAACACGATAATAGACTGGAAACGCTGACTAACGATGTACATCGTGAACACAATAATGGACTGGCAACGCTGTCTATCGCTACTTTATCGTTAGATGTTGCCAGGGAACAACATGTTTTTGGCAATGGACACAATGTGCGTTTGCCTTGACAATGGAGTCAGACCGTTATCCAAAAAGGGCCATTGTCCTGAACAATAGAGGTTGGGGAAGCAACGGCGATAGATATTGTTTGAACAATAGACCTAGACCGTTTCCTATCGATGGTTATTGCCTCCAACACTATACACCCAACTGTATCCATCAATGTCCATTGTGACCCACAATAAACTGTTGGGTGTGTTTTCGCGATAGACTATTGCCTAGACTTTTTGATACCCTGGAATGATTCATGTCCATGGCCATTCTTGACGACCGCAGACGTTTCTATGGCCGCCAACAATAGGAACGCGATTGTGTCCAAACATAGCCATCGCCACCCACAATAGATAATTGGCCGGGCTCCGAAAAAAATTACCATCTCACATAATTATTTTCAGTACGGAAAAGAAAAACTCGAGTTAGGAAACGAAAAGCTGACGACTTTCTTGTGAAGTTGACCGGCATCCGAAAACATTACTCTGACTTACTTGATTTCAGTATGGGGCTAAAAATGGCGAGCTCAGAAACGGAAAACTGAAGATTTTCTTGTAAAAACGTTGACCGGCGCCCGAAAAAGTATATATGACCTACTTAATTCCAGCAAGGGACAAAAAAACTCGAGTCAAGAAACGGAAACCTGGGAATTCTCTTGTCAAGGTGTTTGTTTTTGTTGTCCGGATTATTTTTAAAATGTGGTTTATATAAGACAACGTAAGGGTAATGAATCAAATGTATTTCCGAAAGAAAAACAATCCAAAATAAAGATGATCAGCATCTAAAAAACAACTCTTACTTACTTGGTTTCGGTACAGGGAAAAAAACTCGAGACGTGAAACGGAAAGCTGAGATTTTTACCTCGAGCTTGTTTCAGTTTAATTATCCACGTTTTATTCAGGTTGGAGTAGATATAGGACAACGTAAGGGTATCGAATC
The DNA here is from genome assembly GCA_031763025.1 of Macrocystis pyrifera. Classification (NCBI taxonomy): domain Eukaryota; class Phaeophyceae; order Laminariales; family Laminariaceae; genus Macrocystis; species Macrocystis pyrifera. The sequence continues at coordinate 913,997 of JASSKH010000012.1, forward strand.
GACTCAATTTCCGAAATTACCAGCGCACACAAGTTGACGACAGTTACCAATATCCTGGTGCGCGAGTTCTTAGCGACATTCACATAAAATGTCTTCTTCAAATGAGTGTCTGGACACAACATGATGACGTCGGTTCACATTACCACTTACATACATATAGAACACCACATACCTGGTACATATTTGGCAACTTGCACTGCTCCACAAGATAAAATATCATTCTAATGGGAAAAGAATTTCTCAATTTAGGAAAATCAGGTATGCGATTGTGTCCTACAGCAACTATCGCCATCCACAATTATTCAAATATATGATTGGACGCGCTTCCGAAACAATATAGCATTGCATCCCGTATGTCGTGGGACGAGAGTAAAATATCATCGAGATGGCTGTCGATGGATAGCTCGTACAATCTATTGTGGCCGGCAATCGCCGTCGATGGACATCGCGCACAATCTGTTGTGGCTGGCAATGGCGATCGATCGACATCTCCCACAATCTATTGTGGTCTGTGGCCTGCAATGGCCATCGATGGACGTGGCTCACAAATTTACTGTGTTCGACACTGTCTATCGATCGACAGTATCTATATATCGATAGAAACCTTCCACAGTCTATGGTCACAGACAATACACATCCGGATCGATAGATTCCCCCCCTCGTCTATTGTCGAAGCAAAATACTAGGTATCGTTCGTTGTGTCCATTGTCCAGAGTGTGGTACTATTATTATCAGAAAGTGAGTGAGTGTGTATTGGACGATTTAGACCCCAGGAGTACCAGCGTACGATTACGACAACTAACTGTAGTGACACGGTTACGGGAGATATGAGATTATATAACCTGCTTGTGTTGTTGTTTCTCGTACCCGGTACGCTGACATTTCACTTGCTTGACACCTGAATTTGCGACTATTTTTTATTTTTGGTCTTCCTCTGTCTCACAGTCTGCGACCACGGAATCAGTATCTCTATAGGATACGGAATCAGGACGGACACAGGGTGTACATATGAAGCTGGGCAGGAAGGACGATTTAATGTGAAGACAACAACATAACCGTTCAACTGTGAATTAGGAATTCACGTCGTTGTAATACGTGTCTCTGTGCACTACGTCTATATATCTATAGCTGGTGGGCATTTCTCCAGTCTCGTACGATCGATCCATGGTCCCTGACGTTAACGTTAACTTTGGTAAAAGGATGGAATCAGGTTTGCCGATTCAGCAGGACGGGTAATTATTAATAGCAGTACTACGTTGTCCCTGCATGATGATGGTTGTGTGGCACATAATTGGTACGAGTACGCGTATCGAATCGTATTTGATGTGGCATATCAGTCACTTTCTGTACTGTGATGAAAGTGTCGGTACCTACGGTCCATAGAGGACAATTTGTCCATTTATTTTTCAGTGCATATCTAACACATAAGTGTGACGTGAAAAAACCATGGCCGTGACCGCCGTTGCAAGCTACGTCGACAGCCGCGGAGCTTTTTTATGTTTTGGAAAAAATGCAGCATTTTCGACACGGAATTACTCCGAAATACACCCCCACGCACGTCATGCTGACAGATCAAGCCTAAACAATCGTAATGTACAGCGCAATGGCAACCAACAGGCAATTCTACGTACGTAATACGATACATTGTAAATATCGTACGTACGATACGATGTAATCATATGTTGTTACATGTGGCTGATATATAAATCGGTCATGGTTCACATACCAAGGGCAAGCCTCACTCAATCAACACACCGGTAGTGTTCGTACGTTTTTTTTCTCACTCACGCCGAATCCATACCCAGCCACAGGAGGACTTCACGGCCTCTCTACATGGCAAAACTACACCCAGTCACAGGAATTAGTTGCCTCTGGACACGCCAAAACGATTTTTCACGGAGTGATTCATCTAGTCACCGCACATGTATCTAACACCCCCTCCCGCGCAATCATCATGGCCGTATCCTCTTCTGCCTCCTCCCTTACCCCCGTTTTTATTCGCCTCCACCTTCCACTTGTTGAGCACTCCTCCAGTGCGTTGAAGGACGAAAAAGGTCCGGCATTCCTGCACAGCTGCTGCTATCGTCTCTGCTGCCTTCTTGTCGTCAGCAGTGTTCTCACCCTCCCTAATCCTCGCTCTGTTGTGTGCGCGTACGTATGTGCTGTGTCGGACACACTGCTTTGAGTGTAGTATATCGCATACACCTGGTACTATTGTGGTTATGTAGGTTCATCTGGGTCCGTATCAGGTCGCGGCAAAACAATTTTACGAATATCTCCGGACGTATCGCATTTCTCAGAAAAACAAAACTCGGGACGTATTTTTTTTTTTTTTTTTTCATCATCACTTTTACTTTCCAGCCCACTCGTAGGAGGTTTTACCCTCGACGATCTTCTGGGGATTGATGAAAAGAATCGTTTGTCGCACTATTTTTTCAAATCGTGTTGATTGTTATTCTGAATAACACGAATGAAGTCGACCTTCTAGATCCAGGTTTGTAGGAATATTTGAACCAAATTTCACGTTTTCAAAAAACAAAACTCGCGTCGCGAGATAATGTTGAGAGCTGTCCAAATCCGTTCTGAGATATTGGACATAATGAAACTTCCTCGGTCCCAGAAAACAGATTAAAATGTTGCCGGTTCATCTAGGATGCAAAGGCTCGGAGGAAAAATAAAATAGAAGCTCTCCTATTACTAGGAGACCTGCGACAAGAGAGGGGGCGTTTGCCGGTGTCCTTATATTTTGTAACATCTACATCCACCCCGAGATAACTGTACCTTGGTGCTGGTGAAATTGTGGCCAAATTGTCCTGCATGGACCATATAGGTAATATATTGATGCGACAGGAAGGACACCTCAGATAGTGGTATTATAGCATGTGACCCCATGTAATTTCCCTTGGCAGTGGTGATAGTATTATGTTGGTAAACAATTCAGGACGAAAACGTCATCGCGGTGGTGTTGTACGCGAGTCTTGCATCATTAAAATTAGCAATATGTGAGACGAGAGAGTACCGCGGTGATGTGGGACGTGAGAATCTTACAGTTGTGTTATGTATGGCGGAAGATCCTTTGCAGATGAGAATTCCTCGAATTGCCAATGGGAATGAACATGATGATACATTAAAAACGATGTATCGGTGGAGAAAATGTATTTATTTGTGGGCTACGAGGGAGAGGTTGGGTACAATACGATCAAGCGTGGTTTCCTTTGATACCTTGTCTTTTTGTGGGCGCTGGGACGAAGAAGGGAGGAAGCCAGAGAGGGGCCTAGTCCACTTCGACTTCACTCGTCTTCTTCTCCGTTTTTTCTACCCATCTTTGCTTCCCCTCTTTGTACACGGGACCGCCATGTTCTCGGTTGTTCAATAATATAGGCATTCTTCTTGTTCCTCAGCACGACGTGCCGATGGCATCGTAGGGGTTTTTCCATTCTTACATCGTCCCGGCACAGAGGTTATATCTTTTAACCCACACCCTCGAACCAATTTCCCATCAAAATGTCTCGGCGGTGAGGAGAGTGCCAACGTTGATCGATGCGTCTATGAAACGATCTCGGCGAGATACTTCCAACACTAAACATTACTTTTGTTGTGTGTGTCCCCTATGTGCATAAGGAGCTAGGTCAGGACAACCTTACAGGAGGGTGACTTTACTTGAGTGCTACTGTACACGGTTCCTGTCGAAGATGAAATATGCCGCCAAAGCTAGTACGTAAGCATCGGCGTTCCCAAGATAGCATCGTAGACGGTGCATATTGGAGGTACCGTAGGAGAACTACAGCGACAACAACTGAGTAGCGTATTATATTAGGTATAACACACACCCGTCCAACTATTTTTTCACGATGTTCTTTTCGACATGGGGGAGAGTGCAAACGCTGAGCGATACATCCATGTTTAGGACTGAGCACTTGTAACAGTATGTACTCGGCGTACTAATCTACTGACAAGAGTAACTAATCATTGAACCGGCCGGTGTAGTGGCATGTAGATTTTATCTTGTGTGCGTTCGAGAAACACACCACAACATGGTAAACCCAACGCCCTCCGGGAAGAAACGGTAGGGCGAAGAGAGACGAAATGAAAAAGAGTGGAGTTCAAGCCTTTTTGAGCTGTTTGATAAGATGGCCACATCATCGCCACACGGTGCATGATTTCTTCTTGACATTTCTCTTGTTTTTTCCCGTGGCGATGAACGCAACCACCCCCGGTCAGTGTACTGCTGCAACCCAATATACTGATTGATTTTGTCGACCACATAATCGCTTCTGACCGGGTCAATCATTGCCCAGCCCTGTCGACGGCACGATCTACCTGGCATTAATAGTCGAAAAGCACACGGTTCATGATTTTATCTTGACAATGTTTTTGTTTTTTTCCGCGTCGATCTCTGCAACCACCCCCTGGCAGTATACTGCAGGAACCCACTTGGTATATTGATTGATTTTGACGACGGTATAGTCGCTACTGACCGAGTCAGCCAGTGCCCAACCCTGTCGATGATACGATCTACCTGGTGGTCGAAGTGTTTCTAGGGAGTCCATTGGTCATATGTTTGCTCGCCTTGGTATCGGGTAACACGGTTCAAAATTCATTCGAGAGGGTGTGCTATTTGCTCCGTGCACCGACATATCAATACGTGGTTTCTTTTTTCTGGCACTATTGTACACAATAAAGCCTGGACCTCTGTTTTATAGTAGACACGGTTTTTTTGTCTGGTCGTACTCATACTGCTGTTTTTTTACTAGCCGTAAGGAAGACGGTGTTTGCAGATTACCCTGGTCCATATATATCGTGTACCTCATGTATACACCAGAGATACGTGCCTGATCTCCGGAAGTATGCTTGCTACTCGTTTCTCGTTTGGGCCGGTCGTGCCAGTCATCCTTCAGTGAAGTTCTGGGCTAGGGAAAAGACCGGTTTGGATTTCTCCCGTTACATCGTTCGTACCAGCTGAGCAGACGAAACAGGAGAGAGCGGATGTTGTCCGGACCAGCGGCCAAGCGTTGTGAGCAAAATTATGTCCCGCATGGCGAACGCCTCCGGGAATCCGCAAAACAAAATATTTTTTCTCCTAGTACAGCGCGTTCATTCCGAAACGATATTGCATACTTGTAAGACTGCTAGCGCGACCCCATAGTGTGAAAGACACACAGACAGAAAGTAGCTCTACTGCCCGACCCCACATCGAAGTGCGCTCGGTTTTGCTATGGCTAAACCCCTCCGCGCCAAGCATGCGGTTCCGCGAGGGTAGTCGAGAAGATTGATAACTGACGACGGCGGGGGGCGGGGGGCGGCAGAAAACATGTACTTGGCGCGCCCGCCGTGGCGAAAACAACCAAGGCTGGTGATCTTCCGCAGGTCGTAGTGGAGCCCGTGGTGCCTATACCCTTACAAAAGGGACAACAAGGGTTTGGAGCCCACACGCTCAAGGTTAAGGCACAAAAAGAAAAATGTGTGCGGTTTATCGTGGCAAAGAACATCGCTCGTGGCGTGTGCGTTTCACATAGCTTGGGTAATTTATTGCCTGTTTCTTGCTCAAATGCACACCCCAGACAATAGACAATGGCCCTTGCAATATCAACAGCATTTGGTGTAATGGACGGGTCAATTGCCGTCGGCAAAGTCTATCGATTTGCACATTCCTCCATGCATTGTCGTCGGTAATGTTTATCGATAGGTTACGTCCCCAACATATTGTTCAGGTAGGAGTGTGCCTAAGTAGCTGGGTTGAAAGGTATTGTCACCGACAATGGCTATCGACGGATAGTTGCGGAATCAACTGCGCTTCACAGTAGTTAGAGATTACCACTTTTCTTGATCTATTGTGGCCGGCAATGGCTATCGACAGACGCATCTCTTAATCTATTGCGACCGGCAATAGCTCTCTATCTCTGAATCTATTTCGACCAGCAATGACTTTCGAAAGATACATTTCTAATATATCCTGGACGGCAATTGCTATCGATAGATACCGTTGAGAATCGATTGTGGTGGACAATGTCTATCGATGGACACCATCACCCACCTATTTCCACACCCACAATGCACTCTGATTTACTAAGCAACGTAGTATATAGTGCCGAAGCAATGCGAAAATTTTCATCTTGTGATCACCACCAGTATGGAATGAGCGCATGGTGTATCATGATGAACAGCAATGTCTGTGCATGGCATAGCGTGAAGGAGGGCTGCAGCGTTGTGTGTCTCAACAAGGCAGTGGGCATCATGGGGGTTAAGTGTGTTGGAGTGTCGGCTGTGGTGTTGTGGTCGGTACTCTGTGATATAAATAGTGATTCCTAATCTGTCACACTCTGTACATGTAAGGTACATGAGTTAAGATGTGCATATACCCTGGACAATATAAATGGAATAGAACATTGCCGCTACAGTAGCCCCGAAAACGAGCGAGTCAATGGATATTGTTAACAACAACAGACTGGCAACGCTGGCTAACGATAGACATTATTAACCACAATCGACTGGCAACGCTGTCCGTTGATAGATGTTGTTAACGACAATAGACTGGCAACGCTGTCTATCGATAGATATTTTCAGGGAACAATATATTTTCGGCAATCTAGACTTTATGCCTTTGCCCTAACAACGGAGTCACAAGGTTGTCCATAAATGGCCATGTCCTGAACAATACATGTTGGGGAAGCAACCGTGATAGATATTGTTTGAACAATAGACTATAAACGTTGCCTATCGATGGCTATCACCGCCAACAATATACACGCAATTGTATCCATCAATATCCATCGTCACCCGCAACAGACTGTCGGGCGTGTTTTCGCAATAGACAATTGCCTACACCTATTGTATACCGTGGAATGATGCATATCGATGGCCACTCTTGACGACCGCCGAAGCTTCTATTGCCGCCAACAATAGGTACGCGATTGTGTCCAACAACAGTCATCGCCACCCACAAAAGATTGTTGGCCGGGCGCCGAAAAGTGTAAATCTGACTTACTCCATTTCAGTATGGAACAGAAACCTCGAGGTTAGAAACGGAAAGTTGATCATTTTCGTGGCAAGGTGGTTTTATTTTTAGTATCCAGATTATTTTTGAAGGTACAGTTAATGTAAGACAACGTAGTAAGGCTAACAAATCGAATATATTTCCGAACATGAAAAAAAACAATCAAAAGCGCAGATGCCCAGCATCCAAAAAAATAACTCGTTCTTACTTGGTTTCAGTATAGACCAAACAAACTCGAGATGAGAAACGGAAAGCTTAGAATTATGTTCTTTTTAGTTTTTTAATTATCCATGTTTTATTCGATGCGGAGTTATTAGACTGTAGGACAAAGCAAGGGTATTAAATCGAATGAATTTCCGAAACTACCAGCGCACACAGGCTTGCGACAGTTACCAATATACGGTGTGGTTTCTATTAAAAGCGACATCTATGTATAATGTCTTCTTCGAGTGATTGTGACAGCGTATGGTCTCCACAACATACACAATGACGTCCCCGTTCACGTTACCACATACATACAGAACAGGACGTAGCTGGTACCTAGTACATTTTTGGCAACTCGTTGTCTTCGAAAAGATAAAATCTCATTTTCATCGGAAAGGCAAATCTCAGCTAGGAAAATCGGGTACGCGATCGTGTACAACAGTAACCATCGCCATCCACAATGGGTTATTAGAGGGGATTCCAATATTGACTATTCGTTGCCGCGCGTATATCGTGGGATGAGTGCAAAGTATCCTCGAGATGGCTACAGCATCGATGGATAGTTTGTACAATCTATTATGGCCGGCAATGGCCCTCGGTAGACATCTCATAGAATCTATTGTAGCCGGCAATGGCCATCGATAGACATATCGCACAATCTATTGTGGCCACCAATGGCTATCGATAGACGTCTCGCACACTCTATTGCGTTCGACAATGTCTATCGATCGACAATCTCACCGGTCTCCTGTCGCCGACAATATCTATCGATGGATACCTTCCACAATCGATTGTCGCAGACAATACATATCGATAGATTCTCCCCGTCGTCTATTGTCGAAGCAATAGACCATTATTGTTGAGTCCATTGTCCAGAGTGTGCTCAGATGTAGCAGGTGTGCCTAACTTTGGCTTCGTTCGATATTTTAAGTTGATATAATCATCTTTTTGTGTCGTTTGTTATAACAGGTTTGAACCACCAGGTCGAAGGTGGAGCATCTGATTTAGGTGAAAATTTTGTTATATGGGTTCGATCCCCACAAGGTTCGGATGTTTACATTTTGAATTCGGCGCTGGTTCAGCAGAGACCCGAAATGAGGAGCGGACGCTCTACCCAAGTTTTTCGGTTTCATCAGGAGATATCGCAACCAATAAGGTAAGTACGATGAAAAACAATTTATATATTTTGGTTCCACTATTATTCTTGTTGCTGATCTTGTTGATGGTCAATCGACCACGCCTGCCCCAAATCCTACTATTAATAATTCAAACCTTGAAATGAACCAAATCAGACGCTGATGATACAAGCACGCATAATACCTATTAATAGCTAGAGACACAGTGTGTTGGTTTACAACACCTACATCTTGTGAGCAGTCACGAAAACGTATACAGGGTGACACACCACCAAACCCATCCACACGATGATGGTCAAGTATGTCCCCTTAAACTCCCCATCATGGGCAGACTTTAGAATAAACCATGATAAAACAGAAACAGCAAGCAATAGTTCTACCAAAACGAACCTAATGAACTCGAGCATGGTTTTAAACGGTGTGGAAGATAGATCCCCTGACGGGACCCATCCACTACCACCACAAGCTATTGAAACCAAAGCCCTTAACGTCCTGGCCGTACCATAGAAGATATCCATAGCTCCCATGTAAATATCGTGTATTGTCAGGAGAAACACGGTGTAGAACGACGTCGATGTCGCCAGCTTAGCCAAAAAAGGTACAATGAGAATCTCTACGTTGTAAATGGTGGACAACACTAGAAACATGGCATTTCCACCGATCTGGGAGTACAAAAGGGCCGCGGCTACGATAAGAGGGCGCACTGAGGCCACCCTGGAATTGAAGGTCCCCGTGTAAACGGTGGCGCGAGACGAAAACGACCGATAAAACGGGACGCACTCCCAATGAGAGAACGAACTGAATACGTTTGCTGGGAGGCCATACGTGAAGGCGAACAGATATTTGCTAAGAATCATGTCGCCCCTGTCCCATCGACTCTGTCTGACGTGCCATTCCAGGAATGTGCTCGGGAATCCCTCAAATATTTCCAGAGAAGAGTCCTTGACACACTTCATGATGCTGCTCTCGATGATGTCGTGGCTGACAATATCCCTGCAAGCATACGCGAGCCAGGACACGGCAGAGAGAATAAATGTACATACATATGAGCTGGTTCCAGCTACAGGCATAACGTTCCTTCTTTGCACATATTAATGTTGGTTCTCGAGATGTTGATTACAAACTTTGACAGGGTTGTGGGTCATGACAAAGCGCACCGACTCACCTATGTACGACAATGAAAACGCAAAGTTTCCATGAAAAGTTTAATTTCCGAAGATACCGGCCATATTTTCCGGTATAGCTTGCTCTAAACACGATATGTCCAAACCGGGAGTTCCAAACGTTTGGCAACCCCGAAAAAAAAAAACAAAATTCTAGGGCCGATGTTGGGGCAAGATCGGCTTCAGGAAGACTCAGACGGATGAGAAGTTCGATTTCGCGAGACTCCGAGCCCTCGACATACACATATTAAAACCAACAACTGCTTCATGAACTGTCAACGGGGTGAGCTCATTCAAGGCTCCGACCCCCCCTTTGGGCCACCGTCATAAATAGCGGGCGCTTGCCAGGCGCACGATAAATAAAACGAATGGCCGCTGGTGTTTACAAACCAGATGACAAAATTGATAGATCCATCTCGAATGGCAAAAGAACACAAAAGGTTTTAGAGAAGATTGTAAGATGCCGCCGACATGATTTCGCCCCCCAGGCCATGAATCCTCCTGATATGGTCGAGGTCGCCATCTAGTTTCGTTTACCTTGCCCGACACCAAGGGGTTTGACCGTGGGTTGAGGACATGTCGAGATCAAACGTCTGTCGTCGCGCAAGCTGTTTTCGTTTTAGCGTGTTGACAATTTGCAACGCGAGAAACACAGCTGCGCCGCTTGCAGCCGTCCGAAAAACCTAGCAAACAGACAAACAACCGACCAACCTACCAAACCTGTTTTCCTTTTTCCCAGAACACCGATACGGGTGTTACTTGAGAGCAATACGTCAAAAAACAACTCATCCATCGCGTTCCCATTGTATCAGATTTCTCGCCCTGAGGTTTTTAGTTAATTTTACGTTCTCCAGATATCTTTCAACATTATTGTTCCGGGCTTAATGAGCGATTTGGACCGTCCCTGACGAACAACCGGCCAAATTTCTCTTTCCAACTCTCACAACCCAAGGTACAAAAGTTATTCCCGTGAAAAATATGTCTCTCCCTGGGGTTGTCAAAGAACTCGATAGAGCGTTCTAGTACTTGGGCAAGTGTTTGGTACAACAGCTTGCGCGACTCGCAGAGGAGATCAAGTGTCACGGACGCCTCCCCTATCCTGATACGTGATACCATCGTGTCAACCCTCTCGGTGTCAAAGTGCTCGGCATATTGGCCAACTTCAGGCTTAAATACTATTTGTTGTATGGCTTCTACTATATGGTCATTCTATATCCCTATGCAACAAGGACTCTTCGAGTAATACGAACATTCCCATATCTCGCGATCTGTAGCTCGCACGACAAATGCATCCTCATCGATATGTCCTCCTTTTGGATGCAGTCACGTGAGTATTTTTCGTGTTTCTAATGCCAGCGTTCTCATTGGTTGATGGCTCGAGGGTGAAATGATATGGTGTAGATGGGACTGGCTCGAAACAAATACAACGTACCAGTATACAATTTGGGTGGCGTACATAAGATACACGGATTTGACCCTGCCGGCGAAAAGCGAGCGAAAACCACCAACATTCAATATTTAAAAATCGAGCATCCGTTACCTGGGTATGCGAGTGTCCTCCTCTGTAGTGAAGGTCTCCGAGTTGTATCCCATGAGGATCGCATTGTACTTGGTGCGCCGGATGACCCCCTTCCCGAAAAACGTTGCAGAAGGGAAGTACTCTCGTCTAGGTTTCGACATTTTCGAACCCATTTCGTGGGAAGAAATACTGATGGCCTCGTAAAAGGTGTCTGCCCTAGATTCTCTGTCAAAGGGGACGATTGCTGGCTGTATGATGTCAATTTCGCTATTGCTATTCCCAAAGACTGTGTCGGACTTGACAAAAAAATCACAACCCAAAACATTATCCCGATCCAGAATCACTAGGCGGTCATAATCCATCCGACCTTTGAAGTCGTCGACATCAGTGTTGACATCGAAACAGCCACCGTCTTCAGGGAGGGAGTCTTTGAAAAGAGCCACACCCTCGTTGCCAGTGTGTCCATTCAATAGCATAATTAGATCCAGATATTGTCCATACTTGTACAATATGGACCTAGTGCGACGCAAATACTTACAAACTACCCTATCCTCTAAATGGGACAAGTTCCAGGCCCTGACGGCCTTCATCTCCTCTAGGTACAGATCTGCATCAAGCGTACCGCTGAGAATCAGGTATACTGCATTGGCATAAGACTTATTATGCACCCATGACTGTTCCAAACTGGCCAGGACGTTTTTTACATCCGAGGCACATTTACTCTTCAGGCAGTAAACAACGAGATACGGTTCAGTTCCAATCGATACAGGCGGGGGAATACTACCCAAGCTGGCCGATCTCGTCGTACGCCTCCAAAGCGTAATGGCTCCAAACAGTATGCATAGGTACTCTGCTGCAATATCGGTGACTATGACATTTGCACATACCGCCGCTATCGAAAGAATTACCATCGGCACGAGAAAAAGAGATATCGAAAAGTCGTCGCGCGCACCCCACGGAGACGCCAAGGACATGACCACTAATGATACGTTTAGTAGGAAAATGCACGCCCAAGAGATGTTGTATACCGCATGCTTCATAGCCCTCGCACACTTCGTGGCTGTCTTCGTGCTTCCGTACTGTGATCGATTCCGTAGATTCCGGTCTCACCGAATTGAGTTCGTGTGTCTTCCTCACTGGTGCTACCTGTCGATGTCCAGTGCGCCTAGTGTCCGCACAGATTCTTCAATATTCCTTGAGAGATACAAACTCCGTGGCCACAAACCTACGACACTGAGACACTTGACTGATATGCAGTAGATAGCAAGCAGAGTAAACGACGCAATTTGTACGTGCTGAAATTACTGGCACGACATACACATTCTACAAAGCATTGCCACACGCATAAAGCCGAGTAGACAATTGCCACGTCATCCTCTCCACTTCGATTTCGATGTCGCTTGTTTCATGCCCTCCTTTTTTTCTTGTCCTTGGGTATTTTCACTGATGTTCTCATAATATGTCTCCTCGGTTTCGGTTGCGACCTGTAAAGCGTGTCATACGTATTGTATACGTGATTATCTCTTTGTTTCTACGTTTGTCTAAGATTTACGAGTTGTGTTTCAGTTTACTCGGTTACATCACAATACTGCGGTACTCCTGTACGGTGTCGTATGTGTGTTCGTATAAAGTTTTTGTTGTTTTATGTTGCCCTCCATCCAGGTAATATGCCATTCCCCGGGAGAGGTACAAGCTATGTGGTCGCAAAACTACGGCTCAAAGACACTAACGTGGTATACAGTAAGATGAGTAGACAACGCAATGCCATATCATCGTGTTGGATACGACGGACCCGACATGCATATTCTGGAACCAAAGTAGAAAAATGACCAAAACTAAAGAAAACAGATCAGAAAAAAACAAAACAATGTGGTGACGAGTCATAGTTACAACAGAACCGATACATTACGCAATGCAATAACCAGAGTAAAGCAATGTATTTCCAAGTCATTGCACTGGATACAACGGGCACAACGTACGTTCTCTTTGAATTGCATGATGCGATGGAATACAAAAATTTCGTCAGAAAAAAATGAAGCAATACCAAATCGAAAAACAGAAACGAAATGGGTCGTGCCCCAACGAAGGTGATGTGGCAAACTAAAAAAAAAAAAAAACGCCACACCATATAAACCTGGGATTGTCATGAACCCATGGTCCGGACTGGGCCGGAACGGGCCGTGCCGAGCTTAGAGTTGTCATGGGCCGGACCGGGCCGGGCCGAGCAACTGCAATACAAAAATGGCCAGGCCGAGATTTTTTTTTTTTGTTTTTTTTGTGATGGATCGACCGGGCCGCGGCGCAACCGCTGAATACCTAGCCGGCCGGACCGGGCCGCGGTGCATGAGATACTCGTTCTACATTGGCCGATCCGCCTTGCCCATGAGGTGGCCCACGATGTTCGGCGGGCCGGCCCAGGACGCAGGCAACAAGATGTGGTGTTCTCCGGCTACTACTATTACGACGTTCACCCTTTCCATAAAGTGATCGGCGAGGTTTTACCGGCCGGCCCGGGCCGTGGCCCATGAAATGTGTCGTACCAATGCTGAATGTATCGCACTCGGACGTTGGCGGAGCAAATTTGTGTGGGTAAGAGGTATGTGTGCATGGTAGGTAGCTATTCGTGAGCCAGAAGCAGCTGGACCATGGAAACCAAAAGAACAAACGAAACATATTAAGAACGAAACGTAATTGTAAAACCAAACGCGGAACCACATAGTAGGCGTGCGGCATGTAAGTACGGGAGAACACAGAGGCTGATCCGTCAAACACATGCGCCGGTCATACATTTTGGGAGGCGCCGGCCCGTATAGGCTCGGGTTTCAAGAGCCTTGCTGCCAATGTCATGGGCCAAACCGGCCCGGGCCGAGGACTCTGAAATTTGGATGGGTCGGGCCCAGCAGCGGCGCATCATGTCAAGAACGGATGGACTAGCCTGGTCCGGCCCAACCCCGGGCCGGTCCATCTGCGCCGGCCTATGAGATGCGCTATTACGACACAGTTAGCCCAAAACCAATGATAGCAAGTGAGAAATAGGCCGAGGCACAACCAAGTGCCCTCCATGCAACGATAGCAGTTCGTACGAGTAGCGTAGTAAAATTCTACCTATGTAGACCGTCTGGCACCTTGCTGCTCTCTTTGCCGTCACTTTCTTGCTTTCTTTAACCACGGCATTCTTACGGCTATTCCCCTCCTCGCCATCCCGTTGAAAGCCATTCATACCCCCTCTAGCGAATGTGTGGCGTTTCCTACATAATGGTCACCTCATCTTCGTGTCAAACCATATCACTAGCGACGCTCGTAATGTCTACAACTGGGTAGACATCCCCCCCGGGAAGGACAAGGGGATGATAGAGAATGTCAAGGTCATGCGAGCTATTAGAGTAGGCAGTCCCAACCTAGCGATACACTCGAAGACTGATTTTGATGTTAGGTTGACGGGTGTGTGTGTCACGCAGGGTATTGGATTCAACCTGCTTACCGTCCATGATGCACAATCGATGCAGACGATCACCCTCGACAAGTATGGTGTACACCGTTTTTATCACCGCCTGATATTAACCGGAGATGACATCGGTTCGTGCCTATAGGTGACCCGAATGAACCCAACCCCATCAAACGGAATGACTGTTGTGCCAGCTTTATCTGGTGTTTCAATACCTCCCATTCCGACCTCCTAGGAATCGACTCTTGGTAGTTTTCCCCTCCCCTCCCCGTTGAGAGCCCCCCCCCCCCCTCTTTGCCTGATGTAGACAAGGTAGTGCATGCGGATTTAGGTTTCCCGCACGCCATTTATGGCGTAGTACTTGTGCAATCGAGATTCCCGCCTGCCATTGGAGGCGTCGTGCCTGTGAATTCGATATTCCCGCCCGCCATTGGAGGCGTAGTGCATGCGGATTCAGGTTTCCCGCCCATCCGCTATTATTGACGTAGTACCTTTGGAATCGAGAATCTCGCCGGCCGTTGGAGGCGTCGTACCAGTGAATTTGAGATTCCCGCCAGCTATTGAAGGCATAGTGCCGGTGGGTTCGAGGTTCCCGCCAAACACTGAAGGCATAGTTCCTGTGAGTTCGAGATTCCCGCCCACCGCTTCATGGTAAGCTGGTGTAGGGCCATCGGTGCCGACCCCCCATCAGCATCGTTTCCTTTATCTGTGTACTCATCAAGAACAGACCACACCAACGACATTGTATGGACGGCTCCCCGTACGCCCGTGCTGCCGTTGTCGGCGGCGGCCGCCGACGGGGGGGTCATTCTACGCCGCCGCGCGGGAAACGTCACCAAGCTACAGCATCAAGTACGTGCCGCCACAGTCGCAACCACCGGCTCTGCCTTGGCTATCACCAAAATCGCTGTTGCCACCGACACGCTGTCGCCACGGACGCTTCCGTCGCCGTCGCCACCGCTTCCGCCGTCGGAACCACGGCCCCGGTTGCTGCCGCCACCACCGCTACAACCACTTCAAGAGCCGCCTGACCCGTCGCCGTCACTACCCCGGCCTATGCTGCCCTTCGCCGCCGCTCTTCCGTGGCAGCACACCGAATCGCAGCGATTGTGCGGTCAACCTCGTTCATATACGGCCCAATTCCCAGCGACGACAGCGGTTTACTCCTCAGACACGAAGGAGCCACTTCCCCGTCGCCAGCGGATGTCCACCAGGGCCTTAGTCGTCGTGTCGGCCTCATGTCGACGACGAGCAAGACGACACTTATTTCGATGTTGAATACACGAGGAGCCGTCGACGCCGGCCGCCGTAAGGAACCGCCGCAGGTTGCGGGCCACGACCAACCACTGTCCAAGGCTGGGGGGCCCGGGGGATACTGTGTGCTTTGTCGGCGTGGTCTGCTGTCCTCGAAAACATTGCGGCCGCTTGGAACGACCAGAGGCCGCCTTATCAACCACCGGATTTGCCGCACTGTTACACGCGAGTGCCTCAATGTTCACAAGAGCCAACAGGAAACCACGCCCATCTTTGGGAGGATTCGACGGCGTGCGGGTAGTATGGATCGCTGGATTCGGGGACGGTTGAGGCGGTAAAGCAATCAGTGGACAACTTCATCAACGACAAGTTGGTTTTTGACGGGAAAGCCGACGAGTACGTTATAGCAATCAAACCTAACGCAAGCCTTGTAGTGCGGAGGGATCAGCAGAGAATTCACATTTTATTTTGGATAATAATTCTGTTGGCGCCTACCGTTGCCGGCTCGAGTATTCGGATGCTGACAGCGCTGGCGTGTGAACTAGATCTTGACTCGTGCCCCTTTGATGTTGGGCAGGCTTTCGTGCAATATGACCTCGAGGAAAATGCGTTCATGCGTTTGCTTCAGGGTAGCGGAATAGTGTCAGGGAATATAGTGAGGCTGGACAAGAGTCTATACGGCCAAACCCAGGCGTCGGGGTAGTGGCACGCGCATCTTGCTATATGTTTGTCTACGTTAGGTTTCACGCAATGCCTGGCCGATGCATGCATTTCTCATTTGATGGATGAGGGTAGAACAGTTATGTCCAAAGTGGTAGGAGAGAAAGCTAGGTGCGACCAGTTTGGTAGAGACTCGAACCAGATCGTTCCGGTCAAGAACCTCGGAGAGTTGCGTTGGTATCTGGGTGTTTCTAAGAAAGGGATTGGGAGAAAGGCATATTGACAATTTCTCAGCAGGCGTTCGCTGAGCAGCTGGCAACCAAGTACACGTAGTAGAGTACGGTAAGAGTGTCCCGCTCCCTGTTGGCAATCGACTTGCGGATTACGACAAGAATGAAGCACCTGGGGACTGGCTGTTTCATGAGTTGGTAGGTACACTAATGAGGCTATCAACCCCGACCCGGTCAGACATCTCCAACGGAGCAAAAACAGTTGCTAGGTATTGCGCCGCTCCAAAGTTTATACACTGGAGGGCAGCGCTGAATATATTGCGGTATGCGAGGAGGACGAGTTCATACGAGATTACATTTCAGAGAGGTACAGGAAGAGGTTTGAGCATGCAGGTGATTGCTGACGTAGACTGTGCCAGTGTACCAGCTTATAGGAGGCCAGTTTCAATAGGACTAATCATGTGCGGGGGTGCTTGCGTGTCTTGGTCATCTAGGACTCAGAAATGCGCCAGGCTCTCTACAACCGACGCAGAGTAGGTAGTTCTTGCAGACGCTATGAAGGAAGTGCTGTTTGTAAGGCACGCCTGGCGGTTTTCGTGGTCGGGATGCCATGCATACCACTAGGATAATGAGGGTGGCGTGCAGCTTACGCAGAACCCCATCCCAAACTCTAGATCCTAGCATATCGACGTGCGGTACCACATTCTAAGGGATCTAGTAGCGAGGAAATAGATAACTATCACGCATGTACCGTCTCCTTTTTCAGGACGAAGATTTCTTAACCTAAGCGGTATTTCGAGAGTCGTAATCGTGCGACGAATTTAACCTCTGAACTTGAGGTTTGACTTCCCCAATTCTAGGAGTTGATTTTTGAACTTTAGGTTTGTTTTTCCGGGTTGAGATAAAGTGATACGATTTCGATACATTTGTTTTCAGATTTTTGATGCATTGGAAACTGAGATTGGTGACTGGTTTTCGGTCGTCAGGATCTTGTACTGATGTTTGGACTACTATTGTCATATGGGAGTTCGCTGGGTGGTTTCACTACTGGAATAAGACGCAAATTGGGCGAATAAACTGATAGTATGATAAATAATCCTGGAACCGGTGCGTTGGAATTTGGTTTTTTGGATACGCTTGGATTAATATTAAGGAGTACACTAAACGAGGAAGACAACACCGCCTACTTATATTTTAAAATACACACCCTGGACAATAGACAATGGCCCCGGCAATAGCAATAGAGTCTGGTGCAGTGGACGGGTTTAATGCCGTCGGCAAAGTATATCGATTGGCACGCTCCTCTATCTATTGTCGTCAATAATTTCTATCGATAGGTTACGTCCCCAACATATTGTTCAGGCAGGAGTGTGCTGTGCGTAAGTAGCTGAGTTGAAAGCTATTGTCACCGACAGTGGCTATCGACGGATGGATTGCAGAATATATTGCGGTCGACAGTGGCTATCGATAAACAAACACATTTCTTGATCTATTGTGACCGGCAATGGGTATCGATACGTATGTTTCTGGGTCTATTGTGGCCAGCAATGGGTATCGATAAATGCGTTTGATCATCTATTGTGGCCGGCAAATGCTATCGATGGACACCGTTGAAAACCTGTTGGGGGTGGACAATGTGTCTGTCGATGGACACCATCACCCGCCTATTTCCACTCCTAGAATGTACTCTGATTTATTGATCAAAACAATACTTTGTGCCCCAGCAGTGTCATACATTAATCTTCTGATCACGACCAGCATGGAATGAGTGCATGACGTATCGTGATGAGCAGCAACGTGGGTGCATGGCATAGCGTAAAGGAGGGCTGCAACGTTTGTGTGTCTCAACAAGGCGGTGGGCATCATGGGGGTTAAATGTGCTGCATTATCAGCGGTGTTGTTGTGGTTGGTACTCTGTGTTATTTATAGTGATTCCTGATCGGTTACACTCTGTGCGTGTAAGAGATAGATCATTGCCGCCACAGAATGACCCCGGAAACGTGCTTGTCGATGGCCAGTCGACCAAAGTAGACTGGCCGCGCTGTCTAATCTCAAGACATTGTCGGCAACAATAGGTTTTGATATTTTAGGTCATGGCCGTTAGCACCATGGGCTAGACGAGGTAAGATGTACTTACACCCTGTGCAGTAGAAACAAATAGAACGTTGCCACTACAGTAGCGCCGAAAAAGCTTGTATCAAAGGATATTGTAAACGTAAACGGCAATAGACTGGCAACTCTGGCTAACGATAGACATTGTAAACACGATAATAGACTGGAAACGCTGACTAACGATGTACATCGTGAACACAATAATGGACTGGCAACGCTGTCTATCGCTACTTTATCGTTAGATGTTGCCAGGGAACAACATGTTTTTGGCAATGGACACAATGTGCGTTTGCCTTGACAATGGAGTCAGACCGTTGTCCAAAAAGGGCCATTGTCCTGAACAATAGAGGTTGGGGAAGCAACGGCGATAGATATTGTTTGAACAATAGACCTAGACCGTTTCCTATCGATGGTTATTGCCTCCAACACTATACACCCAACTGTATCCATCAATGTCCATTGTGACCCACAATAAACTGTTGGGTGTGTTTTCGCGATAGACTATTGCCTAGACTTTTTGATACCCTGGAATGATTCATGCCCATGGCCATTCTTGACGACCGCAGACGTTTCTATGGCCGCCAACAATAGGAACGCGATTGTGTCCAAACACAGCCATCGCCACCCACAATAGATAATTGGCCGGGCTCCGAAAAAAATTACCATCTCACATAATTATTTTCAGTACGGAAAAGAAAAACTCGAGTTAGGAAACGAAAAGCTGACGACTTTCTTGTGAAGTTGACCGGCATCCGAAAACATTACTCTGACTTACTTGATTTCAGTATGGGGCTAAAAATGGCGAGCTCAGAAACGGAAAACTGAAGATTTTCTTGTAAAAACGTTGACCGGCGCCCGAAAAAGTATATATGACCTACTTAATTCCAGCAAGGGACAAAAAAACTCGAGTCAAGAAACGGAAACCTGGGAATTCTCTTGTCAAGGTGTTTGTTTTTGTTGTCCGGATTATTTTTAAAATGTGGTTTATATAAGACAACGTAAGGGTAATGAATCAAATGTATTTCCGAAAGAAAAACAATCCAAAATAAAGATGATCAGCATCTAAAAAACAACTCTTACTTACTTGGTTTCGGTACAGGGAAAAAAACTCGAGACGTGAAACGGAAAGCTGAGATTTTTACCTCGAGCTTGTTTCAGTTTAATTATCCACGTTTTATTCAGGTTGGAGTAGATATAGGACAACGTAAGGGTATCGAATCGACTCAATTTCCGAAATTACCAGCGCACACAAGTTGACGACAGTTACCAATATCCTGGTGCGCGAGTTCTTAGCGACATTCACATAAAATGTCTTCTTCAAATGAGTGTCTGGACACAACATGATGACGTCGGTTCACATTACCACTTACATACATATAGAACACCACATACCTGGTACATTTTTGGCAACTTGCACTGCTCCACAAGATAAAATATCATTCTAATGGGAAAAGAATTTCTCAATTTAGGAAAATCAGGTATGCGATTGTGTCCTACAGCAACTATCGCCATCCACAATTATTCAAATATATGATTGGACGCGCTTCCGAAACAATATAGCATTGCATCCCGTATGTCGTGGGACGAGAGTAAAATATCATCGAGATGGCTGTCGATGGATAGCTCGTACAATCTATTGTGGCCGGCAATCGCCGTCGATGGACATCGCGCACAATCTGTTGTGGCTGGCAATGGCGATCGATCGACATCTCCCACAATCTATTGTGGTCTGTGGCCTGCAATGGCCATCGATGGACGTGGCTCACAAATTTACTGTGTTCGACACTGTCTATCGATCGACAGTATCTATATATCGATAGAAACCTTCCACAGTCTATGGTCACAGACAATACACATCCGGATCGATAGATTCCCCCCCTCGTCTATTGTCGAAGCAAAATACTAGGTATCGTTCGTTGTGTCCATTGTCCAGAGTGTGGTACTATTATTATCAGAAAGTGAGTGAGTGTGTATTGGACGATTTAGACCCCAGGAGTACCAGCGTACGATTACGACAACTAACTGTAGTGACACGGTTACGGGAGATATGAGATTATATAACCTGCTTGTGTTGTTGTTTCTCGTACCCGGTACGCTGACATTTCACTTGCTTGACACCTGAATTTGCGACTATTTTTTATTTTTGGTCTTCCTCTGTCTCACAGTCTGCGACCACGGAATCAGTATCTCTATAGGATACGGAATCAGGACGGACACAGGGTGTACATATGAAGCTGGGCAGGAAGGACGATTTAATGTGAAGACAACAACATAACCGTTCAACTGTGAATTAGGAATTCACGTCGTTGTAATACGTGTCTCTGTGCACTACGTCTATATATCTATAGCTGGTGGGCATTTCTCCAGTCTCGTACGATCGATCCATGGTCCCTGACGTTAACGTTAACTTTGGTAAAAGGATGGAATCAGGTTTGCCGATTCAGCAGGACGGGTAATTATTAATAGCAGTACTACGTTGTCCCTGCATGATGATGGTTGTGTGGCACATAATTGGTACGAGTACGCGTATCGAATCGTATTTGATGTGGCATATCAGTCACTTTCTGTACTGTGATGAAAGTGTCGGTACCTACGGTCCATAGAGGACAATTTGTCCATTTATTTTTCAGTGCATATCTAACACATAAGTGTGACGTGAAAAAACCATGGCCGTGACCGCCGTTGCAAGCTACGTCGACAGCCGCGGAGCTTTTTTATGTTTTGGAAAAAATGCAGCATTTTCGACACGGAATTACTCCGAAATACACCCCCACGCACGTCATGCTGACAGATCAAGCCTAAACAATCGTAATGTACAGCGCAATGGCAACCAACAGGCAATTCTACGTACGTAATACGATACATTGTAAATATCGTACGTACGATACGATGTAATCATATGTTGTTACATGTGGCTGATATATAAATCGGTCATGGTTCACATACCAAGGGCAAGCCTCACTCAATCAACACACCGGTAGTGTTCGTACGTTTTTTTTCTCACTCACGCCGAATCCATACCCAGCCACAGGAGGACTTCACGGCCTCTCTACATGGCAAAACTACACCCAGTCACAGGAATTAGTTGCCTCTGGACACGCCAAAACGATTTTTCACGGAGTGATTCATCTAGTCACCGCACATGTATCTAACACCCCCTCCCGCGCAATCATCATGGCCGTATCCTCTTCTGCCTCCTCCCTTACCCCCGTTTTTATTCGCCTCCACCTTCCACTTGTTGAGCACTCCTCCAGTGCGTTGAAGGACGAAAAAGGTCCGGCATTCCTGCACAGCTGCTGCTATCGTCTCTGCTGCCTTCTTGTCGTCAGCAGTGTTCTCACCCTCCCTAATCCTCGCTCTGTTGTGTGCGCGTACGTATGTGCTGTGTCGGACACACTGCTTTGAGTGTAGTATATCGCATACACCTGGTACTATTGTGGTTATGTAGGTTCATCTGGGTCCGTATCAGGTCGCGGCAAAACAATTTTACGAATATCTCCGGACGTATCGCATTTCTCAGAAAAACAAAACTCGGGACGTATTTTTTTTTTTTTTTTTTTTTTTCATCATCACTTTTACTTTCCAGCCCACTCGTAGGAGGTTTTACCCTCGACGATCTTCTGGGGATTGATGAAAAGAATCGTTTGTCGCACTATTTTTTCAAATCGTGTTGATTGTTATTCTGAATAACACGAATGAAGTCGACCTTCTAGATCCAGGTTTGTAGGAATATTTGAACCAAATTTCACGTTTTCAAAAAACAAAACTCGCGTCGCGAGATAATGTTGAGAGCTGTCCAAATCCGTTCTGAGATATTGGACATAATGAAACTTTCCTCGGTCCCAGAAAACAGATTAAAATGTTGCCGGTTCATCTAGGATGCAAAGGCTCGGAGGAAAAATAAAATAGAAGCTCTCCTATTACTAGGAGACCTGCGACAAGAGAGGGGGCGTTTGCCGGTGTCCTTATATTTTGTAACATCTACATCCACCCCGAGATAACTGTACCTTGGTGCTGGTGAAATTGTGGCCAAATTGTCCTGCATGGACCATATAGGTAATATATTGATGCGACAGGAAGGACACCTCAGATAGTGGTATTATAGCATGTGACCCCATGTAATTTCCCTTGGCAGTGGTGATAGTATTATGTTGGTAAACAATTCAGGACGAAAACGTCATCGCGGTGGTGTTGTACGCGAGTCTTGCATCATTAAAATTAGCAATATGTGAGACGAGAGAGTACCGCGGTGATGTGGGACGTGAGAATCTTACAGTTGTGTTATGTATGGCGGAAGATCCTTTGCAGATGAGAATTCCTCGAATTGCCAATGGGAATGAACATGATGATACATTAAAAACGATGTATCGGTGGAGAAAATGTATTTATTTGTGGGCTACGAGGGAGAGGTTGGGTACAATACGATCAAGCGTGGTTTCCTTTGATACCTTGTCTTTTTGTGGGCGCTGGGACGAAGAAGGGAGGAAGCCAGAGAGGGGCCTAGTCCACTTCGACTTCACTCGTCTTCTTCTCCGTTTTTCTACCCATCTTTGCTTCCCCTCTTTGTACACGGGACCGCCATGTTCTCGGTTGTTCAATAATATAGGCATTCTTCTTGTTCCTCAGCACGACGTGCCGATGGCATCGTAGGGGTTTTTTCCATTCTTACATCGTCCCGGCACAGAGGTTATATCTTTTAACCCACACCCTCGAACCAATTTCCCATCAAAATGTCTCGGCGGTGAGGAGAGTGCCAACGTTGATCGATGCGTCTATGAAACGATCTCGGCGAGATACTTCCAACACTAAACATTACTTTTGTTGTGTGTGTCCCCTATGTGCATAAGGAGCTAGGTCAGGACAACCTTACAGGAGGGTGACTTTACTTGAGTGCTACTGTACACGGTTCCTGTCGAAGATGAAATATGCCGCCAAAGCTAGTACGTAAGCATCGGCGTTCCCAAGATAGCATCGTAGACGGTGCATATTGGAGGTACCGTAGGAGAACTACAGCGACAACAACTGAGTAGCGTATTATATTAGGTATAACACACACCCGTCCAACTATTTTTTCACGATGTTCTTTTCGACATGGGGGAGAGTGCAAACGCTGAGCGATACATCCATGTTTAGGACTGAGCACTTGTAACAGTATGTACTCGGCGTACTAATCTACTGACAAGAGTAACTAATCATTGAACCGGCCGGTGTAGTGGCATGTAGATTTTATCTTGTGTGCGTTCGAGAAACACACCACAACATGGTAAACCCAACGCCCTCCGGGAAGAAACGGTAGGGCGAAGAGAGACGAAATGAAAAAGAGTGGAGTTCAAGCCTTTTTGAGCTGTTTGATAAGATGGCCACATCATCGCCACACGGTGCATGATTTCTTCTTGACATTTCTCTTGTTTTTTCCCGTGGCGATGAACGCAACCACCCCCGGTCAGTGTACTGCTGCAACCCAATATACTGATTGATTTTGTCGACCACATAATCGCTTCTGACCGGGTCAATCATTGCCCAGCCCTGTCGACGGCACGATCTACCTGGCATTAATAGTCGAAAAGCACACGGTTCATGATTTTATCTTGACAATGTTTTTGTTTTTTTCCGCGTCGATCTCTGCAACCACCCCCTGGCAGTATACTGCAGGAACCCACTTGGTATATTGATTGATTTTGACGACGGTATAGTCGCTACTGACCGAGTCAGCCAGTGCCCAACCCTGTCGATGATACGATCTACCTGGTGGTCGAAGTGTTTCTAGGGAGTCCATTGGTCATATGTTTGCTCGCCTTGGTATCGGGTAACACGGTTCAAAATTCATTCGAGAGGGTGTGCTATTTGCTCCGTGCACCGACATATCAATACGTGGTTTCTTTTTTCTGGCACTATTGTACACAATAAAGCCTGGACCTCTGTTTTATAGTAGACACGGTTTTTGTCTGGTCGTACTCATACTGCTGTTTTTTTACTAGCCGTAAGGAAGACGGTGTTTGCAGATTACCCTGGTCCATATATATCGTGTACCTCATGTATACACCAGAGATACGTGCCTGATCTCCGGAAGTATGCTTGCTACTCGTTTCTCGTTTGGGCCGGTCGTGCCAGTCATCCTTCAGTGAAGTTCTGGGCTAGGGAAAAGACCGGTTTGGATTTCTCCCGTTACATCGTTCGTACCAGCTGAGCAGACGAAACAGGAGAGAGCGGATGTTGTCCGGACCAGCGGCCAAGCGTTGTGAGCAAAATTATGTCCCGCATGGCGAACGCCTCCGGGAATCCGCAAAACAAAATATTTTTTCTCCTAGTACAGCGCGTTCATTCCGAAACGATATTGCATACTTGTAAGACTGCTAGCGCGACCCCATAGTGTGAAAGACACACAGACAGAAAGTAGCTCTACTGCCCGACCCCACATCGAAGTGCGCTCGGTTTTGCTATGGCTAAACCCCTCCGCGCCAAGCATGCGGTTCCGCGAGGGTAGTCGAGAAGATTGATAACTGACGACGGCGGGGGGCGGGGGGCGGCAGAAAACATGTACTTGGCGCGCCGGCCGTGGCGAAAACAACCAAGGCTGGTGATCTTCCGCAGGTCGTAGTGGAGCCCGTGGTGCCTATACCCTTACAAAAGGGACAACAAGGGTTTGGAGCCCACACGCTCAAGGTTAAGGCACAAAAAGAAAAATGTGTGCGGTTTATCGTGGCAAAGAACATCGCTCGTGGCGTGTGCGTTTCACATAGCTTGGGTAATTTATTGCCTGTTTCTTGCTCAAATGCACACCCCAGACAATAGACAATGGCCCTTGCAATATCAACAGCATTTGGTGTAATGGACGGGTCAATTGCCGTCGGCAAAGTCTATCGATTTGCACATTCCTCCATGCATTGTCGTCGGTAATGTTTATCGATAGGTTACGTCCCCAACATATTGTTCAGGTAGGAGTGTGCCTAAGTAGCTGGGTTGAAAGGTATTGTCACCGACAATGGCTATCGACGGATAGTTGCGGAATCAGCTGCGCTTCACAGTAGTTAGAGATTACCACTTTTCTTGATCTATTGTGGCCGGCAATGGCTATCGACAGACGCATCTCTTAATCTATTGCGACCGGCAATAGCTCTCTATCTCTGAATCTATTTCGACCAGCAATGACTTTCGAAAGATACATTTCTAATATATCCTGGACGGCAATTGCTATCGATAGATACCGTTGAGAATCGATTGTGGTGGACAATGTCTATCGATGGACACCATCACCCACCTATTTCCACACCCACAATGCACTCTGATTTACTAAGCAACGTAGTATATAGTGCCGAAGCAATGCGAAAATTTTCATCTTGTGATCACCACCAGTATGGAATGAGCGCATGGTGTATCATGATGAACAGCAATGTCTGTGCATGGCATAGCGTGAAGGAGGGCTGCAGCGTTGTGTGTCTCAACAAGGCAGTGGGCATCATGGGGGTTAAGTGTGTTGGAGTGTCGGCTGTGGTGTTGTGGTCGGTACTCTGTGATATAAATAGTGATTCCTAATCTGTCACACTCTGTACATGTAAGGTACATGAGTTAAGATGTGCATATACCCTGGACAATATAAATGGAATAGAACATTGCCGCTACAGTAGCCCCGAAAACGAGCGAGTCAATGGATATTGTTAACAACAACAGACTGGCAACGCTGGCTAACGATAGACATTATTAACCACAATCGACTGGCAACGCTGTCCGTTGATAGATGTTGTTAACGACAATAGACTGGCAACGCTGTCTATCGATAGATATTTTCAGGGAACAATATATTTTCGGCAATCTAGACTTTATGCCTTTGCCCTAACAACGGAGTCACAAGGTTGTCCATAAATGGCCATGTCCTGAACAATACATGTTGGGGAAGCAACCGTGATAGATATTGTTTGAACAATAGACTATAAACGTTGCCTATCGATGGCTATCACCGCCAACAATATACACGCAATTGTATCCATCAATATCCATCGTCACCCGCAACAGACTGTCGGGCGTGTTTTCGCAATAGACAATTGCCTACACCTATTGTATACCGTGGAATGATGCATATCGATGGCCACTCTTGACGACCGCCGAAGCTTCTATTGCCGCCAACAATAGGTACGCGATTGTGTCCAACAACAGTCATCGCCACCCACAAAAGATTGTTGGCCGGGCGCCGAAAAGTGTAAATCTGACTTACTCCATTTCAGTATGGAACAGAAACCTCGAGGTTAGAAACGGAAAGTTGATCATTTTCGTGGCAAGGTGGTTTTATTTTTAGTATCCAGATTATTTTTGAAGGTACAGTTAATGTAAGACAACGTAGTAAGGCTAACAAATCGAATATATTTCCGAACATGAAAAAAAACAATCAAAAGCGCAGATGCCCAGCATCCAAAAAAATAACTCGTTCTTACTTGGTTTCAGTATAGACCAAACAAACTCGAGATGAGAAACGGAAAGCTTAGAATTATGTTCTTTTTAGTTTTTTAATTATCCATGTTTTATTCGATGCGGAGTTATTAGACTGTAGGACAAAGCAAGGGTATTAAATCGAATGAATTTCCGAAACTACCAGCGCACACAGGCTTGCGACAGTTACCAATATACGGTGTGGTTTCTATTAAAAGCGACATCTATGTATAATGTCTTCTTCGAGTGATTGTGACAGCGTATGGTCTCCACAACATACACAATGACGTCCCCGTTCACGTTACCACATACATACAGAACAGGACGTAGCTGGTACCTAGTACATTTTTGGCAACTCGTTGTCTTCGAAAAGATAAAATCTCATTTTCATCGGAAAGGCAAATCTCAGCTAGGAAAATCGGGTACGCGATCGTGTACAACAGTAACCATCGCCATCCACAATGGGTTATTAGAGGGGATTCCAATATTGACTATTCGTTGCCGCGCGTATATCGTGGGATGAGTGCAAAGTATCCTCGAGATGGCTACAGCATCGATGGATAGTTTGTACAATCTATTATGGCCGGCAATGGCCCTCGGTAGACATCTCATAGAATCTATTGTAGCCGGCAATGGCCATCGATAGACATATCGCACAATCTATTGTGGCCACCAATGGCTATCGATAGACGTCTCGCACACTCTATTGCGTTCGACAATGTCTATCGATCGACAATCTCACCGGTCTCCTGTCGCCGACAATATCTATCGATGGATACCTTCCACAATCGATTGTCGCAGACAATACATATCGATAGATTCTCCCCGTCGTCTATTGTCGAAGCAATAGACCATTATTGTTGAGTCCATTGTCCAGAGTGTGCTCAGATGTAGCAGGTGTGCCTAACTTTGGCTTCGTTCGATATTTTAAGTTGATATAATCATCTTTTTGTGTCGTTTGTTATAACAGGTTTGAACCACCAGGTCGAAGGTGGAGCATCTGATTTAGGTGAAAATTTTGTTATATGGGTTCGATCCCCACAAGGTTCGGATGTTTACATTTTGAATTCGGCGCTGGTTCAGCAGAGACCCGAAATGAGGAGCGGACGCTCTACCCAAGTTTTTCGGTTTCATCAGGAGATATCGCAACCAATAAGGTAAGTACGATGAAAAACAATTTATATATTTTGGTTCCACTATTATTCTTGTTGCTGATCTTGTTGATGGTCAATCGACCACGCCTGCCCCAAATCCTACTATTAATAATTCAAACCTTGAAATGAACCAAATCAGACGCTGATGATACAAGCACGCATAATACCTATTAATAGCTAGAGACACAGTGTGTTGGTTTACAACACCTACATCTTGTGAGCAGTCACGAAAACGTATACAGGGTGACACACCACCAAACCCATCCACACGATGATGGTCAAGTATGTCCCCTTAAACTCCCCATCATGGGCAGACTTTAGAATAAACCATGATAAAACAGAAACAGCAAGCAATAGTTCTACCAAAACGAACCTAATGAACTCGAGCATGGTTTTAAACGGTGTGGAAGATAGATCCCCTGACGGGACCCATCCACTACCACCACAAGCTATTGAAACCAAAGCCCTTAACGTCCTGGCCGTACCATAGAAGATATCCATAGCTCCCATGTAAATATCGTGTATTGTCAGGAGAAACACGGTGTAGAACGACGTCGATGTCGCCAGCTTAGCCAAAAAAGGTACAATGAGAATCTCTACGTTGTAAATGGTGGACAACACTAGAAACATGGCATTTCCACCGATCTGGGAGTACAAAAGGGCCGCGGCTACGATAAGAGGGCGCACTGAGGCCACCCTGGAATTGAAGGTCCCCGTGTAAACGGTGGCGCGAGACGAAAACGACCGATAAAACGGGACGCACTCCCAATGAGAGAACGAACTGAATACGTTTGCTGGGAGGCCATACGTGAAGGCGAACAGATATTTGCTAAGAATCATGTCGCCCCTGTCCCATCGACTCTGTCTGACGTGCCATTCCAGGAATGTGCTCGGGAATCCCTCAAATATTTCCAGAGAAGAGTCCTTGACACACTTCATGATGCTGCTCTCGATGATGTCGTGGCTGACAATATCCCTGCAAGCATACGCGAGCCAGGACACGGCAGAGAGAATAAATGTACATACATATGAGCTGGTTCCAGCTACAGGCATAACGTTCCTTCTTTGCACATATTAATGTTGGTTCTCGAGATGTTGATTACAAACTTTGACAGGGTTGTGGGTCATGACAAAGCGCACCGACTCACCTATGTACGACAATGAAAACGCAAAGTTTCCATGAAAAGTTTAATTTCCGAAGATACCGGCCATATTTTCCGGTATAGCTTGCTCTAAACACGATATGTCCAAACCGGGAGTTCCAAACGTTTGGCAACCCCGAAAAAAAACAAAATTCTAGGGCCGATGTTGGGGCAAGATCGGCTTCAGGAAGACTCAGACGGATGAGAAGTTCGATTTCGCGAGACTCCGAGCCCTCGACATACACATATTAAAACCAACAACTGCTTCATGAACTGTCAACGGGGTGAGCTCATTCAAGGCTCCGACCCCCCCTTTGGGCCACCGTCATAAATAGCGGGCGCTTGCCAGGCGCACGATAAATAAAACGAATGGCCGCTGGTGTTTACAAACCAGATGACAAAATTGATAGATCCATCTCGAATGGCAAAAGAACACAAAAGGTTTTAGAGAAGATTGTAAGATGCCGCCGACATGATTTCGCCCCCCAGGCCATGAATCCTCCTGATATGGTCGAGGTCGCCATCTAGTTTCGTTTACCTTGCCCGACACCAAGGGGTTTGACCGTGGGTTGAGGACATGTCGAGATCAAACGTCTGTCGTCGCGCAAGCTGTTTTCGTTTTAGCGTGTTGACAATTTGCAACGCGAGAAACACAGCTGCGCCGCTTGCAGCCGTCCGAAAAACCTAGCAAACAGACAAACAACCGACCAACCTACCAAACCTGTTTTCCTTTTTCCCAGAACACCGATACGGGTGTTACTTGAGAGCAATACGTCAAAAAACAACTCATCCATCGCGTTCCCATTGTATCAGATTTCTCGCCCTGAGGTTTTTAGTTAATTTTACGTTCTCCAGATATCTTTCAACATTATTGTTCCGGGCTTAATGAGCGATTTGGACCGTCCCTGACGAACAACCGGCCAAATTTCTCTTTCCAACTCTCACAACCCAAGGTACAAAAGTTATTCCCGTGAAAAATATGTCTCTCCCTGGGGTTGTCAAAGAACTCGATAGAGCGTTCTAGTACTTGGGCAAGTGTTTGGTACAACAGCTTGCGCGACTCGCAGAGGAGATCAAGTGTCACGGACGCCTCCCCTATCCTGATACGTGATACCATCGTGTCAACCCTCTCGGTGTCAAAGTGCTCGGCATATTGGCCAACTTCAGGCTTAAATACTATTTGTTGTATGGCTTCTACTATATGGTCATTCTATATCCCTATGCAACAAGGACTCTTCGAGTAATACGAACATTCCCATATCTCGCGATCTGTAGCTCGCACGACAAATGCATCCTCATCGATATGTCCTCCTTTTGGATGCAGTCACGTGAGTATTTTTCGTGTTTCTAATGCCAGCGTTCTCATTGGTTGATGGCTCGAGGGTGAAATGATATGGTGTAGATGGGACTGGCTCGAAACAAATACAACGTACCAGTATACAATTTGGGTGGCGTACATAAGATACACGGATTTGACCCTGCCGGCGAAAAGCGAGCGAAAACCACCAACATTCAATATTTAAAAATCGAGCATCCGTTACCTGGGTATGCGAGTGTCCTCCTCTGTAGTGAAGGTCTCCGAGTTGTATCCCATGAGGATCGCATTGTACTTGGTGCGCCGGATGACCCCCTTCCCGAAAAACGTTGCAGAAGGGAAGTACTCTCGTCTAGGTTTCGACATTTTCGAACCCATTTCGTGGGAAGAAATACTGATGGCCTCGTAAAAGGTGTCTGCCCTAGATTCTCTGTCAAAGGGGACGATTGCTGGCTGTATGATGTCAATTTCGCTATTGCTATTCCCAAAGACTGTGTCGGACTTGACA
Organism: Macrocystis pyrifera; assembly: GCA_031763025.1. Lineage (NCBI taxonomy): Eukaryota > Phaeophyceae > Laminariales > Laminariaceae > Macrocystis > Macrocystis pyrifera. The sequence goes on from JASSKH010000012.1 coordinate 945,254, forward strand.
AAAAAATCACAACCCAAAACATTATCCCGATCCAGAATCACTAGGCGGTCATAATCCATCCGACCTTTGAAGTCGTCGACATCAGTGTTGACATCGAAACAGCCACCGTCTTCAGGGAGGGAGTCTTTGAAAAGAGCCACACCCTCGTTGCCAGTGTGTCCATTCAATAGCATAATTAGATCCAGATATTGTCCATACTTGTACAATATGGACCTAGTGCGACGCAAATACTTACAAACTACCCTATCCTCTAAATGGGACAAGTTCCAGGCCCTGACGGCCTTCATCTCCTCTAGGTACAGATCTGCATCAAGCGTACCGCTGAGAATCAGGTATACTGCATTGGCATAAGACTTATTATGCACCCATGACTGTTCCAAACTGGCCAGGACGTTTTTTACATCCGAGGCACATTTACTCTTCAGGCAGTAAACAACGAGATACGGTTCAGTTCCAATCGATACAGGCGGGGGAATACTACCCAAGCTGGCCGATCTCGTCGTACGCCTCCAAAGCGTAATGGCTCCAAACAGTATGCATAGGTACTCTGCTGCAATATCGGTGACTATGACATTTGCACATACCGCCGCTATCGAAAGAATTACCATCGGCACGAGAAAAAGAGATATCGAAAAGTCGTCGCGCGCACCCCACGGAGACGCCAAGGACATGACCACTAATGATACGTTTAGTAGGAAAATGCACGCCCAAGAGATGTTGTATACCGCATGCTTCATAGCCCTCGCACACTTCGTGGCTGTCTTCGTGCTTCCGTACTGTGATCGATTCCGTAGATTCCGGTCTCACCGAATTGAGTTCGTGTGTCTTCCTCACTGGTGCTACCTGTCGATGTCCAGTGCGCCTAGTGTCCGCACAGATTCTTCAATATTCCTTGAGAGATACAAACTCCGTGGCCACAAACCTACGACACTGAGACACTTGACTGATATGCAGTAGATAGCAAGCAGAGTAAACGACGCAATTTGTACGTGCTGAAATTACTGGCACGACATACACATTCTACAAAGCATTGCCACACGCATAAAGCCGAGTAGACAATTGCCACGTCATCCTCTCCACTTCGATTTCGATGTCGCTTGTTTCATGCCCTCCTTTTTTTCTTGTCCTTGGGTATTTTCACTGATGTTCTCATAATATGTCTCCTCGGTTTCGGTTGCGACCTGTAAAGCGTGTCATACGTATTGTATACGTGATTATCTCTTTGTTTCTACGTTTGTCTAAGATTTACGAGTTGTGTTTCAGTTTACTCGGTTACATCACAATACTGCGGTACTCCTGTACGGTGTCGTATGTGTGTTCGTATAAAGTTTTTGTTGTTTTATGTTGCCCTCCATCCAGGTAATATGCCATTCCCCGGGAGAGGTACAAGCTATGTGGTCGCAAAACTACGGCTCAAAGACACTAACGTGGTATACAGTAAGATGAGTAGACAACGCAATGCCATATCATCGTGTTGGATACGACGGACCCGACATGCATATTCTGGAACCAAAGTAGAAAAATGACCAAAACTAAAGAAAACAGATCAGAAAAAAACAAAACAATGTGGTGACGAGTCATAGTTACAACAGAACCGATACATTACGCAATGCAATAACCAGAGTAAAGCAATGTATTTCCAAGTCATTGCACTGGATACAACGGGCACAACGTACGTTCTCTTTGAATTGCATGATGCGATGGAATACAAAAATTTCGTCAGAAAAAAATGAAGCAATACCAAATCGAAAAACAGAAACGAAATGGGTCGTGCCCCAACGAAGGTGATGTGGCAAACTAAAAAAAAAAAAAAAAAACGCCACACCATATAAACCTGGGATTGTCATGAACCCATGGTCCGGACTGGGCCGGAACGGGCCGTGCCGAGCTTAGAGTTGTCATGGGCCGGACCGGGCCGGGCCGAGCAACTGCAATACAAAAATGGCCAGGCCGAGATTTTTTTTGTTTTTTTTGTGATGGATCGACCGGGCCGCGGCGCAACCGCTGAATACCTAGCCGGCCGGACCGGGCCGCGGTGCATGAGATACTCGTTCTACATTGGCCGATCCGCCTTGCCCATGAGGTGGCCCACGATGTTCGGCGGGCCGGCCCAGGACGCAGGCAACAAGATGTGGTGTTCTCCGGCTACTACTATTACGACGTTCACCCTTTCCATAAAGTGATCGGCGAGGTTTTACCGGCCGGCCCGGGCCGTGGCCCATGAAATGTGTCGTACCAATGCTGAATGTATCGGACTCGGACGTTGGCGGAGCAAATTTGTGTGGGTAAGAGGTATGTGTGCATGGTAGGTAGCTATTCGTGAGCCAGAAGCAGCTGGACCATGGAAACCAAAAGAACAAACGAAACATATTAAGAACGAAACGTAATTGTAAAACCAAACGCGGAACCACATAGTAGGCGTGCGGCATGTAAGTACGGGAGAACACAGAGGCTGATCCGTCAAACACATGCGCCGGTCATACATTTTGGGAGGCGCCGGCCCGTATAGGCTCGGGTTTCAAGAGCCTTGCTGCCAATGTCATGGGCCAAACCGGCCCGGGCCGAGGACTCTGAAATTTGGATGGGTCGGGCCCAGCAGCGGCGCATCATGTCAAGAACGGATGGACTAGCCTGGTCCGGCCCAACCCCGGGCCGGTCCATCTGCGCCGGCCTATGAGATGCGCTATTACGACACAGTTAGCCCAAAACCAATGATAGCAAGTGAGAAATAGGCCGAGGCACAACCAAGTGCCCTCCATGCAACGATAGCAGTTCGTACGAGTAGCGTAGTAAAATTCTACCTATGTAGACCGTCTGGCACCTTGCTGCTCTCTTTGCCGTCACTTTCTTGCTTTCTTTAACCACGGCATTCTTACGGCTATTCCCCTCCTCGCCATCCCGTTGAAAGCCATTCATACCCCCTCTAGCGAATGTGTGGCGTTTCCTACATAATGGTCACCTCATCTTCGTGTCAAACCATATCACTAGCGACGCTCGTAATGTCTACAACTGGGTAGACATCCCCCCCGGGAAGGACAAGGGGGTGATAGAGAATGTCAAGGTCATGCGAGCTATTAGAGTAGGCAGTCCCAACCTAGCGATACACTCGAAGACTGATTTTGATGTTAGGTTGACGGGTGTGTGTGTCACGCAGGGTATTGGATTCAACCTGCTTACCGTCCATGATGCACAATCGATGCAGACGATCACCCTCGACAAGTATGGTGTACACCGTTTTTATCACCGCCTGATATTAACCGGAGATGACATCGGTTCGTGCCTATAGGTGACCCGAATGAACCCAACCCCATCAAACGGAATGACTGTTGTGCCAGCTTTATCTGGTGTTTCAATACCTCCCATTCCGACCTCCTAGGAATCGACTCTTGGTAGTTTTCCCCTCCCCTCCCCGTTGAGAGCCCCCCCCCCCCCTCTTTGCCTGATGTAGACAAGGTAGTGCATGCGGATTTAGGTTTCCCGCACGCCATTTATGGCGTAGTACTTGTGCAATCGAGATTCCCGCCTGCCATTGGAGGCGTCGTGCCTGTGAATTCGATATTCCCGCCCGCCATTGGAGGCGTAGTGCATGCGGATTCAGGTTTCCCGCCCATCCGCTATTATTGACGTAGTACCTTTGGAATCGAGAATCTCGCCGGCCGTTGGAGGCGTCGTACCAGTGAATTTGAGATTCCCGCCAGCTATTGAAGGCATAGTGCCGGTGGGTTCGAGGTTCCCGCCAAACACTGAAGGCATAGTTCCTGTGAGTTCGAGATTCCCGCCCACCGCTTCATGGTAAGCTGGTGTAGGGCCATCGGTGCCGACCCCATCAGCATCGTTTCCTTTATCTGTGTACTCATCAAGAACAGACCACACCAACGACATTGTATGGACGGCTCCCCGTACGCCCGTGCTGCCGTTGTCGGCGGCGGCCGCCGACGGGGGGGGGTCATTCTACGCCGCCGCGCGGGAAACGTCACCAAGCTACAGCATCAAGTACGTGCCGCCACAGTCGCAACCACCGGCTCTGCCTTGGCTATCACCAAAATCGCTGTTGCCACCGACACGCTGTCGCCACGGACGCTTCCGTCGCCGTCGCCACCGCTTCCGCCGTCGGAACCACGGCCCCGGTTGCTGCCGCCACCACCGCTACAACCACTTCAAGAGCCGCCTGACCCGTCGCCGTCACTACCCCGGCCTATGCTGCCCTTCGCCGCCGCTCTTCCGTGGCAGCACACCGAATCGCAGCGATTGTGCGGTCAACCTCGTTCATATACGGCCCAATTCCCAGCGACGACAGCGGTTTACTCCTCAGACACGAAGGAGCCACTTCCCCGTCGCCAGCGGATGTCCACCAGGGCCTTAGTCGTCGTGTCGGCCTCATGTCGACGACGAGCAAGACGACACTTATTTCGATGTTGAATACACGAGGAGCCGTCGACGCCGGCCGCCGTAAGGAACCGCCGCAGGTTGCGGGCCACGACCAACCACTGTCCAAGGCTGGGGGGCCCGGGGGATACTGTGTGCTTTGTCGGCGTGGTCTGCTGTCCTCGAAAACATTGCGGCCGCTTGGAACGACCAGAGGCCGCCTTATCAACCACCGGATTTGCCGCACTGTTACACGCGAGTGCCTCAATGTTCACAAGAGCCAACAGGAAACCACGCCCATCTTTGGGAGGATTCGACGGCGTGCGGGTAGTATGGATCGCTGGATTCGGGGACGGTTGAGGCGGTAAAGCAATCAGTGGACAACTTCATCAACGACAAGTTGGTTTTTGACGGGAAAGCCGACGAGTACGTTATAGCAATCAAACCTAACGCAAGCCTTGTAGTGCGGAGGGATCAGCAGAGAATTCACATTTTATTTTGGATAATAATTCTGTTGGCGCCTACCGTTGCCGGCTCGAGTATTCGGATGCTGACAGCGCTGGCGTGTGAACTAGATCTTGACTCGTGCCCCTTTGATGTTGGGCAGGCTTTCGTGCAATATGACCTCGAGGAAAATGCGTTCATGCGTTTGCTTCAGGGTAGCGGAATAGTGTCAGGGAATATAGTGAGGCTGGACAAGAGTCTATACGGCCAAACCCAGGCGTCGGGGTAGTGGCACGCGCATCTTGCTATATGTTTGTCTACGTTAGGTTTCACGCAATGCCTGGCCGATGCATGCATTTCTCATTTGATGGATGAGGGTAGAACAGTTATGTCCAAAGTGGTAGGAGAGAAAGCTAGGTGCGACCAGTTTGGTAGAGACTCGAACCAGATCGTTCCGGTCAAGAACCTCGGAGAGTTGCGTTGGTATCTGGGTGTTTCTAAGAAAGGGATTGGGAGAAAGGCATATTGACAATTTCTCAGCAGGCGTTCGCTGAGCAGCTGGCAACCAAGTACACGTAGTAGAGTACGGTAAGAGTGTCCCGCTCCCTGTTGGCAATCGACTTGCGGATTACGACAAGAATGAAGCACCTGGGGACTGGCTGTTTCATGAGTTGGTAGGTACACTAATGAGGCTATCAACCCCGACCCGGTCAGACATCTCCAACGGAGCAAAAACAGTTGCTAGGTATTGCGCCGCTCCAAAGTTTATACACTGGAGGGCAGCGCTGAATATATTGCGGTATGCGAGGAGGACGAGTTCATACGAGATTACATTTCAGAGAGGTACAGGAAGAGGTTTGAGCATGCAGGTGATTGCTGACGTAGACTGTGCCAGTGTACCAGCTTATAGGAGGCCAGTTTCAATAGGACTAATCATGTGCGGGGGTGCTTGCGTGTCTTGGTCATCTAGGACTCAGAAATGCGCCAGGCTCTCTACAACCGACGCAGAGTAGGTAGTTCTTGCAGACGCTATGAAGGAAGTGCTGTTTGTAAGGCACGCCTGGCGGTTTTCGTGGTCGGGATGCCATGCATACCACTAGGATAATGAGGGTGGCGTGCAGCTTACGCAGAACCCCATCCCAAACTCTAGATCCTAGCATATCGACGTGCGGTACCACATTCTAAGGGATCTAGTAGCGAGGAAATAGATAACTATCACGCATGTACCGTCTCCTTTTTCAGGACGAAGATTTCTTAACCTAAGCGGTATTTCGAGAGTCGTAATCGTGCGACGAATTTAACCTCTGAACTTGAGGTTTGACTTCCCCAATTCTAGGAGTTGATTTTTGAACTTTAGGTTTGTTTTTCCGGGTTGAGATAAAGTGATACGATTTCGATACATTTGTTTTCAGATTTTTGATGCATTGGAAACTGAGATTGGTGACTGGTTTTCGGTCGTCAGGATCTTGTACTGATGTTTGGACTACTATTGTCATATGGGAGTTCGCTGGGTGGTTTCACTACTGGAATAAGACGCAAATTGGGCGAATAAACTGATAGTATGATAAATAATCCTGGAACCGGTGCGTTGGAATTTGGTTTTTTGGATACGCTTGGATTAATATTAAGGAGTACACTAAACGAGGAAGACAACACCGCCTACTTATATTTTAAAATACACACCCTGGACAATAGACAATGGCCCCGGCAATAGCAATAGAGTCTGGTGCAGTGGACGGGTTTAATGCCGTCGGCAAAGTATATCGATTGGCACGCTCCTCTATCTATTGTCGTCAATAATTTCTATCGATAGGTTACGTCCCCAACATATTGTTCAGGCAGGAGTGTGCTGTGCGTAAGTAGCTGAGTTGAAAGCTATTGTCACCGACAGTGGCTATCGACGGATGGATTGCAGAATATATTGCGGTCGACAGTGGCTATCGATAAACAAACACATTTCTTGATCTATTGTGACCGGCAATGGGTATCGATACGTATGTTTCTGGGTCTATTGTGGCCAGCAATGGGTATCGATAAATGCGTTTGATCATCTATTGTGGCCGGCAAATGCTATCGATGGACACCGTTGAAAACCTGTTGGGGGTGGACAATGTGTCTGTCGATGGACACCATCACCCGCCTATTTCCACTCCTAGAATGTACTCTGATTTATTGATCAAAACAATACTTTGTGCCCCAGCAGTGTCATACATTAATCTTCTGATCACGACCAGCATGGAATGAGTGCATGACGTATCGTGATGAGCAGCAACGTGGGTGCATGGCATAGCGTAAAGGAGGGCTGCAACGTTGTGTGTCTCAACAAGGCGGTGGGCATCATGGGGGTTAAATGTGCTGCATTATCAGCGGTGTTGTTGTGGTTGGTACTCTGTGTTATTTATAGTGATTCCTGATCGGTTACACTCTGTGCGTGTAAGAGATAGATCATTGCCGCCACAGAATGACCCCGGAAACGTGCTTGTCGATGGCCAGTCGACCAAAGTAGACTGGCCGCGCTGTCTAATCTCAAGACATTGTCGGCAACAATAGGTTTTGATATTTTAGGTCATGGCCGTTAGCACCATGGGCTAGACGAGGTAAGATGTACTTACACCCTGTGCAGTAGAAACAAATAGAACGTTGCCACTACAGTAGCGCCGAAAAAGCTTGTATCAAAGGATATTGTAAACGTAAACGGCAATAGACTGGCAACTCTGGCTAACGATAGACATTGTAAACACGATAATAGACTGGAAACGCTGACTAACGATGTACATCGTGAACACAATAATGGACTGGCAACGCTGTCTATCGCTACTTTATCGTTAGATGTTGCCAGGGAACAACATGTTTTTGGCAATGGACACAATGTGCGTTTGCCTTGACAATGGAGTCAGACCGTTGTCCAAAAAGGGCCATTGTCCTGAACAATAGAGGTTGGGGAAGCAACGGCGATAGATATTGTTTGAACAATAGACCTAGACCGTTTCCTATCGATGGTTATTGCCTCCAACACTATACACCCAACTGTATCCATCAATGTCCATTGTGACCCACAATAAACTGTTGGGTGTGTTTTCGCGATAGACTATTGCCTAGACTTTTTGATACCCTGGAATGATTCATGCCCATGGCCATTCTTGACGACCGCAGACGTTTCTATGGCCGCCAACAATAGGAACGCGATTGTGTCCAAACACAGCCATCGCCACCCACAATAGATAATTGGCCGGGCTCCGAAAAAAATTACCATCTCACATAATTATTTTCAGTACGGAAAAGAAAAACTCGAGTTAGGAAACGAAAAGCTGACGACTTTCTTGTGAAGTTGACCGGCATCCGAAAACATTACTCTGACTTACTTGATTTCAGTATGGGGCTAAAAATGGCGAGCTCAGAAACGGAAAACTGAAGATTTTCTTGTAAAAACGTTGACCGGCGCCCGAAAAAGTATATATGACCTACTTAATTCCAGCAAGGGACAAAAAAACTCGAGTCAAGAAACGGAAACCTGGGAATTCTCTTGTCAAGGTGTTTGTTTTTGTTGTCCGGATTATTTTTAAAATGTGGTTTATATAAGACAACGTAAGGGTAATGAATCAAATGTATTTCCGAAAGAAAAACAATCCAAAATAAAGATGATCAGCATCTAAAAAACAACTCTTACTTACTTGGTTTCGGTACAGGGAAAAAAACTCGAGACGTGAAACGGAAAGCTGAGATTTTTACCTCGAGCTTGTTTCAGTTTAATTATCCACGTTTTATTCAGGTTGGAGTAGATATAGGACAACGTAAGGGTATCGAATCGACTCAATTTCCGAAATTACCAGCGCACACAAGTTGACGACAGTTACCAATATCCTGGTGCGCGAGTTCTTAGCGACATTCACATAAAATGTCTTCTTCAAATGAGTGTCTGGACACAACATGATGACGTCGGTTCACATTACCACTTACATACATATAGAACACCACATACCTGGTACATATTTGGCAACTTGCACTGCTCCACAAGATAAAATATCATTCTAATGGGAAAAGAATTTCTCAATTTAGGAAAATCAGGTATGCGATTGTGTCCTACAGCAACTATCGCCATCCACAATTATTCAAATATATGATTGGACGCGCTTCCGAAACAATATAGCATTGCATCCCGTATGTCGTGGGACGAGAGTAAAATATCATCGAGATGGCTGTCGATGGATAGCTCGTACAATCTATTGTGGCCGGCAATCGCCGTCGATGGACATCGCGCACAATCTGTTGTGGCTGGCAATGGCGATCGATCGACATCTCCCACAATCTATTGTGGTCTGTGGCCTGCAATGGCCATCGATGGACGTGGCTCACAAATTTACTGTGTTCGACACTGTCTATCGATCGACAGTATCTATATATCGATAGAAACCTTCCACAGTCTATGGTCACAGACAATACACATCCGGATCGATAGATTCCCCCCCTCGTCTATTGTCGAAGCAAAATACTAGGTATCGTTCGTTGTGTCCATTGTCCAGAGTGTGGTACTATTATTATCAGAAAGTGAGTGAGTGTGTATTGGACGATTTAGACCCCAGGAGTACCAGCGTACGATTACGACAACTAACTGTAGTGACACGGTTACGGGAGATATGAGATTATATAACCTGCTTGTGTTGTTGTTTCTCGTACCCGGTACGCTGACATTTCACTTGCTTGACACCTGAATTTGCGACTATTTTTTATTTTTGGTCTTCCTCTGTCTCACAGTCTGCGACCACGGAATCAGTATCTCTATAGGATACGGAATCAGGACGGACACAGGGTGTACATATGAAGCTGGGCAGGAAGGACGATTTAATGTGAAGACAACAACATAACCGTTCAACTGTGAATTAGGAATTCACGTCGTTGTAATACGTGTCTCTGTGCACTACGTCTATATATCTATAGCTGGTGGGCATTTCTCCAGTCTCGTACGATCGATCCATGGTCCCTGACGTTAACGTTAACTTTGGTAAAAGGATGGAATCAGGTTTGCCGATTCAGCAGGACGGGTAATTATTAATAGCAGTACTACGTTGTCCCTGCATGATGATGGTTGTGTGGCACATAATTGGTACGAGTACGCGTATCGAATCGTATTTGATGTGGCATATCAGTCACTTTCTGTACTGTGATGAAAGTGTCGGTACCTACGGTCCATAGAGGACAATTTGTCCATTTATTTTTCAGTGCATATCTAACACATAAGTGTGACGTGAAAAAACCATGGCCGTGACCGCCGTTGCAAGCTACGTCGACAGCCGCGGAGCTTTTTTATGTTTTGGAAAAAATGCAGCATTTTCGACACGGAATTACTCCGAAATACACCCCCACGCACGTCATGCTGACAGATCAAGCCTAAACAATCGTAATGTACAGCGCAATGGCAACCAACAGGCAATTCTACGTACGTAATACGATACATTGTAAATATCGTACGTACGATACGATGTAATCATATGTTGTTACATGTGGCTGATATATAAATCGGTCATGGTTCACATACCAAGGGCAAGCCTCACTCAATCAACACACCGGTAGTGTTCGTACGTTTTTTTTCTCACTCACGCCGAATCCATACCCAGCCACAGGAGGACTTCACGGCCTCTCTACATGGCAAAACTACACCCAGTCACAGGAATTAGTTGCCTCTGGACACGCCAAAACGATTTTTCACGGAGTGATTCATCTAGTCACCGCACATGTATCTAACACCCCCTCCCGCGCAATCATCATGGCCGTATCCTCTTCTGCCTCCTCCCTTACCCCCGTTTTTATTCGCCTCCACCTTCCACTTGTTGAGCACTCCTCCAGTGCGTTGAAGGACGAAAAAGGTCCGGCATTCCTGCACAGCTGCTGCTATCGTCTCTGCTGCCTTCTTGTCGTCAGCAGTGTTCTCACCCTCCCTAATCCTCGCTCTGTTGTGTGCGCGTACGTATGTGCTGTGTCGGACACACTGCTTTGAGTGTAGTATATCGCATACACCTGGTACTATTGTGGTTATGTAGGTTCATCTGGGTCCGTATCAGGTCGCGGCAAAACAATTTTACGAATATCTCCGGACGTATCGCATTTCTCAGAAAAACAAAACTCGGGACGTATTTTTTTTTTTTTTTTTTTTTTTCATCATCACTTTTACTTTCCAGCCCACTCGTAGGAGGTTTTACCCTCGACGATCTTCTGGGGATTGATGAAAAGAATCGTTTGTCGCACTATTTTTTCAAATCGTGTTGATTGTTATTCTGAATAACACGAATGAAGTCGACCTTCTAGATCCAGGTTTGTAGGAATATTTGAACCAAATTTCACGTTTTCAAAAAACAAAACTCGCGTCGCGAGATAATGTTGAGAGCTGTCCAAATCCGTTCTGAGATATTGGACATAATGAAACTTCCTCGGTCCCAGAAAACAGATTAAAATGTTGCCGGTTCATCTAGGATGCAAAGGCTCGGAGGAAAAATAAAATAGAAGCTCTCCTATTACTAGGAGACCTGCGACAAGAGAGGGGGCGTTTGCCGGTGTCCTTATATTTTGTAACATCTACATCCACCCCGAGATAACTGTACCTTGGTGCTGGTGAAATTGTGGCCAAATTGTCCTGCATGGACCATATAGGTAATATATTGATGCGACAGGAAGGACACCTCAGATAGTGGTATTATAGCATGTGACCCCATGTAATTTCCCTTGGCAGTGGTGATAGTATTATGTTGGTAAACAATTCAGGACGAAAACGTCATCGCGGTGGTGTTGTACGCGAGTCTTGCATCATTAAAATTAGCAATATGTGAGACGAGAGAGTACCGCGGTGATGTGGGACGTGAGAATCTTACAGTTGTGTTATGTATGGCGGAAGATCCTTTGCAGATGAGAATTCCTCGAATTGCCAATGGGAATGAACATGATGATACATTAAAAACGATGTATCGGTGGAGAAAATGTATTTATTTGTGGGCTACGAGGGAGAGGTTGGGTACAATACGATCAAGCGTGGTTTCCTTTGATACCTTGTCTTTTTGTGGGCGCTGGGACGAAGAAGGGAGGAAGCCAGAGAGGGGCCTAGTCCACTTCGACTTCACTCGTCTTCTTCTCCGTTTTTCTACCCATCTTTGCTTCCCCTCTTTGTACACGGGACCGCCATGTTCTCGGTTGTTCAATAATATAGGCATTCTTCTTGTTCCTCAGCACGACGTGCCGATGGCATCGTAGGGGTTTTTCCATTCTTACATCGTCCCGGCACAGAGGTTATATCTTTTAACCCACACCCTCGAACCAATTTCCCATCAAAATGTCTCGGCGGTGAGGAGAGTGCCAACGTTGATCGATGCGTCTATGAAACGATCTCGGCGAGATACTTCCAACACTAAACATTACTTTTGTTGTGTGTGTCCCCTATGTGCATAAGGAGCTAGGTCAGGACAACCTTACAGGAGGGTGACTTTACTTGAGTGCTACTGTACACGGTTCCTGTCGAAGATGAAATATGCCGCCAAAGCTAGTACGTAAGCATCGGCGTTCCCAAGATAGCATCGTAGACGGTGCATATTGGAGGTACCGTAGGAGAACTACAGCGACAACAACTGAGTAGCGTATTATATTAGGTATAACACACACCCGTCCAACTATTTTTTCACGATGTTCTTTTCGACATGGGGGAGAGTGCAAACGCTGAGCGATACATCCATGTTTAGGACTGAGCACTTGTAACAGTATGTACTCGGCGTACTAATCTACTGACAAGAGTAACTAATCATTGAACCGGCCGGTGTAGTGGCATGTAGATTTTATCTTGTGTGCGTTCGAGAAACACACCACAACATGGTAAACCCAACGCCCTCCGGGAAGAAACGGTAGGGCGAAGAGAGACGAAATGAAAAAGAGTGGAGTTCAAGCCTTTTTGAGCTGTTTGATAAGATGGCCACATCATCGCCACACGGTGCATGATTTCTTCTTGACATTTCTCTTGTTTTTTCCCGTGGCGATGAACGCAACCACCCCCGGTCAGTGTACTGCTGCAACCCAATATACTGATTGATTTTGTCGACCACATAATCGCTTCTGACCGGGTCAATCATTGCCCAGCCCTGTCGACGGCACGATCTACCTGGCATTAATAGTCGAAAAGCACACGGTTCATGATTTTATCTTGACAATGTTTTTGTTTTTTTTCCGCGTCGATCTCTGCAACCACCCCCTGGCAGTATACTGCAGGAACCCACTTGGTATATTGATTGATTTTGACGACGGTATAGTCGCTACTGACCGAGTCAGCCAGTGCCCAACCCTGTCGATGATACGATCTACCTGGTGGTCGAAGTGTTTCTAGGGAGTCCATTGGTCATATGTTTGCTCGCCTTGGTATCGGGTAACACGGTTCAAAATTCATTCGAGAGGGTGTGCTATTTGCTCCGTGCACCGACATATCAATACGTGGTTTCTTTTTTCTGGCACTATTGTACACAATAAAGCCTGGACCTCTGTTTTATAGTAGACACGGTTTTTGTCTGGTCGTACTCATACTGCTGTTTTTTTACTAGCCGTAAGGAAGACGGTGTTTGCAGATTACCCTGGTCCATATATATCGTGTACCTCATGTATACACCAGAGATACGTGCCTGATCTCCGGAAGTATGCTTGCTACTCGTTTCTCGTTTGGGCCGGTCGTGCCAGTCATCCTTCAGTGAAGTTCTGGGCTAGGGAAAAGACCGGTTTGGATTTCTCCCGTTACATCGTTCGTACCAGCTGAGCAGACGAAACAGGAGAGAGCGGATGTTGTCCGGACCAGCGGCCAAGCGTTGTGAGCAAAATTATGTCCCGCATGGCGAACGCCTCCGGGAATCCGCAAAACAAAATATTTTTTCTCCTAGTACAGCGCGTTCATTCCGAAACGATATTGCATACTTGTAAGACTGCTAGCGCGACCCCATAGTGTGAAAGACACACAGACAGAAAGTAGCTCTACTGCCCGACCCCACATCGAAGTGCGCTCGGTTTTGCTATGGCTAAACCCCTCCGCGCCAAGCATGCGGTTCCGCGAGGGTAGTCGAGAAGATTGATAACTGACGACGGCGGGGGGCGGGGGGCGGCAGAAAACATGTACTTGGCGCGCCGGCCGTGGCGAAAACAACCAAGGCTGGTGATCTTCCGCAGGTCGTAGTGGAGCCCGTGGTGCCTATACCCTTACAAAAGGGACAACAAGGGTTTGGAGCCCACACGCTCAAGGTTAAGGCACAAAAAGAAAAATGTGTGCGGTTTATCGTGGCAAAGAACATCGCTCGTGGCGTGTGCGTTTCACATAGCTTGGGTAATTTATTGCCTGTTTCTTGCTCAAATGCACACCCCAGACAATAGACAATGGCCCTTGCAATATCAACAGCATTTGGTGTAATGGACGGGTCAATTGCCGTCGGCAAAGTCTATCGATTTGCACATTCCTCCATGCATTGTCGTCGGTAATGTTTTCGATAGGTTACGTCCCCAACATATTGTTCAGGTAGGAGTGTGCCTAAGTAGCTGGGTTGAAAGGTATTGTCACCGACAATGGCTATCGACGGATAGTTGCGGAATCAGCTGCGCTTCACAGTAGTTAGAGATTACCACTTTTCTTGATCTATTGTGGCCGGCAATGGCTATCGACAGACGCATCTCTTAATCTATTGCGACCGGCAATAGCTCTCTATCTCTGAATCTATTTCGACCAGCAATGACTTTCGAAAGATACATTTCTAATATATCCTGGACGGCAATTGCTATCGATAGATACCGTTGAGAATCGATTGTGGTGGACAATGTCTATCGATGGACACCATCACCCACCTATTTCCACACCCACAATGCACTCTGATTTACTAAGCAACGTAGTATATAGTGCCGAAGCAATGCGAAAATTTTCATCTTGTGATCACCACCAGTATGGAATGAGCGCATGGTGTATCATGATGAACAGCAATGTCTGTGCATGGCATAGCGTGAAGGAGGGCTGCAGCGTTGTGTGTCTCAACAAGGCAGTGGGCATCATGGGGGTTAAGTGTGTTGGAGTGTCGGCTGTGGTGTTGTGGTCGGTACTCTGTGATATAAATAGTGATTCCTAATCTGTCACACTCTGTACATGTAAGGTACATGAGTTAAGATGTGCATATACCCTGGACAATATAAATGGAATAGAACATTGCCGCTACAGTAGCCCCGAAAACGAGCGAGTCAATGGATATTGTTAACAACAACAGACTGGCAACGCTGGCTAACGATAGACATTATTAACCACAATCGACTGGCAACGCTGTCCGTTGATAGATGTTGTTAACGACAATAGACTGGCAACGCTGTCTATCGATAGATATTTTCAGGGAACAATATATTTTCGGCAATCTAGACTTTATGCCTTTGCCCTAACAACGGAGTCACAAGGTTGTCCATAAATGGCCATGTCCTGAACAATACATGTTGGGGAAGCAACCGTGATAGATATTGTTTGAACAATAGACTATAAACGTTGCCTATCGATGGCTATCACCGCCAACAATATACACGCAATTGTATCCATCAATATCCATCGTCACCCGCAACAGACTGTCGGGCGTGTTTTCGCAATAGACAATTGCCTACACCTATTGTATACCGTGGAATGATGCATATCGATGGCCACTCTTGACGACCGCCGAAGCTTCTATTGCCGCCAACAATAGGTACGCGATTGTGTCCAACAACAGTCATCGCCACCCACAAAAGATTGTTGGCCGGGCGCCGAAAAGTGTAAATCTGACTTACTCCATTTCAGTATGGAACAGAAACCTCGAGGTTAGAAACGGAAAGTTGATCATTTTCGTGGCAAGGTGGTTTTATTTTTAGTATCCAGATTATTTTTGAAGGTACAGTTAATGTAAGACAACGTAGTAAGGCTAACAAATCGAATATATTTCCGAACATGAAAAAAAACAATCAAAAGCGCAGATGCCCAGCATCCAAAAAAATAACTCGTTCTTACTTGGTTTCAGTATAGACCAAACAAACTCGAGATGAGAAACGGAAAGCTTAGAATTATGTTCTTTTTAGTTTTTTAATTATCCATGTTTTATTCGATGCGGAGTTATTAGACTGTAGGACAAAGCAAGGGTATTAAATCGAATGAATTTCCGAAACTACCAGCGCACACAGGCTTGCGACAGTTACCAATATACGGTGTGGTTTCTATTAAAAGCGACATCTATGTATAATGTCTTCTTCGAGTGATTGTGACAGCGTATGGTCTCCACAACATACACAATGACGTCCCCGTTCACGTTACCACATACATACAGAACAGGACGTAGCTGGTACCTAGTACATTTTTGGCAACTCGTTGTCTTCGAAAAGATAAAATCTCATTTTCATCGGAAAGGCAAATCTCAGCTAGGAAAATCGGGTACGCGATCGTGTACAACAGTAACCATCGCCATCCACAATGGGTTATTAGAGGGGATTCCAATATTGACTATTCGTTGCCGCGCGTATATCGTGGGATGAGTGCAAAGTATCCTCGAGATGGCTACAGCATCGATGGATAGTTTGTACAATCTATTATGGCCGGCAATGGCCCTCGGTAGACATCTCATAGAATCTATTGTAGCCGGCAATGGCCATCGATAGACATATCGCACAATCTATTGTGGCCACCAATGGCTATCGATAGACGTCTCGCACACTCTATTGCGTTCGACAATGTCTATCGATCGACAATCTCACCGGTCTCCTGTCGCCGACAATATCTATCGATGGATACCTTCCACAATCGATTGTCGCAGACAATACATATCGATAGATTCTCCCCGTCGTCTATTGTCGAAGCAATAGACCATTATTGTTGAGTCCATTGTCCAGAGTGTGCTCAGATGTAGCAGGTGTGCCTAACTTTGGCTTCGTTCGATATTTTAAGTTGATATAATCATCTTTTTGTGTCGTTTGTTATAACAGGTTTGAACCACCAGGTCGAAGGTGGAGCATCTGATTTAGGTGAAAATTTTGTTATATGGGTTCGATCCCCACAAGGTTCGGATGTTTACATTTTGAATTCGGCGCTGGTTCAGCAGAGACCCGAAATGAGGAGCGGACGCTCTACCCAAGTTTTTCGGTTTCATCAGGAGATATCGCAACCAATAAGGTAAGTACGATGAAAAACAATTTATATATTTTGGTTCCACTATTATTCTTGTTGCTGATCTTGTTGATGGTCAATCGACCACGCCTGCCCCAAATCCTACTATTAATAATTCAAACCTTGAAATGAACCAAATCAGACGCTGATGATACAAGCACGCATAATACCTATTAATAGCTAGAGACACAGTGTGTTGGTTTACAACACCTACATCTTGTGAGCAGTCACGAAAACGTATACAGGGTGACACACCACCAAACCCATCCACACGATGATGGTCAAGTATGTCCCCTTAAACTCCCCATCATGGGCAGACTTTAGAATAAACCATGATAAAACAGAAACAGCAAGCAATAGTTCTACCAAAACGAACCTAATGAACTCGAGCATGGTTTTAAACGGTGTGGAAGATAGATCCCCTGACGGGACCCATCCACTACCACCACAAGCTATTGAAACCAAAGCCCTTAACGTCCTGGCCGTACCATAGAAGATATCCATAGCTCCCATGTAAATATCGTGTATTGTCAGGAGAAACACGGTGTAGAACGACGTCGATGTCGCCAGCTTAGCCAAAAAAGGTACAATGAGAATCTCTACGTTGTAAATGGTGGACAACACTAGAAACATGGCATTTCCACCGATCTGGGAGTACAAAAGGGCCGCGGCTACGATAAGAGGGCGCACTGAGGCCACCCTGGAATTGAAGGTCCCCGTGTAAACGGTGGCGCGAGACGAAAACGACCGATAAAACGGGACGCACTCCCAATGAGAGAACGAACTGAATACGTTTGCTGGGAGGCCATACGTGAAGGCGAACAGATATTTGCTAAGAATCATGTCGCCCCTGTCCCATCGACTCTGTCTGACGTGCCATTCCAGGAATGTGCTCGGGAATCCCTCAAATATTTCCAGAGAAGAGTCCTTGACACACTTCATGATGCTGCTCTCGATGATGTCGTGGCTGACAATATCCCTGCAAGCATACGCGAGCCAGGACACGGCAGAGAGAATAAATGTACATACATATGAGCTGGTTCCAGCTACAGGCATAACGTTCCTTCTTTGCACATATTAATGTTGGTTCTCGAGATGTTGATTACAAACTTTGACAGGGTTGTGGGTCATGACAAAGCGCACCGACTCACCTATGTACGACAATGAAAACGCAAAGTTTCCATGAAAAGTTTAATTTCCGAAGATACCGGCCATATTTTCCGGTATAGCTTGCTCTAAACACGATATGTCCAAACCGGGAGTTCCAAACGTTTGGCAACCCCGAAAAAAACAAAATTCTAGGGCCGATGTTGGGGCAAGATCGGCTTCAGGAAGACTCAGACGGATGAGAAGTTCGATTTCGCGAGACTCCGAGCCCTCGACATACACATATTAAAACCAACAACTGCTTCATGAACTGTCAACGGGGTGAGCTCATTCAAGGCTCCGACCCCCCCTTTGGGCCACCGTCATAAATAGCGGGCGCTTGCCAGGCGCACGATAAATAAAACGAATGGCCGCTGGTGTTTACAAACCAGATGACAAAATTGATAGATCCATCTCGAATGGCAAAAGAACACAAAAGGTTTTAGAGAAGATTGTAAGATGCCGCCGACATGATTTCGCCCCCCAGGCCATGAATCCTCCTGATATGGTCGAGGTCGCCATCTAGTTTCGTTTACCTTGCCCGACACCAAGGGGTTTGACCGTGGGTTGAGGACATGTCGAGATCAAACGTCTGTCGTCGCGCAAGCTGTTTTCGTTTTAGCGTGTTGACAATTTGCAACGCGAGAAACACAGCTGCGCCGCTTGCAGCCGTCCGAAAAACAGCAAACAGACAAACAACCGACCAACCTACCAAACCTGTTTTCCTTTTTCCCAGAACACCGATACGGGTGTTACTTGAGAGCAATACGTCAAAAAACAACTCATCCATCGCGTTCCCATTGTATCAGATTTCTCGCCCTGAGGTTTTTAGTTAATTTTACGTTCTCCAGATATCTTTCAACATTATTGTTCCGGGCTTAATGAGCGATTTGGACCGTCCCTGACGAACAACCGGCCAAATTTCTCTTTCCAACTCTCACAACCCAAGGTACAAAAGTTATTCCCGTGAAAAATATGTCTCTCCCTGGGGTTGTCAAAGAACTCGATAGAGCGTTCTAGTACTTGGGCAAGTGTTTGGTACAACAGCTTGCGCGACTCGCAGAGGAGATCAAGTGTCACGGACGCCTCCCCTATCCTGATACGTGATACCATCGTGTCAACCCTCTCGGTGTCAAAGTGCTCGGCATATTGGCCAACTTCAGGCTTAAATACTATTTGTTGTATGGCTTCTACTATATGGTCATTCTATATCCCTATGCAACAAGGACTCTTCGAGTAATACGAACATTCCCATATCTCGCGATCTGTAGCTCGCACGACAAATGCATCCTCATCGATATGTCCTCCTTTTGGATGCAGTCACGTGAGTATTTTTCGTGTTTCTAATGCCAGCGTTCTCATTGGTTGATGGCTCGAGGGTGAAATGATATGGTGTAGATGGGACTGGCTCGAAACAAATACAACGTACCAGTATACAATTTGGGTGGCGTACATAAGATACACGGATTTGACCCTGCCGGCGAAAAGCGAGCGAAAACCACCAACATTCAATATTTAAAAATCGAGCATCCGTTACCTGGGTATGCGAGTGTCCTCCTCTGTAGTGAAGGTCTCCGAGTTGTATCCCATGAGGATCGCATTGTACTTGGTGCGCCGGATGACCCCCTTCCCGAAAAACGTTGCAGAAGGGAAGTACTCTCGTCTAGGTTTCGACATTTTCGAACCCATTTCGTGGGAAGAAATACTGATGGCCTCGTAAAAGGTGTCTGCCCTAGATTCTCTGTCAAAGGGGACGATTGCTGGCTGTATGATGTCAATTTCGCTATTGCTATTCCCAAAGACTGTGTCGGACTTGACAAAAAAATCACAACCCAAAACATTATCCCGATCCAGAATCACTAGGCGGTCATAATCCATCCGACCTTTGAAGTCGTCGACATCAGTGTTGACATCGAAACAGCCACCGTCTTCAGGGAGGGAGTCTTTGAAAAGAGCCACACCCTCGTTGCCAGTGTGTCCATTCAATAGCATAATTAGATCCAGATATTGTCCATACTTGTACAATATGGACCTAGTGCGACGCAAATACTTACAAACTACCCTATCCTCTAAATGGGACAAGTTCCAGGCCCTGACGGCCTTCATCTCCTCTAGGTACAGATCTGCATCAAGCGTACCGCTGAGAATCAGGTATACTGCATTGGCATAAGACTTATTATGCACCCATGACTGTTCCAAACTGGCCAGGACGTTTTTTACATCCGAGGCACATTTACTCTTCAGGCAGTAAACAACGAGATACGGTTCAGTTCCAATCGATACAGGCGGGGGAATACTACCCAAGCTGGCCGATCTCGTCGTACGCCTCCAAAGCGTAATGGCTCCAAACAGTATGCATAGGTACTCTGCTGCAATATCGGTGACTATGACATTTGCACATACCGCCGCTATCGAAAGAATTACCATCGGCACGAGAAAAAGAGATATCGAAAAGTCGTCGCGCGCACCCCACGGAGACGCCAAGGACATGACCACTAATGATACGTTTAGTAGGAAAATGCACGCCCAAGAGATGTTGTATACCGCATGCTTCATAGCCCTCGCACACTTCGTGGCTGTCTTCGTGCTTCCGTACTGTGATCGATTCCGTAGATTCCGGTCTCACCGAATTGAGTTCGTGTGTCTTCCTCACTGGTGCTACCTGTCGATGTCCAGTGCGCCTAGTGTCCGCACAGATTCTTCAATATTCCTTGAGAGATACAAACTCCGTGGCCACAAACCTACGACACTGAGACACTTGACTGATATGCAGTAGATAGCAAGCAGAGTAAACGACGCAATTTGTACGTGCTGAAATTACTGGCACGACATACACATTCTACAAAGCATTGCCACACGCATAAAGCCGAGTAGACAATTGCCACGTCATCCTCTCCACTTCGATTTCGATGTCGCTTGTTTCATGCCCTCCTTTTTTTCTTGTCCTTGGGTATTTTCACTGATGTTCTCATAATATGTCTCCTCGGTTTCGGTTGCGACCTGTAAAGCGTGTCATACGTATTGTATACGTGATTATCTCTTTGTTTCTACGTTTGTCTAAGATTTACGAGTTGTGTTTCAGTTTACTCGGTTACATCACAATACTGCGGTACTCCTGTACGGTGTCGTATGTGTGTTCGTATAAAGTTTTTGTTGTTTTATGTTGCCCTCCATCCAGGTAATATGCCATTCCCCGGGAGAGGTACAAGCTATGTGGTC
This sequence comes from Macrocystis pyrifera, assembly GCA_031763025.1. Taxonomy (NCBI): domain Eukaryota; class Phaeophyceae; order Laminariales; family Laminariaceae; genus Macrocystis; species Macrocystis pyrifera. The sequence continues at coordinate 966,585 of JASSKH010000012.1, forward strand.
GCAAAACTACGGCTCAAAGACACTAACGTGGTATACAGTAAGATGAGTAGACAACGCAATGCCATATCATCGTGTTGGATACGACGGACCCGACATGCATATTCTGGAACCAAAGTAGAAAAATGACCAAAACTAAAGAAAACAGATCAGAAAAAAACAAAACAATGTGGTGACGAGTCATAGTTACAACAGAACCGATACATTACGCAATGCAATAACCAGAGTAAAGCAATGTATTTCCAAGTCATTGCACTGGATACAACGGGCACAACGTACGTTCTCTTTGAATTGCATGATGCGATGGAATACAAAAATTTCGTCAGAAAAAAATGAAGCAATACCAAATCGAAAAACAGAAACGAAATGGGTCGTGCCCCAACGAAGGTGATGTGGCAAACTAAAAAAAAAAAAAAAAAACGCCACACCATATAAACCTGGGATTGTCATGAACCCATGGTCCGGACTGGGCCGGAACGGGCCGTGCCGAGCTTAGAGTTGTCATGGGCCGGACCGGGCCGGGCCGAGCAACTGCAATACAAAAATGGCCAGGCCGAGATTTTTTTTGTTTTTTTTGTGATGGATCGACCGGGCCGCGGCGCAACCGCTGAATACCTAGCCGGCCGGACCGGGCCGCGGTGCATGAGATACTCGTTCTACATTGGCCGATCCGCCTTGCCCATGAGGTGGCCCACGATGTTCGGCGGGCCGGCCCAGGACGCAGGCAACAAGATGTGGTGTTCTCCGGCTACTACTATTACGACGTTCACCCTTTCCATAAAGTGATCGGCGAGGTTTTACCGGCCGGCCCGGGCCGTGGCCCATGAAATGTGTCGTACCAATGCTGAATGTATCGGACTCGGACGTTGGCGGAGCAAATTTGTGTGGGTAAGAGGTATGTGTGCATGGTAGGTAGCTATTCGTGAGCCAGAAGCAGCTGGACCATGGAAACCAAAAGAACAAACGAAACATATTAAGAACGAAACGTAATTGTAAAACCAAACGCGGAACCACATAGTAGGCGTGCGGCATGTAAGTACGGGAGAACACAGAGGCTGATCCGTCAAACACATGCGCCGGTCATACATTTTGGGAGGCGCCGGCCCGTATAGGCTCGGGTTTCAAGAGCCTTGCTGCCAATGTCATGGGCCAAACCGGCCCGGGCCGAGGACTCTGAAATTTGGATGGGTCGGGCCCAGCAGCGGCGCATCATGTCAAGAACGGATGGACTAGCCTGGTCCGGCCCAACCCCGGGCCGGTCCATCTGCGCCGGCCTATGAGATGCGCTATTACGACACAGTTAGCCCAAAACCAATGATAGCAAGTGAGAAATAGGCCGAGGCACAACCAAGTGCCCTCCATGCAACGATAGCAGTTCGTACGAGTAGCGTAGTAAAATTCTACCTATGTAGACCGTCTGGCACCTTGCTGCTCTCTTTGCCGTCACTTTCTTGCTTTCTTTAACCACGGCATTCTTACGGCTATTCCCCTCCTCGCCATCCCGTTGAAAGCCATTCATACCCCCTCTAGCGAATGTGTGGCGTTTCCTACATAATGGTCACCTCATCTTCGTGTCAAACACAAACGACACAGAACAATGGAAATAACCCACAGGAACACGTAAATAATAAGTATGTAACCGAGGGCGACCGAAAACATATTTATCGACAACTCACGTCGAATTTTGAAGTTTGACCCTGCCGACAGGGGGCAGGGGGAGTACCTGACATCGTCTCCTCCCGGTACGCCTGAATAATGTGTACATAAGACTGAAGCAAAGGATTTGTAGAGAGCCGCTCCCTCCCTGGTTATACGAGATAAACGAGGTAGACTATAGAGACCCCCCCCCCCCCCCCCCCCCTGCTTGACACAAGGGAAACCAGCGGACGGTAGAGAGTTCCCCTCCTCCTGGTTTATCGAACGGGATTCGTGGTGAATGGTCAGATGAATAGGGCAAGCAACTCATGAGTACGCCACCCCTGATTGATACAAGAAACCCAGGGGATGGCAGAGCTCCCCCCACCTGCCGAGTGCAAGGTCTACTATTGATTGTGCTCCGAAACACGACGGAGATGTTCCATCTAACATTAGGGAGTTCCATATACTGATATGGGATCATAGGAGAGGGATATTTAGACTGATATTCGGCGGGATAAACGGGAGGTTTATTCCCGTACCCTATTGGACAATAACCTGCATACGTCGCATGAGCTGTCACTCGACAGCTCGGATATAATGTAAGAGGATTTCCGTGTTGCTGTCTGGAGTCAACCACGCGTTCCCGTGCCGGCTGGGCCTATACCTTTAGAGATTAATTAACACACTATTAATAGTGAACCGGTGATCTTCTATTGGCAAGCGTAGCCACGGCCAGCCTAGAGAGTTGGGAACCTGCTTCCGGCATGCCTAGGTTCGAAGATGTGCCTAGTCAAGAAGCCAGCGTGGCAAGTGAGAAGATGATGAAAGAGATGCGGAAGAAGATAGAGGTCCTGGAAAGGACGATGGAGGAGCAGAGGCTGCGCGCCGAGAGGCACGCGCACCGAGCAGGAACGGAGGGGGGGAGCGGTGGAGGGAAGAGAGGAGAAGCAGCTGCTAGACAACAACTAACGTCGACTGTGTCGACACATGGGCTGGAGGCCCAACCTGGAATGGCATTACCTTCTTTATACCGCCCACGCTTAACCCAGTCGAGGCCCCCAAAGTTCGATAATGTAGAGGCCCACTTTATTTTGTGGCGTAGTAAGTTTTTAAGCATATCTATCATCGCTTGGGTGCCTGCATGTACTCAGTAACACAGCGAGCCCAGTTTTATGGTAGGATATGTGAGCGTGTCGCCGGAGGAACTAGCCTCCAGGATTACCCCTAAAGAGATTTGGGACGCGAGATTGGTATACGGATTGATGGTGGAGTCAATGACTGGGTGCGACATGGCTCCCTTTCGGATGCAGAAGGCACTGTCTCCTAGTGGTGCTTGGAAAGAGTTGGAGAACTACTATATGCCAATGACGATAGCTGCTACGCATAGGTTGAGGAGAGAGCTTGATACCGTCCGAACGACCGAGGACGAGAACCCATGCTTGTTTCTAAGAAGGGTAGACAAGGCAGCAGATGAGCTGGCAATGTTGGCATGTGGTAAGAGAGCAGAGGAGGTGAATCGTCACATAGTTACCAACCTCTCGTCGTTGTACACTATACAAAGAAAGTCGATTATTTCCCTCCCTTCAATCCCCCGTTCCGAGATCGATTAGATAATCCGTGACGCGTATGCTAACGACACGGTAGAGCAGGAGATGGTTTCTAAGGCGTTGGGCGTGCAGGGAGTGGTAGATCAGCATGCCTTGTACGCCGGAGGTGCGCATGCTGCCGGTGGTGGAGGTGGTGGTCCAGGAGGGGGGAGGAGGAACGGGAGAGGCGGGAGGTTCAAGGGTGGGCAGCAGCAGCAGCAGGACGGCACTATCAGCAGCAGCAGCGGCAACAGCACCGTCCCCATCGGTAACGTGGCAGCCGGGGACGAGCTTCGTCGGGGGGGAAAACCGACCCCAAGTGGCGTTGGAATGCCGTGGCCTGCAGGTACCGTTGGGATGACTTAGGCCCAGACCCCTTCGGTACGGGTTGAGTAGTCCTCTCCATGGGTTGGGTACCTACCGACCCACCACCAGGGACGTTGCCGCCGATGCCCCCACCGCCTGTAGCGGCTCCGGCAGGCTGGGGTCCCCCACCGAACAACACGCCATGGAGGCGCAAGGAGCTCTGCTTCCGGTGCGCCAGACCGGGCCACCGCGTCGCGCAATGCCAGGTAGCTCCCGAGCAGATGAACGTCGCCATCCCGGGTGCTGCTGCTCCTCAACCCGCTCAAGAGATGTACAACGGAGGTGGCTGGCTGCACGAGACGCCCTACGGCAGTGGTAGGTATACCTCGGCCGGAGCTTCCCCGTCACAACAACCCTCCTCGAGCACTTCCTCCTCCCCTGGCCTAGCGAACAACGGCAACCTGACGCCTACGTTCAATCCGCACTTCCTCACCGCGCAGTTTGCGCACCAAGGGGAGGCGACTGATGATTATTTTTGCGTTAGTGGGAGAGAAGAGTGGGTACCGGATTCGGGAGCAACCTTTCATTTGACTGGTAACCATTATGGTATGGGAGACTATACTCCGCCTCCCCCCGGTAAGAGCAGTTTGGTGGTCGGTGACATGAGGTCACTGAAGATAGAGTACTTCGGCCAGATTCCTATGGTGATGCACAGCTCTCAGTATGACGTTCAAGTTAGGCTGATGGACGTGGCATACGTACCCGGTGTTCGCTTCAACCTGTTTTCGCGTCGTGCAGCAATGTTGAATTGCCCGGTGGCACTTGATGCTCAGGGAGCTCGCATTTTGAATGGGCAATTGTCCTTCACGCGTAGGGACGCGGGTTCATACGTACACGCCACGCGGATAGTAGAGACCCCGATTGCTGCCGCTGTTTTGGCCCCTGGAAAAAGCGGCGGATTGATACTAACGACCTTCACGTTTCCCTTGCCGACTGCCATGCTGACAGTCTCCGTGAGACGGCACGCCAGATGAGCATCAAGGTGTTTGGGGAGTTGGTTCGGTGTGCTGGGTGTTCTGAGGCGAAAGGGAGGAGGATGGCGGTGCCGTGGACGACCGAGTGTCGTTCCACCCGGCCTATGGAGCGTCTGTTGGTGGATCTGTCGGGACAGCAGCCTACGTCTGCTGGCGGTGCGCAGTACTTGATGATGATCGTCAACGATTATTCGCGACTGGGGTGGCCGCATTTCTTGAAGCGGAAGTCCGATGCTTAAGCTTCTGCGGAACGAGCAGGGGCAATGAAATTCTTAAAAGTGCCATCGTCTGGTTGAGCTAATTGATGTTATTTATGCAGCGGCAAATTGACCCACGGAAACATGCGGAGGGTTTCAAGTCCCCCCGAAGGGTTGCATAAATATATATATATATATATGAATGATTTCCCAGGGTAACATGGGAAAGAGATGAGAGGTGGTAATGTTCAGGACCGTTTCAGGAGTTTCGACGACACGCCTTATTGTATCCCCAGAGGCCGCGTCATTTACGGCCCATCCCCAGTTTGTGTGTTGGCTTTCCTTTTCGCCAGACGTACGTTTCAACTTGGTTATCGTTGTGGACCTGTGGTACAAAGCAATCATAGTAATATCTACATATCTGGTAGACCTTTTGCCCAGCACTAAACGCACGCCCTGCCCCTCGGGAGATCATGAAGCGCGCCCCTCGACTCGTCGAGTCTTCGCTAGACGTGAGATTGGTCTGAGTATTCTCTATTCCGTGCAAAACGTAGGCATGGTACGATCCTCAGTTCTAGCCGATTACACTGTAAACGGTGACCCTTCGAAGTGCATCACGGATAGTCCATGTTCAGGTTGCTCGACCCTTCCTGACCCTATATCTCTGACGTGTACACTTACGGCCCGCAACACGGGGTCCGATTAGAGACAGGCCAGCATGCGGCCCGATTCTAGACAAGCCCGTGCACTCACTGAGGATAATTGCCCCACTTTGTGCTTATCTTCTGTTGCTCGGATGGGACCCTTGGTCTCGCACCTGCTGTTACTTGTTTTTTGTTTTTCCCCGCGCGCCTGGTGTCGCACACCACCTCCGTTGTTTTGGTTTCGTCCGCAAGTACCCTTTGCGTGGCCTGATTTGAAGTTGACAACGAGGTTCAATGCCCCATCTTTATGTTGTCAACCATGTCTTGATTGCGTCCGTCGTGCAGCCGTACGGTTATCATGCTGATACCCATGACGGTGTCCTGCAGTCACACCTGACGGCGGGGTTTACTCTTTATTGGTTGTTGGGTGAGAGACACACTCAGGAGCATACGGTGCTCCCTACGTGTGTCAATCGCTCTGCTCTCACGCCGTCGCCCTCTAGTTCTACTTGCCCTTTTCCACCTTGTGTCACAGGTGGGAGTCTAAACGCTTGCTGCACATTCGTAAGGTCCCTGACCCTTTTTAACTACCGGCAGAGAGAAAAAAGACACGAAAAACAAAATGCCGACGTTATGCAGACCTAAGGTCTGTTCAGCGCCCCCGAGTGTGTTAGCTTTAATGGCCTCCATACCGTTATCGCTTGCCCCGCCGCGTTGTATCTGCTGTCGTGGCCGTGTGCAACACGTCGCTGGTATGGCTGCACGTGACTACGGCTGTTCTGCAGGCATCGCTGGCAGCAGTAATCACGGGGCGAAACCCTCCGTAATGCTGTGCTCTTTACAAGACGTTTTCCGGCGATAGGTCTGTGCCTCGTGCGGTCATGGCTACGGTTTCCAGCGATAGAGAAAGTGAGCACAGATTTGCCATGTGCTTTCGCCTGTTGCGTTTTTGTTTGTTTGTTTTTCAACGTGTAATGAACCTCGCTCGTCCAAGTGTATCCTGCGCTGGTGTACCTGGCACATGGTTTTCGACTTTGTTCTCGATCGCACAGCTGGTGTTATTTTTAAGGTAGTTTTAGATATGTTTGAGTAGGTTTAAGACTACAACAGTTGTACAACCGTCGTACAAGTACAACGTATGGCTGGTACGCGTTATGTAGCACGTGTACACCACCGTCGTATACGAATATACCTCTGCGCGCCTATCAACGCTGATCTAACTATGCCGACGTGTCTGAGCCTGACCGGGACATCGACTTGTACGTACTGTCATCGATTGTAGGTATTTGCTTTTGCCGCCGCCTTACATACTGCGCATTTGTCTTCTGCAGTTTCGAGCGTTTTGTGCCGCCGCTGTCCTGCGACGGGCGGCGTATTTAATTTTGTGTTGACAATAGATGGATGAGTCTCTGCCTATTGTAGCCGTTATTATTGTCTCCAATACTGGCGGGAGACAACAACTAGGTCCCTCTAGGTCTGTACCTTTCCCGGTGACGATAGTAAATTGTTACACTCATGGGCTCAGTTTATCATTGGTTTTTAACCTCGCATGCATGCAGAACATAATCACATTAACGACTACTAATCGTGTTGGCTCCCCATGTTTCCAGTAATAATGTTTTTAATGAGAGAGAAAACCATGAACCAACAATCGAACAAACAAAAACCAAAGAAAGAGAAACCATATATGTTCTATTCTTGCGCTGCGGGGTGTACTTACTGTGTCCCGTCGATCTCGTACTGAAAATACCTTGGTATGCTTTCCCCCCCCCCCCCCCCTCCTTATATCTTATTCCCTTGTTTTGCTTTTTTGTCCATCCCGTGATGTCTGCGCCCCGAAGGCGACCCGAGGCGGGTAGCTCAAGCAGCTCGAGCAGCAGCAGCGGCGGTAGTCGTACAAGCAGCAGCCGTAGCCGCAGCAACAACAGCATTAGGGAGTCAGACTCTGATCGCCGTCGTTCAGAAAGGCGACCTCGTCCCCACCGCCGTCGCAACCACCGTCGTGCCCGCTCGCTCCCACCTACACCCTCAGAGGCGCCCCCCTGTAAATTTGGTAGCTGGATCGCCCGATGTGTACGCCGGCGCCGCACCAACCACAAGCAGGACGCACAGGTTGGAGGGTACGACAGAAGCCCGAGAGGATAGTATCGCAGGCGGGAGGGGTCCGCCGCTGTACCTAAGCCACGCATGCAGCCCATCGCTATCGCACAGAAGCAGCCCTCGTAGCGCGGTAAGCTGATCGGTGCGGAGTCTCACCAGGCAGCCGGAATGGTCGAAGGAGTACGTAAGCGTATCCTCGGTACTCTCACGTGTCCGGAATTAGGCGACCTCACTGCCGGGAAACTGTCGATGAGGGACTCTGCCGTCATGCTACAGCAAACGATGGTGAGCACCATACGCAATATAAATTCTGGAGCTATGCGGTTTGTGCTCGACCAGTACACCGATGGTAGATGGGTCACAGTGGCCGACGTAGCTACCTCCGTTGCGTTTGCGGGGTCAAGTACGACGCGTTGCGAAAGGACAATACAGCGAGAATATAGCGGAATCTTATTAGCTAACGATTCTCCAAGCTCCTTGGGTTTACCCATGGGATTGTGCCGCTCTCTACGAATGGGCCGCAGGGTGGTAGTGCCAGAACGAGGAATCGTGCCCAATTTAAAGATATCATCTGCAGTTCATAGCCGCCAATCGCGAGTAACCGAAGGCCAGTGAAAGGGATTGCGTGCCGGGGCCAAAGTAGTCCTCATTGGCATCTGGGCGCCAGAACCTGTGCGTATCGAAGGCAATCACACGAGGTGGACCGTTCATGGTCTGCATAGGGACTTCTCGCGCACCATTTACCCCAGCAAGAGTGTGCAGTTCGAACGTGGTGTGGACATGAGGGAATTCAAGCACAGTGGGCGAGCATAAGGTTGAACGAAACGACTGAAACGTGTATTCCCAGGTGATTAGATTCTTCCGTGAGCGTAGGGTATTAGTGAGGGGGCGGCAGTTTGACTGTAGTTGGGGACAAACTACCGAAATTAGCGCGTCAGGTCGATCAGCGTTCGAAGCTCCTCGACTGTCTAAGGGCTAGGCATGCACTCAATGATTTCCAACTTGGTCGGGGCGGGGTGTTTATTTCTTGAAGTTGGACACGCTTTCTCTTTACGCTCACACGAGTCAGAGTCAAGGAGACATAGCAAAAACAGAGGGAACGGGGTTTACAATACTCACACAGGCCCTTGGAGAGTCACGAAAGTATTTCACACAGGCATAAGCGTACAAGGAACGGTGCGAGGTAGAAAACCGGGCAATCGAACCACGTCCGTAGCAGAGGTAACGCCATTCCACCTCTGATCCCTGCCTTTTACAGACTCACTAGCTGACGAGTTCGCACGCGCGGTATTCGTGAGAGTCCATCTTGAAGCTATCGTTGGAAGCTGTGGAAACTGCGTCGACTGACTGCCTCGTGAGCTGCCGTAGGAGTATGCTCTGCGCGGACACTACTAGGTGGGGATAGAGAGAAACGTCGAGGAAGAGAGTAGAGTCTAGGTGGTTGGCTGAGAATGAATATCTGATATTAAAAAATATAAAAAAAAAATCATAAAAAAAAAAATTAAAAAAAAAAAAAAAAAAAAAAAAAAAAAAAAAATAAAAAAAAAAAAAAAAAAAAAAAAAAAATAAAAAAATAAAAAAAAAAAAAAAAAAAAAAAAAAAAAAAAAAAACCGCGTCACCCTGCCATAGTTAGATGGTATTGTTTAACTGTGGCGTTTGTACATCTAGAAGCCTGTGAGCGACCCACTCCCAATATCAGTCCAACATCGTGCGCTCCACTGTCGCCTTTAAGATTTCATCTGGTTCTCGATAGGTTTCACCATCTGGAAGGTCGTTGGTGGTGGCCTTAGACTACAGAACCAGGTTTACGACTTCAGAGGCCGACACTGATAAGAACACTGTAACAACCAGAAACCAGAGAAGCCGACCCACCACGAAATGAAGGAGTTGAAAAGCTCGAGCGACATTGAGCATCAAGCCCCAGGCGACGTCACTTTTTTTCCGACCCCTTGCCTTGCCGGTTGCGCTGCGTCTCCGCCCCGTAGCGGCGCTTCCACGCCTTGCCCTCGCTTGCCTATGCGCCATTACGCGCCACCACCCCCTCGTCAAAACGTTGATCATGTGCCCCATATGTGAAGCGACTTTCGTGGCGGTTTCAGTTTTCAGCCATGACTAGTGTTCGACGAGAAGGGCACGATCCTCAGCTGCGGTTTTGCTTTTCTATGTCTTTTCTTGGGTTGCCCTGGGCCGGAGAGTTGTAGCGGTGTTTCGTGTTTAGTCATGAACTTTCAAGCTTTCCTTGTCCCCGCTAGTATGTAACAGTGGAGTGGACAGGTGTAGAGAGTGTGATGTTTGTAGTGGGGGTCGTTGAGTTTTAGTTGTGTGTGATATGGGAATTTTTAGTTAAACGGGTAACGACGCAGAGGATGTTTCTGTGTACGGGTTTTGTGGGGGGTACACCTTTCCGCGTCTGTTGGAGGGGAGATTTTGGCTAAACGACCCGACCTCTTTGTTTTTTTTCTCTATGGGGGGCTCAAAGCCGACTGCTCTCGACTTGTGACCCGTTCGGAGAAAGCAGAAAAAAGGCGACTTTTGCCTGAGCGTTGGGGTACTGCACATATTGATTTAGAAGAAAACGTGAGATAAGGAGACTGTCAACCATTTAATAGTAGTGAGGGAATCAAACCCGCAGTAAAAGGGGAAGCGAGAGCGTTTCATGAGTGTTCCTTTCTGATGGCCCCTGGTTTCGTTTGGCCTATTCCCGAGACCGTTATCATTGTAGAGAACCTTGCAGTTCCTTACCCTTGGTCATGGTCAAAGATTACTGTAGCATATCGCTCCGTAATTAGCAGTATGCCAGGGGAGATGTTAAGGTGCAGGAACGTCTCATGAGGTTACGGCGACATGTGTATGTGTTTTCGTATCAGGAGAGGCCGTGCCATTCACGGCCCTTCCTCTATTTATGTTTGGTTTTTCGTTTCAAGAGACCTACGTTCCCACTTGGTTTTTGTTGTCGGCCTGCGATACAAAACATTAGTTTTACCATTTATATAGCTGGGAGACCTCCTTCCTAGCACCAGAAAGACGCCCTCACTCTCGAGGGCTCGGGAAGCGCGCCTCTCGACTCGGTTAACTCTTCGCCAGACGTGAGGTTTGTCTGCTTACCCTATATCCTGTGCGTAGGCATGTCACGATCCTCTGGTAACCCTTCGAGTGCATCACGGATAGCCCGTGTTTAGGTTGCTTGCCTCATCCTGACCCTAGATCATATTATTTGTAGACACACGATCCGTCACAGAGGCCCCTTGACCCCACACTGTGAATTGAGTTTTCGTAAACTATATTTGCTTCTGTTCCCGCTCCTCACGGCAAGGTCGAGCGACGCACCAACCGGCGCACGAGTTGTCCCCTTAGCATACTGCTAGGACAAAGCAGCAGCAGCAGCAGCAGCAACGGCAAACAACAACACGTTGTCTCCATACAATACCCACGAGGGACAGTGCGGCAAAAAGCATTTGCGGTCAAGCTGGTGCAGCCCCAGGCGGTCAAAGGTATTCTCCTCCTGGCGATGCAGATAGTGATGCGGCAGCGGCCGAAGACCTGATGTGCAAACAAGATCGCAAACCTTCAACCACCAATTCAAGGTTTACTCAGTCGACCGCCGTCGCTTCGAGATGGGACATGAAGATCACCTGGACACGAAACGCACGGCAAATGTAAGGTCAAACACTCGCGGTTGTACAGTATTGCATGGGAGAGATGACAAGCACAACAGTTAATGTTATCACCTTAACAATGTGACACGGAGCATGCGTGGCAAGGCTACTACTCATATCGTGGATGTCGTACACGGGTCAGAGGACTCGTACACTACAGTACCTGCCGCAGTCATTAGGTCCGCGTATTTAAGCATAGCGCAAGGGACATGTGAGATAAGTATATCGTGACTTCACTGTAGGGGACAAAGGGTGGACATATACCGTCTACCATAGGCAGTAATTTTCATGATCAACAGATCCGATGGTCGTGCACTGAATCGTGCATGGTTAGACCCGTATCGTATCTTCATTAATATTTATAATGTACGTACCTATTACTATTACTTCTCTGAGTAAGGCTAGACGGGTAGGGTCAAAGGTGCGTCGTGTCCACCCTGGCCTGGCCTGAGACCTGAGATCTGATCCTGGCAACTATTTTGTTGTCATTAATCGAGTAGATCGATTCTTTCGTCTGCATCATTGACAAAGGCTTCAAGTGTAACCCCGTGCATCACTTTCTTCTCGATGCCGCGAAGGTTTCTAAGTTAAAAGGGAAAAACGGAACAAATGACCTCAAACCTGAAAGATGCCATGAATCACATCTGAAGGCTTGACAACAAAAATGGAAAAGTGTAGTATTCATTTTGAATTTCTATACTAAACATTAACCGACGTTTCATCAATCAAACGACGAAACCTCGGAATGGTGCAATGTATCCAGAGGTACAATGGGTAGAAGCGCATGCAAGGCGAAGGAACCAAGCAGGAAATGCTCTTCGAGTCGGTGTCAGTATCGGACCCTAGAACCTCGAAGTTCTCGAGGATAAATGCATCGGTGTGATATGTTATGGTTGGGGCTAGGGTGTGATATGTTAAAAAAAATAACAAATGTATGTGCGGCAAGCTGTGTGATACATATATTATTACTTTGTACCTAATGGCCGTTTTTTTCCGTAATACTTCACTTTTCTCGTTTGGCCGCGGGTCGTTTCTCGTGCTCCCTGCTGCGGGGCCCGGGGGGGGCCGCGTGGACAGTACGGTGCAAGCGTTGGCTCCGGCCAGGCTATGTGGCACATGCTCGAGGTGGTCAAAGTCACGTGACCCAGCAAGCAAGTCAGGGGATGGGGTCCCACCTCCGAAAAGCCATCTAGGGGCTCGGAAACCTACCCGGATCTTCGTATTTTTAACTGCAAAGATTTTGCTCTTCTCGCTTTTTGCTGCAACTGCAACAACAGCAACAACAGGCGTACGAGTGCTGCTCGAGTCGAGTGTTGCTCGAGTGATGCTGGGTTCTGCTGCTCTGCTGCTGAGTGCTCGTGTGCCCGTGGCTGCTTGGTCACGTTGTGCTCGTGTTCGTCTCGTGCTCGTTGCGATTGAGCAATCGAGTGGTAGTTGTCGCGTGTGTTTTGTTTTGCGGTGCAATAGGCGTGAGAAACCTACTCATGCTCGTGCACTCGAATACTGCTCGAGCAGTACGTGCTCGAGCAGTACGTAGCAGTACAAGACCAGCAACAACAACAGGCGTAAGAGTGCTCCTCGAATCGAGTGTTGCTCGAGTGCTGCTGATTGCTGCTGCTGCTGCTGCTGCTGCTGCTGCTGCTGAGTGCTCGTGTGTTCGTGACTGCTAGGCCACAAGACGTGAGAAAAACGGCTGTGTCCACCACGAAAATACCTGGTAGCATTTTTTAGTATCTCGATGCGATTCATCATTTATCGGATCTTTGTACCACATATTGCGTTGCGTGTAATAGCCGAGTGCTCAGTGCCCTTTGTACATTGTGCCCGTGCCACGCGGTTCGCTTATCATTATGCTACTACGCCCGTTGCTGCTGCCGCTACTGCCACACACAATCACGGTATAGCTGCTACTGTTGTTGGCACAAGTTTCTTTTCTTGCTGCCACCTGTATCGTATTTTCGCCCGTGCCACGCGGTTGCTTATCTTGCTACTCCTGTTGTTGCTGCCGCTGCTGCTGCACACTGCTGCGCACAATCACGGTATTATAGCTGCTGCTAAGTACTACCGTTGCTGCTGGTGCCTTTTCTTCCTGCTACCCAAATTATTTAATTTTTTCGCCCGAGTCACCCGGTGGCTTATCTTGGTGCTCCTGCTGATGTCGCTGCTGCTGGACACTATCACGGTGTAGCTACTGCTGTTGTTGCTGGCGCAGGTTGCTTTCCTCGCTGCCACTCTTAGTTTTTGTGTCCGTGCGACGGATGGTTTTATCACAACCTGGCTATAACGTGTACCAGTATATTTTGTACCGGGTGTTAATTGCGTTGCGCGTTTATAGGGTTGTCCGTAAACTAATTCTCGAGCTTGATTAGTTTTTGTTGTCCCGACGAAACATGTGCAGTTCATGCAGATCATACAGATCCTACCCGGTGAAAATGTACAGAAGACACAGACCAAGATCCCACTCAGTTAGAATCCTGCCGGATATTACAAAACCTGCACATCATACAGATAATACAGATCCTGCAGGTCATGCAAATCCACCGATAAACAAGTGCAGATCATGCAGATCGTACAAACCCCATTCCGGTCAAGATGAACATAGCATATAGATCACATATATTCCACTCAGGTAGATCATACAGATCCTGCAGATCACACATATGTACAGATCACACAAAAGAAGTTCCCACTGAGGTGTACAAGTGTGAATATGTACCTCAAACCGACCCCGTCCCATCTAAACATGATGTAAACAATTATGAAGTATCCAGATTTTCAAATACTGCAGATCATACAGAAATCCTGCAAAGTTCCCACTCAGGTACACACGTGTGAAATATCTACCTCATCATACAAATACCACCCGGTAAATATGTACAGATCGCACACATCAACATCCCCCTCAGGTACACACCTGCCAAATAGTACAGATCCTGCATATCATACAATTCCTCCAGGTCATGCAAACCCAGCGATAAACATGTGCAGATCATGCAGATCATACAGACCCCATCCCGGTCAAGATGAACAGATCATACAGATCACACAGATTCCGCTCAGGTAGATCTTGAAGATTTTGCAGATCACACACGTGTACAGAACATACAGATCCTGCATAATACACAGATCAAGTACTCGCTCAGGTATAAACGTGTGAAATATCTTCCTCATACAGACCCCATATCGCCTAACCATAATGTAAACAAAGTGTGGGGTATTCAGATTTTACAGATCTTTCAGATAGTAAAGAAATCCTGCAAGCTCCCAGTCGGGTACACAAGTGTGAAATATCTACCTCATACAGACCCCATTCCTGCTAAACATGCTGAAAGCAAGTGTGAAGCATCCAAACTTTTTAGATCCTCCAAATCATACAGAAGTTTTGCAGATCATACAGAACCTGAAAAACGTACAGACCGCATCCCGGTTAAGATTTACAGATCATGCAGATCATACAGATCATATAGATTCTTCTGAGGTAGATCATACAGATCTTGCAGATCATTCATATTCTGCAGATCATACCTATCCTGCAGATCATACAGATCCCACCCGGTAAAGATGTACGGATCACATGGGTTCCATTCAGGTACACATCTGTGAACATCTACTTCATCCAGACCCCATCCCGGCTAAACATGCTGTAAGCAAGCGTGAAGTATCCAGATTTTATAGATCCTCCAAATCATACAGAAATTCTGCAGATCATACAGATCCTGAAAATCGTACCGACCGCATGCCGAATAAGATGTACAGATCATAGAGATCACACAGTTTCCTCGCAGGTAGATCATACGGATCCTGCAGATAGTAGAGATTCTGCAGATCATACCTATCCTGCAGATCATACAGATCCCACCCGGTAAAGATGTACAGATAACATGGGTCCCAATCAGGTATACACCTGTGAAATATCTACCTCATACTGACCCCATCCCATTTAAACATGCAGTAAACATGTTTGAAGTATCTAGATTTTACAGATCCTTCAGATCATACAGAAATACCGCAGACCATACAGATCCTGCGGATCACACAGATCCTGCAGATCATGCAAACCCACCGATGAAAATGTGCACGTCATGCAGATCGTACATACCCTATCCCGGTGTACAGATCATACAGATCACACAGAATACACTCAGGTAGATCATACGAATCCTGCAGATTATACAGCTCCTGAAGATCAATGGCACCCACCGATAAACATGTGGAGATCATGCAGGTCGTACAGACCCTACCTCGCTCAAGATCTACAGATCAGGCAGATCGGACAGATCCCATTCTGGTCGAGATGTACTGGTTGTATAGATCACTCAGATTCTACTCAGGTACACATCTATGAAAATTTCAACCACACAGATCACTTTCAGGCTAAACACGTGCGCGTCATTGAGATCAACCAGATCCAACCTGGCACACAAGTGCACATGATACGGATCGTACACGTCTCCCCAGGCAAACTAGTTGGAGTGTGTAGATAATAGATCCCCCATAACTTTTTTGTTTTTTTTTAGCGCCCCGGACAGCGAGTCCTTCAGATAATGCAGATAGATCCTCCATATCATACACACGCGGCATTCAGATCATCCCATTCGGTACGAAAGTGCAATCATCAAGACCAAGTAGATCTCACCGCCAAAAACAGGGTGATTCATCTGCATTATAAAAATCCTGCAAATCGTACAGATCCTTCAGATCATGCAGACCCACCCACGCAAAGCTATTTTCAAGTTAATCACGGTACGTGTATGTTGGATTAGAATGTGTAGTCATGCAGATCATGCAGACTCCACCCGATAGAGGTGTTCAATTCATCAAGGACTACATATATATCGATGATACAGATCCCACCCAGGCAATAAATACCTGGATGATACAAATCCCGTCAATTTCCTTCTGGATGCTACGCTTTCCTTTGAGCAATACAGTAGCCAATGCCTCCTATACGCCAAGACATGGGAGAGCATCGAAGACTAAACTACTACTCTTCGCTTTTAGCAATATTCCAGTACTACTGCAACCCATGACTCATTTTATTTCGAGATCATTTTTACTCAAACCAGAGGTGCAAGGGTTTTACCTGCGTCTATCTTTTCAACTTGCGACACCCCCCAGATTTCATGCCACCCACATCCCGAAGGGGAATCTAGTATATATGTACGTAAATAGATGTATTAACAACCTATCTATGCGTATAATCTTCTTTTATTAGTAGAAATAGTGTAGTAGCGACAGGTGCATGTTACACAGGTTGTGCGGGGAGTAAGATTGTTCGTACGGGTGTCTGTTATGCTAATATCTTCGTTATTCTGGGGGTCTACTGCCCCCATGTATATACTCACAGGCTTTCTATTAGTCTTTCTCGCGCCATGACGCCTGCCCGGCATGAAAACCTGGGAACGTCACCTACTTTTAATAGCCGTGGCGCCCATCTTGTCAATCTGCAGAATGTCACACGTACGTACCTGAATGTGCTCGGTTCAGGGGCATTATACGTAGGTATGGGTATCTGCTTCGTGCACAACCAAGCACAACATCCATACATAGTACATGCCAGACGCCACTACTCGTATCATACGTCATTTCTTTCTACGTCTCTTCTTGGTACATAATCTCATCATTTTGTGCACCGGCTCGTATCATACGGCATTTCTTCCTTCGTCTCTTTGGTACGTACGTACGTCATCGTATCATATCGGGCAGCGGTGCCACAGTAGTAACATGTACGAGCTCATTCATACATTTCGGTACCTGGTATGTACAACATGCAACATGCACACAAACACCAAGAGGCAAACCGATCGTTTTTTATTACAATTAGTACAGGTCTTTCTTAATACCGGGGTCTCTGTTATTTCTTCAATATTGTTGCTTGGTGGTTATAGTTCTCGTGTCGACACCAACAAATCGTTGAACGGACTGTCATACGTTGTTGGTGATGTGAAATACCCCTCGATGACCGAACAGAACGGGTTGTCCGAGCACCCGGGCTTGCCCGAGGACTCGTTGCTGATTTCGTCTTAAAACCTGGGTTCCCTGCCACGGGTTCGCGGGTTTCACTTTGAAAATTACCTGAGTGCTCGTCTGTGACGCGTACTCGGCCGGGTACACGTCTACTGCGTTCCTCTATAAAAAACATAGTACACCTCAGATACCATTCTATGCCATGTACCTGAAGTAATGTCGAAATAAATTTTAGATGATTCTGAAATACGTCATCTGTGCGTTCGACTGATTAAATTCATACTCGACTTTGGAAGCTGCGTGATTCGCCTGTTCGATACTTCATTTCTACAGCAGTGGGCGGGTTGTACGAGTATGGTGATCGGGGCGCGCGTATTATGTACGTATGTAATTCGAATTCATAGTGACTCCCTCGAATGTTACCCTGGTCAACTGGACCATTTTCCTGATTCATTCTGCGGAAAGCATAGTAGAAAAGGCCGGCAGAAGCAATTTGTACCGCGGGTGATCGAAAGCAGGTTGCCCGGCGAGAACAACCCGGTCGGACATAACCCGTGACGAGTTCGGGTTTGACTATAAACTCCCGGGTTTTGGGGGTGACCACAACGCGGGTATTCGGCGGGTTCGAGTACCCGGGTACCAACGAGCGTCGGAGGGGCCATCATTGGGTCGTAGACTGCTAAACAGTCTTCACTGAGAACGGTCACGTCGTAGAAATTCAAATGAATTACGGTAACATGTTTTCGCTGAGAACCAGATGCGGAAACACGACATAAAAGCATGTCTAGTTTCAAATGTTTTATTGGATAGCATCAGGTACATCAGGGCATGCCTCCTATGTAGCTTAACAATTCAAGGGCCATTAATTGATGATAACTCTACGTAGCTACTGGTACACTCACTAAGGGAATACAAAACCTCTGAAGCTTCAAGACGAAATAGCTGCGTACGAACAAACGCGAAGAACTGACTGATCACAGTGTTTGCAAGCAACGGGCTGGACCTGCTCCGTGGGCGACTGGTTTTACCTCCAACAACAGCTAAATCAGGAGCTAGCGGCAGTTCAAAAGTACAAATAACAATCCTCGGCGTTTTTTTTTCCTTTCGCGAAATGTATCTGACTGATCAACGTCAAAGCTCATGCTGCATGTTGATGGATGGCAAACGTAAATAATCGATATCATTGGATGCTTTCACGTGACAGTTTAATCGTAATCGAGGCGTGCTTTTATGGTGGATAATACGATGAACATAATATGTTGTGTCTCTCAGAATCTCAGAATGAACAATGCCCAAGACTATAGTCTCTGTATATAAATAAAAATATTTATCGTGAAGGTTTCGGTATGGTCTTGGGCAAAGCGGGGACCGGCGACTGTGTAGGACTTCAACAACTCATAGCAAGCACCAAACGTGGTGTATTGGCGGGCATTGTCTTACCCTGTGTTGACCCCCCGAATGGTCCAAGGCTGGCTGGAGTTCCTCTAAGTAAGGTGAAGGTGTTACGTACTGAGCCATACAGGTAAAAGATCGATCTATTACCCCCTGCCAAGAGGGTAATTCTTATAACACTCTCCCCCCCTCTGAACCTTTCGTTGGGGCGTCAGAACCGTATACGTCTGTACGCCGACATACATACCCGCTTCGTTTCATTACCCGGGAGACCAGGGGAATTTTTTTTTTTTTTTTTTGGCATGGACAACCGTTTCTGTAAAAGAAACGTTCGAAGTGAGGTTCGAACCCGTCACCTGGCACACGTCAAATGTGAAGGTGATACCTATTGAGCGATAGACCGATCGATCACTCGGATCAGGACAATCCTTAAAACAATTTACAACAATACGGCTGGCTGTCGTTATGCCTTTTCCAGCACGAACGAGCTGTTGAAGCACATAAATCGGCCTCCTTGTTTTACTCCAACGTACTGGGGAACAAGGGGAACGTGTTGTTGTTTTTTTTTAGGCATGGGAAACCGTTTCTGTAAACGAAACGTTCGAAGTGAGGTTCGAACCCGTGACCTGGACGACGTCCAATGTGAAGGTGTTACATATTGAGCGATAGACCGATCGATCACTCGGATCAGGGCAATCTTTAAAACATTTTACAACAATACGGCTGGCTGTCGTTATGCCTTTTCCAGCACGAACGAGCTGTTGGAGCACATAAATCGGCCTCCTTGTTTTAGTCCAACGTACTTCGGTATAGTATTATTGCCTTTGCTTCCCAGATGGGTGTTCCCTCGAAATCGAGGCGAGTTCCTGATGGTTGAAAACGGGACGAATATCTTGGGTCTCTGACAAAAAACAATAGTACTACCAGATGTTCAGCAATATGATCTCGCTACTCGCTGCCGATATATGATATGAGTGAGGTTGCGTTACTTCTGTAGTTTCGTCATTTTCCACACGAGCTTTGTCTTGAAATACCTTTTCTCCAATGTACTGACCTTGGCATGCTATGCATGTCTTTCCAACCCTGCTTCCCAGATGGGACTCTACTCCCAACGAATATCTATTTGGTGGTGTCAAATGCGATGAGAAGGTCGTGTTCCTGAGAATAGGTGGGAGGCGACGATATTTGCCCTGCACAAACAATGACCACAACATATCCATCCCATCATTTCAGGAGTTATGCGTACTTCTTAACCCTTTTTAGTCGGCAACGTAATTTTCCTCGTTTTCTGCATATTTTAGTGTGCTTAGTTAGAGTCGATCTTAACGACACGTATTATATTTCGTTTTTTCCCTGAATTTCGGCGTGTGAACAATTTCAGAGAGAGTGGAATCTGGGCGAGTAAGTGCCTCAGTTGACAAATAATCGTCCATCCGGCACAAAACCGTGACTACAGCAGCTAGCTGCGCTCGCGCAAAGGTATCCGTGCGGCGGTTCTACTGACATCGCCCTGACCCGCAGGTGTTATAATAATGATTACCCTGGGCTGGGTAATCGATCAGTCGTTTACCCCTATAGCTCAGTACGTACGTAACAGCTTCACGTTTGACGTCGCTGATGACACCGGTTCGAATGTCACTTTGAACGTTTCTTTTTTTAAATACTTACCGGAACGCTGAAGCGTGTGTATCAAAAACCACATCTCCCGGGTTCCCGAGGTATTGGAAACGAACAAGGTGGGCCGTGCATGGTACCGACGCCTAACTTACCGCGTCAATCAGAGGTGGGGAGAGTGTTATAAGGATCACCCTGGGCATCGGTTTGTCTTTTACCGCCAGAGATCAGTGGGTAATACCTTCACAGAGGCAGGTGTCGGTACGTTGGGGAGTAAAATCAATCACCAACTCGTCGCGCTACAAGGTCCAGCGCGACCGCTCTGGAGTGTTACCGTCACCGATTCAGTCGGTCGGCTACCTCGATGCAATTACTTGTAAACTCGGCCACTAGAGTCCAGAAAGCTATTATTGCGCCTTCTGTGTTCGGCCATGACTGGCGAATGACCGCGAATACGACGCTTGTCAGGCTTGTGCCCTGGCGTGTGGTGGCACAGCTCATGCGTTGGCACCGCCCGAAATTCTACAACCTTCTGAAAAACATCAAAATTTCAAGACGTCATTTTTCGGGGCCGGAGGTTTTCGGCTTTTCCCGAAATAAAATCGGGGAAAATACCTGAAGCTCGGGGAAAATTCTGAAAGCAAACGGAAACACACTCCTTGTTAAGGTCGAACATTAGGTAGTACGCTGTTGTTGATGCTACTTGATATATTTTCAAACGAGTACGCGTGTCGTCTTGGGTGCTGCTCTAACGTCGATACATCGTACTTGGCGTATCCGGCTGCAAAACCCAACATGCACGCCGACGATAACGGCGTTTTGTGGTGTATTGTCAACGTTTTCTCATATTGTTGCACGTGAGATATGTAAAATCAGAAGAGGATTCGCGGGCTGTAGTAGCAAGGCTGGGTCACCGTCAAAAGGGTTCGCGCTCCAAGCGGTCTATGTCCCTACGTGATCACAGCAGTGTGTTGTTTCACCGCCGAATCTGCAAGAGCGCCACATGGACAAAGTTGATGCTCATCGACTACCAGCAGGGATGCTTATCCTTGGTCGAGATAGAAGTTGACGCAAGGTACAGCGGCGGGAGAGACACGTCTGCTAACAAATAAGAGCATGAATGAGGCCCTTTGAGTCAGTAGCACTACAATGTCACGACGCTTGAAAAGGGAGAGTTTGAACGGCTTCGATACATCCCAGGGAAGCTAGAGACTCTCACCACGTTATATATGAAGGCGTGAGTTGGAAGGGCGAGTCTATTTTGTATTGAAACAGTTTATGTAGGAATATCACTACCTTTCCGTTATAGGTTCTCGCTCACGTCGCAAAGATAGCCCAAAACGATTTCAAAAGTATTAGCTCCTTTGCATGCGCGCGTAACAGTGAATGGTAACGCACTACTATCCGATCAGGTATGCACAGTTCACATCCAGCGAACCCAGCTATCCCATAAATTCATGCTTCGAAATACCTGGTATACAACAAAAAAAAATATATTTCTCCACACACACGCCAAACGCGGCACCGCGGGGAGGACATATCCGATGGTACTCGAAAATGGTCACATCCACAACCAACACGAAAACCACACGAGCTGGTCACCTCTACACGTAACGCCGGAGAAGGTGACAGACATTTCTACTCTACAAGAGAAATACATATTTTTCTTGACGTTTTTCATGCGTCAGTCTCAACCCACTGCCGATTGCAGACGCGCCCTGTGCAGAGAGCAACAAAGCATACACCCAGGCTTAAAAATCGCACTGCGCTTCCAACACATCGTCGAGAAAGCCAATATTTATTGTTGAACGAATGCCATCGCCTTTTCCACCGAAGACCGCGCCGGTACTGGTTATCCTACACCAACTGCACCGAGATCGGTCGACGCCTTGTACGAGGTACTGTATACAAGATTGGAACATGCGGGCTTGGTATTATGCGATGTCGTCTCCGTCGCGCTTTCTATGGCTTGTATGGAAAACCCTGCTCAGACATCGTCGAGAGCGAATGCACATGCCAGGAGAGCGGCGGCGGGCACGCTAAATTATTTTTGTGCATCTTGATCGCAAACTCGACATTGCGCTACTTTTTCGAAGGAGTCTATTAGTAGCAGTTTTATTCAAAGCTACTCCTTTGAGCCTTCGGGGTATTATCCAATGAGTGACATGGCGTTATCACATCATATATTGAGAACAGCAATTATCTTCCGACCATTGCGAAGGCATGAAGTTGGGTTTGAAGCGGAGACGAGGTTGTTAATTGTATCAACGAGTACAGACGTGCATGCGGGGCCAGTGTCGCTATGATTCAACAACACGACGGGCCTATATTATACGTTAGCGTACGTACGTGTTTGCCCTTTTTTCCTGTTCTAGGCGACATTATATAATGCACCGATGTGCTGCTGATGCTGTTGTATGGTGTACGTAACCCAGTTGTACAACGGTTGGATACGACCAACATTTGTGAACAACAGCCGTTGTGCTGCTGTACCTCGTCTGATTAGCGTGATAACACGTGTATGCAACACATACATGTGAGATTATATAACCGTGCAACTGTGTGTGTTGGGAATTCACGTCGTTGTGATACGTGTCTCTGTGCACTACGTCCATCTATTTATTGTTGGTGGACATTTCTCGCACGATCCATGGTCCCCGACGTTAAGACTGGCAAAATAGGATTCCAGGTTTTCTGTTGCAGCAGGGCGGGTAATTTTAGCGATAATACGTTTTCCATGCACGGTTGTGTGGTACATAATTGGTATAAGTGCGCGTATCGGAACCTAATTTGATGTGCCACATCGGTCACCGTATGTACTGTGATGAAAGTCTCAGTGCTTATATATAGGTAACATCTTGATACGACAGGAAGGACACCTATAATACGATAGTGATACTGTAGCACGTGAACCCATTTAATTTCCTTGGCAATGGTGATAGGATTATGTTGGTATACAATATAGGGCGAAAAGGTCATCGCAGTGGGGTTGTACGAGAGTCTTGCATTATTTGCGATATGTGGGACGAGCTATCGCCGCAGTGATGTGGGACGTGAGAATCTTACATTTGTAGTACGTATGGCGGAAGATCCTTTGTTGATGATAAGAAATGCTCGAATTGCCAGATGGAGATGATACATTAAAGAAGATGTATCGGTGGATAAAATATATTTGTGGACTACGAGCGAAAGGTTGGGTACAATCAGGTCAAACGTGGTTTCCTTGGTTCCCTTGCGCTTTAGCAAGCGTAGGGACGACAGTCTCGGATACTCGTGCTGCGGTAAACGATGCATCTCCTTTCTTTGCCGGACTTCACACCGGAGCAACGCGACGCCATGCACGCCTGGTTGACCGAGCAGCGTGCAACAGACCAGCAAGCCCAACGAGAAGCCAACGCCAACAAAGAGCAACAAGAACAAGACGAGATGGAGAGGACGTGAACCCAGGACCAAACCCCCGAGGGCGCGATGACTCAACCGCCGACCGTGTTGTGCAGGGTGTCGAGAGTGGTTGCAATGGGATGCAGGTGCAGCAGCGGCAACCAGGGCATCAGGAACGCAAGCAGGGACGTTGCGTGTAAGCCAGAGTTGCTCGCGGCCTCCAGTATTAGATGGTAGTGTAAGACATGGGGAACAGATACAACAAAAGGTGCTGATTTTTCGTGGGTGGGTGCGTGCCGTTTTTTGACAGGAGAGTTGTTAGAGGTCGTAGACTCGGATAAACCAATTAAGGTAGGGTGTCCGGGTGCAAGAGAGGAAGTGTTGACGAAAGAGCTTGGGGTTCATATGGTGAGGAAGGCGCGAGAGGCGTGGGGTACATTAATTTCACACATCACGTACGTGCCCGTCATTAGCCAGATCCTGGAAGCAGGTAGCCCGAGTGAAGGTTGGAGAATTTTCGATAAATTCTATGCTCTCCAGCGCGCCGCAGAGAAGGCTAGACTTACACAAGCATGGTACAGTTTCCGAATGAAGACTAACGAGCAACCTAACAAGTATTTAGCACGTGGTAGCGTGGTCAAGAGCCAGCTCGGTTCCCATGGAGTGGTCATCTGTGAAGTAGACTCTAACCACCACTTTGCCCGTAGCCTCACCCCTGCTGTTGGAGTTCAAAAGAGCATTTTACTTACGAACGCAGATCTAAGCACCAACGTACTTGAAGGTGTGGTCCTCAGTGTTCATGCAGAGATACAGATGACAAGGGAGAAGGAGGCGGGGATCGGAACGAGACACGCCCTTGTTGCTCCTGACGCGAGTCGAGACAATGGGGGTGCACAAAATGACGGAAGAGATGCAAAAAGCGGACGCGGGAGGAACAGGAGGAACGAGGACAAAAGCGGGCAGCATCAGTAGCAGCATCAGCAGCGGCATCAGCAGCGATATCAACAGCAGCGTCAGCATCAGCGTCAGCAGCAGAAGTACGGAAGCGGACGTGGTTCTGGTGGGTGGCACGGAGCGCCACAGGAGTGGGGCGCTGGAGGCAGAGGGAGCGGTGGAAGGAAAGGGAATTGGAAGGTATGGGGAAGGTTGTGTACAAGCAGTGGCGGGTAAGAGGAGAGGTTTGCCATCTTACCCCCGCCCTCCCGGCGGCTACGGCTTTCCCCGATATCCGAAGAATGTCCCCTGTCCGTTTGGCAACTAGCCGCCGGTGGTGAAAGCGGCCGACACGGCCCAAGCGTTGCAAGAAATGCAGCGAGTTGCGACGTTTGAACAAGTATTTAACATGGAGGGTGGACCGAGGCCAGTCAATCCCCCCCCCGGATCCGCACCGCCACGTCCAGACAGCACCCATACAGCGCCCAACAGACAGCCGCCGTGGAAGCAGGCCTATGGTCACGCAAGCATCGTTGTCCCGTTTCCTTGTGCACCGTACTACACCGTCGACGACGGACCCGCTCCTAGACACCGCCACGAAGGCACCTACAGCAACTACATTGACGACGGCGACGACAGCTACGAGAATCAGAAACAGCCGCCCCCGCGATCGCCGTCGTTGCCACCGCGGAGGTTTGAGAAACCACTGGAAAACACCAACTACGTCCAACAGCATCAACCGCCACCACAGCCGCCACTACGGATTCCACAGCTGCCTGAGTACCACAGCTACGTCCAACAACATCAACCACCCCCGCCGACGCCGCAACTCCAACACCACCAACACACTTCCCGTCATGCCACGTTCCCTTCTCCTTCGCCTGCTCCTGTGCCATCTTCACTCCGCCAGAGTGGACTGCATTATCTGATGGCAGGACTGGTGCCACGAAGCGAGTCTGAGTTGAGTTGGTGTCTGGTAGAGTAGTCGTTTCTGGGTTGGCACTTGCTGGTCGGAATGGAGGTACAGGAGAGGGAGGACATGCAGGGACCGGCTGCTACCGAGTTTTGGGTGTCCGGCAACGGAACCACAAACCATATCACTAGCGACGCTCGTAATGTCTACAACTGGGTAGACCTCCCCCCCGGGAAGGACAAGGGGATGATAGAGAATGTCAAGGTCATGCGAGTTGTTGGAGAAGGCAGTCTCAACCTAGCGATACACTCGAAGGCTGATTTTGATGTTAGGTTGACGGGTGTCTATGTCACGCAGGGTATTGGATTCAACCTGCTTTCCGTCCATGATGCACAATCGATGCAGACGATCACCCTCGACAAGCATGGTGTACACGGTCTTTATCACCGCCTAATATTTCCCGAAGATTACATCGGTTCGTGCCTATAGGTGACCCGAATGAACCCAACCTCATCAAACGGAATGACTGTTGTGCCAGCTTTATCTGGTGTTTCAATACCTCCCATTCCGACCTCCTGGCAGTCGACACTTGGTAGTTTTTCCCATTGAGCCCCCCCCCCCCCCCCCCCCCCCCCCCTCTTCGCCTGATGTAGACAAGGTAGTGCATGCAGATTTAGGTTTCCCGCACGACATTTATGGCGTAGTACTTTTGCAATCGAGGTTCCCGCCCGCCATTGGAGGCGTAGTGCATGCGGATTCAGGTTTCCCGCCCATCCGCTATTATTGACGTAGTACCTTTGGAATCGAGAATCCCGCCGGCCGTTGGAGGCGTCGTACCTGTGAATTCGAGATTCCCGCCAGCCATTGAAGGCATAGTGCCTGGGGGTTCGAGGTTCCCGCCAAACACTGAAGGCATAGTGTATGTGAGTTCGAGATTCCCGCCCACCGCTTCATGGTAAGCTGGTGTAGGGCCTCGGTGCCGACCCCATCAGCATCGTTTCCTTTATCGGTGTACTCACCAAGAACAGACCACACCAACGACATTGTATGGACGGCTCCCCGTACGCCCGTGCTGCCGTTGTCGGCGGCGGCCGCCGAGGGGGGGGTCATCCTACGCCGCCGCACGGGCAACGTCACCAAGATACAGCATCAAGTACGTGCCGCCACCGTTGCAACCACCGGCTCTGCCTTGGCCGTCACCAAAATCGCTGTTGGCACCGACATCGCTGTTGTCACGGACGCTTCCATCGCCGTCGCCACCGTTTCCGCCGTTGGAACCACTGCCCCGGTTGCTGCTGCCACCACCGCTACAACCACTGCAAGAGCCGCCTGGCCCGTCGCCGTCACTACCGCGGCCTATGCTGCCCTTCGACACCGCTCTTCCGTGGCAGCACACCGAACCGCGGCGATTGTCCGGTCAAACTCGTTCATATACGGCCCAATTCCCAGCGACGACAGCGGTTTACTCCTCAGACACGAAGGAGCCACTTTCCCGTCGCCAGCGGATGTCCACCAGGGCCTTAGTCGCCGCGTCGGCCTCATGTCGACGATGAACAAGACGACACTTATTTCGATGTTGAATACACGAGGAGTCGTCCAAGGCTGGGGGGGCCGGGGGATACCGTGTGCTTTGTCGGCGTGGTCTGCTATCTTCGAAAACATTGGGGCCACTTTGGACGACCAGACGCCGCCTTATCAACCACCGGATTTGCCGCACTGCTACACGCGAGTGCCTCAATGTTCACAAGAGCCAACTGGAAGCCACGCCTTTTATTGGGAGGATTCGACGGGGTGAGGATAGTATGGATCGCTGGATTCGGGGACGGTTGAGGCGGTATAGCAATCAGTGGACAACTTCAACAACGAAAAGTTGGTTTTTGACGGGGGGAAAGCGGTATAGAAATCAAACCTAACGCAAGCCTTGTAGCGCGGAGGGATCAGCAGAGAATTCACATTTAATTTTGGATAATAATTCTGTTGGCGCCTACCGTTGCCGGCTCGAGTATTCGGATGCTGACAGCGATGGCGTGTGAACTAGATGTTGACTCGTTCCCCTTTGATGTTGGGCAGGCTTTCGTGCAATGTGACCTCGAGGAAAATGCGTTCATGCGTTTGCTTCAGGGTAGCGGAAGATTGTCAGGGAATATAGTGAGGCTGGACAAGAGTCTAAACGGCCAAACCCAGGCGTCGGGGTAGTGGCACGCGCATCTTGCTATATGTTTGTCTAAGTTAGGTTTCACGCAATGCCTGGCCGATGCATGCGTTTCTCAATTGATGGATGACGGTAGTACAGTGATGTCCAAAGTAGTGCATGTGGATGACATATTTGCAGTAGGAGAGAAGGCGAGGTGCGACCAGTTTGGTAGAGACTAGAACCAGATCGTTCAGGTCAAGAACCTCGGAGAGTTGCGTTGGTATCTGGGTGTTTCTAAGAAAGGGATTGGGAAAAAAGGCATATTGACAATTTCTCAGCAGGCGTTCGCTGAGCAGCTGGCAATCAAGTACACGTAGTAGAGTACGGTAAGAGTGTCCCGTTCCCTGTTGGCACGAGACTTGCGGACTTCGACAAGAATCAAGCACCTGGGGACTGGCCGTTTCATGAGTTGGTAGGTACACTAATGAGGCTATCAACCCCGACTCGGTCAGACATCTCCAACGCAGAAAAAACAGTTGCTAGGTATTGCGCCGCTCCAAAGTTTATACACTGGAGGGCAGCGTTGAATATATTGCGGTATGCGAGGAAGACGAGTTCATACGAGATTACATTTCAGGGAGGTACAGGAAGAGGTTTGAGCATGCAGGTGATTGCTGACGTAGACTGTGCCAGTGTACCAGCTTATAGGAGGCCAGTTTCAATAGGACTAATCATGTGCGGGGGTGCTTGCGTGTCTTGGTCATCTAGGACTCAGAAATGCGCCAGGCTCTCTACAACCGACGCAGAGTAGGTAGTTCTTGCAGACGCTATGAAGGAAGTGCTGTTTGTAAGGCACGCCTGGCGGTTTTTGTGGTCGGGATGCCATGCATACCAGTAGGATAATGAGGGTGCCGTGCAGCTTGCGCAGAACCCCATCCCAAACTCTAGATCCAAGCATATCGACGTGCGGCACCACTTTCTAAGGGATCTAGTAGCGAGGAAATAGATAACTATCACGCATGTACCGTTTCCTTTTTCAGGACGAAAATTTCTTAACCAAAGCGGTATTTCGGGAGTCGTAATCTTGCGACGAATTTAAACTCGGAACTTGAGGTTTAACTTCCCCAATTCTAGGAGTTGATACTTGAATTTAAGGTTGGGTTTTCCGGGTTGAGATATAGTGATACGATATATATTTCGATATATATATTTCTGATTTTTGATGCATTGGAAACTGAGATTGGTGACTGGTTTTCGGTCGTCAGGATCTTATACTGATGTTTGGACTACTATTGTCATATGGGAGTTCGCTGGGTGGTTTCACTACTGGAATAAGACGCAAATTGGGCGAATAAACTGCTAGTATGATAAATAATCCTGGAACCCGTGCGTTGGAATTTGGTTTTTTGGATACGATTGGATTCATATTAAGGAATACACTAAACGAGGAAGATAACACCTCCTACGTATATTTTAAAATACACACCCTGGACAATAGACAATGGCCCCGGCAATAGCAATAGAGTCTGGCACAGTGGACGGGTTTTATGCCGTCGGCAAAGTATATCGATTGGCACGCTCCTCTATCCATTGTCGTCAACAATTTCTATCGATGGGTTACGTCCCCAACATACTGTTCAGGCAGGAGTGTGCTGTGCGTAAGTAGCTGAGTTGAAAGCTATTGTCACCGACAATGGCTATCGACAGATGGATTGCAGAATCTATTGCGGTCGACAGTGGCTATCGATAAACACATTTCTTGATCTATTGTGATCGGCAATGGGTATCGATACGTATGTTTCTGAATCTATTGTGGCCAGCAATGGGTATCGATAAATGCATTTGATCATCTCTTGTGGCCGGCAAATGCTATCGATGGACACCGTTGAAAATCTGTTGGGGGTGGACAATGTGTCTATCGATGGACACCATCACCCGCCTATTTCCACTCCTAGAATGTACTCTGATTTATTGATCAAAACAATACTTTGTGCCCCAGCAGTGTCATACATTAATCTTCTGATCACGACCAGTATTGAATGAGTGCATGATGTATCGTGATGAGCAGCAACGTGGGTGGATGGCATAACGTAAACGAGAGCTGCAACGCTGTGTGTCTCGACAAGGCGGTGGGCATCATGGGGGTTAAATGCGTTGCATTGTCGGCTGTGTTGTTGTGGTTGGTACTCTGTGTTATTAATAGTGATTCCTGATCGGTTGTACTCTGTGCGTATAAGAGATAGATCATTGCCGCCACACAATGACCCCGGAAACGTGCTTGTCGATGACCAGCCGACCAAAGTAGACTGGCCGCGCTGTCTAATCTCTAGACATTGTCGGCAACAATATGTTTTTATATTTTAGGCTATGGCCGTTAGCACCATGGGCTAGACGAGGTAAGATGTGCTTTCACCCTGGGCAGTAGAAAATAAATAGAACGTTGCCGCTACAGTAGCGCCGAAAAAAGCTTGTACCAAAGGATAGTGTAAACGTAAACGGCAATAGACTGGCAACGCTGGCTAACGATAGACATTGTAAACACGATAATAGACTGGCAACGCTGGCTAACGATGGACATCGTGAACACAATAATAGACTGGCAACGCTGTCTATCGCTATTCTATCGATAGATGTTGCCATGGAACAACATGTTTTTGGCAATGGACACAATGTGCGTTTGCCTTAACAATGGAGTCAGAAGGTTGTGCATAAAGGGCCATTGTCCTGAACAATAGATGTTGGGGAGGCAACGGCGATAGATATTGTTTAAACAATAGACCTAAACCGTTTGCCTATCGATGGTTATTGCCGCCGACACTATACACCCAACTGATCCATCAATATACATTGTGACCCACAATAGACTGTTGGGTGTGTTTTCGCGATAGATTATTGCCTAGACTTATTTGATACCCTGGAATGATTCATGTCCATGGCCATTCTTGACGACCGCCGACGTTTCTATGGCCGCCAACAATAGGAACGCGATGGTGTACAAAAATAGTCATCGCCACCCACAATAGATTATTGGCCGGGCTCCGAAAAAAAAATACCAACTCACATACTTCTTTTCAGTATGGGACAGAAAAACTCGAGTTAGGAAACGGAAAGCTGACGACTTTCTTGTGAAGTTGACCGGCATCCGAAAACATAACTCTGACTTACTTGATTTCAGTATGGGACTAAAAATGGCGAGTTTAGAAACGGAAAGCGGGTGATTTTCTTGTAAAAACGTTGACCGGCGCCCGAAAACGTATGTATGACCTACTTGATTCCAGTAAGGGACAAAAAAACTCGAGTTAAGAAACGGAAACCTGGGAATTATCTTGTCAAGGTGTTTGTTTTTATTGTCCAGATTATTTTTGAAATGTGGTTTATATAAGACAACGTAAGGGTAATGAATCAAATGTATTTCCGAACGAAAAACAATCTAAAATAAAGATGACCAGCATCCAAAAAAAACAACTATTACTTACTTGGTTTCGGTACAGGGCAAAAAAACTCGAGACGTGAAACGGAAAGCTGAGAATTTTAGCTTGAGCTTGTTTCAGGTTAACTATCCACGTTTTATTCAAGTTGGAGTAGACATAGGACGAAGTAAATTTATCGAATCGACTCAATTTCCGAAATTACCAGCGCACACAAGTTGACGACAGTTACCAATATCCTGGTGCGCGAGTTCTTAGCGACATTCACATAAAATATCTTCTTCAAATGAGTGTCCACAACATGATGACGTCGGTTCACATTACCACTTACATACATACATATTGAACACGACATACCTGGTACATATTTGGCAACTTGCACTGCTCCAAAAGATAAAATATCATTCAATGGGAAAAGAATTTCTCAATTTAGGAAAATCAGGTACGCGATTGTGTCCTACAGCAACTATCGCCATCCACAATTATTCAAATACCAGGTATATGATTGGACGCGCTTCCGAAACAATGGAGCATTGCATCCCGTATGTCGTGGGACGAGAGTAAAATATCATCGAGATGGCTGTCGATGGATAGCTCGTACAATCTATTGTGGCCGGCAATCGCCGTCGATAGACATCGCGCACAATCTGTTGTGGCTGGCAATGGCGATCGATCGACATCTCCCACAATCTATTGTGGCCTGTGGCCTGCAATGGCCATCGATGGACGTGGCTCACAAATTTACTGTGTTCGACACTGTCTATCGATCGACAGTATCTATATATCGATAGAAACCTTCCACAGTCTATGGTCACAGACAATACACATCCGGATCGATAGATTCCCCCCCTCGTCTATTGTCGAAGCAAAATACTAGGTATCGTTCGTTGTGTCCATTGTCCAGAGTGTGGTACTATTATTATCAGAGAGTGAGTGAGTGTGTATTGGAAGATTTAGACCCCAGGAGTACCAGCGTACGATTACGACAACTAACTGTAGTGACACGGTTACGGGAGATATGAGATTATATAACCTGCTTGTGTTGTTGTTTCTCGTACCCGGTACGCTGACATTTCACTTGCTTGACACCTGAATTTGCGACTATTTTTTATTTTTGGTCTTCCTCTGTCTCACAGTCTGCGACCACGGAATCAGTATCTCTATAGGATACGGAATCAGGACGGACACAGGGTGTACAGATGAAGCTGGGTAGGAAGGACGATTAAACGTGAAGACAACAACATAACCGTTCAACTGTGAATTAGGAATTCACGTCGTTGTGATACGTGCCTCTGTGCACTACGTCTATATATCTATAGCTGGTGGGCATTTCTCCAGTCTCGTACGATCAATCCATGGTCCCTGACGTTAACGTTAACTTTGGTAAAAGGATGGAATCAGGTTTGCCGATTCAGCAGGACGGGTAATTATTAATAGCAGTACTACGTTGTCCCTGCATGATGATGGTTGTGTGGCACATAATTGGTACGAGTACGCGTATCGAATCGTATTTGATGTGGCATATCAGTCACTTTCTGTACTGTGATGAAAGTGTCGGTACCTACGGTCCCTAGAGGACAATTTGTCCATTTATTTTTCAGTGCATATCTAAAACATAAGTGTGACGTGAAAAAACCATGGCCGTGACCGCCGTTGCAAGCTACGTCGACAGCCGCGGAGCTTTTTTATGTTTTGGAAAAATGCAGCATTTTCGACACGGAATTACTCCGAAATACACCCCCATCCACGTCATGCTGACAGATCAAGCCTAAACAATCGTAATGTACAGCGCAATGGCAACCAACAGGCAATTCTACGTACGTAATACGATACATTGTAAATATCGTACGTACGATACGATGCAATCATATGTTGTTACATGTGTGTGTGTGTTCTTCACATTAAACCGTTCTTCTACTCGTCGACATCCAGCAAGCCCAGTGTCCGTGCTGATTCTTCACCCTAGAAAGATACGAGCTCTGTGGTCACAGACTACGACACAGAGATAACACACCGTAATGCATTAATAGCCTACGTAATACCATGCCTTCGCACTAGGTGCGGCCGACACAACATACATACATACGCCAGCAACCAAAATACACCATAAAGAAAGAGAAGCAACGAAAAAACCAAACCGAAAAAGAACAAGAAAAAGAAAAAGAAAAGGAGAAGAATCCCAAATAAATAAATAAAATGGGAAGCCAAAGCTCAGACACATACATGTGGCTGATATACAAATCGGTCATGGTTCACATACCAAGGGCAAGCCTCACTCAATCAACACACCGGTAGTGTTCATACGTTTTTTTCTCACTCACGCCGAATCCATACCCAGCCACAGGAGGACTTCACGGCCTCTCTACACGGCAAAACTACACCCAGTCACAGGAATTAGTTGCCTCTGGACACGCCAAAACGATTTTTCACGGAGTGATTCGTCTAGTCACCGCAAATGTATCTGACACCCCCTCCCGCGCAATCATCATGGCCGTATCCTCTTCTGCCTCCTCCCTTACCACCGTTTTTGTTCGCCTCCACCTTCCACTTGTTGAGCACTCCTCCAGTGCGTTGAAGGACGAAAAAGGTCCGGCATTCCTGCGCAGCTGCTGCTATCGTCTCTGCTGCCTTCTTGTCGTCAGCAGTGTTCTCACCCTCCCTAATCCTCGCTCTGTTGTGTGCGCGTACGTATGTGCTGTGTCGGACACACTGCTTTGAGTGTAGTATATCGTATACACCTGGTACTATTGTGGTTATGTAGGTTCATCTGGGTCCGTATCAGGTAGCGGCAAAACAATTTGACGAATATCTCCGGACGTATCGCATTTCTCAGAAAAACAAAACTCGGGACGTATGGGGATTGATGAAAAGAATCGTTTGACGCACGTTGATAGTTATTCTGAATAACACGAATGAAGTCGACCTTCTAGATCCAGGTTTGTAGGAATATTTGAACCAAATTTTACTCTTTCAAAAAACAAAACTCGCGTCGCGAGATAATGTTGAGAGCTGTCCAAATCCGTTGAGATATTGGACATAATGAAACTTCCTCGGTCCCAGAAAACAGATTAAAATGTTTCCGGTTCATCTAGGATGCAAAGGCTCGGAGGAAAAATAAAAATTGAAGCTCTCCTATTACTAGGAGACCTGCGACAAGAGAGGAGGCGTTTGCCGGTGTCCTTATATTTTGTAGCATCTACCTCCACCCCGAGATAACTGTACCTTGGTGCTGGTGAAATTGTGGCCAAATTGTCCTGCATGGACCATATAGGTAATATATTGATGCGACAGGAAGGACACCTCAGATAGTGGTATTATAGCATGTGACCCCATGTAATTTCCCTTGGCAGTGGTGATAGTATTATGTTGGTAAAAAATTCAGGACGAAAACGTCATCGCGGTGGTGTTGTACGCGAGTCTTGCATCATTAAAATTAGCAATATGTGAGACGAGAGAGTACCGCGGTGATGTGGGACGTGAGAATCTTACAGTTGTGTTATGTATGGCGGAAGATCCTTTGCAGATGAGAATTCCTCGAATTGCCAATGGGGATGAACATGATGATACATTAAAAACGATGTATCGGTGGAGAAAATGTATTTATTTGTGGACTACGAGGGAGAGGTTGGGTACAATACGATCAAGCGTGGTTTCCTTGGTTACCTTGTCTTTTTGTGGGCGCTGGGACAAAGAAGGGAGGAAGCCAGAGAGGGGCCTAGTCCACTTCGACTTCACTCGTCTTCTTCTCCGTTTTTCTACCCATCTTTGCTTCCCCTCTTTGTACACGGGACCGCCATGTTCTCGGTTGTTTAATAATATAGGCATTCTTCTTGTTCCTCAGCACGACGTGCCGATGGCATCGTAGGGGTTTTTCCATTCCTACATCGTCCCAGCACAGAGGTTATCTTTTAACCCACACCCTCGAACGAATTTCCCATCAAAATGTCTCGGCGGTGAGGAGAGTGCCAACGTTGATCGATGCGTCTATGAAACGATCTCGGCGAGATACTTCCAACACTAAAAATTACTTTTGTTGTGTGTGTCCCCTATGTGCATAAGGAGCTAGGTCAGGACAACCTTACAGGAGGGTGACTTTACTTGAGTGCTACTGTACACGGTTCCTGTCAAAGCCGAAATATGCCGCCAAAGCTAGTGCGTAAGCATCGACGTTCCCAAGATAGCATCGTAGACGGTGCATGTTGGAGGTACCGTAGGAGAACTACAGCGACAACAGTAGCGTATTATATTAGGTATAACACACACCCGTCCAACTATTTTTTCACACTGTTCTTTTCGACATGGGGGAGAATGCAAACGCTGAGCGATACATCCATGTTTAGGACTGAGCACTTGTAACAGTATGTACTCGGCGTACTAATCTACTGACAATAGTAACTGATCATTGAACCGGCCGGTGTAGTGGCATGTAGATTTTATCTTGTGTGCGTTCGAGAAACACACCACAACATGGTAAACCCAACGCCCTCCGGGAAGAAACGGTAGGGCGAAGAGAGACGAAATGAAAAAGAGTGGAGTTCAAGCCTTTTTGAGCTGTTTCATAAGATGGCCACATCATCGCCACACGGTGCATGATTTCTTCTTGACATTTCTCTTGTTTTTTCCCGTGGCGATGAACGCAACCACCCCCGGTCAGTGTACTGCTGCAACCCAATATACTGATTGATTTTGTCGACCACATAATCGCTTCTGACCGGGTCAGTCATTGCCCAGCCCTGTCGACGGCACGATCTACCTGGTATTAATAGTCGAAAAGCACACGGTTCATGATTTTATCTTGACAATGTTTTTGTTTTTTTCCGCGTCGATCTCTGCAACCACCCCCTGGCAGTATACTGCAGGAACCCACTTGGTATATTGATTGATTTTGACGACGGTATAGTCGCTACTGACCGAGTCAGCCAGTGCCCAACCCTGTCGATGATACGATCTACCTGGTGGTCGAAGTGTTTCTAGGGAGTCCATTGGTCATATGTTTGCTCGCCTTGGTATCGGGTAACACGGTTCAAAATTCATTCGAGAGCGTGTGCTATTTGCTCTGTGCACCGATATATCAATACGTGGTTTCTTTTTTCTGGCACTATTGTACACAATAAAGCCTGGACCTCTGTTTTATAGTAGACACGGTTTTTTTTGTCTGGTCGTACTCATACTGCTGTTTTTTTACTAGCCGTAAAGAAGACGGTGTTTGCAGATTACCCTGGTCCATATATATCGTGTGCCTCATGTATACACCAGAGATACGTGCCTGATCTCCGGAAGTATGCTTGCTACTCGTTTCTCGTTTGGGCCGGTCGTGCCAGTCATCCTTCAGTGAAGTCCTGGGCTAGAGAAAAGACCGGTTTGGATTTCTCCCGTTACATCGTTCGTACCAGCTGAGCAGACGAAACAGGAGAGAGCGGATGTTTTCCGGACCAGCGGCCAAGCGTTGTGAGCAAAATTATGTCCCACATGGCGAACGCCTACGGGAATCCGCAAAACAAAATATTTTTTTCTCCTAGTACAGCGCGTTCATTCCGAAACGATATTGCATACTTGTAAGACTGCTAGCGCGACCCCATAGTGTGAAGGACACACAGACAGAAAGTAGCTCTACTGCCCGACCCCACATCGAAGTGCGCTCGGTTTTGCTATGGCTAAACCCCTCCGCGCCAAGCATGCGGTTCCGCGAGGGTAGTCGAGAAGATTGATAGCTGACGACGGCGGGGGGCGGGGGGCGGCAGAAAAAATGTACTTGGCGCGCCGGCCGTGGCGAAAACAACCAAGGCTGGTGACCTTCCGCAGGTCGTAGTGGAGCCCGTGGTGCCTATACCCTTACAAAAGGGACAACAAGGGTTTGGAGCCCACACGCTCAAGGTTAAGGCACAAAAAGAAAAATGTGTGCGGTTTATCGTGGCAAAGAACATCGCTCGTGGCGTGTGCGTTTCACATAGCTTGGGTAATTTATTGCCTGTTTCTTGCTCAAATGCACACCCCAGACAATATACCATGGCCCTTGCAATATCAACAGAATTTGGTGTAATGGACGGGTCAATTGCCGTCGGCAAAGTCTATCGATTGGCACATTCCTCCATGCATTGTCGTCGATAATGTGTATCGATAGGTTACGTCCCCAACATATTGTTCAGGCAGGAGTGTGCCTAAGTAGCTGGGTTGAAAGGTATTGTCACCGACAATGGCTATCGACGGATAGTTGCGGAATCAACTGCGCTTCACAGTAGTTAGAGATTACCAGTTTTCGTGATCTATTGTGGCCGGCAATGGCTATCGACAGACGCATCTCTTAATCTATTGCGACCGGCAATAGCTCTCTGTGATATGAGTAGAGTACTCATGGGCTATATATATATAATACGTTGCAGTCTTATAGTCTCACGAATACGAGAATAATCCAAAGAATGGATTAACCCGGCGGATATTCCGTTAGTCGAGAGTAATGTTCTTTTAGGAATGTTCCCTAGGGCGGATAACCCCCTAGACGAGAGTAATATTCCTTAACGCAGATAGGATCAAGAAGTGAGAAGTTCTTGTATTAGCAGAAGAACGACCGGTAGCCATAGGAAAGTTCTGTAGGCGTACATCAGATAAGAGGAATTTAGGAGAGCTTGTGGCGTGGGGTGGGACGAGTATATCTGGGCGTCGAGTCCCGCCCCCCTACCTCTCACTTCTCTACCAGAGCACCTCCTCAGCTCTCGCCATCAATAAGAAGATCTAAATCAGAAGAAGCGAAGCACTGCTTTCCAGCTGCCAGAACAACCTGCGTCCCTTACCACTACCCTTACCACTACCCTAGAGCGGTCTCCGCATCACATCTGGCGTCGTCGGCATGGCCGCCCCGGAAGGCCGCTGAGTTATCGGCCATACATAAGCGTTTCGGACACGATCGATTTCTCCTGACCTTTGTCCAGCTTTTTGTCTGTTTTCTGGTCCCGATGGTATTTCGTTTTCTCTTTCCCTTTTCTTCTTCTTTCTTTCTTGTCCGGTATTCCGCACACCCCTCTTTCCTCTGGCAAACGACACCACGTTTGATGTCGCCCCGGTTGACCGAGTTGCACACGCTAGTTTTTGGACCCCGCGCCATCTACAACTTCGAACTGCACGCATTAGGCCGATTTTCTCGCGGATTTTCTTGCGATTTTCTTGCCGCCACCGTCTTTGAGTTTGTTTTTGTTGAGTTGGCTACCTTGCTACGTTTGCTGGTTTTGTTCACACCACGGACAGGTCTCCGAGACGCCGCGTTGTTTGTTGCGTCTCTCGGTTTTAGTAGTCCCTAGTACACGCAGCCCTCATACCACTCTAGCTGTGTCCCTTCTGTCTCGCATGATGACTACCATGTTAGGACCTTCGCCACAAGACAAGGCATGGGGCCTAGCGGATATATATATATATATATATATATATGTTTTTGAATTGTGATCGCTGTCTCCTTTTTAGAGTTTCCCCCTTCGCCAACCCGGTTCAGCGAACAACCCTTTCGTACTTCTTTGGGCCCCAGACAATGGCTCCAGTGAAACGCTTGTACGTCCTTCTTTTGCATTCTTTTGGGTCTTCGTTTTCTTCTTCGGCCTTCGCTTCGGTTTCTGCCTCATTTTGCGTTCGTCTTTCTTTGTTTTCATTTTGGGTGATTTTTCCTTTCGCCTCTGCTATGAGTTCTGTGTCTCTCTCTCCTTTAGTCTCCCTTTCCGTCGTTGTTCGCAGCGAACACCCCCTCTTCGTAGTGTTTGGGTTTTATTACGAGGTGTGGGGGGATCTATAGCCTCATTTCTTTTGTTTCGAATAGCCGCATCTTCGACCACCTTTTTCCTGGCCGTTTGGGATGAACTTTGTCATCACCCTCCGACCATCTTGTGGTCTGCATATACGACTATTCAGGGTGGGCTAATGTGATATGAGTAGAGTACTCATGGGCTATAGATATATATAATACGTTGCAGTCTTATCGTCTCACGAATACGAGAATAATCCAAATAATGGATTAACCCGGCGGATATTCCGTTAGTCGAGAGTAATGTTCTTTTAGGAATGTTCCCTAGGGCGGATAACCCCCTAGACGAGAGTAATATTCCTTAACGTAGATAGGACCACGAAGTGAGAAGTTCTTGTATTAGCAGAAGAACGACCGGTAGCAATAGGAAAGTTCTGTAGGCGTACATCAGATAAGAGGAATTTAGGAGAGCTTGTGGCGTGGGGTGGGACGAGTATATCTGGGCGTCGAGTCCCGCCCCCCTACCTCTCACTTCTCTACCAGAGCACCTCCTCAGCTCTCGCCATCAATAAGAAGATCTAAATCAGAAGAAGCGAAGCACTGCTTTCCAGCTGCCAGAACAACCTGCGTCCCTTACCACTACCCTTACTACTACCCTAGAGCGGTCTCCGCATCACATCTCTATCTCTGAATCTATTTCGACCAGCAATGACTATCGATAGATGCATTTCTAATATATCCTGGACGGCAATTGCTATCGATAGATACCGTTGAGAATCGATTGTGGTGGACAATGTCTATCGATGGATACCATCACCCACCTATTTCCACACCCAAAATGCACTCTGATTTACTAAGCAACGTAGTATATAGCGCCCAAGCAATGCAATATTTTTATCTTGTGATCACCACCAGTATGGAATGAGCGCATGGTGTATCGTGATGAACAACAATGTCTGTGCATGGCATAGCGTGAAGGAGGGCTGCAGCGTTGTGTGTCTCAACAAGGCAGTGGGCATCATGGGGGTTAAGTGTGTTGGAGTGTCGGCTGTGGTGTTGTGGTCGGTACTCTGTGTTATAAATAGTGATTCCTAATCGGTCACACTCTGTACATGTAAGGTACATGAGTTAAGATGTGCATATACCCTGGACAATATAAATGGAATAGAACATTGCCGCTACAGTAGCCCCGAAAACGAGCGAGTCAATGGATATTGTTAAACAACAACAGACTGGCAACGCTGGCTAACGATAGACATTATTAACCACAATCGACTGGCAACGCTGTCCGTTGATAGATGTTGTTAACGACAATAGACTGGCAACGCTGTCTATCGATAGATATTTTCAGGGAACAATATATTTTCGGCAATCTAGACTTTATGCCTTTGCCCTAACAACGGAGTCACAAGGTTGTCCATAAATGGCCATGTCCTGAACAATACATGTTGGGAAGCAACCGTGATAGATATTGTTTGAACAATAGACTATAAACGTTGCCTATCGATGGCTATCACCGCCAACAATATACACGCAATTGTATCCATCAATATCCATCGTCACCCGCAACAGACTGTCGGGCGTGTTTCCGCAATAGACAATTGCCTACACCTATTGTATACTGTGGAATGATGCATGTCGATGGCCACTCTTGACGACCGCCGAAGTTTCTATTGCCGCCAACAATAGGTACGCGATTGTGTCCAACAACAGTCATCGCCACCCACAAAAGATTGTTGGCCGGGCGCCGAAAAGTGTAAGTCTGACTTACTCCATTTCAGTATGGGCCAGAAACCTCGAGGTTAGAAAGGGAAAGTTGATCATTTTCGTGGCAAGGTGGTTTTATTTTTAGTATCCAGAATATTTTTGAAGGTGCAGTTAATGTAAGACAACGTAGTAAGGCTAATAAATCGAATATATTTCCGAACACGAAAAAAACAATCAAAAGCGCAGATGCCCAGCATCCAAAAAAATAACTCGTTCTTACTTGGTTTCAGTATAGAACAAACAAACTCGAGATGAGAAACGGAAAGCTTAGAATTATGTTCTTTTTAGTTTTTTAATTATCCATGTTTTATTCGATGCGGAGTTATTAGACTGTAGGACAAAGCAAGGGTATTAACTCGAATGAATTTCCGAAACTACCAGCGCACACAGGCTTGCGACAGTTACCAATATACGGTGTGGTTTCTATTAAAAGCGACATCTATGTATAATGTCTTCTTCGAGTGATTGTGACAGCGTATGGTCTCCACAACATACACAATGACGTCCCCGTTCACGTTACCACATACATACAGAACAGGACATAGCTGGTACCTAGTACATTTTTGGCAACTCGTTGTCTTCGAAAAGATAAAATCTCATTTTCATCGGAAAGGCAAATCTCAGCTAGGAAAATCGGGTACGCGATCGTGTACAACAGTATCCATCGCCATCCACAATGGGTTATTAGAGGGGATTCCAATATTGACTATTCGTTGCCGCGCGTATATCGTGGGATGAGTGCAAAGTATCCTCGAGATGGCTACAGCATCGATGGATAGTTTGTACAATCTATTATGGCCGGCAATGGCCCTCGGTAGACATCTCATAGAATCTATTGTAGCCGGCAATGGCCATCGATAGACATATCGCACAATCTATTGTGGCCACCAATGGCTATCGATAGACGTCTCGCACACTCTATTGCGTTCGACAATGTCTATCGATCGACAATCTCACCGGTCTCCTGTCGCCGACAATATCTATCGATGGATACCTTCCACAATCGATTGTCGCAGACAATACATATCGATAGATTCTCCCCGTCGTCTATTGTCGAAGCAATAGACCATTATTGTTGAGTCCATTGTCCAGAGTGCGCTCAGATGTAGCAGGT
Source organism: Macrocystis pyrifera (assembly GCA_031763025.1). Lineage (NCBI taxonomy): Eukaryota > Phaeophyceae > Laminariales > Laminariaceae > Macrocystis > Macrocystis pyrifera. The sequence goes on from JASSKH010000012.1 coordinate 1,008,110, forward strand.
GTGCCTAACTTTGGCTTCGTTCGATATTTTAAGCTGATATAATCATCTTTTTGTGTCGTTTGTTATAACAGGTTTGAACCACCAGGTCGAAGGTGGAGCATCTGATTTAGGTGAAAATTTTGTTATATGGGTTCGATCCCCACAAGGTTCGGATGTTTACATTTTGAATTCGGCGCTGGTTCAGCAGAGACCCGAAATGAGGAGCGGACGCTCTACCCAAGTTTTTCGGTTTCATCAGGAGATATCGCAACCAATAAGGTAAGTACGATGAAAAACAATTTATATATTTTGGTTCCACTATTATTCTTGTTGCTGATCTTGTTGATGGTCAATCGACCACGCCTGCCCCAAATCCTACTATTAATAATTCAAACCTTGAAATGAACCAAATCAGACGCTGATGATACAAGCACGCATAATACCTATTAATAGCTAGAGACACAGTGTGTTGGTTTACAACACCTACATCTTGTGAGCAGTCACGAAAACGTATACAGGGTGACACACCACCAAACCCATCCACACGATGATGGTCAAGTATGTCCCCTTAAACTCCCCATCATGGGCAGACTTTTGAATAAACCATGATAAAACAGAAACAGCAAGCAATAGTTCTACCAAAACGAACCTAATGAACTCGAGCATGGTTTTAAACGGTGTGGAAGATAGATCCCCTGACGGGACCCATCCACTACCACCACAAGCTATTGAAACCAAAGCCCTTAACGTCCTGGCCGTACCATAGAAGATATCCATAGCTCCCATGTAAATATCGTGTATTGTCAGGAGAAACACGGTGTAGAACGACGTCGATGTCGCCAGCTTAGCCAAAAAAGGTACAATGAGAATCTCTACGTTGTAAATGGTGGACAACACTAGAAACATGGCATTTCCACCGATCTGGGAGTACAAAAGGGCCGCGGCTACGATAAGAGGGCGCACTGAGGCCACCCTGGAATTGAAGGTCCCCGTGTAAACGGTGGCGCGAGACGAAAACGACCGATAAAACGGGACGCACTCCCAATGAGAGAACGAACTGAATACGTTTGCTGGGAGGCCATACGTGAAGGCGAACAGATATTTGCTAAGAATCATGTCGCCCCTGTCCCATCGACTCTGTCTGACGTGCCATTCCAGGAATGTGCTCGGGAATCCCTCAAATATTTCCAGAGAAGAGTCCTTGACACACTTCATGATGCTGCTCTCGATGATGTCGTGGCTGACAATATCCCTGCAAGCATACGCGAGCCAGGACACGGCAGAGAGAATAAATGTACATACATATGAGCTGGTTCCAGCTACAGGCATAACGTTCCTTCTTTGCACATATTAATGTTGGTTCTCGAGATGTTGATTACAAACTTTGACAGGGTTGTGGGTCATGACAAAGCGCACCGACTCACCTATGTACGACAATGAAAACGCAAAGTTTCCATGAAAAGTTTAATTTCCGAAGATACCGGCCATATTTTCCGGTATAGCTTGCTCTAAACACGATATGTCCAAACCGGGAGTTCCAAACGTTTGGCAACCCCGAAAAAAAACAAAATTCTAGGGCCGATGTTGGGGCAAGATCGGCTTCAGGAAGACTCAGACGGATGAGAAGTTCGATTTCGCGAGACTCCGAGCCCTCGACATACACATATTAAAACCAACAACTGCTTCATGAACTGTCAACGGGGTGAGCTCATTCAAGGCTCCGACCCCCCCTTTGGGCCACCGTCATAAATAGCGGGCGCTTGCCAGGCGCACGATAAATAAAACGAATGGCCGCTGGTGTTTACAAACCAGATGACAAAATTGATAGATCCATCTCGAATGGCAAAAGAACACAAAAGGTTTTAGAGAAGATTGTAAGATGCCGCCGACATGCTTTCGCCCCCCAGGCCCTGAATCCTCCTGATATGGTCGAGGTCGCCATCTAGTTTCGTTTACCTTGCCCGACACCAAGGGGTTTGACCGTGGGTTGAGGACATGTCGAGATCAAACGTCTGTCATCGCGCAAGCTGTTTTCGTTTTAGCGTGTTGACAATTTGCAACGCGAGAAACACAGCTGCGCCGCTTGCAGCCGTCCGAAAAACCTAGCAAACAGACAAACAACCGACCAACCTACCAAACCTGTTTTCCTTTTTCCCAGAACACCGATACGGGTGTTACTTGAGAGCAATACGTCAAAAAACAACTCATCCATCGCGTTCCCATTGTATCAGATTTCTCGCCCTGAGGTTTTTAGTTAATTTTACGTTCTCCAAATATCTTTCAAAATTATTGTTCCGGGCTTAATGAGCGATTTGGACCGTCCCTGACGAACAACCGGCCAAACTTCTCTTTCCAACTCTCACAACCCAAGGTACAAAAGTTATTCCCGTGAAAAATATGTCTCTCCCTGGGGTTGTCAAAGAGCTCGATAGAGCGTTCTAGTACTTGGGCAAGTGTTTGGTACAACAGCTTGCGCGACTCGCAGAGGAGATCAAGTGTCACGGACGCCTCCCCTATCCTGATACGTGATACCATCGTGTCAACCCTCTCGGTGTCAAAGTGCTCGGCATATTGGCCAACTTCAGGCTTAAATACTATTTGTTGTATGGCTTCTACTATATGGTCATTCTATATCCCTATGCAACAAGGACTCTTCGAGTAATACGAACATTCCCATATCTCGCGATCTGTAGCTCGCACGACAAATGCATCCTCATCGATATGTCCTCCTTTTGGATGCAGTCACGTGAGTATTTTTCGTGTTTCTAATGCCAGCGTTCTCATTGGTTGATGGCTCGAGGGTGAAATGATATGGTGTAGATGGGACTGGCTCGAAACAAATACAACGTACCAGTATACAATTTGGGTGGCGTACATAAGATAAACGGATTTGACCCTGCCGGCGAAAAGCGAGCGAAAACCACCAACATTCAATATTTAAAAATCGAGCATCCGTTACCTGGGTATGCGAGTGTCCTCCTCTGTAGTGAAGGTCTCCGAGTTGTATCCCATGAGGATCGCATTGTACTTGGTGCGCCGGATGACCCCCTTCCCGAAAAACGTTGCAGAAGGGAAGTACTCTCGTCTAGGTTTCGACATTTTCGAACCCATTTCGTGGGAAGAAATACTGATGGCCTCGTAAAAGGTATCTGCCCTAGATTCTCTGTCAAAGGGGACGATTGCTGGCTGTATGATGTCAATTTCGCTATTGCTATTCCCAAAGACTGTGTCGGACTTGACAAAAAAATCACAACCCAAAACATTATCCCGATCCAGAATCACTAGGCGGTCATAATCCATCCGACCTTTGAAGTCGTCGACATCAGTGTTGACATCGAAACAGCCACCGTCTTCAGGGAGGGAGTCTTTGAAAAGAGCCACACCCTCGTTGCCAGTGTGTCCATTCAATAGCATAATTAGATCCAGATATTGTCCATACTTGTACAATATGGACCTAGTGCGACGCAAATACTTACAAACTACCCTATCCTCTAAATGGGACAAGTTCCAGGCCCTGACGGCCTTCATCTCCTCTAGGTACAGATCTGCATCAAGTGTACCGCTGAGAATCAGGTATACTGCATTGGCATAAGACTTATTATGCACCCATGACTGTTCCAAACTGGCCAGGACGTTTTTTACATCCGAGGCACATTTACTCTTCAGGCAGTAAACAACGAGATACGGTTCAGTTCCAATCGATACAGGCGGGGGAATACTACCCAAGCTGGCCGATCTCGTCGTACGCCTCCAAAGCGTAATGGCTCCAAACAGTATGCATAGGTACTCTGCTGCAATATCGGTGACTATGACATTTGCACATACCGCCGCTATCGAAAGAATTACCATCGGCACGAGAAAAAGAGATATCGAAAAGTCGTCGCGCGCACCCCACGGAGACGCCAAGGACATGACCACTAATGATACGTTTAGTAGGAAAATGCACGCCCAAGAGATGTTGTATACCGCATGCTTCATAGCCCTCGCACACTTCGTGGCTGTCTTCGTGCTTCCGTACTGTGATCGATTCCGTAGATTCCGGTCTCACCGAATTGAGTTCGTGTGTCTTCCTCACTGGTGCTACCTGTCGATGTCCAGTGCGCCTAGTGCCCGCACAGATTCTTCAATATTCCTTGAGAGATACAAACTCCGTGGCCACAAACCTACGACACTGAGACACTTGACTGATATGCAGTAGATAGCAAGCAGAGTAAACGACGCAATTTGTACGTGCTGAAACTACTGGCACGACATACACATTATATAAAGCATTGCCACACGCATAAAGCCGAGTAGACAATTGCCACGTCATCCTCTCCACTTCGATTTCGACGTCGCTTGTTACATGCCCTCCTTTTTTTCTTGTCCTTGGGTATTTTCACTGATGTTCTCATAATATGTCTCCTCGGTTTCGGTTGCGACCTGCAAAGCGTGTCATACGTATTGTATACGTGATTATCTCTTTGTTTCTACGTTTGTCTAAGGTTTACGAGTTGTGTTTCAGTTTACTCGGTTACATCACAATACTGCGGTACTCCTGTACGGTGTCGTACGTGTGTTCGTAAAAAGTTTTTGTTGTTTTATGTTGCCCTCCATCCAGGTAATATGCCATTCCCCGGGAGAGGTACAAGCTATGTGGTCGCAAAACTACGGCTCAAAGACACTAACGTGGTATACAGTAAGATGAGTAGACAACGCAATGCCATATCATCGTGTTGGATACGACGGACCCGACATGCATATTCTGGCACCAAAGTAGAAAAATGACCAAAACTAAAGAAAACAGATCAGAAAAAAAAAAACAGTGTGGTGACGAGTCATAGTTACAACAGAACCGATACATTATGCAATGCAATAACCAGAGTAAAGCAATGTATTTCCACGTCATTGCACTGGATACAACGGGCACAACGTACGTTCTCTTTGAATTGCATGATGCGATGGAATACAAAAAATTCGTCAGAAAAAAATGAAGCAATACCAAATCGAAAAACAGAAACGAAATGGGTCGTGCCCCAACGAAGGTGATGTGGCAAACTAAAAAAAAAAAAAAAAACGCCACACCATATAAACCTGGGATTGTCATGAACCCATGGTCCGGACTGGGCCGAACGGGCCGTGCCGAGCTTAGAGTTGTCATGGGCCGGACCGGGCCGGGCCGAGCAACTGCAATACAAAAATGGCCAGGCCGAGATTTTTTTTGTTTTTTTTTGTGATGGATCGACCGGGCCGCGGCGCAACCGCTGAATACCTAGCCGGCCGGACCGGGCCGCGGTGCATGAGATACTCGTTCTACATTGGCCGATCCGCCTTGCCCATGAGGTGGCCCACGATGTTCGGCGGGCCGGCCCAGGACTCAGGCAACAAGATGTGGTGTTCTCCGGCTACTACTATTACGACGTTCACCCTTTCCATAAAGTGATCGGCGAGGTTTTACCGGCCGGCCCGGGCCGTGGCCCATGAAATGTGTCGTACCAATGCTGAATGTATCGGACTCGGACGTTGGTGGAGCAAATTTGTGTGGGTAAGAGGTATGTGTGCATGGTAGGTAGCTATTCGCGAGCCAGAAGCAGCTGGACCATGGAAACCAAAAGAACAAACGAAACATATTAAGAACGAAACGTAATTGTAAAAACAAACGCGGAAACACATAGTAGGCGTGCGGCATGTAAGTACGGGAGAACACAGAGGCGGATCCGTCAAATACATGCGCCGGTCTTACATTTTGGGAGGCGCCGGCCCGTATAGGCTCGGGTTTCAAGAGCCTTGCTGCCAATGTCATGGGCCAGACCGGCCCGGGCCGAGGACTCTGAAATTTGGATGGGTCGGGCCCAGCAGCGGCGCATCATGTCAAGAACGGATGGACTAGCCTGGCCCGGCCCAACCCTGGGCCGGTCCATCTGCGCCGACCTATGAGATGCGCTATTACGACACAGTTAGCCCAAAACCAATGATAGCAAGTGAGAAATAGGCCGAGGCACAACCAAGTGCCCTCTATGCAACGATAGCAGTTCGTACGAGTAGCGTAGTAAAATTCTACCTATGTAGACCGTCTGGCACCTTGCTGCTCTCTTTGCCGTCACTTTCTTGCTTTCTTTAACCACGGAATTCTTACGGCTATTCCCCTCCTCGCCATCCCGTTGAAAGCCATTCATACCCCCTCTAGCGAATGTGTGGCGTTTCCTACATAATGGTCGCCTCATCTTCGTGTCAAACACAAACGACACAGAACAATGGAAATAACCCACAGGAACACGTAAATGATAAGTATGTAACCGAGGGCGACCGAAAACGTATTTATCGACAACTCACGTCGAATTTTGAAGTTTGACCCTGCCGACAGGGGGCAGGGGGAGTACCTGACACCGTCTCCTCCCGGTACGCCTGAATAATGTGTACATAAGACTGAAGCAAAGGAATTGTAGAGAGCCGCCCCCTCCCTGGTTATACGAGATAAACGAGGTAGACTATAGAGAGCCCCCCCCCCCCCCCCCTGCTTGACACAAGGGAAACCAGCGGACGGTAGAGAGTCCCCCTCCTCCTGGTTTATCGAACGGGATTCGTGGTGAATGGTCAGATGAATAGGGCAAGCAACTCATGAGTACGCCACCCCTGATTGATACAAGAAACCCAAAGCTCCCCCCACCAGCCGAGTGCAAGGTCTACTATTGATTGTGCTCCGAAACACGACGGAGATGTTCCATCTAACATTAGGGAGTTCCATATACTGATATGGGATCATAGGAGAGGGATATTTAGACTGATATTCGGCGGGATAAACGGGAGGTTTATTCCCGTACCCTATTGGACAACAACCTGCATACGTTGCATGAGCTGTCACTCGACCGCTCGGATATAATGTAAGAGGATTTCCGTGTTGCTGTCTGGAGTCAACCACGCGTTCCCGTGCCGGCTGGGCCTATACCTTTAGAGATTAGTTAACACACTATTAATAGTGAACCGGTGATCTTCTATTGGCAAGCGTAGCCACGGCCAACCTAGAGAGTTGGGAACCTGCTTCCGGCATGCCTAGGTTCGAAGATGTGCCTAGTCAAGAAGCCAGCGTGGCAAGTGAGAAGATGATGAAATATATGCGGAAGAAGATAGAGGTCCTGGAAAGGACGATGGAGGAGCAGAGGCTGCGCGCCGAGAGGCACGCGCATCGAGCAGGAACGGAGGGGGGGAGCGGTGGGGGGGAAGAGAGGAGAAGCAGCTGCTAGACAACAACTAACGTGTCGACACCTGGGCTGGAGGCCCAACCTGGAATGCTATTACCTTCTTTATACTGCCCAAGCTTAACCCAGTCGAGGCCCCCAAAGTTCGATAATGTAGAGGCCCACTTTATTTTGTGGCGTAGTAAGTTTTAGGCATACCTATCATCGCCTGGGTGCCTGCATGTACTTAGTAACACAGCGAACCCACTTATGGTAGGATATGTGAGCGCGTCGCCGGAGGAACTAGCCTCCAGTATTTCCCCTCAAGAGATTTGGGACGCGAGATTGGTATATGGATTGATGGTGGAGTCAATGACTGGGTGCGACATGGCTGCCTTTTGGATGCAGAAGGCAATGTCTCGTAGTGGTGCTTGGAAAGAGTTGGAGAACTACTATATGCCAATGACGATAGCTGCTACGCATAGGTTGAGGAGAGAGCTTGATACCGTCCGGACGACCGAGGACGAGAACCCATTCTTGTTTCTAAGAAGGGTAGACAAGGCAGCAGATGAGCTGGCAATGTTGGCATGTGGTAAGAGAGCAGAGGAGGTGAATCGTCACATAGTTACCAACCTCTCGTCGTTGTACACTATGCAAAGAAAGTCGACTATTTCCCTCCCTTCCATCCCCCGTTCCGAGATCGATTAGATAATCCGTGACGCGTATGCCAACGACAAGGTAGAGAAGGAGATGGTTTCTAAGGCGTTGGGCGTGCAGGGAGTGGTAGATCAGCATGCCTTGTACGCCGGAGGTGCGCATGCTGCCGGTGGTGGAGGTGCGGGTCCAGGAGGGGGGAGGAGGAACAGGAGAGGCGGGAGGTTCAAGAGTGGGCAGCAGCAGCAGCAGGACGGCACTATCAGCAGCAGCAGCAGCAACAGCACCGTCCCCATGTGTATCGTGGCAACCGGGGACGAGCTCCGTCGGGGGGGAAAACCGACCCCAAGTGGCGTTGGCATGCCGTGGCCTGCAGGTACCGTTGGGATGACTTAGGCTCAGACCCCTTCGGTACGGGTTGAGTAGTCCTCTCCATGGGTTGGGTACCTACCGACCCACCACCAGGGACGCTGCCGCCGATGCCCCCACCGCCTGTAGCGGGTCCGGCAGGCTGGGGTCCCCCACCGAACAACACGCCATGGAGGCGCAAGGAGCTGTGCTTCCGGTGCGCCAGACCGGGCCACCGCGTCGCGCAATGCCAGGTAGCTCCCGCGCAGATGAACGTCGCCATCCCGGGTGCTGCTGCTGCTCCTCAACCCGCTCAACAGATGTACTACGGAGGTGGCTGGCTGCACGAGACGCCCTACGGCAGTGGTAGATATACCTCAGCCGGAGCTTCCCCGTCACAACAACCCTCCTCGAGCACTTCCTCCTCCCCTGGCCTAGCGAACAACGGCAACCTTACGCCTACGTTCAATCCGCACCTCCTCACTGCGCAGTTCGCGCACCAAGGCGAGGCGACTGATGATTTGTTTTGCGTTAGTGGGAGAGAAGAGTGGGTACCGGATTCGGGAGCAACCTTTCATTTGACTGGTAACCATTATGGTATGGGAGACTATACTCCGCCTCCCCCCGGTAAGAGCAGTTTGGTGGTCGGTGACATGAGGTCACTGAAGATAGAGTACTTCGGCCAGATTACAATGGTGATGCACAGCTCTCAGTATGACGTTCAAGTTAGGCTGATGGACGTGGCATACGTACCCGGTGTTCGCGTCAACCTGTTTTCGCGTCGTGCAGTAATGTTGAATTGCCCGGTGGCACTTGATGCTCAGGGAGCTCGCATTTTTAATGGGCAATTGTCCTTCACGCGTAGGGACGCCGGTTCATACGTACACGCCACGCGGATAGTAGAGACCCCGATTGCTGCCGCTGTTTTGGCCCCTGGAAAAAGCGGCGAATTGATACTAACGACCTTCACGTTTCCCTTGCCGACTGCCATGCTGACACTCTCCGTGAGACGGCACGCCAGATGTGCATCAAGGTGTTTGGGGAGTTGGTTCGGTGTGCTGGGTGTTCTGAGGCGAAAGGGAGGAGGATGGCGGTGCCGTGGACGACCGAGTGTCGTTCCACCCGGCCTTTGGAGCGTCTGTTGGTGGACCTGTCGGGACAGCAGCCTACGTCTGCTGGCGGAGCGCAGTACTTGATGATGATCGTCAACGATTATTCGCGACTGGGGTGGCCGCATTTCTTGAAGCAGAAGTCCGACGTCCGGAAGGTCTTCGCTGGATTTCTGGCCGACATCAACGCAAAGGGTGTGCCGTCCATCGTGGAGTGCCTTCGCTCGGACAACGGCACCGAGTTCACCAAGGCGGAGTTCGTAGAGTTGCTCAACCATCATGGCATCCGCCGCGAGCACACGCCCGTCGATTCTCCCAAGGATGACGGCGTGGTCGAACGACGGATCGCTATGACGCTGGAGCTTGCGATGGTGTCCCGCCTGGAGGCCACCCGCCTGTTCGGCGATGCAAGGATGCCGGCGACGCAGCCCCTCTGGCCTGAGTCATGCGTGTACGCGAGCGATGTGATCAACAGGATGGCGAGGGTAACGGACAAGCCGGAAATGCACTCGCCGTACCGTACATTCTACGGGAGACCACCGTTTGCGCGGTTGCTCCTGTTTCTGAACCCGGGCTTCCACCACGTCAGGTGGGCCCTGAAGACCGAGCCGAATCAAAGGCTTGCTTCTACCTCAACGGCGGCAACCACGACGCAGCTCACTGCAGCAAGCTCCTGCCAGTGTCTGGCCGGAGGTCGTTGTGCCGTGACGTCTCTTGGGAGCACCCGAGGAAAACGTTTGTGGGGTTACTGCCTTCGGAGGAAGAGAGCTCCCCGACACCGCCGTCGACGTCGCCACCGTCTTCGGGTCCCCCGGAGCCTCTGAGGAGCCCCGACGAATGGCCCGAGCCACCGTCCCCATCCCCACTGCTGCCTCCGCACCGCCGTCATCATTGGCGTCGCTGCCGCCGTCCTCGTCACCGTTGCCGCTACCGCCACCGTCCCCGCCGCACCTACAGCCACCGTCACCGCTGCCGCCATCGCCACCGCACCGCTGCCGCCGCCGCAGCTGTCACCCCAGCCACAGCTTTCGCAACGTTCTGCCCGGGTACTGGGTTCTTATATCCCGGACCCGGAGGATGGGGATGTGCTGAGGGGACGGACAAGGGGGGAGACTGCACGATACCAGGAGAGTAGTGGCGATGTGCAGGGTGGTCGAGCATGTGGGGAAGCTGGGCGACACCCGGACGATGGCGATGTGATGAGGGGGCGGACAAGAGGGGCGACTTCGCGGAACCGCGAGGGTATGGGGCATCGGCTGCTGTCGTTGATGGCAGCGCGGGAACGTATAGGCCATGTACTTTTCCACCAAGCCCCACCGCGCGAGAACCCTCCCCTTCCCACACGCCCGGCGAGCGAGCTTTCGACGCCGAACTCGTACGCTGAAGCGTGTGCGGACGAGTATTCGGCCATCTGGAGGGAGGCGATGGACAAGGAATATCATTGGCTGGCGGACGCGGGGACGTTTGTAGCGACGTAGCAATCTAAGAGGCTCAACGTCATCTCGGTGAAGTGGGTGTTCGCCTGCAAGTCCATCGAGCATGGTGATGTGGTGCGGGCGAAAGCAAGGCTGCTAGCACGAGGTTTCAAGCAGCGTGAGAGTATTGATTTCTTTGAGACTTTTGCTCCAACGCGTGCAGCGTCTTGTTTTCGTTTGTTGGGTGCTATTGCGTGCGAGTTGGGTTTGGATTTGTGTCATTTTGATGGTGAGCAGGCGTTCGTGCAGTCGAGTTTATATGAGGATGTACTCATGCGACTGCCCCCTGGCTGCGTCGAAATGTCTGATAAGGTAGCCAGGTTAAATCGCAGTCTCCACGGCTTGAACCAAGCGTCGAGGTCGTGGCACAACCACCTTCTCTCTCACATAAGAGTCCAGGATTTGAGCAGAGCCCCGCTGATGCGAGTGTCATGCGGTTGGTCGAGTCGGACTCTGTCTCCATTGTAACGGTTGTTCATGTTGATGATATTTTTGCTGTAGGACTTAAGGCTAGATGCGATCAGTTCTGTGAAGACCTGAACAACCTTGTCCTGATCAACAATCTGGGCGAGTTGCGGTGGTATGCTAGTTGTCGCTTTTCGAGGGATCGGGATGCTGGTACTTTAACGATTTCGCAACAGGCGTTCGCTGAAACGAGTGCGGCGAGGTTTGATATTTGTTCTCGGAGGAATAATCCGCTTTCGACTGGTGTGAAGCTCGAGGATTTCGACGGGAATGAACCCGTGGGTGATTAACCTTTCGGCGAGTTGGTGGTGTGCTTGATGTGGATTGCGAACCAAACACGACCGGATATTGCGAACGCGGTGAGGGCGATATCGACGTACACGAATAAGCGGAGGGAAGTACACTGGAGGGCAGCAGTCGGTACTGTAGAGTATGTATTTTCTACGAGTGATTTCGTCATTACGTTCCAGAAGGGTAGCGGGCTTGAGCTGGTAGCGTTTGCAGATGCATACTATGCCAACGAAGCCACTGACAGGACGTCAGTTTCCGGTGGGGCTATCATGTGTGCTGGGGCGTGTGTGTGCCCGTTTTCTAGGACGCAGAAATGCGTCACACTCTCAACCACTGAGGCCGAATATGTAGAAATGGCAGACACTATCAAGGAGGCAATGTTCATGCGCTATGTATGGAGTTTTATTTTTCCGGGGTTTGGGGAGAGATGCATTACGGTTTTCGTGGATAACGAGGGGGCAAGGCACCTGACACAAAATCCAGTGTGCACGTCGAATTCGAAGCACATCGACGTACGACACCACGTTTTTGCGGGAGCTTATTTTTAAGGGGGAGTTTGTCATTACCCATGTAGAGTCGGAAGAACAGCTTGCAGACTTCTTGACAAACCCGCGCAACAACACGGTGTTTCGTTACCACCAGGATTTTCTGATGAATCTTTGACGCGGTTTTTCCGAGGTAGATGGTTTTATGTTATGATTTTAGAGTGAAAGATTGGTCTGAACTACTTATAAATCCAACGATGTTGCCGTTTTTCCCTGGCTAATTCCGAGGATGATACCATTTTTGTTCCTGGGGATGGATTCGAGAATTTTAGGTGTTTTCGAGTAGTTTCAACGATTTCGAGAGTTTTCTGGTGTTTTCGAGTAGTTTCGACGATTTCGAGAGTCTTTTTTGTGTTTTTGAGTAGTTTCAACGTCAATTGTAATTCAAGTGAAGGAATGTATGCTATCTCGCATTGCCGTCGCGATATGTGTATCTATGACGAGAGTAGGGAACAAGGTGAGACTCTTGCCCGGAGGAGCGGGGTTTCTTGCGATCTCGAGCATATAATGTCTTGGCTTAATTTTAATTTTGATCAGTATGGCTGCTGTGATATTTTCTATGATTTGCATTATTTTCTCATGAAATAGAGGGAGAGGTTTTGGATAAGGCTGAAGATAGGCTATGAAGCGCCTGGGTGCGTGTACGGTCCATATTAAATGTTTTCTGACTTAGAGGGTCTGGATACTATTTTGGAAATGATTGAGAGTTTCATTTTTGGTTCTTGAAAAATTGTGTTTCTGAATTTCATATGAGTTGGTCATAATATTAAGATGTTTCAACCCAGCGGAGTCATACATTGTCGTGTACAGAGTTGGGGATGTATTGAAGTATGGTTGTGTATACTGAGCAGGGGGGATATTGATTGTGCTCCGAAACACGACGGAGATGTTCCATCTAACATTAGGGAGTTCCATATACTGGTATGGGAATATAGCAGAGGGATATTTAGACGGATATTCGGCAGGATTAACGGGAGGTTTATTCCCGCAACCTGTAGGATAGTAACCTGCATACGTTGCATGAGCTGTCACTCGACAGCTCGGATATAATATAAGAGAGGAGTTCCGTGTTACTGTCTGGAGTCAACCACGCGTTCCCGTGGCAGCTGCGCCTATACCTTTAGAGATCAATCAACATCTTCAACAATATGATGACACCACTCTGCGGCTGCAACATATAGGCTACAGCCGTGTGTTTCCATCGACTGCAGCAGACGCGAGTGTCACCGAGGAGCTATGAGCTCGCTCGAAGGTGAACCAAAAGGCCTCGAAGAGTTATGGGATCATAAGGGTTGGGTGCATCAGCACTGCTCAACGAAGGTCGGGAGGGAGGGACATATCACGCGGTTTTGTCACTGGTGGTGTGGACCATTAATGGTTTGGCCCCGGCTCGGCTCTCGACTACACCGAACTACATGTACATGTCAGGTAGTATGTACACCCCTTCGATCACACGACGACATTGGGCTCAACCAAGCAGCAAACCAGAACACTATTAGTCGGGGTTGTACGCTACGGCGATACGCGTAATTACCCGTATCTCAGGTTCGCCGTGCGATGCCGTCACCTAGTTATGACCATTATCCCCGGAAATATGAAGCGCCCACATAGTGTGGAAACCCATTGGATACAGTATAGGGAAGCGACGTGAAATGCCTACTATAGTACGTCGACAGTCGACCATGAATGATCTATAGATTCCAGGTGCTCCAACATATTTTCTTCAACGATATACGATGAAAACGGTACAGTGTCATCATTCACATTTTCTGTTCGTTGTTCAATTCTTATTAGTGAGCGAACGACGTGGGCGGGCGGAAGCGGAGACGAGCGTCTTGCGAACTCACACCATTAACATAAATTATACCAATCACGTATCCGTAGAGATTCAATCCGAAGAAGACTGCATAGGTGGTGTAACGTTGTCGAGTTTTCAGGTCTGATCAACAGCGCCTTCCATGTTGTAAGCCATTGGATTCTACAGTACGTTGTTAGCCATTTATGTGTGGATGGCCTAAACAGAGTAAGAGCTGCATATTGTCAAATGACAAGTGGAATCCTAGTGATATGTTCAGTACAGGTATCCCGTCGTATGCCTGACACGAGACCATCGCAAGGTACACGCGTGCACGTTACTTTTGTCGAATAAGTTGTTTTTCGACTGTTTTGTCATGGATACATCGGAAATTTCGGGCATGGATATATAGCAAGAAAAGAAAATGCTAATAGTAGAGATCGCAAGGAACCCCGTTCGTCCGGACGAAAGCCTCATTTCATGCTCTACCCCGTCATAGACTTACAGATCACGACGGTATATGCGAGATAGCATACGTACATTATTTTCAACTTGATTTATTTTTGGCGTTGAAACTACAGTACTCAAAATCCAAATCGCTCACGCTGAAAACACCAAACATAATTTCGACGAATTAGAAACGTATAGAACTTTAAGATAAAATGGGCCAGGAACATAAATCAAAGACCCAAAACAATGAAATTATTCATCCGGATTCACCACCAATCATATCTCCTTGAAAACCACCCTGATGCCCCAAACACACGGCAACAACTATACGTCACGGGACACCTTTTGTTGACGTTTATTGCGCGCCGCGCAAAGCATGTAAAACACCCGTTCTGGCAGGCTCCAGAGACTGGAGGTAACTCTTATGAGAATCCCCGGCAGACGTCGAGCGACAATACCAACGACACAGTCATGAAATATGAATGGAATCCGCTGGCTAAGGTCTCCGACCTCACCTAGTGTCGCAGTGCTCACACCTCGGTCGGTGATATGTGGCGTGGCCTGATCAGGCGTCTGAAAATTTTGGCACTGGTCTGTAGACGACAGACGACAAAAACTCTCGACCCCTCTCCGATGGCAACAAACACCAGGTAGACTATTTTTCAGGTTCGACAATGATCGATCGACCCAACCACTACATCACGAACTATGAACAAAGCGCGCTCGTTAGAAGCTCCGACCCACGCTAGTATCACAGTGCTCACATCTCGGTCGGGGATATGTGGTGTTGGTGGGCCAGGCGTCTCCTCAAACCATATCTGGCAACTAGTATGCAGAAAACAGGCGACCAAAGCTGTCGATTCCTCTCCGTTGGCTCTGAACAGAAGTGAGATGTTGCCCTACGTACGTGCGTGCTTGGAGTCGAGATCCATGATTTTTCTATACTTTGCTTCTTCGTAGTATCGTAACCGAAATATATGCTGCACCACACCCCCCCCCCCCCGCCCGCGTGTGCCTTCATGTGCGGTATTCAACAACAAATATGTTTGATTGAGTTTTTTTTTAGTTTTTGTTTCGCTAGGTAGTAGCATAAACGGATTTCATACTCCCCAGCCCCCCCCCTCCCCCGCTGTGCTCGCGCGTGCATATATGCACGGTATGCAACAACAAACATGCTCGCTCGGGTTTGTTTGGATGCGCAGATGTCGGACGTGAACATGAAATACTGCGGTCTACCGACTTAGCGTGAAGAACAGTGGAACACACACGGAGCCGCACTACAGAAAATATAGACACCATGCGAGCCCATACCTTTACGTCAGAGGCCTCGCCTCATGAAACCACACATGTCTAAGCCGTATCGTTTCGTCACGCTTTACTCTCACATGTATAGGAGGAATCTCTTAGCATCAAACACCAGGCCGTATCTTAAATCCGGACTGAATCACAAACAGAGCCACTTCCACATACCAGAAGACCCAGGCATACCAGATAATGCCTAGACACATACCTGGTAATTCGAAACCCCAGGATATATATGAAACCGTCGGACATCCCCAAAACAGTATCGAGTACAGCGATTCACAGATAGCCCCCCCGCTCTGTGCGAAAAACAGCAGGTCTCGAATGACTATCATCACATATTGCCAGACAAAACGGCAAGTCCCAAGTTGTGTAATTATTAACAGCGAAGGTAAAACGGTAATCCCAATACCAAAGCTGAGTCAATCGTAGCTTCCACCAGAAATAATTGCCACGGTACGGCAATCCCAAATTCCTCCACGAAGGATTACCAATGTAAAACGGCCATCCCTACTTTCATTAGGAATAATTGCCAAGGTAAAGCGGCAATCCCAATACCTTCTTCTGTACACATCAAGTTCAGTATGTATGTCTAAAAGTACAACCAGACAGCAGCTACGGGGAGGGGAAAATGCAACAAACGTGTATACGCTGGTAAAATCGTCCAACCAAAACAATAGCAACGCCTTCACACAGATACCGTACCGCCTGATAGCATCGCCCTCCCCGTTTCGTACTCCGTAAAAGCTGAACTACGCCTCTAATATGGAGCAACAGCAGTCGACCTATGTCAGCCCCCCCCTGCTGAGCACTCCCCTCGGAAGGATGCAAAGAAGGGAAAAAACTGCTGCCTGTATATGAAATATAAGAGCCTTATGGATACTCCGGTAGTCATTTGTGTCTCCTGTGCGTTGCGCATACTAGACCAATAGCAATTGTGTACTGCATGATTAATCGAAACCTTCGGCAAATCCTACTGGCGCATTAAAAAACGCTGGATGTGTGAATGAGTATGTCCCAATACTGTCTCGTTCCAATACCCTCTCCAATTCCATAGAAGTACCCCTTCTCCGTTCCAATCAACCAATAGCCCGAAACACCCGAAAACCAAGACTGAATGTAATCACCATGAGTTCCTCACAAAGTTGCGGTGACAGCAAAATGTCCCCGTGTACAACGATTTGGTGATAAAGTCGACATGCTGCTCTGCCGACCGCACGTGGACAAGGTAAACTCCCGTTGGCGACACGTTCACGAATGAATTGATGGCGGACATCAATGTGCTTACTGTTGGGAGAAATCACAGGGTTGCTCGCCAATTGTATCGCCTGCTGGTTTTCTTTCTTCACCGTGGTACACTCGACATCGCTGTGCGGGAAACTATTACTCCAGAGATACTACATGAAAATCGTCTCGTGAAAACCCGTGGTCATTGCCACGTATTCCGCGTCCGTAGTCGAAAGATAAAATAAAACGCTGCACAGGAACCAGTGCACATCACAACTCCGCCAGAGACAGATCTCCGGTCACTGTCCTGGAGTCTGCATCCATGTAAACCTCTAACTGGACTCCACTGCTCAGGCCCCTCTGAAACGTAGTACGGTAAGTGCTCGTTGTCTCAAAGTATATCACAATGTGCAGCGCTGCCTTCCAACGCAACAACTTTGGCGCTGCAGAGTACCTTGCTATGGCTCGAACATCGTTGAGGATATCAGGGCGAGTCTTGTTCGCTAACCACATCAAATGCGCCACCAACGGCCGAAATCGTTCATCAACATCTGTCTCGTCCTTGTCACATCGCATGAACACGCTCGCCACGAGTGACACCGAACGTGGCCACGGTACCCTCAGCGAAGACCCTGCTGTAACGTTGTCAACGTCTTTACATCCAAGTTTCGAAACCCTCTACAGTTTGCGTACCACCGCAACCCCCCAGGGTGTTGATAGGAACGAACTGGTTCAGGTCCCCAAACAACTTGTCACACCTGTCCGTGAACCCCATCGTAAAAGGGCCATACATGTGTACTACCACACCAAAACAACCCCCGACTCCTATACAGGCAGAACACACGCATCAACTTGACACTGCTTAACACCGATACGCCTCATGCTTCCTACAGAGTGGTGATACCGCTGCGGCGACGCCTGCCTCAATCTACAGTCTACGACACAACTTCACCATTTTACCGGACATCGCCCCACAACCCTTGGGATAGCCTAGGTAGGCGTCCCCGCTTAGCTCTAACTAGACGAACGCCTGCTCGGCATCGAAGTGATATTAATCCAATGCCAGCTCACACGCGATCGCAGCGAGCAAATAAAATACTCGCAACTGATGGATACGGGGGGAAAGCATAGAAACCATCAAGGCCTGCACGCTGCCCAAAGCCCCTGGCTACCAGCCCGCACCTACCAAGAATACACCCACGTATCTGAGATAAGGTCGAGGTGCGGATTCGTTGCTACGTGCCCTCACTTCGCCCGTTCACCACAGCGCTAAACGTCCACGCGCGGTACGGGCCGCCGAACTCAAGGCCCATGGATTTCACGCACACATCTGAATATCGGTCCTCGCATGCTTGGCGATACGAGTCGGTCGTTATCAACTCACCCGCTGGACGTCAAGGCAGTTCAGGATGTTTAGGGTTGGGCATGTGCGGTGGGGACTGGTCAACAATGTCTATGCTGATATCTTCCGGCGCGGCAAGTATCGACATAAAGCCGTGCGGATGCCCTGCTGCTGCGTCGCTGACTGCGTCATAGCCGGCAATACACTCGGTTGCTGCTCCTGCTGCGCCTGCTGCTGCACCTTCACCTCTGCAGTGAGCGGGGGCGTGGGCGAGGATTCCACCGGTGCACCGTTCGTGGGCGGTACGGCCAACGGCTCATGCCGTTGCGGCACCAACGGCGCAGCGAGCTGAAGTGTGGGCACGGAAGGCGCAACGGGCAGGGTCGCCGTGGACGCCGGTGATATACCGGTCGCCCGCGGCACGGGCGAGGGCTCCGGTAGTGCACCAATCAATGGTGGTGACGGCTCGTACCACACCTCGACGCCCTGCAGTGCTTCCGGCTGCTAGGATGGAGACTTGAAAGCCCCACCCTTCGACAGAGAAGACTACTCGGCCATCGCAGATCCTCCGGCAGGAGTCGTCCACTCTCGTAAAAGCGCGCACCGGTAGCTCCATGCCACATCGGTGGAATATCTCGCCATGCCTGATGGCGACAGCATCATTTTACTGCAGTCGGAGGCATGGTCATTACCACAGTTGAGGTAGAAACAGCGTTCGCCCGTTATCTCTCAATCGGCTATTCGCTTGACGTTGGGGCGCCCCGGCATCATGTAGGGGAGTACTGGATCCCTAAATGGCCTCTCGTGAACCTTTTGGCACGAGCACTTCATGCAGGCACCTGCGCAATGACGTGGCGTGAGTTGCATATTCACCTCCACGCTTCTGGCCACATGCGGTCATAGGTTTGAGCCTTGGCCGGGAACTGCACACCCTCAAACAAGGTATATGAAGCTTCGAAAACGCGGCCGTCCCACCCTCGGTGAACAATGCAAACGTGGGCTCCACACCCTCGTTGCATTGCGGACCGTCGACGGACGTCAATTCGCCGCGGATGTTGTTGTCAGTCATCAGCTTTTGAAACTTGTTGTGAATGAATTCGGAGGAGTTGTCCGTGCGAAGACATGTCGACTTCCTGTAGGCTTTAACATCTGATAGGAAAGGACGGAAACCGAGGGCCACACGTTTGTCCGGCAGAGCAACCGGCCAGCCCAGGTTGGTGTTGTCGTCGATTGTCATCAGACAGTAATAGGCGCTATGTGCAGACATCGGCATGGGTCTTGCGAGATCACCGATTAGACGCTGCGGCCACTTCTCAACACGACACGATGTTGACTTAGCGACGGCTTTGCGGATCCACTTCTCCCCCGCGCACCCGTCGCACTACCCCAAGCTTCCCGCCCCCTTGATGCTCATTAGGCGGGCAGACTCACGTAACACAGCATCGTGGGCGTGACGAGGGGAACAATGCAAGTCGTTGACGTTTATCCACCTTTGCTTACCGCGCCTCGACACTGCTGCAGCAAGTTCGGGGGGGGTTATCGTGCCTCGCTACTCGAGTGGCCTCAACGTAGTTGCCAAACGTCTCGTTGCGGAAAAACCCACGGCCGTCAAGCATTTGCCCCCCTGTGCCGCCAAGGGTATTATCATGCTCCTCTTGGATCACATTAAACGAGCTAAGGCCAACAGGTACTCCAGGCATAAAATCCACAATACCCACGGTCACTGCTTCGTCTTTAGCTCGATGAATCACCGCATCAACGCAACCGAAAAACTCCACCTCTATTTTCTCTCTATCACAAATGATAAAATACTTCTCGTCGGGAGGAGGGGACCCCTTGTCGAAGAATACGGAACTATCACCGGCGCAGTTGATTGAAACAGCAATATCTCCAGTCAGAATCGTATTCCCAGGCCTTGTAGATCTCAAGAGACCTCCTCTAACCGAACGAGCATACCACTTGCCTAAAGTTGAATTTTGGTCGCAAAGAAGGTGGGCCACTCGAAATCCGGTCCACTGCTGATTGATTGTCCATAGTCGGGGGAAGCGGTCTTCCCTCTTAGGCTCCTCTACCTCCTGGCGCTGGAAGCCCTTGCACTCCGCTCTCCTGCACTTCACCGCATCACACCGCCCCCGTCCCATTGTCGTTCGCCTCCGCCCATACCGCCATGTGGTTCGGCTCCGACCATACCTCCCTCGCCCCACTGTGGTTCGCCTCCGCCCATACTACCCCCGTCTTATCGTAGTGCGCCGCCACCACCGCCGCCGCCCCCCCCTAATCCGCCACCGTCGTCGACATGCATATTTAGGCCACCTTGTTGCTGTAGGCAGACCCCCGGTTGCAGAACGCTCCTGCAAGGCTCATGAGGGGCCAGAGGTCCATGCCGAGAGGTTACTACAACGTATCCATGCATACGGGCGGGAGGGGATGTGCGGCACTGCCTGACCATGTGATTATAGCCTCTGCAAGTACCGCATACTCACCCAAGCGCGTTCGGCGCACTGCAGGTCCTAGACGTTCGTCCGAAGGAACTACACCCATCGCACTTGTACGCCCCCCCCACCATCGTTCTCGACGGCGGAGGAGACTCCGGCTGGTACCATCCAATTCCGGTGTTTCCAGCCCAACAAGTATCCCACGGCTTCTGCTGGTACTGACGCTTTTTTGTCTGCTGATACTGCTGCAGCGGTTGTCCACTACAGTCATACCCCCACTGCTGCGGCCGTCCGGCATCTCCATGCTACCGCTCCTACTGCCCGGCGTATCCATACGGCCGCTACTGCCGCTGCTTCTAAGGCTGTTGCTGTTCAGCGCATCCATACCGACGCTGCTGCGGCTGCTGCTGCTGTCGTTTCTGAGGCTGTTGTTGCTGCCTTCTAGCTGCGTGGTGACACCGCTGCTGATGCTGAGGCTGCAAATTCTGCCTCGCGGCTCAATAATGGCGCTGTTGCTGCTGCTGCCGTCGCTGCCGCTGCTGCTGCTTCGCTGCTTTTGCTGGTCCTACTGCTGAGGCTGCTGCTGCTGCTGCGCGGTACCTCCTCAATACCGCTGGTTCCGCTGCTGCTCCTACTGCTGCTGCTGCTGATGTCTGGTACCTCCATCTCCAGCCTACGTCACTGCCCCGAGAACGCCCATCAACGGCGAGGTTGTGCGGACTCACCAACGGTGCCGCAGCCGCTGACACACCCACCGCAAACTCGCTCCTTGAGTATTTGATATTGCGGTTAGCGTGGGAGGTGCCAACGATTTTCTCCATCTCCGATACCCAATGCTCATAATGCATTCAGGTTTCCCGTCTGCCGAGCGAAGCAGAACTCAACGTCCTCATCCCCTGCATCGCGATGCTTTCGAGCTCTTCCTCCAGATGATCCCTCTCGACATCACCGACCCAGCGGCATGCATTCGTTCCTCGGCAGCTTGCCCTTGAATGGATTCACTCGGGAACTCAGATGCCTTCGTGAATTGTTTCACCTGCTCCTCCGCATGACGATACACAGACCTGTCGCGTTCTGCCATCCTTCCTAGACCTCCAGCTATCCTAATGGGGTCGCTTGTGGGCTCCAACGTATCGATCAAACAACCACGCCGGCACATAAGACTGGAATCTGCTCGACCACAAGAGGAGCTAGCTGCGCCCGCGAACGTGGGTAGCCCCATGCTGCTTTGCGACGACATGATGAGCGACGGGCCAGTCGGATTGTGGTAGGTTTGCGCCGGCACTGGCTGCCTAGAGCTTGTCTGTTGCATGGTCTGCCCGGGGGTACCGTCCTGAACCGATGTCGCTCAACTGAAATCCTCAACGCCCTCTCTGCTTCCAACGACGCCCTCTCCGCTGTCAACGACGCTCTTTCCGCTGCCAACGACGCATTTCGCTCAGACAAATACATTGACGCTTGCTTAAGCTTCTGCCATAGCAGCTCGTTGTCATTTTTCATAACGACACCCTCCAGCAGCACAATAGGCTTGGTAATAAACTGTCGTGTTTGGTAACACACTGTTGTGTTTGGATACACTGCTGTGGAACGTGAATCCGAAATTTCATGGCCTATCGATATAACATAGCGCACACACAAAGCCGCACTGCAGCGTCGGATATACACACCAGGTGAGCGAAAACCTTGACGTGAGGTCCTGCCACATGTATTACACAGGACTACGCCGCACCTGTTGATCACTCTCTACTCCAGTATATATACGAGGAGTATCTTAAGCATCAAACACCAGGTCGTATCATGGCATCACGAATGCAGCATTACGAATGCCTCGCAAGGCGAGCCATAGCCACATACCAGCAGACCCAGGCACATCAAATAATGCCTACACGCAGAATACGAAACAGCAGAATATATATATATGAAACTGTCAGATATTACCATACTACAGTAGGATCGAGTGCAACGTATCACGAACTGGATTCTTATTTTCGTGCGTTTTTACTGGGTATTTTACAGATACCCCCCTCTTCGCCAAGAACCAATGACATGTTAGATGAAAGATGTTCTGTTTTGCTTGTTGGGGCTTATATATTTCCGTTGGGAGTTGATTGATGATCTAGCTGGACGTATCTGAGCTGGATAGTTTAGGAGGACTCCCCACCCCCGCCCTAACCCATTATGCGACTCGTCACACACCTCACGGCGCTTCGTGCTTCGTGCAAGCAATGTCTGTCAGGTCGGCGAAAACCGACATGCTTCGTCCCGGCCTTGTAGGGGTGCAAGGGCGACGACGGTCATGCATGAGATCGACTGCATCTCTCACCCGCCCCCCTGTCCGCTCCGTCACACTGTTATTCATGCTACTGCATAAATCGTACGGTAGAAGCTATAAAGTTATGATGCTATTACTGTCCGCACGCGTACCTATGCAATTTTATTACTGCTTTGGTTTTGGTAGTATGCAAGGGGTACTTTTCACCGTTGGTTTATAAGGAAGACAAAGCTTTGGTATGCTGCACTGCTCACTGATAAAACGTCGAGAGATTAATGTGATATTTACTGACTTCAAGGATTATGTGCGTTTAGCAGACATGAGACCTGACTATGAGCTGGTTTTCGGATTTTTCGGCACTGATTTGTTGACTTCAATCGATTTGTGTTTTTCCGGTCTTTCATGTTTGGCACTGAATTTTGGGTTTTCAGTGGTTTTCGATTTAAGGGTTGATGTCTTCGGGACGGGTTTTGGTGCTGAGGGGGTTACAATATATTTTTGTTTTTGGTGTTGTTGGTTGATATTAACGCTGTTATATTGAATATTGATACTACGGGAGGTACTCCAGTTTACGGTTCTTGGTCCGTGAGCTCAAAACTGTTGTGATGATACTCTAAAGACATGGCCCGTAAAGCCAGTATAGGTTATAAATTTGCGTTGATGGATTAGCTTTCAGAGCGTCTCAAAATAGGGTCTTCATGCTGTCTGTTGTGATAATTTAATTGGATCAAGGTTTTCATCATGACTGGCGGCGGAAGGAGCAGGGACAATGAAATACTTGCTCGTGCCATCGTCTGGTTGAGCTGATTGATGTGATTTATGTAACGGCAAATTGACCCACGGAAATATGCAGTGGTTTTTAAGTCCTCCCGAAGGGTTACATAAAGATATCACAGCTGACGTACTTAATAAAATTATAACATGGTATATATGTATGGATGATTTCCCAGGGTAACATGGGGAAGAGATGAGAGGTGGTAATGTTCAGACCGTTTCAGGAGTTTCGACGACATGCGTTATTGTATCCCCAGAGGCCGCTTCATTAACGGCCCATCCCCAGTTTGTGCTTTAGCTTTCCTTTTTTCCAGACCTACGTTTCCACTTGGTTATCGTTCTCGACCTGTGGTGCAAAGCAATCGCTGTACTATCTACATGACTTGTATTGCGGGGGACCATAGTTAATTTGACCACATATTGGTAATTTTTTTTTTGAAATATGTAGATTTTTGTGTGTGCCAATGGTCATAGTTACTATGGTCCCCCGTAATAGACCTTTCGCTTAGCACCAAAAGCACGCCCTGCCCCTCGAGGGCTCATGAAGCGCGCCCCTCGACTCGTCGAGTCTTCGCTAGACGTGAGAGTTGTCTGATTGTTCTTAATTCTGTGTTGAACGTAGGCATGTAACGATCCTCCGTTCTATCCGATACACACTGTAAAACGGTCACCCTTCGAAGTGCATCACGGATAGTCCATGTTTAGGTTGCTCCACCCTTCCTGACCCTATATATATGACTCGTACACTTACGGCCCGCAATACGGGGTCCGATTAGAGACAGGCAAGCATGGGGTCCGATTCTAGACAAGCCCTTGCACGCACTGAGGATAATTACTCCACTTTGTGCTTGTCTTCTGTTGCTCGGATGGGACCCTTGGTCTCGCTCCTGCTGTTATTTGTTCTTGTTTTTTCCCCGCGCGCCTGGTGTCGCACACCACCTCTGCTATGTTGTTTTCGCCCGCAAGTACGCTTTGCGCGGCCTAATTTGAAGTTGACGACGAGGTGCAATGCCCCATCTTTATGTTGTCAACCATGTCTTGATTGCGTCCGTCGTGCAGCCATACGGTTCTCATGCTGATACCCATGACGGTGTCCTGCAGTCACAGCTGACGGGGGGGTTTGCTCTTGATTGGTTTTTGAGTGGGAGATACACCCAGGAACTTTCGGTGCTCGATACGTGTGCCAATCGCTCCGCTCTAACGCCGTCGTCCTCCAGTTTTACTTGCCCTTTTCTACCTTGTGGCACAGGTGGGAGTCTAAACGCTTGCTACACACCCGGAAGGTCCCTGACCCTTTTTTTCTACCGGCAGCGAGATATATAACACGAAAAACAAAATGCCGACGTGATGCCGACGTAAGGTCTGTCCAGCGCGCCCGAGTGTACTAGCTTTAATGACCTCCAGATCCTTATCGCATGCTCCGCCGCGTTGTATCTGCTGTCGTGGCCGTGTGCAACACGTCGCTGGTATGGCTGCACGTGACTACGATCGTCCTGCAGGCATTCTCTGGCGGCAGTAATCACGGGGCGAAACCCTCCGTAATGCTGTGCTCTTTACAAGACGTTTTCCGGCGATAGGTCTGTGCCTCGTGCGGTCGTGCCTACGGTTTCCACCGATAGAGACAGTGGGCACATATTTACCATGTGCTTTCGCCTGTTGCTTATTTGTTTGTTTGCTTTTCAGCGTGTAGTGAACCTCGCCCGTCCAAGTGTATCCTGCGCTAGTGTACCTGGCACATGGTTTTTGACATAATTCTCGATCTCACAGCTGGTGTTATTTTTAAGGTAGTTTTAGATATGTTTGAGTAGGTTTAAAACTACAACAGTTGTACAACCGTCGTACAAGTACAACGTATGGCTGGTACGTGGTATGCAGCATCTGTACACCACTGTCGTATACGAATATACCTCTGTGCGCCTATCAACGCTGATCTAACTATGCCGACGTGTCTGAGCCTGTCCGGGACATCGACTTGTACGTACTGTCATCGATTGTTGGTATTTGTTTTTGCCGCCGCCTTACATACTGCGCATTTGTCTTCTGCAGTTTGGAGCGTTGTGTGCCGCCGCTGTCCTGCGACGGGCGGCGTATTTATTTATGTGTTGATATTGGATGGAGGAGTCTGTGCCTATTGTAGCCGTTACTGTTGTCTCCAATACTAGCGGGAGACAACAACCAGGTCCCTCTAGGTATGTGCCTTTCCCGGTGGCGGTAGTAAATTGTTTCGCTGATGGGCTCAGTTTATTATTGTTTTTACCCTCGCATGCATGCAGAACATGATGACATTAACGACTACTATTATTGCAAGCTTCCCGTGTTTCCGGTATTAATGTTTTTAATGAGAGAGAAAACTAAGCACCAACAATCCAGCAAACAAATACCAAAGAAAGGGAAAAAACATATATGTTCCATTCTCGCGCTGCGGGATGTACTTACTGTGTCCCAGCGATCTTGTACTGAAAATACCTTGGTATTATTTCATCCCCCCCCCTTCCTTTTATCTTATTCCCTTGTTTTGCTTTTTTATCCATCCCGTGATGTCTGCGCCCCGAAGGCGACCCGAGGCCCGTTCCGACGGGTAGCTCAAGCAGCTCGAGCAGCAGCAGCGGCGGTAGTCGTACAAGCAGCAGCCGTAGCCGCAGCAACAACAGCATTAGGGAGTCAGACTCTGATCGCCGTCGTTCAGAATGGCGACCTCGTCCCCACCGCCGTTGCAACCACCGTCGTGCCCGCTCGCTCCCACCTACACCCTCAGAGGCGCCCCCCTGTAAATTCGGTAGCTGGATCGCCCGATATGTACGCCGGCGCCGCACCAACCACAAGCAGGACGCACAGGTTGGAGGGTACGACAGAAGCCCGAGAGGATAGTATCGCAGGCGGGAGGGGTCCGCCGCTGTACCTCAGCCACGCATGCAGCCCATCGCTATCGCACAGAAGCAGCCCTCGGAGAGCGTAAGCTAGTTGGTGCGGAGTCTCACCAGGCAGGCGGAATGGTCGAAGGAGTACGTAAGCGTATCCTCGGTACGCTCAATTGTCCGGAATTAGGCGGCCTCACTGGCGGGACACTCTTGATGAGGGACTCTGCCGTCATGCTACAGCAAATGATGGTGAGCACCATACGCAATGTAATTCCGGAGATATGCGATTCGTGCTTGACCAGTACACCTACGGTAGATGGGTCACAGTGGCCGACATAGCTACCTCCGTGGAATTTGCGGCGTCGAGTACGACGCGTTGCGAACGGAAAATACAGCGAATAAGTTGCGGAATAGCTTCTCAGCTAACTATTCTCCAAGTTGCTGGGTTTTACCCGTGGGATTTCGCCGCTCGGTACGAATGGGGCGCTGGGTGGTAGTGCCAGATAGAGAAATCGTGCCCAACATCAAGATATCATCTACAGTTCATACCACGAGTGAGTCCAGGGAACATCGCGAGACCTCTGTTGTTCATGTTCTTGCGTCTTCTGACCTACGCTATAACACGTATAGCCGCCAGTCGCAAGTAACCGAAGCCCAGTGAAAATGATGGCGTGACGGGCCAAAGTAGGCCGCATTGGCATTTGGGCGCCAGAACCTGTGCGTATCGAAGGCAATCACGCTAGGTGTACCGTTGATTGTCTGCATGGGGACTTCTCGCGTATCGTTTTCCCCAGCAAAAGTGTGCAGTTCCAACGTGGTGTGGAGATAAGGGAATTCAAGCACAGTGGGCGAGCATAGGGTTGAACGACTGAAACGCGTATTCCCAGGTGATTAGAATCTTCTGTGAGCGTAGGGTATTAGTGAGGGGGGCGGCAGTTTGACTGTAGTTGGGGACAAACCACCGAAATTAGCGCGACAGGCCAATGAACGTTTGACGTTCCTCGACTGTCTGGGGGCAAGGCATGCACGTAATGACTTCCAACTTGGTCGGAGCGGGGTGTTGATTGCTTGAAGTTGGACACGCTTTCTCTTTCCGCCAACACCAGTCAGAGAAAAGGCGACATCGCCACAACAGAGAAGAGGTGATTTAAAATACTCACACAAGCCCTTGGAGAGTCACGGAAGTATTTCACACAGGCATAAGCGTACAAGGAACGGTGCGAGGTAGGAAACCGGGCGACCGAACCACGTCCGTAGCAGAGGTAACGCCATTCCACCTTTGATCCCTGCCTTTTACAGACTCACTAGCTGATGAGTTCGCACGCACGGTATTCGTGATAGTCCATCTTCAAGCTATCGTTGGAAGCTGTGGAAACTGCGTCGACTGACTGCCTCGTGAGCTGCCGTAGGAGTATGCTCTGCGCGGACACTAATAGGTGGGGATAGAGAGAAACGTCGAGGAAGAGAGTAGAGTCTAGGTGGTTGGCTGAGAATGAACATCAAAACCGCTTCACCCTGCCATAGTGAGATGGTATTATTTAACTGTGGCTTTTGTACATCTAGAAGCCTGTGAGCGACCCACTCCCCATCTCAGTCCAACATCGTGCGCTCCACTGTCGCCTTTAAGATTTCAGCCGGTTCTCGATAGGTTTCACCATCTGGAAGGTCTTTGGTGGTGGCCTTAGGCTACAGAACCAGGTTTACCACTTCCGAGACCGACACTGATAAGCACACTCTAACAACCGGAAACGAGAGAAGCCGATCCACCACGAAATGAAGGAGTTGCAAAGCTCGAGCGACATTGAGTATTAAGCGCCGGGCGACGTCCCTTTTTTTTCCGACCCCACTCCGTAGCCGTGCTCGTACGCAGTTCTTTGCCGGTTGCGATGCGCTTCCACGCCGCTCTAGCCCATTAGCCGTTACGCGCCACCCCCCCTCTTCGAAACTTTGATCATGGGCCCCTTATGAAGCGACGTTCGTGGCGGTTTCAGTTTTCAGCGATAACTAGATTTCGACGAGAGGGGCACGATCATCAGCTGCGATTTTTCTTTTCTATGTTTTTTTCTTTGGTTGCCCTTGGTCGGAAGGTTGTAACAATATTTCGGGTTTAGTCATGAAGTATTATGCCTTGCTTGCCACCGCTAGTATGTAACAGTGGAGGGGACAGGTGTAGAGCGTGGGATATTTGTAATGGGGGGCGTTGAGTTTTAGTTGTGTGTGATGTGGGAATTTTTAGTGGTACGGGTAAGGACGGGGTGGACGTTTCTGTGTACGGGTTTTTGTGGGGGGTATACCTGCCACGTCTGTTGAAAGAGAGACGTCGGCTAAACGACCCGACCCCTTTGTCAATTTTTCTATATGGGGGGTTCAAAGTCGACTGCTCTTGACTTGTGACCCATTCGGAGAATGCAGAAAGAAGGCGGCTTTTGCCTGAGCGTTGGGGTACTGCCCATATTTATGTGTAGAAGAAAACGTGTGATGAGGAGACTGTGAACCATTGAATAGTGGTCAGGGGAATCAAACCCGCAGTACCAGGGGAAAGAGAGAGCGTTTAATGAAGATTCCTTTCTGATGGTCCCTGGTTTCGTTTGGCCTATTCCCGAGGCCGTTTTATTTTTGAGAAGCTTGCGGTTCCTTACCCTTGATCATGGTCAAAGATTTCTATAGCATATCGCTCCATACTTAGCAGTATGCCAGGGGGAATATTACGGCGACATGTGTATGTGATTTCGTATCAGTAGAGGCCGCGCCATTCACGGCTCTTCCTCTATTTATGATTGGTATTTCTTTTTCAACAAACCTACGTTTCCACTTGTCTTTCGTTCTCGACCTGTGGTACAAAGCAATCAGTTTACCATTTACATAGCTGGTAGACCTCCTTCCTGCCACCAGAAGCACGGCCTGCACCTCGAAGGCTCGGGAAGCGCGCCTTTCGTCTCGGTCAAGGCTTCGCCAGGCGTGAGGTTCGTCCTCATACTCTCTATCCTGTACGTAGGTATGTCACGATCGTCTGGTAACCCTTCGACTGCATCACGGATAGCCCGTGTTTAGGTTGCTTGCCTCATCCTGACCCTAGATCATATTATTTGTAGACACACGATCCATCACAGAGGCCCCTTGACCCCACAACATGAACTGATCCTTCGTAAACTATATTTGCTTCTGTTCCCGCGCCTCACGGCAAGGCCGAGCGACGCACCAACCGGCGCACGAGTTTTCCCCTTAGCATACTTCGAGGACAAAGCAGCAGGCAGCTAGAGCAGCAACAACACATTGTCTCCATACAAAATCCACGTGGGACACTGCGGCAAAATCAATTTGCGGTCAAGCTGGTGCAGCCCCAGGTGATCAAAGGTATTCTCCTCCTGGCAATGCAGATAGTGGTGCGGCAGCTGCCGCAGACCTGATGCTCAAGCAAGATCGCAAAGTTGAGCCACTAGTTCAAGGTTTGCTCAGTCGACGGCCGTCGCTTCGAGATATGCCATAAAACGCACCTGCACACGAAACGCACGGCAAATGTAAGGTAAAACACTCGAGGATGTACAGTATTGCATGGGACAGATGACAGACACAACATTTCATGTTAGCACCTTAACAATGTGACACGGAGCATGCGTGGCCAGGCTACTACTCATATCGTGGATGTCGTACACGGGTCAGAGGACTTGTACACTACAGTACCTGCCGCATTCATTGGGTCCGCGTAATTAAGCCTAGCGCAGGGGACATGTGAGATAAGTCCATCGTGAGTACGCTGTAAGAGACAGAGGGTGGACACATACCGTCTGCCATAGGCAGTAAATTTCATGATTAATACATCCGATGGTCGTGCACAGAATCGTGCATGTTTAGACCCGTATCGTATATTCATTCATATTTATAATATACGTACCTATCACTATTACTTCTTTGAGTTGGGCTAGAGGGCTAGAGGTGTAGGGTAAAAAGTGCGTCATGTCAACCCTGGCCTGGCCTGAGACCTGATATCTGATCCTGGCAACTATTTTGCTGTCATTAATCGAGTAGATCGATTATTTCGTCTGCATCGATGACAAAGGCCTCAAGTGTGACCCCGTGCATCACTTTCTTCTCGATGCCACGAAGGTTTTTAAGTTAAAAGGGACAACAGAAACAAATGACTTCAAACCTGAAATATGCCATGAATCAGATCTGAAGGCTTGACAAAAAAAAAATGGAAACGTGTAGTTCTCATTTTGAATTTCTATACTGAACATGAACCGACGTTTCATCAATCAAACGACGAAACCTCTGAATGGTGCAATGTATCCAGAGGTACAATGAGTAGAAACGCATGCAAGGCGAAGGAACCAAGAGGGAAATACTCTTCGAGTCGGTGTCAGTATCGGACCCTGGAACCTCGAAGTTTTCGAGGTTAAATGCATCGGTGTGATATGTTAAGGTTGGGGCTAGGGTGTGATATGTGAAAAAAAACAAATGTATGTACGGCAAGCTGTGTGATACCTATATTATTACTTTGTACCAAATGGCCGTTTTTTCCGGAATACTTCACTTTTCTCGTTTGGCCGCGGGTCTTTTCTCGTGCTTCATGCTGTGGGGCCCGCGGGTGGGCGGCGTGAACAGTACGGCGCAAACGTTGGCTCCGGCCAGGCTATGTGGCACATGCTCTAGGTGGTCAAAGTCACGTGACCCAGCAAGCAAGTCAGGGGATGGGGTCCCAATTCCGAAAAACCATCTAGGGGCTCGGAAACCTACCCGGATCTTCGTATTTTTGACTGCAAATATTTTGCTCTTCTCGCTTTTTGCTGCAACTGCTATAACAGCACACAGCAGTACTGATCAAGCTCGTGCTGCTCGAGCTTCAGTAGTAAAACAACAGCAACAACAGGCGTACGAGTGCTGCTCGAGTGATGCTGGGTGCTGCTGCTTTGCTGCTGAGCGCTCGTGTGCCCGTGGCTACTTGGTCACGTCGTGCTCGTGTTCGTCTCGTGCTCGTTGCGCCTGAGCAATCGAGTGGTAGTTGTCCCGTGTGTTTTGTTTTGCGGTGCAATAGGCATGAGAAACATACTCATGCTCGTGCGCTCGAATGCTGCTCGAGCAGTTCGCAGCAGTGCAAGACCAGCAACAACAACAGGCGCAAGGGTGCTGCTCAAATCGAGTGTTGCTCGAGTGCTGCTGATTGTTGCCGCTGCTGCTGCTGCTGAGTGCTCGTGTGCTCGTGACTGCTTGGCCACAAGACGTGAGAAAAAAGGCTGTGCCCACCACGTACATACCTGGTAGCATTGTTTTAGTATCTCGGTGCGATTCATCATTTATCAGATATTTGTACCACATATGTCATTGCGTTTAATAGCCGAGCGTTCAGTGCCCTTTGTACAAAGTGCCCGTGCCACACGCTTTGCTGATTATTCTGCTACTCCTGTTGTCGCTGCCGCTACTGCCACACACAATCACGGTATAGCTGCTACTGTTGCTGGCACAGGTTGCTTTTCTCGCTGTCACCCGTAATTTATTTTCGCCCGTGCCACCGGTTTCTTATCTTGCTAGTCCTGTTGTTGCTGCCGCTGCTGCTGCACACTGCTGCGCACAATCACGGTATTATAGCTGCTACTACTACTGTTGCTGCTGGCGCCTGTTCTTGTTGCTACTCAAAGAAATTTTTCGCCCGTGTCACACGGTGGCATATCTTGGTGCTCCTGCCGATGACGCTGCTGCTGAATACTGCCACGGTGTAGCTACTGCTGTTGTTGCTGGCGCAGGTTGCTTTCCTCGCTTCTACTCTTAGTTTGTTTGTGTCCGTGCGCCGGTTGCCAGTATGTTTTGTACCGGGTGTTAATTGCGTCCCGCGTTTATAGGGTTGTCCGTAAACTCATTTTCGAGCTTGATTTGTTTTTTTGTCCCGACGAAACATGTGGAGTTCATGCAGATCATACATAACCCACCCGGTGAAGATGTACAGATCACACAGACCAAGATCCCACTCAGGTACAAACTTGACAAATATTTAAGATCCTGCAGATCACATACAGATCATACAGATCCTGCAGGTCATGCAAACCCACCGATGAACATGTGCAGGACATGCAGATCGTACAGACCCCATTCCGGTGAAGATGAACACAGTATATAGATCACATATGTTCCACTCAGGTAGATCATACAGATCCTGCAGATCGAACATATGTACAGATCACGCAAGTAAAGTTTCCACTCAGGTACACACGTGTGAATATCTACCTCAAACGGACCCCATCCCACCTAAACACGATGTAAACAATTATCAAGTATCCAGATTTACAGATCCTGCAGATCATACAGAAATCCTGCAAGTTCCCACTCAGGTACACGAGTGTGAAATATCTACCTCATCATACAAATACCACCCGGTAAATATGTACAAATCACACACATCAACACATACCTCAGGTACACACCTGCGAAGTATTACAGATCCCGCAGGTCATAACATCCCTCAGGTCATGCAAACTCACCGATAAACATGTGCAGATCATGCAGGTCATACAGACCCCATCCCGGTAAAGATGAACAGATCAAACAGATCACACACATTCCACTCAGGTACATCATGTGGATCTTCTTGCTGATATCACACGTGCACAGATTACACAGATCCTGCGGATTACACGTAGGTGCAAACCATACAGATCAAGTACTCGCTCAGGTACAAACGGGTGAAATATCTACCTCATACAGACCCCATCTCGCCGAGCCATGATGTAAACAAGTGCGAAATATTCAGATTGTATAGATCCTTCGGATAATAAAGAAATACTGCAAGTTCCCACTCGGGTACACACGTATGATATATCTACCTCATACAGACCCCATTCCGGCCAAACATGCTGAAAGCAAGTCTGAAGTATCCAGACCTTTTAGATCCTCCAAATCACACAGAATTTTTGCGGATCATACAGATCCTGGAAATCGTACAGACCGCATCCCGGTTAAGATGTACACATCATACAGATCATACAGATTCCTCTCAGGTAGATCATACAGATCCTGCAGATCATACAGATCCTGCAGATCACACAGATTCTGCAGATCATATCTAAACTGCGGATCATACAGATCCCACCGGGTAAAGATGTACGGATCACATGGGTCCCACTCAGGTACACACCTGTGAAATATCTACCTCATACAGACCCCATCCCGGCTAAAAACGCTGTAACAAGTGTAAAGTATCTAGATTCTACAGATCCTTCAAAAGTAATACAGAAATTCTGGGCGGCACGGCCATGGTCTTACCTGGAGCACCATTGTACAGACCAGTCAGCGATCCATTTTTTTCTTCTTCACCAATATGACAGTTATACAGAAAAAAAACTTTCGAAGGTGTTCCTATAGCACACCCCGTGGTACCGGAGGGATGTAACCAATCGAGAGCATTACGGAGAGTACGTGGCGGTGGAACCCATCATCCCGTCCGTCGACTACGCTCTGTTTGCACCGCATTTGTGCCAAAAGTGGTCAACTCGAGAGGACGACGGTCTCAGCTGTAGTGCTGTAGCGCGGCCATAGGGATGTAGGAACCGAATTGCAGGTTCGCAGCAGCAAAACAAAGGTAAAAGAGGGATGGGTAAGCTACTGGTGATCGAGTTGTTTTATCTTCCCAGGGTGGGTAATCAGCTGAAATGACGATGGAGATATCCCTTGGCGGTCGCAGAATGAGAGCCTGCTATGGCAGGCGGAACTTGGTCGCCTGGTGGGAGACTGCTCTATGGAACGCCATCAGCTTGCCTCTAGGACCGATACAGCGGAGGAGACGTCTATACACCAGGTGCCTGTTACTGTAGTGTCGTGTTGTTGTACAAGAGTGGCGATGAACGCGGAGTATGTACGTCGAGCACTGCTGCTGTAGACTTTTCCTCCGACCTACCAGGTACCAGGTACAGCCGTACGTACCTCGTACAAGGTGGGTGTACTGCTGTACCGACTCTACCTCTTGGTGCGCTACTGCTTGGGCAGGATTGACCCCTATTGCCTGCGCCCTACAAGCTTAGCCTATTTCTCTGTACTCGCACCTTCCTCCACAGCAGCAGCAGCAGCAGCAGCGTGTTGTTGTAGCTATGCCTGGTACTGATGTACAGCTCGAATATGTCACCACCAGGTACCGTGCTGAACGAAAAATATAGGTAGCGTGTAAACAGAAATGTGGACACGAAAAAATCTTTACATTTCCATTCAGAGTGGTATGTAGAGCTACAGCCCTGTAATACTACAGCAGTAGTATTACCAGCTGTAAGAAGAGCTGCCTGCGACGCACCTCTTGGCCTCATCGCTACACGCACCCGGCGATGCGCCGGTTTTGACTTGCGCAGCAGTCCATCCAACACATATCGTAGGTATTGGGCACCACACGGGTTATATATGTACCTACAGCAGCAGCACTGACAGGAGCAGTGATCGGTACCATTTTTGCGCTGTACGTTTTGGTATGATTAGCCGAACGATGCGTGGCGTTTGAAATCATGCTAAGAGCAATGCCGAGGGGTAGTGGCACTGGCAGCACTGCTGGCACTGACGATGTAACACCTTTCGTTCGTTTTTCTCATTGCATTCACGCCTCTCTTTCACTCTAGAAATAGTGCAACACCAGGCGGTATGCTGACACCAGAGAAAACAACTACAGTACGCGACAAGAGTTCATAGCCCCAGGCTCGAGACTTGGACAATGATAAGGATGTGGCATTATTTACGCTGGAAGTTGAGGAGGACACACCTTGTCTCACATGAAACGAAATAGAGCCTGACCCGAAAAAAGGAAAATAAGATATGCTAAAGTGGTGTCGCATACTTGCATACACGTGGTGTTTGTCGTGCAATTGTCTTGCACGCAGACGAAAGCGATGCCCTTGCAGCGGCTGCGACGGCGGAGAGGGAGCAGGAGGGCCAGCACAGGCGTTGCTGGTTGAGGGAGTCAATTCGCTGACGGAAGACTGCAAACCAACCAGTAGTAAGCAATAGTCGTGCATGAGAGTCGGCGCAAGTAACAGGCCCGCCGGGTGAGGGTGGTAAGGGTTGTACGTTCAACCCCATGGCAAGACCCAAATCCGGAACCGCACGCCGTGATGAAAACGCCAACGGCAAAAGTGCTCGTCTTCGCAGACAGGAAAGGACACCACACCTGCCCGGCGCGGCGAGTGAGCTACGTGCGACGGAGATGGGGCAGAGGGAACTTGCCTCTCCGCCGGATTCACTTCCTGGATGAAACTCTCCACGGTGCCGTATCTCTCAGCGCTGAACCCACACCCGTCGTAGCAAGTGCGGAGGTGGGGCGAAGGGGGGGGAGCAGGCGTGCACGATGGGTGAATACCGAACGGCGACGGAGAGCAAGGGGCCATTGGTATTAACGAACGCGAACGCCGGCGTTTTCCATGAAGAGGGTAGCGAGGAAATCTCGATTCAGAGGAGCAGCACTGGAACTAAGTAGTCACCGGCACTTCTTTGGGTCGCCTATTTTTGCGCACTTTGTATCAAACTTTGAGGGTAAATTAGACGTTTGATTTTACCCCAACCTCTATTTACTTGTTCGTGGTGACTGATGCTGCACACCACCTCTGTGAGCTATGAGCCTACCGTTGTGCCTTCTCGTGTCGTGCCAAAACAGTAGGTAGGGTACGGCAGGTCGTGCCGTTCATGCTTCAGCAGTACCAGCGATATGGGTGTAGTTTCTGTTGTATTGAGTGCCGCGTTAAATATACTATGACTCTTGTTCCCCTTGCTACCGCCGTCGGCCGGAGTGTGCATGCGAATAGAGGTTTCCATGCGATTCAGTATCCTACTTTGCCACGACGCCTGCAGTAGTATGCATGTTTTAGGATTGGCGAATAGCAATTTTTCAAACTTCCGTGCAGAAGTCTTCGCGGAGGCGACCCTTTGCCATGAACCTTTGCGGTAGTGGAACAGTCCCTCCGCCAGTAGGGCGGGCGCCAAGACGATGTAGACATAGCACTGGAACGGAACGGGTGTCGCCATGTTAACACGTGCCGGAGGATAGCTGCAATGGTTCGAAACTGAAGGAGAACGACGTCGTCGCGGATGTGGTAGCGGTAAAAAAACGTCGTTGTCCCCAATTTGAGCAACAGGGCCGGCCACCTCGAGGCGTACTGTTCAAACAGCAAGTGAAACCCAGCTTAGCTCGTTTTCGTGTTTTAAGGTTTCGGATGCTCGAGTGAGGGCCTGTGCAATTCCGGTAATTTTCGTGTGGCATTTGAGCTGAATGACACGTCCTTCCCACTTTCGACGTCTCACGGGCGGTCATGCAGGCATCACGGCCACATCAACACCGGGGAACCCCTAAGGGCTGTTTGCGCAAAAGGTACACCCATCAAGACCAACTGCCGCGCTTTCGTCGGTAGTGGAGACCCCACAAGTACCACTCGTGGCAAATGCATTGCGTGAATCGCTAAAGACTTTGAGTGTGAGCCGATAGTATCCAGAACATCAAGCTGCCCGAGATCAGGGGGGGCAGAGGGTAGCTGCGCTGTCGTCAATGCCATCCAGATTTTCGCGCGTTTGCCAGGGGGTATGAGATGGCACTGGGGGCTTAGGAAGACCATCATAATCACTTTTGGCAGCAGCACCAAGGTGGAAGGTGTATTAAATGCTGTGCACGCGACAAGCTTTCCCGGGACATTTAAGCATCCGGAGGAGACGAACGAAAACTGGAAATTCAGTGGGGAGTGCGAGTTGTGTACGCCCGAGACGAAATGTGTCAGGCGGGCTGCAATTCTCGCCCACGATGATGGCGCACGTCGAGTGCGGGCAGCCCGAATAATACTGTTCAGATTAAGACTTGTGGCGTACGATGCGTGCAGCATGTGCACTGTCTCTATATGCTTCAGGGGTAGATTGTGCCACCGCTTGTAGGCGACGTTTTTACTCCGTTGATGTTACGAGGATGGTTGTGTTCTTGTGTTGGGCATTCTGTTAATCAACGTATGGTTCACGTGTCTTGATTATTCCACAAGAAATGTAGCATGCTGTGCTTGCAAACAACATCCGACATTTACGGGCGGTGCACAGCTTCTGAGAGTGGAATGCGTTTGAGATATGTGCGAAGAATTTAGTGGGTTTATATGTTTCGGGGTGCTGTAGGAGCAGTGAGCGACGAAGAATGTTTCTGCGTGTTGCCCCCAACGAGAATTCACGACCGTAATGGAAAGACGTTTTTGTTTGAGAAACTACTCGAATTATGTGCAAGAGAAGATACGATACACACACCTGTAAGCCCGGTGATGAATTCTCATGGGCAAGTTCTTCACCTCCACATAGTTAATAATTATTGATTTCACCCGGCCGGGCGAGCTGCTTACACACGGTAAGTAAGTGGTCGTGGAATTATCATAGGCAGTAAGTGATCGTGGAACTATCATAGGCAAACTGAACCGGTCGCTGCAGAAAAACATCGTCTGACCTATTGAAAATATATCCAGAGGATAGGCGAGAAGAAAGAAGTTTATGTAGTAGATGGAGAACATCAAGGCAAATTTACCCAGCATCTGTGCCGTGGACAAGTGTAAACAGACCCAAAAGCTGTTGTAGTACTCGTATTGTCGGCCAGTACCAGTAGGCAGATAGAGAAAACGAGTTTGCCTGTTACATGCCGTAGGCCTTGTGCGTTCACGGAAAACGAAGTCGAACTACGTACAAACGAAATAGTCCCGCTCCCAAAACATCACCAAGGCCATAGCAGCACTCCGACAGTGACCAACTCGAGACAATTTGTGCAGCGAAACAAGTTCCACGCGTTAGCCCACGATCGTCCGCATAGGTAGATGTAGAGTGTGTGGAAATCATTCAGGTACAGCTCTCGCAATCAGTATTACAAAACACTACTTTAGTTACAGACCGACGAAGCCTGTACCCACCGCTATACGAAATACTTTTTTTCGCCCATCGGCAAAAAAAAACTTTGGTCGCTTTGCTCCCTCGTTTTTGGCGCTTGGCGCAGATTTAATTTAATTGCGGGCTCCAGGTAAGACCAAGGGCGTGCGGCCAGATCACACAGATTGCTCTCAGGTAGATTATACAGATCCTGCAGATAGTACAGATTCTGCAGATGATACCTATCCTGCAGATCATACAGATCTCACCCGGTAAAGATGTACGGATCACATGGGTCCCACTCAGGTATACACCTGTGAAATATCTACCTCATACAGACCCCATCACATCTAACATGCTGTAAACAAGTTTGAAGTATCCAGATTTTACAGATCCTTCAGATCATACAGAAATACCGCAGGCCATACAGATCCTGCAGATCCTGCAGATCCTGCAGATCATGAAGATCATGAAGATCCACAGATAAAAATGGCCATATCATGCAGATCGTACATAACCTATCCCGGTGTACAGATTATACAGATCGCACAGATTCCACTCAGGTAGATCATACGAATCCTGCACATTGGACGGATCCTGCAGATCAATGCACCCACCGATAAACATGTGCAGATCATGCAGGTCGCACAGACCCTATCTCGTTCAAGATGTACAGATCAGGCAGATCGGACAGATCCCATCCCAGTCGAAATGTACTGATTGTACGTGTAACACAAATTCTACTCAGCTACACATGTATGAAAATTGAAACCACACAGATCCCCTTCAGGCTAAACATGTGCGTTTCATGGAGATCAATTAGATCCCACCTGGCACACAAGTGCAAATGATACGGAACGTACATGTCTCCCCAGGCAAACTTGTTGGAGTGTGCAGATAATAGATCCTCCAGATCATTTTTGTTTTTAGCGCCCCGGAGAGCGAGTACTTCAGATCATGCAGATATATCTTCCACATCATGCACACTCAGCATTCCCCCCATTCGACACGAAAGTACAATCATCAAGACCAAGTAGATCTCACCGCCAAAAAAAGGGTGATACATCTACATTTTTCAAATCCTGTAGATCACACAGATCCTTCAGATCATGCAGACCAACCCGCTGAAAGCTATTCAGACGTTAATCACGGTACATGTAAGTTCGATTAGAATGTGTAGTTCATGCAGATCGTGCAGACTCCACGCGGTAGAGGTGTTCAATTCATCAAGGATCACACATATATCGGTGATACAGATCCCACCCAGGCGATAAATACCTGGATGATGCAAATCCCGTCAGTTTCCTTCTGGATGCTACGCTTTCCTTTGAGCAATACAGTAGTTCATGCCTCCTATACGCCAAGACATGCGAGAGCATCGACGACTAGACTATTATTACTACTCTTCGCTTTTACCCATGACTCATTTTACTCCGAGATCATTTTTACTCAAACCAGAGGTGCAAGGGTTTTACTCTATATTTTCAACGTGTGACACCCGCCAGATTTCATGCCACCCACATCCCGAAAGGGAACCTTGTATATATGTACGTAAAAGGATGTATTAACAATCCATGCGTAAATTCTACTTATATCAGTAGCAGCAATAGTGTATTAGCGACGGCCGCATGTTGCACAGGTAGGGTGGCGAGTCACATTGTTCGTACGAGTGTCTGTTATGCTGGTATCTTCGTTATTCTGGGGGTCTACTGCCCATGTATACTCACAAGATTTCGATTAATCTATCTCACGCCATGACCCCTGCCCGGCATGGAGACCTGGGAATGTCACCTACTATTAGTAGCCGTGGCGCTCATCATGTCGATCTGCAGAATGCTACACGTACCTGAATGTGCTCGGTTGAGGGGCATTATTCGTAGGTGTGGGTATCTGCTTCGTGCACAACCAAGCACAATATGCATACATAATATATGCCGCACGCCACTATACTCGTATCATACGGCATTTCTTTCTACGTCTCTTTGGTACGTAATCTCATCATGTTGTACAGCGGTTCCACAAAAACATGTACGAGAGCTCATTCATACATTTCGGCACCTGATATGTACAACATGCAGCATGCACACAAATACCAAGAGGCAAAGCGACCGCTTTTTTTACAATTATTACGGGGGACCATCATAATAGTAAATACGACCAAATATTGTATGTAAAAATAGGCAAATATATAGGTTTTATGTATACCATAGGTCCTATTAACTATGGACCCCCGTACTAGTACAACTTTTTTTTTTGATACCGGGGTCTCTGTTATTTCTTTGATATAAAATATTGTTGTTTGATGGTTTCAGTTCTCGTTTCGACACCAACAAATCGTTGAACGGACTGTCGTACGTTGGTGATATGAAACACCCCTCGATGACCGAAAACAAACGCGTTGTCCGAGCACCCCGGCTTGCCGGAGTACTCGTTGAACTCGTTTGATTTCGTCTTAAAACCCGGGTACCCCGCGACGGGTTCGCGGATTTCACTTTCAAAATTACCCGATTACCCGTTTGTGACGCGTACGAGTACTCGCCCAGGTACACGTCTACTGCGTTCCTCGATAAAAACAAAAGTACCAGGTACACCTCATATTACATAATGTTACGGTCGTCCCACAGCCCCCACCACCTGCTAAGGCTGATTCAGACCATAACATCGTGTACATCAAGGCCCGACTTAGTGGTCACTTTTCGTCTAACCGAAGATTGCTGAAACCCCCAAAACGCCGAGAATTCGACAGGAAGCTTTTCTTATCCGATGGAGAGCGTCGATACCGAAAAGTCGAGAGGGTCGTTTCCACTCTTAACCAACCTACCCAGCCTCGAAACACGTCTGGCATGGTTGAGGTTTTCACCACAACTGTCATGAATGCTGTTGAGAAAGAGGTGCCACCTCCACCACGTCGCCACCACCGAAACGGTTGGTGTGAGACCCCCGAAACGGTGGCCGCTTTCAAAGTGACATTGACAGCGAGGGAGGATGCGAGACAGCTCTTGCGTGTCTACCCCCGAGATAGTACAGCGTGGAAGAAGTTGAGATCCGCCTGTGCGAATCTGCAGGAAGTGGTCGCCGCAGGAGTCATTGCGTATTTTGAGGAGTACCTCGCTGAAACCGAGAAATTCCTCGCGAGTTCCGATCAACGAGGGTTCTACAAGCGCCTGAAGAGTACGGTAGGGTCGCAAGGTACGAAAGCGAGGAGTGAACAGTTTATCATGGACGAGGATGGTATGCTGTTGCGGGATCAAGCGCTTATTCGTGAAAGATGGGCGGAGCACTACCACAAACTATTGAACACGAAATCGCTGAAACTTGACCCCACGATCATCGACCTAGTGCCACCACGACCGCTGAAACTATCCCTTGGAAATGAACCATCCATTGACGAGATGATGGAAGCAGTGAAGGGTATGTCAAACTGGAAAGCCGTTGCACCAGATGGTCTCCCGGTCGAAGTACTGAAACTTGACCACCCCGCTTTCGTGCAGTATTTTCACAGTATCCTTGTTAACGTTTGGGTAACGGGAGAAGTCCCCCAGCAATGGAAAGATGCGATCATAAAAACCCTTCATAAAAAGAAGGATAGAACTGATTGCAACAACTACAGAGGTATTTCGCTTGTTGCTCACGCAGGCAAGGTGTTGCTGAAAATCGTTGCGTCCCGTCTAAGCAGCTACTGCGAGACCGAGCATATACTCCCTGAAGAACAGTGCGGCTTCCGCCCCGCACGGTCAACAGTCGATATGCTGTTTGTCGTGCGCCGGTTGCAGCAGCTCGGGCGGCAGAAGAAAATCCCCCTGTACATGTGCTTCATCGACCTGCAGAAAGCGTACGACTCTGTCGACCGAGAACTGTTGTGGGAGGTACTCACACGCCTTGGTGTACCAACCAAGATGCTCACAATCATTCGCAATTTTCACGAAGGCATGCGGGCTCGCATGCGTGCGGATGACGGTGAACACTCGGACTGGTTCAATGTAACCCAGGGGCTGCGGCAAGGCTACGTACTATCGCCGTTACTGTTCAACGTGTTCTTCGCCGCTGCGATACACATCGTGCTGGTACGCCTCAACAAAGACGAATGCATCGTAAGGGATTTGGTTCATCTCGAAGAGGACAGGGTTGTCGGAAAAGAGGAACCGTTGGCATGCGTGCAAAGGGCTGTGTGGGGCATGTTGTGTGCAGACGACGCAGGAATAGTCTCGAAGTCGGCGGAAGGCCTTGCAAGAATGATGACAGTCATCGTGACTGTCTTCGAAGCAGTAGGTCTCACGGTAT
The DNA here is from genome assembly GCA_031763025.1 of Macrocystis pyrifera. NCBI lineage: Eukaryota > Phaeophyceae > Laminariales > Laminariaceae > Macrocystis > Macrocystis pyrifera. The sequence goes on from JASSKH010000012.1 coordinate 1,050,698, forward strand.
CCGAGAAGAAGACAGAGACGATGCTCCTACGAACACCGGATCAGACGTTTACCACCTCACCGCTCGCGATCGAAGCTGCAGGCCAAACGCATAAACAGACGACCCAGCCTTTGTACCTAGGAGGCATTATCCACGAGAACGCTGACCTTTCCTTCGAAATCGAACGACGAATCTGTCTGATGCGGGCATGCCTCAAACGGTATGGTCCGGAACTGTACAATAGGACGAACGCACCGCTTAGTCTGAAAGTCCGGATGCTGAAGGCCGAGGTGATTGAGACCTTGCTGTACGGGTGCGTGACGTGGACCCTCAATGCGGACCACTTCGCCAAGCTTCGATCAACCCACCACGAAGTCCTTCTGCGAGTCATTGGTTTCCAGCGCCGACTACGCACCGACCACACCACCCTCTCGTATGCGAAGGCGCTCAGGATAACACGATGCGAAAGTATCGAAACGACCATCCGTAAACGGCGACTCTTCTTTGCGGGGGCTGTGGTGCGGCAACACGAGGGGCGATTGCCCAGTCGGTTGATGTTCGGGACGATCGCTGGTGGGGGGAGCCCGAAACCAGGCGGGCAACCCAAGACTTGGCCTAGGGCCATTGCTGAGGACCTTAGAGTGTTCAAAGCCACCGAGGGATCAACGGAAGACTCCCCTGGAGTTGGGACCGCACTGTGGCCCACTGCAGCAAAACAGACGGGAAAGTGATACCGGGGAATCCTCGAAGCAGCTGAACAGTTCATGGGCAGGTGGCACGAGGCTGAGGCAAAGCTGAGTAGACAGCGCCGTGCATCCGCTGCAGGTAGTGTTAGAGGGAATGGGGGGAGGGGTAACAGCAGGAGGGGTAGAAGGAACACCGTACAAGTGTATGGGGGCAGGGGGGGGAACAGGAGGAGTAGAAGGGAAACCGCGGTAGAAGAGAGTAGCAGAGAGACCGGAGATAGGGTAGCAAGGCACCAGGCCGACTAATAGGTTGGACTTTTCTTTGCTAGTCGTACCGCCAACTGCTGCGGCCGTTCGGTATGCATTTTGATTTTTTTCCCTTCTTATCCTTATGAAAGAAGTACTACATAGTGGGTGGGTGACGAGCGTATTTTGGCCCACTCACTATTGCTCTTTTTACTTAGTTAAGTGTTCACCGGGATGCATAGTCCCCTTTTTCCTTCTCGTATCTTTCCCCTTGCACGTCCCTTTTGGCTCATGCTCGGGGTAAGTATGTATGTGTCTGAGCTTTGGCTTCCCATTTTATTTATTTATTTGGGATTCTTCTCCTTTTCTTCTTCTTTTTCTTGTTCTTTTTCGGTTTGGTTTCTTCGTTGCTTCTCTTTCTTTATGGTGTATTTTGGTTGCTGGCGTATGTATGTATGTTGTGTCGGCCGCACCTAGTGCGAAGGCATGGCTATTAATGCATTACGGTGTGTTGTCTCTGTGTCGTAGTCTGTGACCGCAGAGCTCGTATCTTTCTAGGGTGAAGAATCAGCACGGACACTGGGCTTGCTGGATGTCGACGAGTAGAAGAACGGTTTAATGTGAAGAACACAAACACATATACCCTATGTTCCGTGTATACCGGAAGTGTTGTTGAAAATATTTTTAGATGCTTATGATATACGTCATCTGTGAGTGCGACTGATTAAATAGTTCATACTCGACTTTGGAAGCTGCGTGATTCGCCTGTTCGATACTTCATTTATTAAGCAGTGGGAGGGTTGTATGGGGACCACGGTGGCTTGGTAGGTGGTCCGCGAGCCTATCAAGATCAATTTCGTGAGTTCGAGTCTCACCGAGTGCATGCTCATAGGGACTTGTTCTTGCATAAAAATGATTAGAGGAAAAAGCGCGAGAGAATGAGCTAGCTGTACATTCGATGAAAATCGACGAGCAGTGGGAATGCTGAACCCTTTGCGCGATAAAAACTAAAGGCACGTAGCGGGGGGGGAGAAGGGACGACACCTGTGACCGCGGCTTGTCCAGAAGATCGTCGAGGGTAAAACCTACGAGTGGGCTGGAAAGTAAAAGTGATGACGAAAAAATATAAATAAAATAAATAAAAATAATGGTGAGCGGTTCGCGCGTATTATATACGTACATAATCCGTATTAATACGAGTGACCCCCTTGAATGTTAGCCTGGTTAACAGGATCAATTTCATGATCATTCTGCGGAAACCATTGTAGCAAAGGCCGGCAGAAGCAATTTGCACCCTTGTTGATCGAAGTCTGGGTACCCGGCGAGTACAACCCGGTCGGATATAAAAAACCCGGACGAGTTCGGGTTTGACTAAAAACTCGCGGTTTTTGGGGGTGACCAAAACCTAGGTGCTCGGCGGGTTCGAGGACCCGGGTACCCGTATGTTCGGCATGTCCCCCGTATGTGTGTGTTCTTCACATTAAACCGTTCTTCTGCTCGACGACATCCAGCAAGCCCAGTGCCCGTGCTGATTCTTCACCCTAGAAAGATACGAGCTCTGTGGTCACAGACTACGACACAGAGATAACACACCGTAATGCATTAATAGCCTACGCAATACCATGCCTTCGCACTAGGTGCGGCCGACACAACATACATACATACGCCAGCAACCAAAATACACCATAAAGAAAGAGAAGCAAAGAAGAAACCAAACCGAAAAGGAACAAGAAAAAGAAAAGAAAAGGAGAAGAATCCCAAATAAATAAATAAAATGGGAAGCCAAAGCTCAGACACATACATACTTACCCCGAGCATGAGCCAAAAGGGACGTGCAAGGGGAAAAATACGAGAAGGAAAAAGGGGACTATGCATCCCGGTGAACACTTAACTAAGTAAAAAGAGCAATAGTGAGTGGGCCAAAATACGCTCGTCACCCACCCACTATGTAGTACTTCTTTCATAAGGATAAGAAGGGAAAAAAATCAAAATGCATACCGAACGGCCGCAGCAGTTGGCGGTACGACTAGCAAAGAAAAGTCCAACCTATTAGTCGGCCTGGTGCCTTGCTACCCTATCTCCGGTCTCTCTGCTACTCTCTTCTACCGCGGTTTCCCTTCTACTCCTCCTGTTCCCCCCCCTGCCCCCATACACTTGTACGGTGTTCCTTCTACCCCTCCTGCTGTTACCCCTCCCCCCATTCCCTCTAACACTACCTGCAGCGGATGCACGGCGCTGTCTACTCAGCTTTGCCTCAGCCTCGTGCCACCTGCCCATGAACTGTTCAGCTGCTTCGAGGATTCCCCGGTACCACTTTCCCGTCTGTTTTGCTGCAGTGGGCCACAGTGCGGTCCCAACTCCAGGGGAGTCTTCCGTTGATCCCTCGGTGGCTTTGAACACTCTAAAGTCCTCAGCAATGGCCCTAGGCCAAGTCTTGGGTTGCCCGCCTGGTTTCGGGCTCCCCCCACCAGCGATCGTCCCGAACATCAACCGACTGGGCAATCGCCCCTCGTGTTGCCGCACCACAGCCCCCGCAAAGAAGAGTCGCCGTTTACGGATGGTCGTTTCGATACTTTCGCATCGTGTTATCCTGAGCGCCTTCGCATACGAGAGGGTGGTGTGGTCGGTGCGTAGTCGGCGCTGGAAACCAATGACTCGCAGAAGGACTTCGTGGTGGGTTGATCGAAGCTTGGCGAAGTGGTCCGCATTGAGGGTCCACGTCACGCACCCGTACAGCAAGGTCTCAATCACCTCGGCCTTCAGCATCCGGACTTTCAGACTAAGCGGTGCGTATGCCTCACCATGTATATCCCTGGGAACTTTTGAAATCGACAGAAACCGGGGTCCCTCTGTCCCTCTGATACTGACACTATATCCTCATAGCTGAATATGCATGCCTTTGGAAGAGCTCCCCCTGTTCCGCTACGTGCAACATTGGTCGGCTCAAAATATTGTGCAGGGCTGTGTAGTTGATTTTGACCTTGCACGTGGGCCCAGACCAACCCGACCCCAAACCTAACCTTTGGGGGGTCGGGGTCGGTAGGTGCGGTCCTGCGGCTCTGTCGCGATTCAGGTGTGGTGTTTTTTCCAAAGAACTTCCGGACGGACGAAAGGGCAGCCCTGACCAATATGACGCGCATGCTGTATAAAGTTTTGTGTCGACCTTCCCTGCACATATATACGGGGCCAGTTCCTTTTGCACGGCGTCCCCACTGAGAGTCTCCACTATTTGTTTTGAAACACATGCCTGATATTATAATGTGATATGTTCGATATCGTTTCCTTTGGGTTCACTGCATAGATAGGCATGCTTTTACTTCATTCTCTCGTAGCATGACACCTGGCCGACATTGAGACCTGGAAACGGCACCTTTCACGGCACAGACAGCTGTTGGGTGATGATGTATCTCTCTCTGTCTTTGGCCGTCTGAGTGTGTGTGTGCTTAATTCGAGGGAACAGGTGTGGGTGTGCCGCAAAACCGGTACTCTTTCAGCTCATCATGCTGTGCAGTTGTGCAAACAAAAGCCGGGCATCAAGTATAAACATGCAACCTGTGCCCCAAAGCCAAGGCAAGCCGATTGCATCCATTAGTAGCTTTATAAAAGTTTTTGAATACTCGGCGCTCTGTTATCATTATTGTATGATTGCGGCTTTACTGTGGCCTGACCCAGGTTTGTTGGCTGTAGTTCTCGTTTCGACGTCACATCATACAGTTAGTAGTACGTACTACTGATGTCTTCTTTTCGTGGGACCGGTGATCACCTTATTCAATAAATGTGAACGGGTTATCCGAGTATCCGGGTTTTTACCTGAGTACTCGATGGACCCGTTTGATTCCGTCTGAAAACCCGGGTTGCGCGCGGCGGGTTCAGGTTTCACTTTCAGAATTATCCGAGTACCCGTTCGTGACGGTGACGGGTACACACCGGAGAACACCTCTGCTACTGTAAACCATTACTACGGTATGTACTCAGAGAAGCACCCACGCCCAGCATTATGGGGACGCTGGCACCACCCAAGCGTCCCCTGATCCCCGGGTTTCCGGCTACTCTAATATCTAGATGTTTTATCGGAACAGGATAGCACATCGATCGCTGGTTTAACACGCTGCGTTTACAGCAGCTTCGGCTGGTTCGTGCTGACCAGAGACCGACTGTAACTTGAAAGAAGTTCATCACAGCAGCTCGTGTTTCTCTCGAGATTGATCTCCCGCCCGTTCTCAGCAGAGGCCTACCCAATGACTTAGAGGTACTGCAGTGGTCGAAATTGGTCGACACTTATTTGGGGTGCACAAAATGAGACGCAAAGCAACCCCTAACTCCGAGTTTGCACTTGACTTGCGGATAGCTACAGCTTCTTACAGGATACTACAGGCCGCGAAATTGAAGGATACCCTTGGTAGGATGTGTGAGTGTATCGGGTGCGCCAGACGGCTGTCGTAGGCACCCAGAAGCGGCTCACGAGATGTTTTCGTGTACTCGAAGTTGCGAGCGAGTGGCACGAAAAGCTCGCCAGATCGCCAAAATGCATCATTTTCCACAGCAAGGGAGTATATCACAATGCCTACATCAATCACCGATGAAGCAGTGGCTTTCACTATAATTCTGCTGTTCTCCAGGCGGATTGAGCCGCCTTTACCACTGACCTGAACCAATATCTAGGATAAAGTATAGGAATCGGGGAATGCCATGTGGCTACCGTGTGGTTCCATCATTACGAATAGGGTGTTCGATTCAAATAGCGCTAATTTATCCGGGGGGGTGATAATGAAAGCCCCGAAAACGCGGCGGGATTTTGATTTTTGTTTTTTAGCTGCTGGGCGCTGCCTCGCCACGCCGCCACGCTGTGCGCGCTGCCATTTGCCGGCTCTGGCTCTCGTTCCTCGCGGTGACCACGAGGGTATACTGAGCGAACTGACCAGGTAGCAAAAATCATTGCTGTCGTGCCTTCTTGTGAAATATGTATCTCTTTTGAGGTCGATATGAGCCAACGACCTATCTGTACTGTCTGCTGTTGGACGTTGCTGCTGCTGTACGTAGGTCAACCCAAGCCGATTGCATCCCGTGTGGGGGTGGCTGCCCTGAACGACTGCTTGCTTTCATCGCTTTTTGTATGGTTGTTGCAGTCCTGGGTTCCTATGTGTACCGCTGCTATATGAAAGATCGATCGATAAGCTAAGAAAGACAGGGTCGATGTCGTTGGTGTGAGCGTTGCCTAGAGCTACTGGTGTACGTATGTACAACTACTACAGCAGTACTTGTAGTAGTACAGCAGTACGTAGGACTCCCGCGACCAACCTTGCAGGCCACGATGGACAGAGTTGCGTCTACCCCCACTCCTACAGTTGTAGCGGCGCAGCATGAAATGTATTTGAAATATATGCATTGCAGTCATTGCTGAACATCCCGCAGTATATACGCTCTTCGTTGTGCTGCCATGTGTAATAAAGCACGGCAAGAACACCGCCGCCGCAATTGGTACCTCGTACGTACGTCTGGTATTCTTGCGGGTATGTGCGTTTCACTGCTATACCGTAACTAAGGACGCCCGAGCATGTCTATGTGGGAGCTGCGATGTAGAGTATGACAAACACAAAGGTTGTTAGTTATTCCACGCGCCGGTCACAAGTTAAACAACAGTGACGAATAATATCGTACGGACAAGCGGCAGGGTAACGGGTAAAAACGCGTTTTCGACCTGATTAACGACCTTTAGCGCGCCGTACAAACAAGCACGCGCGTATTTGGAGGTCTTGTCGCCCGAGCATGGCTGTGTGGAGTATGGAAAACGCAAATGTTGTTGGTTAATCGACATGAAGGCGCCGTTTACAAGTTAATCGACAGTGTCAAATATTATCCTATGGACGAGTGGTAGAGTAACAGGAAAAAACCGCGTTTTCGACCTGGTTAACGACATTTAGCGCGCCGTACAAACATGCGAGCGCGTATTTGGAGGTGTTGTCGCCTGAGCATGTCTACGTGGTGTATGAAAAACACAATATTGTTGGTCAATCGACAAGAACGCGCCGGTGACACGTTAATCAACGTTGACGACTATTTCTGTGCGGGCAAGCGGTAGGGTAACGGGTAACAACGTATTTTCGACCTGATTCACGACCCTTAGCGCACCATACCAAAACGCGAGCACGTATTTGGAGCGCTTGTCGCCCGGGCATGTCTACGTGGAGCATGAAAAACACAAATGCTGTTGGTTAATTGATATGAACGCGCCGATCACAAGTTAATCAACAGTGCGACATATTATCCATCGGACAAGTGGTAGGGTAACGGGTACCAATGCGTTTTTGACCTGGTTCACGACCTTTAGCGCGCCGTACGAACAAGCGAGCGCGTATATGGAGCTCTTGTCGCCCGAGCATGTCTACGTGGAGCATGAAAAACACAAATGTTGTAGGTTAATCGACATGGACGCGCCGGTCACAAGTTAATCAACAGTGCCAAATATGATCCTACGGACAAGCGTTTTCGGCCTGGTAAACGACCGTTAGCGCGCCGTACAAACAAGCGAGCGCGTATTTTGAGGTCTTGTCGCCCGAGCATGGCCGCATGGAGTCTGAAAAACACAAATGATGTCGATTAATCGACATGAAGGCGTCGTTTACAAGTTGATTGACAGTGTCAAATATTATCCTACCCACAAGTGGCAGGGTAAAAAAAACAAAAAAACGCGTTTTTGACCTGGGTGCCGACGTTTAACTCGCCGTACCAACAAGCGAGCGCGTATTTGGAGGTCCCGTCGCCCGAGCATGTCAACGTGGAGCATGAAGAACACAAATGTTATTGGTCAATCGATATGAACGCGCCCATCACCAGTTAATCGACAGTGTCAAATATTATCCTACGGACGAGTTGTAGGGTAACAGAAAAAAAAAAACGCGTTTTTGACCTGGGTACCGACGTTTCACGCGCCGTACGAACAAGCGAGCGCGTATTTGAAGGTCTTGTCGCCCGAGCATGCCTACGTGGAGCATGAAAAACACAAATGTTGTTGGTCAATCGATGTGAACGCGCCGATCACAAATTAATCGACAGTGTCAAATATTATCCTACGGACAAGTGGCAGGGTAACAGGAAAAAAACGCGTTTTTGACCTGGGTACCGACGTTTCACGCGCCGTACGAACAAGCGAGCGCGTATTTGAAGGTCTTGTCGCCTGAGCATGCCTACGTGGAGCATGAAAAACACAAATTTTGTTGGTCAATCGATATGAACGCGCCGATCACAAGTTAATCGACAGTGTCAAATATTATCCTACGGACGAGTGGTAGGGTAACGGGAAAAAGAAAAAAAAAAAAAAAAAAAAAAAAACGCGTTTTTGACCTGGGTACCGACGTTTCACGCGCCGTACGAACAAGCGAGCGCGTATTTGGAGGTCTTGTCGCCCGAGCATGTCTACGTGGTGTATGAAAAACACAAATGTTGTAGGTTGATCGATATGAACGCGCCGATCACAAGTTAATCAACGGTGTCAAATATTATCCTACGGACAAGTGGTAGGGTAACGGGTAAAAAAAACGCGTTTTCGGCCTGGTAAACGACCTTTCGCGCACCGTACGAACAAGCGAGCGCGTATTTGGAGGTCTTGCCGCCCGAGCAAGTCTACGTGGAGCATGAAAAACACAAATGTTGTTCGTTAATCGACATGAACGCGCCGTTTACAAGTTTATCGATTGTGTCAAATATTATCCTACCCACAAGTGGTAGGGTAAAAAAAAAAAAAAAAAAACGCGTTTTTGACCTGGGTACCGACGTTTCACGCGCCGTACGAACAAGCGAGCGCGTATTTGAAGGTCTTGTCGCCCGAGCATGTCTACGTGGAGCATCAAAAACACAAATGTTGTTGGTCAATCGACATGGACGCGCCGATCACAAGTTAATCAACAGTGACAAATGTTATCCTACGGACGAGTGGTAGGGTAAAAGGAAAAAAAAACACGTTTTTGACCTGGGTACCGACGTTTAACTCGCCGTACGAACAAGCGAGCGCGTATTTGGAGGTCTTGTCGCCTGAGCATGTCTACGTGGTGTATGAAAAACACAAATGTTGGTGGTCAATCGACATGAACGCGCCGATCACAAGTTAATCAACAGTGACAAATATTATCCTACGGACAAGTGGTAGGGTAACGGGTAAAAAAAACGCGTTTTCGGCCTGGTAAACGACCTTTAGCGCGCCGTACGAAGAAGCGAGCGCGTATTTGAAGGTCTTGTCGCCCGAGCATGTCTACGTGGTGTATGAAAAACACAAATGTTGGTGGTCAATCGACATGAACGCGCCGATCACAAGTTAATCAACAGTGACAAATATTATCCTACGGACAAGTGGTAGGGTAACGGGTAAAAACGCGTTTTCGGCCTGGTAAACGACCTTTAGCGCGCCGTACGAAGAAGCGAGCGCGTATTTGAAGGTCTTGTCGCCCGAGCATGTCTACGTGGTGTATGAAAAACACAAATGTTGGTGGTCAATCGACATGAACGCGCCGATCACAAGTTAATCAACAGTGACAAATATTATCCTACGGACAAGTGGTGGGTTACGGGTAAAAACGCGTTTTCGGCCTGGTAAACGACCTTTCGCGCGCCGTACGAACAAGCGAGCGCGTATTTGGAGGTCTTGCCGCCCGAGCAAGTCTACGTGGAGCATGAAAAAACACAAATGCTGTTCGTTAATCGACATGAACGCGCCGTTTACAAGTTTATCGATTGTGTCAAATATTATCCTACCCACAAGTGGTAGGGTAAAAAAAAAAACAAAAAAAACGCGTTTTTGACCTGGGTACCGACGTTTCACGCGCCGTACGAACAAGCGAGCGCGTATTTGAAGGTCTTGTCGCCCGAGCATGTCTACGTGGAGCATCAAAAAACACAAATGTTGTTGGTCAATCGACATGGACGCGCCGATCACAAGTTAATCAACAGTGACAAATATTATCCTACGGACGAGTGGTAGGGTAAAAGGAAAAACACGCGTTTTTGACCTGGGTACCGACGTTTCACGCGCCGTACGAACAAGCGAGCGCGTATTTGGAGGTCTTGTCGCCCGAGAATGTCAACGTGGAGCATGAAAAACACACATGTTGGTCAATCGACATGAACGCGCCGTATACAAGTTTACCGACAGTGTCAAATATTATCCTACGGACAAGTGGTAGGGTAACGGGTAAAACGTGTTTTCGACCTAGTTAACGACCTTCAGCGTGCCGTACGAACAAGTGAGCGTGTATTTGGAGCTCTTGTCGCCCGAGCATGTCTACGTGGAGCATGAAACACACAAATGTTGTTGATTAACAATGCTCCGGTCGCCGATCAACTTAATCTACAGAGAAGCTCACCCTACACTGTTGATGTTTTCTTTCTGTGACCGTGGGTGTATCGTATTGGTCATGGTCCTCGCCCATTGGGGTTTCTGAAGAGGTGTACGTGTTCACATTCATTCATGCTTACATGGTGCCACCACAACAATAACCCAAATTACAGTAATTGATTTCAGCATTGCTATTGTATTCCTCTGGGTACACGAGAATCGCGCAAACATAACCTACAACAAAAGCCCAGACCATGCATCCTACCTACCAGGCTTTGTCCGGCTACGGTGCATCCTGCCCGTTCGGGCGTTGGTCCTCCGACCTGCGCGCTGCAGCATCTATTACCGAGCCCAAGAAAACAACATCTACCCGCCCAAACGCGTCAAATACTCGAATGGTGGGCTTCAAGCAAAAGCACCGCCCGCAGAGCCAAAGCGACTTGTGGCAGGAGCCGATAGTCCCTACCGGGTGTTGTCCAAGAGACTGCAACAACCTCCCGAGCGTTCTTCGGTTGATACCCTCGTTTTGGAGCTCGTTGATCACCCTCAGGGCGAAGGTGAAGTTCGGGAATGCCATTGTGTTGATCGACCGCAAGTAGACTGTCTTTTTGGCATGGTCTTGCTCATGGGGATTGAGATTGACCCCTGCGATCTCCGAGCATGTTGAGAGGCCGCTGTGGTCACGCGTACACTGAGGATTGTGATTTTTTTCATGGGGGCCATCTGGCCCAAGAAATATCCCGGATGTACGGCCTAGGTACGGGTGAGGGCGAGGCCCTTCCCCGGGTACCACCAAGTCGGAGTCATCGAAGGTGGTGTCGTGGAAAATCGCATCGTACCCGGCGACCTTGTCGTCGTTGGTGCTCTCATGCGGGGCGACGCCGGTAGCCAGGTGGACTTGAAGGGATTTCACGGAAAAGACACCAGCTCCAAATCCAATGCCGCTCCGGACGGCATCTCCTGCGGCAAGGTAAAGATGGGCACGGCTTGTCGCTGAGCAAAAAGGTGAAAGACACAGGCATCGCGACGCCACGACAGGCAGGATGGATCTAATGCACGAGCCTTCGCTTCGGTGTGCAGCCATATTCTTTCAAGGGCCAAGCTACGGCAGTGTGCGCCTGTTTCGGCAACGAGAATTGTGTACAATGTGGTTCTGTGGTTGATAGCGAGAGCAACCTACAGTAGCAGATTGTGGTTCATGCAAGGCACTTCGGTTTGTGGGAGGCTTCCGCCCGCTACGCTCGCTCATAAGGAAGGGTGGAACAAAGTGCTGGTATGAAAGAAGCGGTCATTGACCTATATTTAGGTAATAAAGTAACGACTTGCAAAATACCAACAGCACCATACTCCAGCAAAACGACCAGGACGCTGATTGCGTGCGTATGTGTACCAAATACAATTTGGATGGAGAGTATATTAGGGCTGTAATTTCGATTTTGTTGAAGTCAGTTTTTGGTTGAGTTAGTAATAGTATAGACGACTTTCTAATACAGTACTATAGAGCTCCTCGAGCGAGGAGCCCGAGAGAAAAAATGGTGCATCTCAACTGTACTCGTAGCATGCGTCTATCTAATTAAGATAAATATAAACAATATAATAACCTCCGCGCGTCACCAGCTAGCCTCTTGTACATGGGGGCATATGTTGAAAACTTCGTTCTGAGATTACAGCGAGCTGTAGATGCTCCACGACCTACTGGTTCTCGCCAACTACGTCTGCTTGCTTACGTTGTCGCACTCTCATCGGCACCGGCGTGCTTTGTTGCTTTGTGCATAGCTGACTTCGCTGTGCTTGCGGCAGATCCTCGACGGCAACATGCTACCTCTCGGAGCTTCGCATATTTATTGTGATTCGAGCACAATAAGGAGGTGCTGAGCAAAGCGTGGACGAATCCGGTAATATATAAGTCTACTCTATGTACCAATACAAGGCCCACGAAACAAATAGAAATGAGACAAAAACGAGACCAAACAGTCGGAAGAAACCAAGTGAATATCGAAGAACAATTTCGAAATAATGAAAAATAAGGGCCATTCCTAACGAACAAAAAATCACGATTCGTGAGATTATAGTCTTGGATCATGATTTTTTTGTTTGAATCACGACAAAAAAAAACACGATTCATGACGCCAATTTTTTTAGATTTTCCCTAAAAAAGCACAAAATCACGATTCGCGACTTTTTTCGTGTCTCGAAATACGCCTGGTGAAGGTACTACGCAACCCACGCGCACCAACGCTATCCGAAGACTGGTATAGGGGCATGGCAGAGACTGCTTCGCACGCCGCTTGTGGACAACGGGCGACTACCCAAAGACAGCGCTAGGTGCGGGCTAACGAGCACGTGGTGGCCTCGAAGTTTCGAGGAGGAGGAGCCACAGCTTGAAGACAAAGAGCGAAAATGATCTGAGATTGTCGCAGGCCAGGCCGGGCAGACGGCCTGCAAGATGGAATCTTGCAGACCCGGCTTGGCCGACGGTCGGTGAGATTGGAATCTCGCAGGCTGGGTCAGGCTTCGGCCCGTGGTTCGAATATATCACGGGCCGGGCCACGCGCGGTCGGCCTGACCCGGCCTGACCGTGCCCCACTCGCGAGAGTTGGCTCTACCCGCAAACAGCGTTGGAATAGAGATATCGGATTTTTTACAATATCAAAGTATCGCGAAACGTGACGTTTTTCGTTTTTTTTCGTTAGAAGTGAAACGTCACGGATCGCGATTCATTTTCATGCCACCGTGATTTTTTTTTTGGTTCGTTACGAACGGCCCTAAGAAAGATAACCTGAAAGCACGAAACCAAAACGGTTAATAGAAAGGAAATCGGAAAACACGAAATAAAAAGAAAACACAGGTATCGAAGGAACGAAAACCAGGAAGTAGGCAATGAAAGGCAAAAGGATCGTGGGCAATTCAAATATGAAAAACAAGGTATATTTCAGGTGGGAGCTCTGAAAGGACATGCTCCTCGTAGAATAAGCCTTAACTGCGAAGATTTTGTCAGATAATGTCACCGCCTGGAGCACGAAGGAGGATAGCGGCGCAAAACGCGTGCGGAATACGCAATCCTCACATAAATTCCCACCTGCACGCCGCCTCTCTTCGTCACCTTTCGGTTTTAGGCCATCCGCAACATAGTCTTCTTTCGCCTGTACGTAAACATACATCGGCATGGCGTAAACATATATGGGCATGGGTACCGTCAGCTCGTACAAATATTTGCTTAAGTGTTTCATCTCTGCAGAAAGAAAACGAATAATCATCAGCACGGCTCATGATATTTCCGCTCTCGCTATTCCACGACAACATTCTATAATAGATCATCAGAACGACATGTGTCTCCAGATTTTTCCTGGCCTCCTCACCCTACACTCTCAATATGTCTGTTCCACGAGCTTTTAAGACCAAGCTTGGCGGTGCTCCCCATTTGTCCGTGTTGAACGTGCTTACCTTCGCGTATGACCGTAAGCCTCGCATCACCGTGGGAAACAGGGATGTGCCATCCTTGTCCACAAGCAAGTCCCCTTTCCCGCTTTCACCACCGACAAGTAAATGGGGCAACGATGGTACCTTCCCATTCCTTGCGCCAACCGCGACTATGAGAAGTTCGTACAAGAACTTTTCGAGCATTCGTGAAACATTGCTAATTCATGCTACAACTATTAATAGTTATTACCTGGTACGTGGTTATCTGTCTATGTACACAAGCACACCAACAGCAGCAAGCCCCAAAATGCTGTCTTTCGTGTATGCTCACAACTATGATTCCGACCATTTTAGACAACCGGGGTGGAGTGGTGGACTTACCCTGGTCACCAGCTTTGCGGCCTCGACGACGCCTGCAGGAGAGAAGCACCCCCTACACGTCGAGCATTTCTGTTGGGATGTGGTGTACGTCACCCCGTTCGTTGCCTTCACAGACATGACGCCACCCGGAAGAGACGGCGGAAGCTTGTAGATCGACATAAAGTTCAAGGAATTTGCCAAGTCGCGTGCATACTTCTTGCCGTCATCGTCAAGTAGTATCTGTGCGGTGCGCTGGCAAGAAGCACCTCCTGGATCTGCACCGTCGTCGCCATCGTTGCCACCCTCCTCGCCCAAATTATCTTCGCCCACGTCCAAGCCTTCGTTTCCCATTCCACCCGCGCGCCATAGTGCAAGTGCCACGAGTAGCGTGTGAACGCACTTGGCGCGCTTCCTGGCCTTGTTCTCGGAGCAGGCCACGCCCTTGTTGGCCTGCGAGGGTCGGGCATGAATAAAACGAGCACAGGGCAAAAATTACCGCGGGCAGCCAGCGGCAATATTCATCATGGGTGTGGTCGGTCGTTAAGTTCAATATTGTATACCAGGTTTAAAATTTCCACACACGACAACGGCCGGGAACTCAGCTTGGTTATTGTACATAAGATACCCATTTGCTACCCCCCACGAATGCATTTTTTTTCTGCCCGGGATGGTTCGTTTGTGTCCCCTGGTTGGGGGTTCCCGGCGGTTCAACAGGTGTTGGGGATTTTTTTTTTACCTCACGGGACAGCTCACGCAGAGCTAGGCGGGCGAAGCCCGCGCTATATTTCTGAAACCCCTGGCACGGAAACCATCACAGAAAACCCTGGGTGGCGCTATTGGTTGTGATCGGAGATCGACATGGATCTATCGTAGACTACTGAGGAGCTATATATGGATGATGGCTTTTATGATGTGGCGAAGAGGGTCCTTCGGGATGAATGGCGGGAATTATGTTGCCCCGCTTTGCGTGCTGGTACCCTGTCGTGGAAGCATCTATCATCGTACTAAATAATATACATCTGTGTGTTTTTCTGTGAGCTACGCGAACTCCTCTCGATCGTCCTCGCCTGATACCCGTCCGAGCCTGAGGCCCTTCCAACACGCTACCTAGCAGGTAGTGCTATTAATAAATACTCAACTAAACATAAGTTCTAGAGTTCGTGGAATCTCGTCGACTTAGTAACAGTGATCTCCGCCCCCCCCCCCCTGCCAAACGCTACTGGTGTCTAGAGGCACACTATCTTAATCATTCGTATTGTCTCCAGCGCGCACGCTCGAAAAGAGCAAATTACGAATTCGTGAGATTTTTACTCCCGACCCGACCTCAGGAATTATATAGCACTACCTGCTAGACCACTCAGTCAGTAGACCACTCAGTCAGCTGACTGAGTGGTCTAGCAGGTAGTGCTATACAATCGATAGGCGCAGACATTCCGAGCCCTCGGCAGACAACGATCATGAACCCAACGACTGCGTCATGAAATCTGAACGGGGCGAGCTCGTTAGGGGCTCCTACCCACCCTAGAGTCACAGTGTTCACACGACGGCCGGCGATATGTGGCAGGCGCTGGGAAGTTTGGTAAAAAAGTATTTGCCCGCTGGTGTGTAAAAAACAAGGCATGGAAAAAAACCAATCCCTCTACGATGCCATTTTTATTCTTTTCGGATTTGGGCGGGGAGCCTAGGGCCTGGCGGGCAACCTCTCGACCCCCAGACAACAGTTTTGCATGAAATCTTCGAGACTGTCATCTACATTCACTAGCCTTGCCAGTCAAAAGCCGGTTGACCGTGGGGTGATTCAGTGTCAAGATTGTGTCAAGATCTAAGGTCTATAGTCGCATGAGCTGTGGTGTACTGCGTGTTTTTATGTGTTTGGTGCGTTCTGTGTGTGCGGGGTGATCTCTCCCATCTGGGAAATATGATTGATAGATAACTGGCCTGATGTGCGCGAATACCACGATATGATTGGTAGATGGATGGCGAAATCCATCCCGTGCTATATAACACTTGCCGTTGAGTCCTCTGGTTTGGGGTTCCGAATATTTCGGTAGGCGTTTTCCCTCAGGGGGTAGTCTGTTTGCGTTCCCTAGTATGGGTTTCCCATTATCTCCATATGCGTTTTCAATCAGGGGGGTGGTCTATTTGTGTCCCCTGGATAGGAGTTGTCTATAATTCAGTAAGCGTTTCTAGCTTATATATCTCCGGATGGTTTTCAGCTTATATGGCCCGTTCGGGGGGTTCCCTTAATTCGGTAAGCGATTTTGTTCGGGGATATTTTTCGTGTCCTCTTGATGGGGTTTCCATCATTTCGGTAGGCTTTTGCTCGGGGATGGGCCGTTAGGCCTCCTGGTCGGGCTCTCCGCTATTTCACATCGGTGTTGCTTCGCCCACAAAACCAAAAAATGAGGTACAGCCTATACCGTCAAGAAATATTGAAGCCTACACCGTCAAGAAATATTGAAACCGGAGTTTGGTGAAAACCAGCCCCTCACAATCCCTTTGAAGCATTCAGCACTCTGCGCTCTTTCACTGGCGTCGTTCTCCCCACTAAACACTTCAAATGTGATGCCACGCCCGGAGGAGCTCAACCAAGTAACGATGGAGTCTGATCTGTAGTTGGTTTTGGCTTTGTCGTGCTATAATCGGAGAAACTCGATGCACCGCGGCCACGCAGTTTTATCCTATGCACAGCCGCCATGTAAGCTCCAGCAATCCAGCCAACACTTTAGGCAATTTTCACGGCGACCGTCGCGGTGAAAAACGTTAAAGATATCGCCAAATATTGACCGTGTCCTATGTACACAGTAAGGGAAGGTATTTCCAGGGTGGTCGACTCCTGGATTCATCTCACGGACGCCGAAATCGGCTCGAGAAGTACCTCCAAGAACAAAGAATTGTCAAAAAGTACTGCGTTTTTTATAGTGTTGTAGAGATGGAACACAGAAAACGTTACCTGGTACATCGTTGAGACGTTCTATAAGATTCGGACGTAAGAGTACCGTTCAATCATGGCTGCAGCAGTAAACCAAAATAACTTGGCCACAGTATAACAAAGAACAAACCCAATTACCTGGAACCACATTATCAAACTTAAGCGACCCTGCTGCCGCGTTGCCACACTGTAGTGAGAGCACCAAAAAGTTCATGGCAGGGTTGTGCACTTTCGGATTAGCTGTGAGGCCGGAGTTATGGCAGAATTGCGGAAAATCGTCCACGAAAAAACCCAGTGGTAGAGGTGCTTCCAGGTGTGGACAGGTTATACGTGGGAGCATTTTCTTTTTGGGGTACATACCTGGTAATACAGTACAGTAGTGTTGAACCAGGTTGTAGTGTAGCAGGAGCGTCTATTAGAGCATGTAGCCAAAAGATACCAAGCCGTGGAGGTTTCAGTGTAATCGCATGTGTGAGTGGAGCAGTGGCCGGGGATCCTGTGTGATGTCCCCTAGCCACCTGGCTCGTGGTCCGATGAGGATCACTCCGTGATAATACAAGCTCTAAGAACAAGATTACTGAGTGCGAGGCCAGCGAGACTGGTGGAGTCCCTCGCTGGAAGCCCTCTTGCTGATATCATCTGGCAGAGGCCATAATATCTAGATATTTGCGGAACTTCTGTTGGAGGAGTTTTCGGCTGCGGAGTATTGGGTCACAGCTGGGAAGGCAGTTGGCCCGTTGGACGGATCGAAACGGCTTGAAGCGCACAGCAGGGGAGGACGCTCCGGGAGCTGGAGGACGCACAGGTCAGGCGGCAGTTTCTCCGTTATTACAGTAGAGTCCAGGTGGACTGCTGTGGATTATGGCGCACACGGCAAGCACGCCGCTGGTGGTAGGGGAGTCTCTGACTCCACCGAAATACGGAGAGGTGTGGACCGAGCAGGCCTCTCGTGTTTTTTACGCAGCGTACCTCGATTATGAGGAACGGCTGCAGCTCGCCAACGCTCAGGGGGTGGTTCAGCACTCCAAAGTGAGCATGGGCCAGCTTATCCCCAATTACATTCATCGGTGTTTTGAGGGATTTTACAAGCATCAGACTACGATGACCGCCTCGGAGTTGTTGGACGCTGTTAGGCAGCACGCTGGTTACACAACCACCAGCAACAGATTTGACACCTCGCGGGCGGCAGCGGACTTGCGTCGCGTTCTCTCAATGAGGCGCGATGAAAAGCAGGGCGGTGAAACATCCGTCAAAGACCGCGCGATGATGGTAAACTCCGCTATGGAAAAGTATTTTGCGGAGAATCACGCGGTGCATGCCATGTACCGCGCGCAGGACCGTTCGTGGTTGCCCGGACCGGCGGAATTTGTGAGCATGGCGTTGGTGGATGGCTTATGGCCGTCCGAGTTCAAAAAGTACGTAAAAGGTCAGCTAACGTACGCTGCAGGGTGGAAGAAGGACCCGGCATTGGTCATGGACCAAATTTTTTCTGCTGCAGAACAGTGGAAATTCATCGAGGCGTATGGTCGGAAAGATGCTGCAGGGGCAGCTGAACCGCGACGCCAACAGCAGCAGAAACCGAAACAGCAGCAGTCCGCGAAAAAGTCGTTTGTTCGCGTCTGTTTCGAGTGTGGTGATCCCAACCATTATGTTTCTGATTGCCCAAAAGCTCGCGGTGGCGGCACAGCTCCCAGCAGTGGTGGGCGCGGGTCGTCAGGGTATCGCGGGGGCCGCAATGGCGGCCGGGGCAGATTCAACCATGGACGCGGGCGCGGTGGCCGTGGTGGCAATCAATTGACAGCGGGCGGTGGAACTTCTGCTGTTGCTTCTTCAACTTCTGGTGCGCCAGCGGCAGGAGCCGCTGGGTCGGGATCTGGTTCGTCTGTTGCCGGCCGAGCTGTATACGTTGGAGGAGCTGGAACATCGGTGGGTGCTGCTGGAGCGAGAACTTCGCCATCCACCGAGCGGGCGGAGTCAGTGTCTGGTGCTGCTGCAGGGGCGGTAGCGCCGGAACCGTCTGTATATTCGACGTCTTGGTCGGGGTGGACCGCCGATTCTATTTCTTCGGCGCCGGCTGTAGGAGGGCAGCCATGGCGTCAGGTGACTCTTGGTACCGACCAGAGTTCAACGGCAGGTGAAGTGCCTGTCGATCGCAGCGCTGAGTGTTTACGCGCTGATCTCTCTTTGCCAGGGTCGGTTGGTTCGCTGATGGCGCGTGTGATCCTTGATTCGGGGTCGGCGCTCACGTCCATCGGTGTCGGCTTACTTCAGCAGCTGTCTTCGCATTTCGGCGGCGCCGATCTGCAAATTCCGTTCGAAAATGGCCCGCAGCAGGCGAAAACCGCTACGGGTGTTTCAGTGATGGTCACGCACAAAACGGTGCCGATTGCCGTGAGTGTACGGACGCCGTGGGGAGCGGTGAAATTGGAGCCCATCACTTTCGCGGTCATGCCTGGTACAGATAACGTCGTTCTGTTTGGCATGGCTACCATGAAAGCTCTTGGCATCGACGTCTACCGTGAAGCTCTGGAGAAGCTTCGCCCTCGCGCAGTGCCGGTATCGACCGGTGTGGAGACTCCGAGTTACCTTGCGGCGCGCAGAGTGACGGTTTCCGTGCGTGCTTTTCAGACCGAGGCTACGGTGGATGCTCCGGAGGACAAGGCGGTGGAACATTTGGTCGACCGGGGGCCAGACATGTTCATGGATCCGGAGGAGGAGCGGACGGCCCGAGAACGGGCGTTGGAGGACAGCGTGCAGCAGGCAGAGCAGAGTGGATTAAGCGTCGGCGGAGCAACCCGTTTGCGCGAAATTTTGGCTCGTCGCGTGGGTGCTTTTCGCCGTGCGCTGTGTGGTGATCCGCCAGCGCAAGTGGAGCCGATGCGAGTGCAGCTGAAGCAACAGGCGAAGCCTGTCAAGGCAACGCCACGTCGGTACGAACCGACGAAAAGGGACTGGCTCTCGAAGTGCATTGCTGCTTTGGTGTTTTTTGGCTTTGTCTACCACAACATCCAGGCGGTGTGGGCGAGTCCGGCGATGGCGGTGCCCAAGAAGGACTCTTTCCGTTTGGTGAGCGACTACTCGGCGGTGAACGCACAGGTGGAGAAGTCCCCGGGCGTCATGCCCAACCATGAAGACATGGGAGATCTGCTGGGGGCGCGTTTCTTCGGCAAGCTGGACCTACTTCAAGGGTACTGGCAGATGCCTTTGGCTCCGGAGGCGCAAGACGTCTTCACCATGGCGACAAGCGACGGTTTGTTCACGCCTACCCGTGTTCCCCAAGGTGTTTTGAATGCGACTTCTTATTTCCAAGGTGTCATGACTGAAGTGTTGCGTGGTTTGGATTGCAAAGTTTGGGTCGATGACGTTTTCTTTTTCGCAGACACCGAAGAAGCTCTTCTGCAGCTGCTTGATGACATTCTTGAACGCCTGGAGAATGTTGGACTGTTTGTCGCCGCCCACAAGTGTACCTTCTTCTCTCGTGAACTGGTCTGGTGTGGTAAGGTGTATTCCAATGGTGTCGTGTCCCATGACCCCGCTCGAGTGCAAGGTTTAAGTGAAATGCGTCGTCCCGAAAACGCTGGAGAACTAATGCAATTCTTGCAGGCTGTCAACTGGTTGCGTACATCGTTACCACGTTTAGCGGAAACGGTAGCACCGTTACGTGATTTTTTGGAGGAGCTCCTTGTTGGGGCTACACGTCGGACTAAGCGAGTGGCGCGCAATCGTGTCATCAAGGATACCGCGTGGACGGAGGATCGGGTGCGGGCGTGGAATGCCGCACGGGGTTTGGTGGCGCAAGCAGTGCCGCTTCATCATCCTCGTCCCGGGTGCGTTGTTTTGATGTTTCCTGACGCTTCTGATTTCCATTGGGGTAGTTTTCTCACCCAAGTGCCTGAACACGAATTTCGCAGTGGATTGGCGTTGGAAAGCATGTCTCACGAGCCTCTCGGATTTCTGAGTGGTTCGTTCACAGGTTCGCAGTTGCGCTGGGCGACTGTCGACAAAGAAGGTTTTGCGATCGTTAATACGTTCCGGAGGCTCGAATACCTGCTTTGGGGTGGTGTTCATATCTTTACTGATCATCGAAACTTGCAGTACATTTTCAATCCGGAGAAGTGTGTCACGACGGTCACAAAGACCATGGCACAACGCCTAGAGAATTGGAAGGGTGTTTTAGGACAATACCGCTATGCAATCGAACACATCCCTGGCGATCGAAACTGTTGGGGGGATCTGTTGTCTCGTTGGGTCAAAGTTCCTACGGTGCCTGTTCGTTCGGTTGCCGTGCACAGCCCATGTAATGCTGACGATTCGCTTCCCGCACTGGATGTGATTCGTGCCTCGCAACAAAGGTCTGTCGCTCGTATCGGCGTTGGTGTTCATGAATTTTCGACAACCTTCGGTCAAGCTACCTTGGCCGATGATGGTTTGTTTCGTGTGCGTGTTGGGGTGCGTGACGTCTTGTGGATTCCGCCGGATGATCTTGCTCTTCAAACTCGTTTGATGGTGTGCGCGCACATGCGCTCGGCTGGTCACCGTGGTGTGGCGCCGACTTTGTTTCGCCTGAAGGAATATTGTGTTTGGCCTCACATGGATTCTCAGGTTCGCGAATTCGTTCGCCAGTGTTTGCACTGTGTAGACACGCGTGCAGGTGCACTCATTCCTCGTCCCTACGGAGACACGGTGCATGGTACCGCTCCGGGAGAAGTGGTGCACTTTGATTTTTTGTATGTTGGCCACAGCGGGCCCGAAGGTAGCGATGGCCTGCCTGATGAGGATGGTTTCGAAGCAGAGGAGCGCACGTGGGAGTCTTTGCGGTCGATTTATTCTGCTGCGCCTGAATTCGTCGTGAAGGAATTGCGCAAATTACGGATGACCCGTGCGCTCAAGATTAAAATTGCTTCAGAGTTCAGCATTGATTTGTGATTTGCCGCATGCGATTTCGTCTTGGTTTTTTGGTTTTGTCAAGCTCGTTCGTGTCGAGTGAACTCGCTTTGGGGGTGCTGTAGCCAAAAGATACCAAGCCGTGGAGGTTTCAGTGTAATCGCATGTGTGAGTGGAGCAGTGGCGGGGATCCTGTGTGATGTCCCCTAGCCACCTGGCTCGTGGTCCGATGAGGATCACTCCGTGATAATACAAGCTCTAAGAACAAGACTTACTGAGTGCGAGGCCAGCGAGACTGGTGGAGTCCCTCGCTGGAAGCCCTCTTGCTGATATCATCTGGCAGAGGCCATAAGCAGCAGTGAGTAGTAGTCGTATAAACAGTAGTATTAATAGTACAAAAGAAGTAGTATCGTATCAGTACAGCAGTACCACGTATAGTAGCAGTGGCAACAGTCGCACAGTAGTAAATATAGTATAGCTGTCGCTAGGAACTCTCGAAGCAGGATGGTAGTGGATGGCTGACCGTAGTTGTTGATATTGCCTCATCACTATGCTTTAGACATACGTCGTCACAAGACAAGCTCCGATAAATAAGTATCAGATGTAATGTTAAATGGTCTGCACCTGACACATCCAACAGAGCTGTTCGTAGCAGGTGCCACCACTACTATTGATACTGCTGTACGATATCTACAACAGAGCTCTCCAAACAAACTTCGGAACATGCACAGCCTCACCTTACACATCAGCCGACGCTCCATGCTCATCCTTCTCGATGACCCAGATTTTTCACCTCCGGCGCTAGGGTTGAAATCCTTGACATTTGCCCAATTCAACTCGCAGGTTCGAGCTCGGCCCTCGTGAACTGCGTAGAAGCCCGTATCGCCCATTTTCACGAGTGGCCATACCCCTTCATCCCTTGCTCGCTCCACCTCACCTACTAACGCCGTTGCGTCTTTGCCGGAAAGGTATTTTTTCTCTTCAGCCATCCGGATGCTTTGCATTAGCTCGTCCAATGTCCTCTGGCTTCCAACCACCACCGGGGTTGCCTTCTTAGCGCGCCCTTGTCTCAAATGTTCAAATGCCACTCTAGCATGTTTGCAAACGCTCGAAGCAGGACTGGGCACGTTGTCGTTCTCCGCCAAAGTCTGGCGTCGCCCATGAGACATGGTCGACATCCTGCAATGAAACCGGACGTTGACAGTTGGACCGGGGAGAATCAGTAAGGCGTAGACGTGACTGGCCAGCGTCAAACAGCACATGAGCCAGTTCTTACATCGGACCGCGCGTACCAGTCGCAGATTTCTTCTCTAACTGGTATCCTTTAACAGCCATAGCGCCCGTCGGTATTATGATGGTCGCGAGGCTCAAGTACTCATGCAAACAATTCGACAGTGACTACCGAGATCCGGCAACTCGGCGTTCTCGCGAGAAACGCGGTGCCTTGAAACGGACCTACCAGGGAAGTACCACAGGTTTTTTCAACGCAAATGGCAGCTCTCAGAACACAGGGGGAAATTTACACCGTATATCGTGCTAATGCTGTGAGACAACGAAAGCACGGCTAACTAGACCAGAAGCAAAAACGACACAGATAGCCGGGGCGTACACGTACCCGGGGTCAGATACCACGAGACACTGCCGGTACAATGAACAACGTAAGGAAGGAAGCGTGGTGCAATAGTAATTCACAAGCATTGTTTAAACTCACTCATGGCAGTCGCTCCGCGAGCAGGAGCTACGGTTAGAATGGGTATCCACGGCGGTCACCACCCTATCCTGCCCAGAAGAGGTGCACACCGATACAGTCGTGTAGTCCTAACCTAGTTCTCGCGGCAAGATGAAAACGTCTTCATGCTTCTTGCGCGGCGCTGAAAACACTCGACCACTGGCCTGGTGTCCCGGCCCCCCTTGATCCGTGCCCTCGCCCATTGACCCTCCCAGCCGGCTGGCGGGGTGCACTTACACGCTTCGTCCGGCAACTGAACGGGTTGGAATCAACACAATAGCGACCCAGCACATAACCAAGAACAACGACGAAAACGATGGTCGATAATTACGAGTATTAGTAGACATCTCCATAGCACCAGGTACTCGTAGTCACCACGATTGATAGAGGCGGGTACCGTCAGAGAAAAAAAAACGGTTTTACGGTGGTTCTTGGAAACTCAGCAGGGGTCTGCGAGTACTCGTAGACGGTTACTACTTAAGCTACATGACCGGACTTTGTTCTGCCCAGTTAAACCGGTTGGTTAAACCAGTTAACCGGTTGACGGATATAACCGGCAGTTCGCTGGTCTGACCTGTGAACGACCAGGACCAACACTTTGTTCGTGATTGTATTGGCTGAAAAGGAGAGCTACTGCTGTAGTCGTTGATTGTTGTTTTTTGTTCTCACTGCAACAGCAGTGGGGGCCCGGAAATCGCAAACGTCATTTTCGCGCTGGGGCTCGCAGTTTTATTTTGTGTGCTCTCATCCAAGTCTCATCAGCTACATTTCTTAAAATATAGGTTATTATTTTCTATTAATAGGACAACTTTCGACCGTTTTCAGTGTTTTTCGTTTCTTTTTTTTGCAAGTATCGCAAAAACCGAATCTATCTCATGTATACTTCGTATACGAGTGAAAACCACAGAGCACTCCTCGTAGATATTGACCACAAGGGCGACTGCACGGGCTCACGGGATGAAAATAATTTTACGGTTTTGGCGGTAGGGGACACAGCACTGAAACGACCGTAAGCACATGCATATGCATACCACAGCAGTCTTACTGATGGCAACATTTCTGAAAGTTTGGTGTTTAGGCGTCTCTTATCAAGTGCCAAGCTCCGGAACGGCCTCGTTTCTTACCTCAGGTAGGCGTCGATCGCATCTGTTTCTCATGTGACTGTTTCTTATCTTTTTGCTCGTTTTGAGCTGTGTTTCTTACACTCAATTTCCCATTTTGTTGGACGGAGCGGCCTCGTTTCTTACCTCGGGTAGGCGCCAATCGCATCTGTTTTTAATATGACTGTTTCTTATCGTGTTGCCCGTTTTGGGCTGTGTTTTTTTACACCCAATTTCGTATTTTACTGGACATTTTAGCCTTTCTTTCTCAGCAGAATACTTCGTTTCATAGAGTACCAGGTACCAGGGACTGTATGTATATAGTCTTGCGATATCCAACAAGAAAAAATACATGTCTCTGCTGTAGTCCGTTACGTATACCAGGTATACACACCAGGTACTGGTATACATCTGGCACCGGTATCGGCATGGTGAGAGCTCTGCTTGAGAGCTCTGCTTCCGCGGACCGAAACGAAACGTCCAGCGTTGTCTGTGAGAGACCAAAGTTCGATTCTGTGATTCTGTGGTGCATTGCTGTATTTATTAAACCCGGTTCAATTCTTGCCGGGTGAGGGGGATGCTTCGGGGACAATCACTCACTTGACACAGTCGCACTTGCTGCTCGGTATGTTGTTGTGTACACAGCACTTCCGGTCCATGCCAGCATTGAAGGCGTTCTTGCCTCTCATGTGGCTCGCGCAGACCCACCGCTCGCACGTGGCCGATTGAGGACAAAGCTTCCTCCTTTGCCTGCAGTCTTCTTGCTTTCCGCTGCACTGGCTGCACCTCTTCAGATACGTGAAGTTTTGCCTCCGCTTTGTGCTGCTAGCAGATCTCCCACCCGCAGTCTGCCTGCCATGTTCGTCTTGGGCACTTGGCTCGCGCGTCGGCTCCGAAACTGCACCAGCGGATTCCCCAGCTCCGCCAGCTTCATCACCGACATATCCACCGAGTCCGCCGGTTGCACCATCAAGGTGATGGTCGCTTCGCCCGCTCCCTAATGCTGCCGCTGGTGGTGGTGGTGGTGGTGGCGGTGGTGGTGCATATGTTCCGTCCATACCATCCACGGTTTTGTCCCCAGTTGTTCTGCGGTGTGTTGCGGCCGAGGCGAACCCCCACCGCTACTCTTCGTACAGCAGAGTAACAGAGTAACGCTCAGCAAGCAGCAACCAGTTTTAAACAGCAGTAAACATGAGCTGTTCAAAATCGAAGAAACACGATCGGTTGTCCAGCCGTCGGTAGATCAGGACGCAAAATGATTGGCCTGCATATCTACCTACAGCACTTTTCATTCCCCGATTCCTATACTTTATCCAACATAACAATTCAGGTCTCTCGTAAAGGCTACTGGGCGGATTTTAAATCGTAATAGAGTCGTCGCCGAAGATGTGGCGGGCGGAAAAAAAAAAACTTTGTTACCATGATGGGTAGTAATTTCTTGGGCCTAAAAAAGGGCATAAAAGGGTTAAAAACCTCAGGATTCTCGTTATTTTGCATCTACGCGTAACCTTGCCTTTATTATTCTACAAAAACGAAATACCGATTATTTGTTGCAAATAACTGACTCTAATTTCAAGTCCTATGTATGTATGTATATGGGCGTCCCCGGTGGCTTGATAGGTGGTCCGCGTGCCTGTCAAGATCAATTTCGTGGGTTCAAGTCTCACCGAGTGCATGCTCATAGGGACTTTTTCTTGCATAAAAAATTGATAAGCGGAAAGCGCGAAAGCGTGAGTTGGCTACATTCGATGAAAATCGACGAGCAGTGGGAATGCTGAACCCTATGCGCGACAAAAAATAAAGGCACGTACCGGGGGGGAGAAGGGACGACACCTGTGACCACGGCTTGTCCAGAAGATCGTCGAGGGTAAAACCTCCTACGAGTGGGCTGGAAAGTAAAAGTGATGAAAAAAAAAAAAATATATATATATATATATATGCTGCCGAAATGCCTATGCGCGGGCACTTGACGCATTGCTGATGGTGCCGGCGCCCCTTTAATTAGTGTGGAACATAGAATATAACTTTTGTCTCTTATTTTCGCAATCGGGTTGTCCCGTTGTGTTCTCAGATGTTGACTTTTGTCATTTTCGTACAATTTTGTTCCATGAAAATCGGACTGTTCGGGGTATTTGACGATACGACGTACTGACGTACTCTGGAACTACAGTTAAGCAGTCAACCTCGCGTCGCCTGCTGATGTCGAGTACTGTTGTCGACGAGTAGAAGAACGGTTTAATGTGAAGAACACACACACTACTCTAACTGGTCAACCCTTCACAGAAAACCCAAACCAGCCGGCCAGGTCTTGGCGAAGCTGTCGCACTTAGTAGGCAGATTATTCATAGCTGTGGTGACACTTAAAAGTGGAAACCAACACAGCCTTTTCGAGGGTTAAAACAGGTAATTTTTTGGCGTTATCCATCACTGCTGCTACCACTTCGTTCATTAGATGGTGTACGAGCACGGTCCCGTAGACCCTGCAACAATCAATACAGCGAGGAGTACTGCGTAGTTCACAGGCCTGTTCCTCTCGACAGATAACTGTACTGCTGTGCGCGAGCTCGGACCTCCTAAGCTTCCGTCATCCCTCGTCTTCCTGGCCTATTCCGATTATCATATTTTATTTCTTATTCACTTTTTTTTCAGCGGCGGCTAAAGTGCGGACGATGAAGGCCGGCAGCTTGCTCGGTTGTCTCCTGCTTGGCCTGCGGAACACGTCAGGTGCGCACCCGCTATGCACTCTGTCGATACTCAGCGCACGGTGACTGTGCCTCGTCCTCGTGGTTGGTCGTAATACGCTCGACATACTCTTATGCATATTATCAGCATTTTTTTCGTGCACTACGAACACCTTTCGAATGCTATACCTCTGTCTGGTATAATACATGTAGATGCTGGCTGCTGCTGACTGCTGTGTGTATGCAGTCGTGTGTGTGCGTTCTTTGTTATTCCATGTCTTAAATACTTGTAGTCGTGCGCGTCGAGCTGTGCAGAATAATACCAGGTGTCGAACTACGAGCACGCGTACAGCTACTTACCACTGCCGTTTGTTGTTCTCGACGATGATGCGCATGTGTCTGTTTTGGGCCGAGATGGGAGATGGAGGGACAACGTTGGAAGCAGAAGTTCACACTCAAAATGGTATACGAACTTTAACGAATAGCGCCGTCACTGCGTGACACTCTCGTGCTACTGCAAAACAATGCGGTATGTCTGCTGTGGCGTAGTATGGTGACCACAAAACTTTATCTACGATTAAAGAATCGGCACGGACACTGGTTGTCCTTGGTGTCGACGGGTAGTATAACCAACGGTTTAACTTGAACAGCAGACACACACACTCGAAGCATCTTCTTCTACCGTGATCCGTACCTTGCGCAGCCGTAGTACCCATCACATCCGACCTGCTGTGATATATATATATATATATATATATGCTATACCCCCGCGCACCAAGCAGCAGCGGGAAAGTACATTGATACTGCCACTCTGTCTGGTAAAATAGGCACCCATCTTACATTTCTGACACAAAGCGTTGATGTATACCAGGTATGTACCAGGCCGACTAATAGGTTGGACATTTTTTTGCTACTCGTACCGCCAACTGCTGCGGCCGTGCGGTATGTATTGACTTGGTGCTTTGATTTTTTCCGTGACTTAACTTTTTTCCATATTTTCCCCTTCTTATCCTTGCTTATGGAAGAAGTACTACATAGTGGGTGGATGACGAGCGTGTTTATCTTTGTTTTTATATTTTTTTGGCCCACTCATTCTTTCTCTTTTTACTTAGTTATGTGTTCCCCGGGATGCATATTTCCCCTTTTCCTTTTTCCTTCCCGTTTCTTCTCCCTTGCACGTCCATTTTGGCTCATGCTCGGGGTATGATGTGTCTGAGCTTTGGCTTCCCATTTTATTTATTTATTTGGGATTCTCCTTTTCTTTTTCGGTTGGGTTTCTTCGTTGCTTCGCTCGAGGTATGATGTGTCTGAGCTTTGGCTTCCCATTTCATTTATGTATTTGGGATTCTTCTCCTTTTCTTTTTCGGTTTGGTTTCTTCGTTGCTTCTCTTTCTTTATGGTTTATTTTGGTTGCTGGCGTATGTATGTATGTTGTGTCGGCCGCACCTATTACGGGGGTCCATAGTTAACGAGACCAAATTTTGTTAGTAAAAACACGTGAATATATAGGTTGTTATGTATACCATACGTCCTATTAACTATGGACCCCCGTAATAGTGCGAAGGCATGGTATTGCGTCGGCTATTATTAATAATGCATTACGGTGTGTTATCTCTGTGTAGTAGTGAAGAATCAGCACGGACACTGGGCTTGCTGGATGTCGACGAGTAGAAGAACGGTTTAATGTGAAGAACACACACAGCCTGTGACCCTACAGCTCGTATCTTTCTAGGATGAAGAATCAGCACGGACACTGGGCTTGCCGGATGTCGACGAGTAGAAGAACGGTTTAATGTGAAGAAAACACACACATATATAATATATACCTTGTGTCTCGTGCCAGGAATACAAACACTATAATTAATACGTAAAGCCATTACTTAGGCTGTGAAGGTGATCACTTCCTCCGTAAATATAGCTCGCCACCCGTACTATATATATTTATTATTTAATTATTGGTGACGCAGTGTTGGCTACTCGGTAGTTTGGGGTATTTCAAAGGATTTTTCTATGTACAGCAGTCGTCGACCTGTAAACAATATTTGTACCAGGTGATATTGAACTACGAGTACGGGTACTGCTGTAGTAACTGTTATTCTCTACGCTGATACCAGGTATATTTACAAGTATGTACGGTAGAAGAGAGTAGCAGAGAGACCGCAGATAGGTTAGCAAGGTACCAGGCCGACTAATAGGTTGGACGTTTCTTTGCTACTCGTACCGCCAACGGCTGCGGCCGTTCGGTATGCATTTTGATTTTTTTCCCTTCATATCCTTATGAAAGAAGTACTACATAGTGGGTGGGTGACGAGCGTATTTTGCCCACTCACTATTGCTCTTTTTTACTTAGTTAAGTGTTCACCGGGATGCATAGTCCCCTTTTTCCTTCTCGTATCTTTCCCCTTGCACGTCCCTCTTGGCTCATGCTTGGGGTAAGTATGTATGTGTCTGAGCTTTGGCTTCCCATTTTATTTATTTATTTGGGATTCTTCTCCTTTTCTTTTTCATTTTCTTGTTCTTTTTCGGTTTGGTTTTTTCGTTGCTTCTCTTTCTTTATGGTGTATTTTGGTTGCTGGCGTATGTATGTATGTTGTGTCGGCCGCACCTAGTGCGAAGGCATGGCATTACGTAGGCTATTAATGCATTACGGTGTGTTATCTCTGTGTCGTAGTCTGTGACCACAGAGCTCGTATCTTTCTAGGGTGAAGAATCAGCACGGACACTGGGCTTGCTGGATGTCGACGAGTAGAAGAACGGTTTAATGTGAAGAACACACACACACATGTCGTGTTTTGTGCCGAAGCGAGATAGAACAGAGCAGGGCAGAGATGAAAGCAGAAGTTTACTGTCAAAATTGTAGACCTATACGAACTACAGAAGTAGGGTCATGCGGTGATGCTGGTATGACCTTCTACCATGACCGGTACCGGTACCTCGTGCAGCCATCGTAATTTCCAGTTGCACATTGATTTCATCTTGTGCGCGCCTTCTTACGTCTCGTGTAATTTTTAGGCAGCCGAATTTCGATTTGTTTTTTGTTTTTCGGATCTTCCCAGGGCTCTATTATGTTGGTCTATAGTTAACAGGACCAATGGAATACATAAAAAAAACTATATATTTACCTATTTTTACTAACAAAATTTGGTCCCCTTAACTATGGACCCCCGTAATAGTACCTTTGTGTGACCACGGGAGACCACGGACTCCTTCGTTTGAGAGTTAATAATAAATGTGAGAGTACAACAACAACAACAACAACAACAACAACAAAGCAAGCAGTACACCAGGTATATAATACCCCTATGCATCAAGCGGCAACGGAAATTTGATTTACCCTGGTACCACCACTCTGCCTCAAAAAAATATTGGTACCCTTGCTGACACAGACCGTATAATATGTACCTGGTATACGTATATTGTTGTTGTCCTCACATTAACTCATCGCCACAGCAGTACGATGCATTCTGTGGTCGCAGGACATTCTCCAATAACTCAGAGTGGAAGATTACCTCGGTAGAAATGAAAACAAGCAATGAATATTACACATGATACTGAAATACATTTCTTATTAGGGGGTTTCGACCGAAGGGTCGACGGAACTTGCCCCCTTGGCGTTTGGAGTTTAGACCAGACTGTGATCCACTGCTGCTGAAAAGGCGGGGAAGGCTGACCTGAGTAGGCAGCACCGCTCATCTGCCGTGGGTGGTGTCCAAGGGGATGAGGGGGGGTTGGGGAAACGGGAGGAGCGGCAGAAAAGCCGATGAAGGGAATGGGGAGAGGGGGGAGGACGGGAGTAGAAGGGAAACTGCAGTGGACGAAAGTAGGAAGTAGATGGCAGACAGGGTAGCAAGGCACCGGGCATACTAGGAAGTCCAACAGGCCTACGCTACTCGTGCCACCAACTGGTGCAGCTGGTCCGAACGTGGTCTTCCTTTTTCTTCCTTTTGTTTTATATAATTTTCTTGCGCTGATCCTCTGTGATTTTCGTCTTATTTTTTCTCTTCCCTTCTTCGATTGATAAGCCTTATTAAAGGATCGTGTGGCGTGGGTGGATGATGAGCCTGCTTTGCTTGTTTCGTATTTTCTGACTGCGAGGGGCCGGCCATAGTTGACGAACGCAGGGCGGAGGCGGCAGACAGGGTAGCAAGGTACCCGGCGAACTATCATGGAGAACCTGGCTATGCTTCTCGTACCACAAACTGCTGCCGTTACCTGGAGGATGCCTTATAATTTGGTTTGCCTGTCATTCTCCCTTGGTTCTCAGTTTTACTCTGTTTACGACGAGTAGTTGTGCTTTTTTTTCCATTTTTTCCAGCTCGTTATTTTCAAGTGTCAGCCACATTCCCTGCGGGCGGGGGCACGACAGTTTGTTTATTGTACTTTTTCTTGTTTATTTTTCTCTTTCGATTTGTCTTCTTTCTTTTTGTTTATATTGTTTGTTTCGTTTCGTTTCTCTATCTCATGGAATGTGTATGTCGTGCCAGTCGTATTGTTGTTGTTTTTTTATTGAAATTAACCCGTTCTTTCTACCCGTCGACATCCAGCACAACCAGTGTCCATGCCGATCCTTCAATCCTATTAATAGAGAGATACAAGTTCTGTGGTCACAAACTACGCCACAAAGATACTACTCTACGTTGCCACGTATGCAGTAAGTACAGTCGGCAATGAAATGCCATGTCATCATCCATACTGGATACGACAGGCACGACATACAGGTTCCATGAAATAGAGAAGCGAAACGAAACAAAGAAAAAAAACAAAAAGAAAGAAGACAAATCGAAATAGAAAAATAAACAAGAAAGACAATACGACGTAGAAGAAACAAACCGTCGTGCCCCCCCCGCAGGATATGTGGCAGACACTTGAAAAACACGAGCGGGAAAAAAAAGGACAAAAAAAGAGCACAACTACTCGTCGTAAACAGAGTAAAACTGAGAACCAAGGGAAAATAAGCGGCAAACCAAAGCACAAAGCATCCTCCAGGTAACGGCAGCAGGTCATGGTACGAGTAGCACAGCCAGGTTCTCCCTGCTAGTAGTCCGCCTGGTGCCTTGCTACCTTGTCTGCCGCCTTCGTCCAGCGTTCGTCAACTATGCCCGGCCCCTCGGTGTCAGAAAATACAAACTTCATCCACCCACGCCACACGACTCATTCAATAAAGCTTATCAATCGAAGAAAAGAAGAGAAATAAATATGATGAAGATCACGGAGGATCAGCGCAAGAAATAAAATAAAGCAAAAGGAAGACAAAGGAAGACAACGTTCGAACCAGCTGCACTAGTTGGTGGCACGAGTTGTTTAGGCATGTTCTACTTCCTAATCTGCCTGGTACCTTGCTACCCTGTCTGCTATCTCCTTCCTACTTCGGTCCACTGCACTTTCCCTTCTACTCCTGTGCCCCCCCCTCCCCCCATTCCCTTGGACACCACCCACGGCGGTTGCGCGGTGCTGCCTACTCAGCTCAGCCTCAGCCTCGTGCCACTTCACCATGAACCGTTCGGCTGCTTCGAGGATCCCCCGGTACCACTTTTCACCGCCTTTTTTGCAGCAGTGGGTCACAGCGCGGTCTCAACTCCAAACACCAAGGGGGCAAGTTCCGTTGACCCTTCGGTGGCTCGAATTTCCTAAGGTCTTCGACTACGCATCTATGCCAAGTCTTACCCTGCCCGCCAGGTCTCGGGTTCTCCCCACCAACCATCGTCCCGAACATTACCCGACTGGGTAATCGCTCCTTGCTTTGCCGTGCCACGCCCCCCCCGCAAAGAAGAGCCGCCGTTTGCGAATGGTCGTTTCGATGATCTCGCAACGTGTCATCTTGAGGGCCTTCGCGTACGAGAGGGTGGTAGGGTCAGTACGACGTCGGCGCTGGAAGCCAATGACTCGCAACAGGACTTGGTCGTGAGCCGTTCGAAGCTTGGCAAAGTATTGCCCGCTGTGCTTACTTCATACATTCGTGGCAACGTAGTATCTCTGTGGAGTAGCTTTGTGACCACAGGAAGAACTTCCATCTCTTCTAGTAGGATTGAAGAATCGGCACAGACACCGCTTGTGCTGGATGTCGACTGGTAGAAAGAACGGCTTAATGCGAAGAACACACGCATCTACACCTCAAACAAAAATAAAAAAGTGTGGTCCGCACACGCACGTATCGGGTATACCAGGTATGCGGTACGCTGTACAAGTCGACATAGACACCGAGAAGATTGCATACCACCCAGAAAGGAATAGAAATGATGAAACAAAACAACTCGACGTCCAAAAATCTAAAGCGGAGTCGAAAAAAACAAGAAATCAAAAGTGAAAGAAACTCAATAAATTCAAGCAAGAAAGCAAGAAAGCAAGAATGGAAACACACGACAGAGTGTGGCAAATTTTATTCGTGACGGGGCAGCTTTCGCAGACTTCAATTGCGCTGCGTAATGTATATAAAATCTCTGTTCTGGCAGGTACTGGAGCCATGTATAGTCATTTCCCATTGACTATAGCCAACTAATATGAGAATCCTCGGCAGACATCAATAGACAAAACCAACGACACGGTCATGAAATCTGAACGTAATGCGCTGGTTAAGGTCTCTGACGCAGCCATAGTGTCACAGTGCTCACACCTCGGTCGGTGATAGGTGGCGTGGGCTGACCAGGCATCTGATAAAAAAAACATTTTGGCACTGGTCCGTAGAAGACAGGCGACAAAAAATCTCGACCCCTCTCCGATGGCAAAAATAGACCATTTTTCAGGTTTGACATCGATCGACAAACCCAACGAGTACATCACGAACTCTGAATGAAGCGCGCTGGTTAGAGGCTCCGACCCACACTAGTATCACAGTTCTCACACCTCGATCGGTGATATGTGGCGTGGGTGGGCCAGGCGTCTACTAAAAACATATTTGGCTGCTGGTGTGTAGAAATCAGACGACAAAAGCTCTCGATTCCTCTCCGTTGGCACGAAACAGAACTTTTTGAAAGTTTTGACGAAGATCATAGGACGCCGCGGCCAACCTCTCGCCCCCTAGACCACGGATCCGAATTATATCTCCCAGGCCATATTTGACACTCATTGTTCTTGCCCGGTACGAAGCTCGTTGACCGTGGGTGGATTATATATCGAGATCGAAGGTCAATCGTCGCGTGACTGCGGGTGTGCGAGCTGCGAGCTGTGTCTTTCTTCTTCTAGTTTGTGTGCGGCGTGATTTCAGGTGGTTCCCGTGGTTCCCGTTAATGCAGCGATTTTATTGGAAGATGGCTCCCGTCGTTCGCGTTATTTCATCCATTTGATTGGAAGATAGCTGGCGTCAACTGCACCGTACTATTTTAGACTTGCCCAACAGAGTGCGCAGATTTTCGCAGATTGTTGGTTCGCAAGCTACGCGAGGGCTGTACTGGTAGAACAGAGATCAGAACCGCAAATACGAAGATACTTACTCCGCTATTAAGAACACTAGAGCAACAAGAAGGAAACTAATACTCGTAGACAAGGAACGAAAAGGAAGACTATAAATACAAAGCAAACCCAAAAGGAAAAGCAGATACCTGTACCAAATTAACACAAAGCAAACCCAAAAGAAAAAGCAGATACCTGTACCAAAAAGCAAAAAGGAAGATACAGACAGAGACACAAATCGGGTCAAAGCCGGAAAAAGGAAAGAGGAGAAGAACGCAAGAAGAAAAAAAGGAAGAAAAGGAACACAATAGGGGGCGGCGGGGACAGAAAATACGAATATATATACAACATCTACGAGCAAAGCTATGCGAGGCTATGAGTTGGGCACTTGCGAGTTACAGTACATAAATAAAGCATGCCACTTGTACCATTAGTAATTGACTACGCAGTGCTGGCTAGTTGTCTGGAAGTCATATTTATTTATAGCTACTCGTGCACTGCTGTGTGGTGAGGCGGTGCCAACCGCTATAACTACGATTGTGGATTATTTAACAGTTGGGTTTCAATGTTTGTGGAAGGCTTATGTACGACGGGGTGCGAATTTACTCGTTATACCGCACCAAGATAAATGCGTACCGCACATTTACAACCTGACAGACGACGTCATGGAAAATGCCTTGGCAGACAAACGTAGACACAGCCCTGACGGCAAAACTCGGAGACACGGGTGTAAACATCCCCGTTATTGTTTAGACGCCGCGTCATACATGCATTATGTTGAAAACCTATATTTTCACTGTACTATTTATTAGGAGGTGAGAGAAACGAAAATTGGATAAACAATCCAAAGGTCGTATTTCGTTAACCACTGCGAAGTAAGACTCGACTTCGGGAGGCACTAACCATGACATCACACTGCTAAACGCGCGAAAAAATATAGTATAATAATGACACGTTTACGGTTGTCCGACTCGATCTTATGAGATATCGACGAAAACACAAAAACAAAAGTTTTCTTTCAACATAAAATCCGTCATAGAATCGTCTTTACCGATCAGGCGAAAATTGGTGAAGACTTAGATGGAGATCCTACAACAAGACCGACATGAGCTGTATTGCCCAATTCGCCGTTGCAACCATGAAGATACATCGTCAAAACGCGATTTCTACAAATAAAACAAGTAACTACGATAAATGTTGGTTCTCCTGCGACACCCCGATCACTTATGCGAGTTTATATCGTATTTGCTAGGCAAATACATACAAACGGAAAGCGGACGTTTTTTTGTATTTTTAAACTAAGTCACATTCGCTTTTGTGTTTTTCCTTTTTTTTTTAAAGGCCACATTTCTGGAAAAAAAAGAAAGGAAGAAATGGGCCTGTTTTCCATTTGTGAGTTTGTGCATGATCAACACTGGGTCAAAAAATCACTTCCAAGTACATACCAGGGTACAGGACTGAGCGGGGCGTGGCCAACCTACTTTAGCAGCACCTTGGCTCGCCCTGTCGTATTCATATATTTTTGTTTTTGTTTTCTGTTAAAATCTTTAGCAATAGAATTACCGGTTCACGGATTCGGTAAAACGTTCGACCGGTAACCTCGATGCAGCAAGCACACAGTCCCAAATACACAGTCCGTATTGTGCAAACAAAATAGTTTTAAGAGTTTCCACACAGATAATGACGCGTCTTCAACCGGGGATATATCCGTCCAGACGGGTGGGATTAGGTGCTTTGACAGACGGCGTTGGCTGCCTTAGAGCTTAAAGGTGGCTGTTATCATAGCGTCTTCGTCCGCCACTCTCTCAAAAAGAGAGAGCTGGAGATATATCGCCACTGATCATGGCACTTCAAATACATCGACATCGACAGATGCCGGCCCCACTGGCAGGGCCGAGAAGGTCATTTAGCATTTATTTAATCAGAGTTTGTGTAGGTTCGTAAATGTAAATGTTGACAAGTAGCGCAAGCTGACGAGTCAATAATTACACGTATACGTCAGTACCGGTATTTGTAACAATTATGTTAAAACGTCCTGCGTATTCTTGAAAATACTGTATCGCAATATCGTTTGAGAACACCCCCTTCATTGGCAACATCCCTCCCCAGGAAGCTTTAACAATGCCTCGGGGTATGTATGTACATATAATTCGCCTTCTGAACCTCTGAATTCGACCCTAGTATTTATTTTTCGCCTCCTGTTTTTCCCGCCCCACGGGGCGTTCACAGAATGTCCAAGGCGTCAATCATGACGG
This sequence comes from Macrocystis pyrifera, assembly GCA_031763025.1. Taxonomy (NCBI): domain Eukaryota; class Phaeophyceae; order Laminariales; family Laminariaceae; genus Macrocystis; species Macrocystis pyrifera. The sequence continues at coordinate 1,087,681 of JASSKH010000012.1, forward strand.
GATCTCCGTAGGCGTATGTGCGTGGCTCCTGAGTAAGATCAGGCAGCCCGCCTTAGAGGCAAGCACTTCAGTCGGTGTCAAACCGAGTGGTTGTCATTCAACGTTCAGAAAGAATACGTACATATGAAAGAAAATGGTTCTGAAGGCCATCATTGTTGATTATCTGTCTTGTCCAACGGGACATGATGAGGAGGAGAAAAAGAGGCGATAATTAAATAGAAGTGGACAAGCGCGCGTGTGCACGGTCGATCGATCACGGAGCTCTCAAGCCTCAAGACCCCCTGCATGCGGTACAAACAAAAATCAAACAAAAACCGCGACTGAACTCGAAACGGCATTTCGAGGTTCTGTCGGATGTACACCAGAGAAATCTGGTCCAACGATGTTCTATCGCATACTACGTATGGCATTGAACATATACCGCACTTTCTTGTACCGCCGTAGCACTTGGTACTGCTGCTCTAGCTTACACGCTACAGGTGACTATGATACCGATCAGCTACTCGGTGCAGACTACTAGATAGTTCTGAGTAGCATGGTATCTATTTTTATACAACCCCTTGATGTAGGTGATACAGTCAAACGTGCTACACTCAACTGTTGAGTTGGATTACAAAATCACAACTGTAGGTTATATTGTGCTCTTGCTCGATTCCTACTGCAAGTGTTCTAACCTACTCTGTGATATATTTTCGGTAGTTTCAGCTCTTACAGTGCTTGGTCGGTGTACTTCTCTTTATTGAATCTGCACATTTTACATGTGCATCCGTTGCTAGGTCAAAACAAAAGTTTAGTATTCCTATGCGGCGTCGCAACGACATCAAGCCTTCTGGATTCGCTTATGATGGGGGGCCAGCCCTTGCACAACTAATTTATTAACACGTGCAACCTGGTACTTCAAGGAGGCATTCTGCTGCTGCGACAGGTTTGAAGCATGGGAGAGCATGCAAACCGCACATATATCACGCAGAGCTTGGCACCCGTGCGGGTCTCACTATACGTATATCAGAGTAGCATACTCGACACGATGTTACCTCGTACGCCAGCTTCTACGTCGCCGTTACTGGCCATGCATTCTCACTTCTGAAAAGATACCAATCGAACGGCAGTGTTAACTATCATATTTTTCTTCTGCGTTCGAAATTTCCACGCTGTCAAACTGTCCACGGGGTGAAAAAACAATCCAAGACAGGTTTGTGTCGGAGAGAAGCAAGACGTAGTACTGCCGAAAAACAGCAAAGGTATCTGAAGGGTAAACAAGATTTCAAAGATCAATTGTTAAACAAAGAACATGGAAATAAGTACGTAGCAGCCCACCACATCTCTGCCGCCCCCCGGAAGAGAAGGCGTGTAGTCTACTACAGAACGACTCCAGCAAAAAAGACTAGCAGCCGAACCACGTTTCAGCCGCCCTCCGATACAAGGAAGGTATGTGGTGCTAGGTACTACGAGGCAAAAAGATCTTGCCGTCAAGTGGATGCAACCCCGCAATGAAGTTGTCCCTCCCAGCAGTCCAGTTAACGACGTCAAGGGACTCCAGCAGCGATGTTGCGGCAGCCCTGAAGCGATCCAGACGATGATGCCCAGCGACCCCAGAAACGATGTTCCAGCAGCTCTATAAACGCCAAGAAGTCCAGCGACCTCAGAATCGATGATCTAGCAGACCCAAACGATCTGTGATAGTGTGATTTCAGCGGACGTTTTCCGTCTGCAATCTCATTAGATAGATGATACGTGGCCCCATTTCGAAAATGCAGTCTGGTGACTCCACGATACTGTCGCTTATGCGGCGACTCCGGAGGCTCCCACATGCCTATCGAACACTGCTGTAGTGATTCCGAAAGTTGTCTTTCCGGTAATCCCGAACTCCTTTTCTTGCAGCGACTCGTGAAACGTCCTTCTGGTGACCCCACGCTGACAAGGCGACCCTACCATAGCCGGCGATCCCTGTTGAGTTTCCCAGGTTATAACGCAGAGCACCTTTCAAAATCGTGGCCAAAGTAAACAACCGGCTTTGTTTCAAAATCATCGGAAACCCCATTCCCACACCAAGAACAGCCGTGTAAATTCAGCTTCGCGCCTTAGTTTAGGTCGTTGAGCCGTCTGCTGCCACCTCTTTATCACGCTTTCCTCCAAGCTCTCTACTTTTGAGGGTGACGCGGCATTTCACACAGCACCCGCACACCAATGTCTTCCGGTGGTGACAGCTATACATAGTGCTTGCCTGTGTATATACATGCTTCTATGTCACATCCCAATGAGCCAACACTTTCCCTCTGAACAGCCAAGAGCGTCCGCCCAGAACACACTCCGAAAGCAGTAGTGATGCAACAGCGTCAGCGGTACAGCAACAGCGACCTCGACATAGGCTCACGTGCACACGACTAGGAACACCATTGTTTTCCCGTTCCAACTTGCGATGCCCCCGGGATTTTAAGGCGACCATATCCTCAAGGGGAACCTTGTATATTACCAAAGAGTTTGATGTGAGCTTTTCCGTCTGGACTGGAATCACTTTCACTTGAATCTTTGACGTCAAATTTTAACCGCGATTCTAGAGCCCTATTTTCGCGATGTGTTTACCCCGACTATCGTGACTCTCCATCCTATTCTTAATGTTCGCCTTTATTGAAACACCGAAATGTAGAGCTAGGCGGGAATAGAGTTCACGATCCGAAATTCATATTTTTAATTTGGCATTTTGACCTGCACAAAGAGGTTGGTTGTTGCCCTCTCAAACTATGGATCAACTCGTCCTGTCCCGCTCGTGCAGATGACGTCAGGTAAACGTACCGGTATCCGGTAAAGGTTGTGTTGACTGCCTAAAGGCTATATCGCGCAGATTCACGCGTTCGAAAAGCAAAAACATGCTTTGTAAGACAATCTCAACTCTACTGCTCTCCATTCAGATCTGGTAGACCTCATCGCGCAAATATGAATGAAGCCAGTTCTTATGCAGGCGGAACTAGGATTTGAAAAAGCCGGTTTTCGATCGGTTATTTTTCCGACTGGATTGTGAGTAGCTACCCTTCTTATCGTCCGTCGGATCGAGTATACAGTTTTTGTGTTTTTCTGGAGACGTTCGTTGAAGGGAGTTACTTGCAATAGATTGAGAATTAATAGTTCCAAGAGAAAAGGGTAGGGCAGGCGGAAGTCGGTTCGAAACTGCTTCGCCGTAGTGCTCGTGGGGTCACAGAGGTCTTCATCTTCCAGCAGCTGCGCCCAACCACACATTATACATGCTGATGTCTCGCTTCTTCCTCGAGCAGCGTGTGAGCTCCACACTCGTTCTCGAGGCCACCGAGGTGCTGAATTTCTTCGAGGGTCGCCAAAGCTAAAGCCAGCGCAGCAGTTACCGAAGGATCATCGGTACCGCGCACCGCCGGCCATCGGGTGCTGTCACGTGCTGCTACAGACGGGCGTAGATAAGGGTGTATCACGCTGACTCGCGCCGAGCAGCAGCAGAAGTGACAGCAGCCAATCCAGCGTCACCGATGTTGTGTGGGATCGTGTCGTATGTCGTGTTGTTGTGTGGGTGTTTGATACTCGTACGAGTTTGCGGCGAGACTTTCTAACATTTCCGATGCATGAATCCGACTGGCGATTTGGATCTAAAATCTCAGTTTGTTCAACTGTCTGGTCCAGTTGGATATCTGAATCGAAAAGTCTTGGATTGATAAGGCGCTTTTTCAACTGCATAAGAACGCCAATTTCTTGTCTCCGATCGAAAACCGGCTTTTTCAATCCATGTTTCCGACTGCATAAGAAGTGGCCTTAGAGATCATGCTGTAAAGACGACCCTTGGCAGACACGTAAAAATTATGGCGAAAATACAAATGTCACCTAAGCAATCACGTACAAGTATGTGGTACCTATATTGTACAGATCCCACTGGAGCAAACGCGTGTTGAAGACCTAGTACATCTCATCCCTTTCCCGCCCAGACAAACGTGTGTGCAATGTCTAAATTATACAGTTTCCGTTCAACAAACATGATCCGTATACCAAGGTATCTCACCGCTGTACTATTAATTATCCCTCACTTTTCCACCGACATCCCACGGTATCCCCCAGACCCTTGATCGATGACCCATGGTGTCCCACCGTATTTTGAACGACTTCTCACGGCATCTCACGGCGTCCCACCGCTTGTGGCAAGGTATCCCGCCGACCTGTGGAATATATCGCACTGCCGTACACGTATTTGTGTGTATCTTTTAAAACTTCTCCTGTCGACTTCTCGCGTTTAAAAAGAAGACAAAACTTGAACTCTTAGAAAATCAATTTGCGGCCGCTTTCGCCCGACAACTATTATATGACGTGGTATACGTACTACATCGGATTGGGGGGCGTTAACCCTTTAGTACCGCAGTCCTGTTTTGGGGACAATTCACTTGGAATTAGACTGGTTTGTCCCCAAATCGGGACTGCGGTACTAGAGGGGTCGTACCCGTTTGCAATTTCTACCCTGCAATAGTAGAAATCGGGGAAACAGGGGACGAATTCATGCAACCCCGGGTACAAACAAACCGCCGTAGGTATTGCAGCGGTGTATCTACTACAACCCGCAGGAGGCAGTTCACCGACTATGTATTTACCCGGCCGGGCTGGTATAGTGTCTCGACCACAGGACATATTAATTGATGTAATATTATAATGGACATTTTTTCGTGAGGGCGCTGTACGACGGCGAAATACCGGTATAAATGCTCGCTAGAGAGATATACCCCCGGCTAGGTTACCGGGGTACCCCAGACGTACAACGTACTTAGGCACCAGTCTGATATCATACACCAGGTATAGCCCTACCGAGTACATCTTTGCAACACTGCTGCTAGCGTGTAGAAATTTGGGTGAATTTGCCTCCAACAGTCAATTTCTTCGATACTGCTGTGTTGTTTGCCATTGCGGGGCACCATAGTAAATAGGACCTACGGCATACACGAAAACCTATATATTTACCATATATTTACCTATTTTTACTAACAATATTTGGTCCTATTTGCTATGTTCCCCCGTAATACCTTGAATTGCTTGCGACCTGGATGCACACTGCTGTACAGCATGGGAGGTGGAACTCCGGGAACTCGTCAACCCGTTCGAGGCGAGAGTGTCGGACAGACCTTCCGCTGGCCGAGACCCGAATTGCGCGCCCGACGGATGCAGCGGCGTTCTGACCAGGGTAAGTAGCACAGGATGCTGCAACCAACAAAAAAAACGAGCAGTGAGAAACGCAGCCTGTGATGTACGGAAAACCGATAAATTCGGGAGTTGAAATACTGAGATTAGAGTACAACGCACCCATTCGCCTAAAGAAATTCAGCCTTATCTTTCCTTTTATCATCATCAATAACGTAGGCATCCTGTACTGCTAACTTTCTTGATGTAGTCTGTGGTAAGTATCGTATTTTCGGTATATGACGAGAATGAGATATCTGTTGGTGCTAACGTTACCGTGTATTCCGTGGTAGCTCATACCAGTATCTGGCATATGCTATGCTTGATTTATCACTTGGTTTGACTGCAGTACAAGCAGTGTACTGTATTCGCCTACTACGTAGTGTCTGTTTACAGCTTTGGACTACTAATAGGACAAGACGACAGTATTTTGTACTGTACATCAGCAGTGTGAAGTGCGGGGCCTAACTTTAGAGGCTCGCCTCAGGGGTCGTCAATCCTTTCAGGACTGCTGTCCCGTTCTCGGGACAAACACACTCAAAACCTGAGTAGTTTGTCCCCAAAACGGGACTGCGATCCTCAAAAGGCTAAGGCCTTTCATTAAGGCCCGCCTGAAGGCAATTGGACATGATTTAGGCACGGTTTTTTTTTTTTTTTTAAAGCTGATGAACGCACGTTTCAGGGGATAATTACTTTCAGTTAGAGCTGATTTTTTTGTGGCAGTAACTGTTGCTTGTACTTGCCTTGACGATTATCGTGTCTAAGCATGACGCCTTCAGACGGGACTGGAAAAAGTATGGGACAGCGACGGCATATTAAGAACGGGTTTCTGGTGCGCAGGAAGTGTTTCTTGTTCGGGAAAGGGCTGAGGGCGACTAGGGCCTCTACCCTGTTCCCTGGTCTGGGGACGTCCAGCCCAATGGCGTAGTTATCTGCCCAAATGTCACCATTATGGCACTGTTTAAGGCTTAAACAGCTCCGAAAGACACATGCCTCTCTTCGACAAAGGGTGGTAAGGCAGGCCACGGCCTAGGAGTGACATGCCCTTTTAGCTCTTGACACTCAAATGTTCAATGGCACATATATATATCATCGTCTGTTGTCTGGGCCAACTGTAACGACGATTTATGTGGAGGTTTGGTATTTATTGTTGTTCATGATCACGAGCTTCAAGTTACTGAACCGCAAGCAGGCCTTTTGAAACATTCCACACTGGACGTGTGTTGGGCCATGCGGCCGCTTTAAAATGTCAGCGATGTGAGCGAAACAAAGACGGGGACGTTTTGTTGTATCTGATCCGCCGCGCAATTTGCTGCGGACCCAACGAGTTGCATGAACTGCATTATTGGTGATTGATGATGGGTGCTTTGCGTAACATGAACAACATAGATATGTAAAATAGTGTATTGAGTCTACCACTCGTACCGCCTTGATGTTCTGAATTATCCTTTTCCGTTGAACTGCATTGTGAACGTAACACCGATTTTCCAGGGTTCTTTAAGGTGCGGTTTATCCTATCGGTTCGGCGAGGTTCGGTGCGGTTAACCCACCGCACCGCATCGTAGGATTTTTGCCTGTTGAAAACCGCACCGCACCGCACCGCACCGTAGGTTTTGCACCGAAACGCACCATAGATTTCAAATATAACCGAACCGCACCGTAGGGTTCCCGACATCTGAATCGCACCGAACCGCACCGTAGCATTGACGATGCTTTAAAACCGCACCGAACCGCACCGTAAGATATATCACAGCACCGAACCGCGCCGTAGGATTCACAAGATCTGCAGACCGCACAGAACCGTACCGTAAGATTCCTGATTTCTTAAAACCGCACCTAACCGCACCGTAGGATGCCATCGAAACCGCACCGTACCGTGTGCGTCAAGATACGGTGCCAAAAACCGTTAGATCGGTTATTTAACGGTGCGGTTAGCTTGAAACCGTAGATAAACCGCCGTTCCATTGGCCGCGGAACGGTGCAATAGGGTCACGGTTTCTCACGGCTCATGACGGTTTCTGTACGGTTTCGTGTCAATAGTTTTCCCGCTGGCTTGGTTGATCTTACGGTATAATATCATATTTTGAATATTTTGTGGTTGAAAAAACAAAAAAATATTAAATTGTTGTATTTTTATTTTTCTGATATATTATATCATCTGAGTCTCCGGAAGTACACCTGCCGGAAAATATGAAAATAGGAAATATAACAATGTGAGAAAAGATAGGATATCTGAAAAAGCTTAAACAAACCAAAATACCAGTATATAGTATACTGTGCCGGCACCCATCCTGCAATTTAAAAATTATCAGGTACCAGGTGTGTTGTATTTTATTTAGTGTTTATTATTTATATTTTCATCCATTTATTGGTAATTGATTTTTTTTATGTGTTCGTGCTGTTGCTCTCTTGACCTTGCGCACAAAGTATAAAGCAAACAAGATGTACCTCGCACGCAAACCGTACGAACCCGAGGGCTTATACGGTTTCATATACGCTGCCTGTAGCAGTTTCGTTAGCGCGTTATTATAGTACCCCGAGAAAAAGCGTCAGAAACCGTATGAAACCGTGGTTTTGTACGTTTTATTCAAACTTTGCATCGTAGAGAAACAGCGGTTGCGTTAGTACCCCGAGAAAAAGCTTGAGAACAGTAGGAAACCGCGGTTATGTACATCCATATGGTGCACCGGAGAGAAACAGCGGTTTCGTGAATGCCCCGATAAAAAGCTGAGAACCGTTCGAAACCGTGGTTTTGTACGGTTTATGTATACGGTGCACCGTAGAGAAAAGCGTGGGTTGTACGGTTGTCCCTACGGGGATTGCAACCGCACCGTGGAAAAACCGATTCCACGGAGAGCCGAACCGAACCGGACCGTATGATATATCACAAAACCGAACCGCATCGTAAGATTTGCGATTTCTAAAGCGGCACCGAACCGCACCGTAGGATTTATCACACAACCGAACCGCACCGTAGGATTCACAATATCTGAAAACCGCACCGAACCGCACCGTAGGATTCATCACAAACCCGAACCGCCCGGTAGGATTTACAATACCTGAAAACCCCACCGAACCCCCCGTAAGATTTCCGATTTTCTAAAACCGCACCGAACCGGACCGTAGGTTTTTTATTTGCAAAAACCACACCGTGTACGGGCGGATAACCGTAAATATCCCCGCGACTTTCCTAGTTGAGAATAGCCCTTCCGATGAGTTTTTATTTTTTGCATGCGTTGGATTTCCCTTTCTGTCAAAATCTGTCTTCGAATATATGTTTGTTGTTAACATTTGCATGTCGATCCACATGTAAACAAAACCAGCCTCGACAGGTTCGTAAAACAGAGGGTATGTGGAAGATTGAACGGAGGAAACCTGCGGTTTGTAAAGAGTTTTTTAATGGTTGGCATGTTTTTAGAAGGGATTGGGTAAGAGGGTCGTAGAGTCGATGACGGGTAAATTTGGTTGAACTGGGACGACGAAGGCTGGGAAGGGTTGAGATAGAAAGAAAGAAGACTATCTAATATCGGGCTCTACTCGTCGTGTTTGGACGAGCAGGGGTCCGAGGCTGGTTAGGTAGTCAGCGAGTTGAATGAAGAAAGCAAAAATGTTATTTGCGGCCCAGGCGCATCGCCCAGCACTCCCGGTGTCTTGGTTGTTCGATGTGTCGAGACTTCCAGTGCTGCTTTAATTCGAATTTGTGTCATCGACGACTATGAAGATACCAATACGTTACAGCAGTAGTAGAAATTTGGACTGCGATGGAAATACGTCCCCAACAAAATAAGATAATTTCGATTACGCGTCGTAAGTAATAAGAAACCCATATTGTAGTATGCAGCAGGTACCACAGGTAGGACACATTTTGCCTCGCGAAACAATTTGAGCCTGGCCCAGGATAAAAAAACAGTATCTGGTAGTTTCTGACGTAGTATTGTGTAGTACCGGGCATACAATTAAGAACAGGAAAGCTGTTTCATTCACATTGGAAAAGCAGTTCCCAGCGAGGAAAATCTGATCGGCTGTTACTTTTTTTTACTTGGTACAAGTAGCTCTTTATAGATCAAACAAGAATTGGCTCCCTATCGTCTTCTTTCCGGGAATGTTGAAGAGTGGTCAAAGTTGAAGCTTTTGCTGCACGTTGTCGTACAGCAAGAATAGGTAGTAACAAGGTTTGACTGCAGTACTTCCAAGTTCAGGCTGCAGGTTTACCCGCGGCAGTCTTCTGTAAGGTGACTGACGACCACTGGGTTTCCTCCAATACATTTCGTTGTTTTTGATGTATATATTTTTTACCTTTCCCAACAAGGGTTTACCGGCCTTCCACGGCAGCACTGTAACGCTTGTGAAGAGATGCACGGTCGATGAGTCATAGGTGTCTCAGACCCACTTCCCACCGATGCATATGATATTGATACGCACATGCCCTGGTATGTATCGTACACAAGCACTCCTGCTCTCTCTCTCATCGTTTTTATAGTAGAGTTTCCTGACTCTCGTTTCCCAGAAGACCCAGGAAGTCGTGTTAACCCCCGTGGGACTTCGTAGGGCAAGCGCCAACCGCATACCAGTATGGTGATTACAGCATCGACAACAACAACCTCGAATTAGCTCGGACTGTTGAGACAGTCAGTGAAACGGGCAACCGATCCACGATTCGATGACATCTCCGACCTGGACGTAGCATGCCACTAATACAGTCTTAGCATGATGTTGCTGCACGTAACTGACACTATGTTGGTTGCAGTGATGTATTCAAGCCAATCAAGCTGAAATAGTTAAGCGGTATTGAACTCCATACCGGTAGTGTTGACCTTCGACTCCTCAAGACTGGGACGATGTAGAACGGGTAACAGACCGAAAGAAAATACTCGGTGCTGGCTCAAACGCCAATTGGAGCAATACATAAAGGAATACACATCATGGAGGCCCCAACGCAGAACCCCATAGGCTGCAGGCAGCTGTCAGTGCCTGTGGTCAACCCCTAGTCTATTGTAGCGTCTCACGTTCAAGACGCTGCGTGCCTGCTATTAAGATCTGCATGCCCGTTGTTAACGGCTTGAGGGCCGGGGTACGGTGTGCACCTATATTCCCCGCGCGACTGTTTATTTTCCCTGTCCTACGACTAGTTTTCAGGTTGTGTGTCGACTTTGTCCCCGCGGTCACATCGGCCCACATTGGATATACCTGGTATACAGTAATGATCCCTGTATAGTGCGGGTATGTTCCAGCCGATAGCGCTGGCATTGAAGCAGCAACCGGCATCACACCACACACTACGTCACAGGTTATTTCCGTATACCACAGGCGATTCCAAAGCGACCATGTATAACCGGCACCGCTCAACTAGCACCACGGAGGGACCGCTACTATATGTAGCGACCATACCAACATAGAATTTGCTTCGATGACAGTTAGAGCCCGTAGGTACGGGCCTATTTTGTACGGTCTTCATCTCCGATCTCTCCCTGTGCACTCAGACCCCAGACTATGTACTCCCGGAGAAAGGTGGCCGGACGTGTGACGTCTTCTTCATCACGATAAGGGGGCGTGTCCTGATTCCTACCACAGTTCCACACGTCGGACAGGTTATGACATACGGCAGACCATCTAAATCCCACCCTGCCGTTGTCATTTGCAGGTAGGATATGTACGGTACATCTCAAACCCAGCAATGTGCACTATTACAGGGGACCATAGTAAATTGGACAAAATATTGTTATTGAAAAAGGTAAATATATAGGTTTTTATGTTTACCATAGGTCCTATTACCTATCGACCCCGTATTAGCTCATGCAGAGTATAGGGCTCCCACCCAGCAACATGAATGAACTAGTTTGTATGGGTCGTGAAGTGTGATATAGAAGATCTGCTTAAGCTTCTCAACCTTTTCGGGCACATACTCCTTACAGGTTTGATTGAAGATGTTTTCGCGGGAGATGGTCTGTGCAATATTTCTGCGCATGCCCTCAACACAAACTTCGTCTCGAAACTATTTTGTTTCAGTATGGATCTCAATATATAAGTTCATCTCGAAGATATTTATGGACGGGGGGGTTATTTTCCTCTTTTTTGGGCATGTCCTAAGACGTACGTCATTACTCGGCCGAAACCTATGCTTTACAGGACGAATCTCTGGATGCGGGGTCACGGTACGGCTGCACCCAGCTGCCGATGTCCACCACGGGCTTCCAAAACGCTTGCTCGGTCACATACGGTTTCAATGAAGATTCAAGCGCCGGAACCCGGAGGACGATCTCGTCGGTACACGTAGGTACGCTGTGCAACCCATCTTGGGACCAGTCATATCGTGTGCCCGGGGATTGCACCCTTTTTTGGGGGGGTTATATTACTCAGTAGAGGAGCTACACGCTTTTACCAAGGCATTAGTACTGTTTCTGAGTCATTTGTACTACCTGTAAGTCACCTCCATAGCACTGGTTTTGAGATTAAATGGATGCCTACCGTGGTTCTTGTTCGACTGAAATGGTAAACGAAAAATGGGACCAACGATACGAGATGCCGTAATTGGTAGTTGCACCGTCTACCGTAGCATTGTATTCGAACATGATAATGGCCTATTTACTCCTAATCGCAACACGCACCGGTCGGCTACACCCTCTGTGTCGTCAGCCGGGGTGTTTTGTGTGGCCGGCGCTACTGTTTTCCTCTCTTGATGGCGACACGACTTTTCCTTAACTCGTGCCAGTAATGCCTTCGACTCTCAGCGGGAGGACTAACAAAGGCGGTGTTTCGAGAGGAAGCACGTTTTGCCATCGTCGCGGCTTGAGCATCCACCATAGAAATCAAACCTGTGACTCAGGCCCAGGCGAGAATTCGGACTTGACGAAGGTTGTCTTAGCGTGTCTTCCAGCCTGTAGATATCTTAACCTGTTCCGAACTACTGAATTCCCCGGACCAAGATGCATTTCTTGTCGTGTTTTTTCTTACGACATGCCTTATGAAGTTACTGGTAAGGTACAGAGAATGGGCCATATGTGAGATAAGAGCGAGCAAGCACTCTGTAGTAGTTGTTCGTGAGGTACTGCTGGAGTATTATTGATAGACGCGTTAGACAAGGACTTCTCCACCCGAAAGAAAGACCTTTTGTGAGAAATGGCTTGTTGCATTTGCCGAGTGTCGGGTTCGCTCTTGGCAAGTGTTCCCCACTACTGAAATAATGTCGTGTGCGTCGTGCATTTCGCTGCCGTTGATTTGCCGACATTTTGAAGTGCGGCGTGTTTACCCGCAGCCTCGACCTGTGTCTAGTATATACAAGGTACATATTTTATTTAAGCGTTTTAAACGCTTCGACTCGTCGACACTCGCTACGACCTATACGCATGTCACCCCCCCCCCGCGCGCGCGCGCGCGCCGCCACCCGGGTTGTTTGCGTCGGTTGTTGGTCATTATCACCAATACCGTACGGAATTACCAAACCACATCAAATTCCATTGATAATTTTTGTTTGATTTTGTGCTCAGTTTCTGAAGCTGCTGCTCTTTGTGCCAAGAAGACCTGCTCTGAAGCCAGAAACAAGTCTTTCTATATCTCTTTGATTTTTGTCGCCTTTATTATTCAGCACTTCAGCATCGATCTTTCGACCAAACGGGCCAAGATCAGTGTACTATTCAGCCTTCGTGCCTGTGCGAAGTATGCCCTCCTACGTGAGTTCTGTCTGCTAAAAATAATGTAGTTCACTCGGTTCTGCATAATGGCAGGAAGACCTAAGGTATAGCCTGAAAAAAGCATATACCAGGTAATATGTATATATTCTTGTTGTTATATTTTGCCGCACTTCAGCCTCGAACATTCGCTCAAAAGACCCGACATCAAGGTGCTCTTCGACTTGTACCTATTCGAAGTTTACCCTCAAACTTAAACACGGGTCTGCAAAACAGTTACGAGACTCCTTTGCTTTTGTATGTTGACAGATATTGCTGTTAGTTGTACGGCATGTCCCCCAGAATAATTATCTCGCGTGTTTCCGTGGCGAGCAAGGGGGTTCAAGGCGATCCTCCAGAGGATAACCCATGAAGTAACCCATGACATGGGATATATACTACGATAACTCAATAGATACCTCATGGGTTCTCATGATACAATCCATGGATGCACCCACGAGATGTATAGTTCATGGGCTATTATTCCATGATAAAGTGCCAACGAGAATGTTTTGACAGGACACTCTGCCCTCTCCCCCCTTCGCCTCGTTTGCAGCGTTTACCGCCGAAAGTGAAACCACCCTGCAGGTTCTGCTGGACGACATCGTCATCGTGGAATCATGGACAGGGGATAAAGGTTCGACAGCGCTGCAAGAGATACCAGGTTTAGCCGGGTTCTCCACGGACGAGATGGAGCTGTTGACCATCATGGACGAAGGCGGTTACATCGGGATCACCGAAGTGGGTCGGCGTGTCGAGTGTCGGTGCAGTTCTGCTTCTTTTTCTTTTTCTTTGATGGATCAGTGTGAACCATCGGTTGTTTGGTTGAGCTACCGGTACATACGTGAGGTAGCTCACGTTTGGAAGTCGCGTCGGCGACCATTTCTAAACTTTGCACGCCTCGGACCGCTAATCGATTCCCGCTTCATGGTGGAGCTATTTCAAGGCAGATAGATGCCAATGCTGTACTATTTAGCTATTGTCGCCAGGTGAGACCCGTACAGTCCGCATTTGTTACTCAGATCTGTCCTACCTCTCACAGCGGCTGGTGAAAGACTAGATTATCTAGACTACGATCTGTACTCTGTGAAATGTTGTCAACTGTGTGAGCTGCTGTATGAAGGAACTTCGTAGAAAACCACAGTAGGTAGACTGTGGTTCTCTTTTTTTAGTGGACTTCTGTGATTTTTCTTCGGCTTAACCTTTCAAGGACTGCAGTCCTGATTTGGCGCAAACTACTCAAGTTCTAAATAGTTTTTGCCCCAAAAGGGACTTCAGTCTTCAAGGGGTTACGTCGCTGATCCAGATTGAGGCTTCGACGACATTTCGCCGACCGTGTTGTCCACATTAAAAACTCACCTCGTCCAGAAGAAATAACATGATTTGTGGTGCTCTAAGAAACGGATTGGGGGCTTAATATGTGTTGCTAGTGTCAGCCCCCAATAGGGTCATGTGTACACGAGGAACAGAGATAGTACGGCCATCAGAGGTGGGGGCAGGGCCCGGACTCTGCTCCATGTAACGTCATTCAATGCTCCACGTACGCAGTGTTGTCACGTGATCCATTTGTGTTCGGGGCGGCTTCGAAAGTGAATTACTGTGGACATGTACTGTGCATCGCAGTCGTCGTAAAGAATGAATGTCACTTCGTCTACACCACTCTAACCTCTTAGACCTGCATATCATGTTTTGAGGATGAAAAACTCGGAGTTTGGGGAGAAGTAATACTGCAGCGGACGCATAGCCCCTTAGCTGCCCAAACAAAACGACGATATACGGTACATAGTGGTTGTCGTAAATAATGGCGAATGATTTAAGCTATTTCGCGAAATTACTAGCAATAATATACCCGCACTGGCATAATGATGTTTGCCCAGTTATTGCTTGGCTGTGTACTATGAGCGTCGGTTGGTCGTCCGCCGACCATACTCGGAGCACAAACCGCATTCCTTTACCTATATATATATGGCATCGATACTTAATTACGCTGCGTCTACACTCTAACCAACGGACGCACCCACCGATACTGCTGTGTACATTCTCTCGTTTTGTGTTGTTTCTGTGCCGCAGACCAAGATCTACATTGACGTTGACGATGTTCCTGTCACCGGCATTTCGGTATCCGAGCGCGTCAGCGTTACGGCAACGGCTACGGTCAACGACGGTTCTGTTGCGAATACCCTTGTGAGCTTTGGTGGGCCATGCACCACACGCCACACGCAGTAATAACCCTATCCCCAAGCCACGCGTGCTCCACAAGGAGTTGTGAGTAGGGCTAGCATTCGTTTAGGATACAAATGTTTCTGACTGACGGGCCTCCTCAATCGAGAGAGTATCCTACCAAGTATATCGCTTCCGTCGAATCCCAGTCGTTTGTGTCTTATGACATTAGGCCACGGATTGTCCATGGGGTTGCGCGCTCATCGATTCTCGAGATCAGTTTACGGGTGAGGTGTGGAGCACCCCTCTGCTAGCATGCGTTTCGTCTTCGCTACGTACAACATACAGTTTTCCAACGATTCTCACTTGGCTTTGGCGTACGGGTATTACGTTGTGTTTGCCAGGAAAGTTGGAATAAGTTTTCCCCTATGTATTGTACCTCGTCACCTCAAGCGTTGTCAATGGAAGTATGCTCAGGTTAACCAAGCCTTGCTTCGAGCATTTGGAATTTCGTAAACGTGTGGACGACAGGACTACTCTAGTTTGTGTTGAAGCCTAGAAAAAAAGGGGGGGGGGGGGGGATTGAACAACTACATCATGAAATCGATTCATTTGCAAAAGCGGGGACTTGCCAAAATATGTGCTATCGTACGTTGGGCGTGAATACGCTAGCGATAATGGCGTTGGCTGACCGTGATTCCGGGTGTGCAGCCCTCTACAACATGTTTCTTTGGATGCATGACGGCGGCGCTGTCTTGCTGACCCCCTGCGGTTGCGGGTTGGACTTTACGTCATGCTGTTTATTGTCCTGAAAGGACGGGAGCACAAGTGCTTCTTCGTGGTCCTGCTCCGTGGGCGACGTGTGCGAGATCACCTACGACATGCAAGGGGCTCAGTCTATGCAGCAATTGCGCATCGGTGAGATGCAACTCATAACAGGCTTCGAGGGTATTCTATTGTGTGAATTCTGAGTTCAAAATAAAGACACCGGTCGTTAGGCTAATGGGTCGGTCAGACAGACTGGAGCTGATGCTGTGCGCAACAGATTCCTCAATGAGCTGTCTCCGAGCGGGTTTAGAAAGCTAAGGAAACTGGAACATGTGGATGTATTCTTGGTTTTTTACATTTTGAGTTTGGACCCGCTTGAAGCAGTCATGTGAATATTTTCGTCTCATCTCGTAGATACTCGATTGTAGCCGTTTGCAAATGTTGTTGATGGAGACGTTCATTTGCCGCTGATTCACATACCTCAACCATCCCTGAGAACGCCGTTCACATTTTCTCGTCGCCGAACAAACGCATGATATGTCCGTGTCTACCTTGGGAAACATCTCTCGATCATGGGCGTCACCAGCATTCGTGGAAGAATCCTCGACGGCGGGAGCAAAGTTCAACGTCTACACCGCCGGCGCCAATGGTATATTCAGCTCCGTACTCTCCGGGGCGACGGCGGGTCCGCGTGATGCTTCCCTTGAGGGTCTCCAAACGTTTGGCGGAATTAGGTTGTTGGCGCGGTACGTCAAGATTGAGGGCATTCCTGGAAGCGGTGGCGAGTTTTCCATCAGCGAGGTGTGCACAGTTGGCCGGTTGGTGTTGTGTTTTAGCTGGTAGCGAAAGAACATCCCCCTACCTCTTCGTTTACAACATATTGCGGATGTTTCCTCCACCTCCGAGCCAATGCATGTAATATAGACAGCAACACCCCAATCGTTTATGAACGTGCAGGAACGAACATTTGTGGTATGTTCAGGTAAGGATCACTAGGCTTTAGCTTCCCTGTTTCGGTGAAACCTCATTTACGAAGTCGACTGCTTCGGTCCACTGGCTAGAGGCGACAATGTCACCGATCGGCGATTCGGTCGTACCCTGAGTGTTGCTGCGTAGGGAGATAACGACATTTTACTTCACGCCGCAGTTATTAACGATACAATCGTCAGGGTTAGCTACGGGCTGTTAAGGCGTGACTTAAACTCCACCCCTTGGGTCTCGCCGCCCGTCATGGTTGGTTGTCTAACACGTCGGCCAGGTGGATATTCGCGTGAACGAAGACGCTCCGACCTACCCCACCAATGACGTGGATACCTCTCTGGTACCCGCCGGTCTGACTCCCCTAGGAACAGACCGTGGTGACGTGGTTTCGTTTGACCCGAGACCAGCCAGCGAAGGTGGCTGCAGTGCGGGTCATCTGGGGGGATGCAATATCTACAACATCAAGGTAAAGCACCCTACGATGTATGTAAGTGGAGAGTCGTTCGTGATTTATTAATCTACACATACGTATGGTATCGCTCCGCCTCTTGCGTCCATCACCTACCAGATACTCGCTAGATTGTAGGCGCTACAGTACGGACATCAGTAGCAGCAGTGATCCCAGCAACAACATCAACAATCAACAGCAGTATCGATGGCAACAGCCATCTACTAGCCAACAAACCGCAACCAACAACAACGCAAATAACACGCGAAGTATGGAGAAATGCGGGAAGTTACCCGTGACTTGATCCTTACGCAGGTGCTGCGGGTGTAACTTGCACGCTAGAACGCCCACGTACTCATGAATGCTGAATTTCCACATGAATCAGCAGTGTGTTGCAAGCTAGAATGGTCACGCAGTAACCACGTTGATTAATATTGGCATGAATGCCGAATGACTATTGAACGTAATATTCTTGTTCTCCGTGTATGTTGACCTCATACACCAAGAGATGATGTGTGCGTCTCGAATCTCAGCCGGGGGTGTTTCACCCCTCCGCCCCCACGCCCACTTCATAACCTATGACGCCTATCTGTACCTTGCGCCGTAGTATATGGATTACAACACGAATCTTTACTGACCGCCATCGAACATACAAACATTATACCTCACAGGACGGGAACAACTCGCCGGAATCGCGGTGGTCTTGCTCTCCTGCAACCGACTCGACGAGCGATCCCTGCTTTGTCGAGTTCGACCTAAACACCCACAGATACCTCAGGCAGATCCAACTAGGTGAGGAACTCGTGGATCTTGCTATACAGACGAATCTAACTTCTTGCTCAGCTGCTTGATATGATCGCGCACACACGTGAAGCGTAGACGCGTAGGTGATAATGCCAATGATGTAGTCATGCAGAAATATCGAACTTCGTGAACAGCTTATACATCTGGTCATGCAGACAGGCAGGTCCAACTATTCATTGACGATGAACTCGTTGATCCTATCGCAGAGACATATTCAACTCGAGGAGCAGGACGTTGATCGTGATTCTGTCGTGCAGGCATACCTGATGTCCAACTTGGTATGCAGCTACACGAGTCGGTCATGCGACCAGACCCCGGACTTGCTCAACCGTCCCGAAAACAATCGATACACTAACCTTAGACCTCTTCATTAGGAAAGAGACCCGCAAGAAAGTCGGCCAGATATTGTTCAGGGTGGTCTTCGGTAGCGATTTGTTTGGCGGACACAGGCGGGGCGGTGTTTGTCATTCGGCAGTTTTCGTTGTTGGCGGTATCGACTCGTCTGGCGATAGACGCTATTTCCAAAAACGGCGGTAATTATTCGGCTCTAATGCGAAAAGGCGGTATTTTTGGCGGTAAAGCGGTTTCTCGCTTTTCGGAGGTATCCACTCTGAAGGTGGGCGGTATTTCCAAAAACGGCCGTAATTATTCGGCTGTAATGCAATACGGCGGTATGTTTTTGGCGGTTAAGCGGTTTTCGTTTTTCGGCGGTACCATACACGACTTGGCGGTTGTTGCGGTGAATCGCAAAAAGCAATGTTGTTGGGGCCCGAACAAACGGCAAACCTCCTTCCGACGGCTGCCCTGCACGTTTGTTTTATTTGTTATTCTACGGCGATTTCTAGTTTCAAGCGATAAATTGAGGCAAACGCAACAGGGAAACCTGCGATTAACTATGCATTTTCACGCTCAAACAAAACCCCGCCTAAAGCCATAAAACCATGCCAGCCTCTTCTCCAGCACTGCACGTTTTTTTTTTTTTTTAACAACAGCGTCAAATGGCAATACCACCGCCTTAAAAAAAAAAAAAAACACACCGATCCCGAGGACCGCCCTGAACGTAGAACAAATAAATAAATATGTAGAACGCAGAACGGCAACGAGGCAACGAACGCGACACACAAGGGCAGGCAGACAGGGGATACTATTCACATGGCCGTTCGTGACATCTACAAGCCAAGGTTAACCATGTTCGACCTCTCTTCCTGCGCCACCGCCGATTTCTATGCACTCTTGACTGCCCTGGGCCTGCGGTATCCAGCGTCGGCGGTACTCTTTGGGCGGTATCTAGTAGAGTTAGCGGGGGTTTTTAAGCGGTGGGTGGCATTTCCAAAGACGGCGTTAATGATTGGGCGGTAATACACTATGGCGGTATTTCCCAGGCGGTAGGCGGTTTTTCGTTTTTCGGCGGTATTGGCTTCGCCAGTAGGCGTTATCTCTAAAATATGGCGGTAAACTGCCAAACTACCGATACCCCCCTGGTACGCGGTAATTTTATGACGGGAAAATTACGGAGGACCACCCTGATATTTTTGGGAGATAATACCGGAGCTGTTGCATTTGAAATTCGTCTGGAATCCACTTTTTATCGAAATTCTATTTTTTTTCCCGGGCTAGCATCCCGGTTTTGTATTTGTCATTTACAATAGAGCTCAGGTACTACTGTTTCAGCGCTAGCGAGCATACCCGAATGGGGCAGGAGATCACAATACCATACAGCCAACTACTCTCAGGAGTACAGCTTAATAATGGTGTCGGTAATGAACCTGTAAGAGATTGATTTTATTACCATTTTTATTAGGTCTTTTTTCGTTGATGCGTCATGATTATTTGTTTTTTTATCTTGGATCCCGTCTATAATCGTACGGTTTATTCATACCCAAAGTTACGCCATCTTTGTGAAATTTCAGACCGATTGGTCTTGTGCTCGTTTTGTAGTTGCGGGAGTTTCAGTTCCGAAAATACACTGGGTTGGACATCACCAAGTCATGCAAGCACTCTAACACCAAATGTTTTCAGACTATCATCTCTCAACAATTTGTGGGGAAATTGCGTTATTGGCGCTTTACACTTGTTAACAGGTGCAATAATCTCTTTAATCCCGGAACGTGAGACAACCAGCTGCTTGGAGTGAGACAGCCTGTGCCCGTTACAACAATTTCCAAGAGTCTACCCTTAATCTATCTACCGAAAGCACAAACTATTTTACATTTGCCTTAACTCTCACTTGGACGTTCATATTATACTGGGAGGTAGGTGTAGAAATTTTGACACAGAGGTCGGCGATATTTGAAGCTTTACCGTCTGACATATGGAATTGTGCTCTAGGTGCGTTTCGAGGCGCTACGTACCTGGTATGCAGTTATTTTACTCTCTCGGCAGGGGCGTCCGTGAAAAAGAGAAAATGACACACCACACACGCCCCCAGAGGTCGGGATGGAAAACTGTTGCAACCGTTCGTGATCACAAGATAAAATAACGATTTTCTGTGTATTGTCTTCATTTTTCCACTTGGTTCTGGTAACCCTTCCCCCCCTGTCTAGCGGATTTTTTTTGTGATGGTCCACTTTATTTTTTCCGGGTATTCTTGCTCTCGTGCAAAACAAAAACATAAGTTTAGGCCAATATCCTGACTCTGGCTAACTTGAGACCAAATATTAGGGTACCATCCTTGTTCTGGCTACCTTGAGATCATGTGCTAGCCTAGCATATATTTTCTGGCTGACTCGAGATCATGTTAGCCTAACATCCTTAGTATTTGTTCTGGCTCACTTGAAGTCATAGGTTAGGCTCACATATGTTTTCTTGCCCAGCGGGAAGGAGGTAGATTGTTTGCAATTGAATTTAGACGGCGAGAGCTTAGGCTGCATACGTTTTTTCTTAATACATATACAAGGTAGGTATAGTCTACATTATTGAAGGTTTGTGTTTGTACGAGAGGACAAGTACTGCATACCTGGCAGGTAATTGTTTTCCGAGGATCGCGCGACCGGTTTCGCGGTAGTTTCTTCAAAACTATAACCTATGCGTCATCAGCTATTGGCTCGACCCATAAAGTGGTGGGTTGGTGCTCAAGTTTGCGAGCTGCATGATACAGTAGTACGAGCCTGAAACAACTGGGATCGGCTGTCGATACCAGGTCGAACGGAACTGAGCCTCGCAACCTTCACACCTGCCTCGCCTGTTGAACATGGCGGCTCTACTGACCACCGGACCGTCCAGTGATGGACCACGTCAGCTGTCTACCTCCGCTGTTCGTGAACTGCGATGGTCAGATCATAAAAACCGTATACACACATCGAAGCCATAAACAGACCTCCTCTTCATGATGCGAATGCCGGAGGCCACATTTATTTCAGATCCGTATGGTCTAGGTCCATGTGATCGGGTGGGGGCCATACTGTCTGCAGAACTAGGAAAGGTGGTTTCTAGATGGAATCTACACTTGTCTATAATGTGTACTTCACCTCTCATGACGGCATTGAAAGGATATTTTGGACGACCTACGATCGTACGGTAGATCATTATCACCTGGTGTATATGCTATGTCCGGAACTTGTTGCCAATAGCCCGGACGCCGTTTCTTGCATGTTTCTGCGGCAGCATTCCACAACGGCGACCAGCGGCACAACGAGTTCAGTATCCAAGTCCAGGCCGAAGTTGGATGGATGGTAAGCCACGTAATATCAAAGCGGGAGGGAGGGCTGTGACCTGTGACCCTATATATGCTGACGTGATAGCCGCTCAACTGCTGCTGCGGTGAAACATGAAGAACCAGGTATCTCATGACTCTATCGTGTGAGGACACTCCACAGCGAATATTGATGAGATCATCGCGGTGAGATTGTTGCCGTGGTGCGTAGACAAATGTTACAGAGGTTTCTAAAGGAGTCCCTAGTTTTGTGCACCATCATAACTAGAAGCTCGCGTTCGCTCGAAATTACCAGTATGGGAATTGGTGACCGTATACTTCGAAGACGCTGAGCTGTGTCCGGTGTCGATGGTTGCTCCCTCGCATCCTGAGTATTTCCCCTATTCCATTCACGGTTGGCGGCTTTCGAGAGAACGATGGGGAGTGTTTGTGTCGAACCTACTCTTGTTATGTTACGACCCTTGTGTATTGACCAGACGTTACCGGTAGCATAGGCACAAGAATTTCCGTTGGAATTCATGTGTAGTGACGCACAGCATACTATTGTGCCACACAAAAGGAAATCCCAGCGACGTAGGGTAGTAACCTACTGCAAGCGATGCGTACTACTATTGGAGATGGGCACCGGATGGCATTTCCGAAGAAGCGAACACTTGATATGTGGCGTTATTCTCTAAAACAAAGTACCTGTTTAGCCGAAGTTTTCTGGTGGTTTGAGCCGGTTTACCGAAAACCAGTTAAACCGGTGATCAAGTGGTGAAACATCCCTTCAAATATAAACAGGCTGCTACCCATTCGGTGGCACCTTATGGTGTACTCACAAGTGCGTGTTTGAATCCGTTCGTCACCACTGCCTCCCTTTGACATATACTGCCTTACGTATTTATGCTGATCAGCTGAAACATTTAATTTATCCAAATGGGGCTTCGGCAGGCTGACGCCCACCAGCGAATCTGCGGATTCGCGCATGCGCGTAACGGCAGAGATAATGTAGAGTAAGAGGTAAGCCGAGGCCGCACAGCAACGACTGCACTACTAAGGGTGTTTTTAACAATGTGCGTTCGTTTGTGTTGTGAATACTGAAATCATAGCACCGTTAAGCACTGCTGTAGGAAGAACACCTCAAGTGGCAGTTGAAAAGTGTACAATAACAACAGCAGCAGCAGCAAAAAGCGAATCAACCGGTGTGGTTAACCAGTTAACCGGACCCAGAAGAACGACGACTTCGTCTTTTGAAACACCGAGCAATCACGCACCTCACGCACACTTGCTGGGGTTCCAAGGGCCGCGGTTAGTCGTTCATTGTTGTGTCCGGTGCCCATCTCTGACCACGATTGGGGTACGACCACCTCATACGATTGATCCTCCGCACCTGAGGAGCTCCTCGTCCGTCAATAATGGCCTTTGAGAAAATATCTGACTGAACCCCGATGAACCGCTCCATGGCCCAAGTAGGTGTATGACCCATACTATTGTAACCATACTGCTGTGCCACGTAAATGGGAGAAGGCTTGCCTTATGCCGTATTGGGCAGTGCCTCGCTTGAGGAGCTCCGTCAGTCATAAGCATCACGGCCGAAAAGTGCTGTAAGGCATTCAGGCGTGCCCTAACGTACCACGCGTCTACCGTACGCGCAGTTCATAAGGGAGTAACGCCATAGAGAAGTGTGCTTAGCGCAGTATAAGTTACACTTTATTGCCATAGAAGGTAAAAAAGACAGTTGCATTCCGCACCGTCGCCGCTTTCGCACTCTTTCATCCCTTGGTCGTAGGTTGTCGATATACTCAGAGGCGTTCGTCACACGATGAGGTTCCCGTATAGTAGCGCGTTTTGGTCTGCGCTGGGCAGAGAGGCATCGGCAAATTCCCATATTACGAAGTACTTCATGCTTGGAACCTCAGTGGAATAAAGCATAATTTTCCCTTCCACTGAGGCACCCCAACCGCCTCAACTGGACGTGCAATTGAGGCTCATACATTCATGCGTATCGCTTGGTCCCGAAATATGTGAAACGTTTATTTAACAATACCTGTGTAATCCAAACGGTCCATCCATGTTCGGACACGTCGGTAGGTTTAGTGTTTGGTATACACTTGTATGTGGTCCGACGAGATTGACATCACACCTGGTTGAAGCTCTACAAAAATCAGTATTCCTGACCCTTTCTCGTGCACTCCCGCAACAGAACATCATCCCGTCAGGCATTTCGTCTGGCGACACCACGGACTTCCAGACATGGGACATTTCGTCCTGGACTAGCGTCATCCGGATCCTGCCTAAGTTCGGGAGTGTAACGGATTGGATCAGCATCAAAGAGGTGAGACGTGTATTATCGAGCACTACAAACGCTAAGATGCAAGCTTGTTTGTGCATGATGGGGGACCGTTTCCAATGTATTCGGACATGATAGCGGACCGTTGAGGCATGCCACGGTTGAGGCAACGGGGTTGCACGGTTTGGTTTGGTTTGGTCTTTCGATTGGTGGGGCTTCCCGTCTGGAGAGACTCATAAAACTGAAGAGACTCCGGAACTGCCCAATGGCGTTGAAATGCGTGACATGGTCGTGGTTTACAGTACAGCGTGATTGATGCGACCATACTCTTAGCACGCGTTCGATAGGGTTTTTGCACGAACACCCAAACGGTGTGAACGTTTCCGGGCGCAGGGGTATTGTGTACCCGACCTCGCGTTTTTCGCGCGCCTTTCAGGCCATAAAGATTATCGCTGTACACGTTACTGCGCCGCACGGAAAATGGTTACTTTTCATGTGGAATGTCCTGGCGATCGTTCACTCGCAGTCGGAAATGCCGCAGACAGCTTGGAACCTGCACGCTCACGTTTCGTTAAGCATGGCTTGCATTTATTCGCGGGGCCTTAATAGCAAACGCCAATTCAGCTACGAAAATTAAGGACCTGGGAAGTTATTATGTTTTCTACAAACGTTGATGCTGCGACACACCCGTATGGAGTTTTTTATACGTTTGCTGGCAGAATATTCACCCTCAATGTAGTACTGGACAGCCGCTTCAAAATTGCCACAGCTCCTCCTCCCACAACTCATGATCTAGATTATGCAGATCATCTAGTCCCTCACCTGCCGTTGAAAGAGGTTGAGAAGGATCTGCAAAATACAAGTCCCACACGCGAAAGCTGTTCTTGCCTATGCAGGTTGTACGGGTCCACCCGGCAACATGAGCTAGATCGTACAGATCATGAGCATGTGTGCCACCAAGTATCTAGATCATCAAGCAGGAAGCGAGTACGTATCTGTCCGAGGTTTGTTTGTAAACGTTAGAACGGCGCGACATCACTGCGGACGTACCACGGACGGATTCTTGATGCCCCTCTGTCCTCGACATTTCGGCGTACACCACGTTACGTACAGATGGTTCTTCTGGAGCGGAAGCAAGGTTCACGTTCAACTCCTGTATTGGAATACTCCAACAATGAATCGGGGTTCAGCGCGGTAAGTTCCAGACACTTTTTATGCCAGAAGACCACTGTGTTTCATCCTGCGAAGAACTGTACATTAACGGTGGCCAAGAAGAAAACGAAATCCGGCCGATACTCCTGTTTCTTCGCTCGTGTTCTCAGAATCCGTTTTTTCGTTTGATTTGTGTTGCTTTGTAGCTCGTGAATGTTCTTCACTAGTGGTGTGATGCCTACCTGGTAGTATGTAATGTGTGTATGGTATGTCTGATCTGTAAGGTAAGGAAAGATTGTTATGGTTTGAATAATTTCACACCTTGGATAACGTGACATTCCTATAACACTTCACTACCTTCTGGGGCTTGACACAGCGGCATGGTAACGTCCCAACATAATAGGGTTAGCAGTGGAGGAGCAATAGCGTATTGCTGTATCGTTGTGTTAGATACATATCAGTGAACGTTAAAACGCAGTAAAGTTATGTTTCTTCTGCATATCGGCGGCTCTGGTACCGTAAAATGTACGCAATGATCGATACGTGGACTAAGTTCGAAACGCAACGTCAGGAGTTGACAAACAATTGTCAACTGGACATGCATTGTGATCACAATCCGCCAATCGTTAACTAGACATCACGATGTTGTGATATTGGACATTCTAGGCATAGCAACCTAACAAAGTTCGGTGTCAGGCATAACGCCCACACAATAAGGTTTTTAGCAATCACTATAATAACATTATGTTCTCCGAACGCTTTTCGAGCCTCCCTTATTCGAACGTCAAATAAAGCAGCATTCGACGTTAGTGGTCGAGATGTAACACAATGTTAGGATGTCACTAATATGCCGCGAAATGTGCAACATTGAGTTAGCATGTGACTATATTTTTGACGATCCAACCTTAACGTTACGTTATCAAGCTACAATAAATGGCAGTTGGACGTATAACAGTACGGTACTACGTTACGGTTGGACGTCTCAATGCTGCCACATAGTGTTGCTATGTTACCATTTAGGGCTCTTGAGTACATGACATCTGTTTCCAACGTTACGGTTGGGCCTACCATTGCTGTAACGTGATGTTGCTATTGATATTTCATTTTACCGTTTTGGACTCTTGGGTACATAACATGTGTTACAAGTGTTGCACTTGAACCGGAATCGCGAGGTAACATAATGTTGCACCGTGCTTCCGATTCCGAAGCGGCCCCCATGCAGTTCAAAATCGGTGTAACATGCTTGGCAATTGCGCTGAGATCCATCACGTATATAGGCTGTGACGGAAAATACCGTTTTTTGTTTATATCCCATACGAAGTCCACCACAATTCCCACGCCTAGATTGTGCTGAAAATTGTTAACGAAATAAAACACACATAATATATGGTATGGTACCGGTACGTCGGTTCCAATATGTCTCACACTACCTACCGGGTGTCGGTACCTCGTACGAGTACTCATCGTTGTTTTATTGGTATTCGGTGTATTGATAACGATGGATATAGATAGTGCGTGTTATGTGTGTTTACAACGGGTTTCATTGTCAGACTGACTAAGTTGGGCCTTGAAATCGGTCCTATGTTATGGCAAAATGACATTCACTACCAGTCTGATTCACACAGTCTGTTCCACCTAAGTGTGCACACGAGCTAAGACAGTAACATCGTGTTGGCACTCTATTTACCACGTACGTTATCTATGTAACGTTTGCTGCGAAGACAACTACGAATTCCGCTAGTGACCTTGCGTAGGGTTAGTCGTTACCCTGTTGCCCGGCATAGCGTTGCACGATACACCTACGTTTTAAATGAGCTTAGATACATAGTGTTAGTGATACATTGGACATGTCTGTTACTCCCTTAACGTGTTCCGATAACATGTATGAATTCAGCTATTACGGGGGTCCATAGTTAACAGGACCTATGGTATACATAAAAACCTATATATTTACCTATTTTTACCAACAAAATTTGGTCCCGTTAGCTATGGACCCCCGTAATAACACCCTAACATTACATTACAGCGCAGTGAGCTGCTGATCCCAACACAGTAACTCTATAGCATACTGCCGCCAATACTGATGTGACATAACACTCTAGGGTCTGGTTACGTGATCGACGGACGGCAGCGTAACGTACTCGCACGATGTCATCACATCACGTACAAACACAATAGCGTAGTGGCGCATTGTTGCAAATGAGTTCCGCTGACACCTAACCTTAACATCAACCGTTGAATGTCACGTTATCCGAGGTGTATATAATTGTATGATGTGTATTGTTTGTACGTCATGCATTATTTTCGTCATTCGTACGATAGGTATGAATTGCGTTTTCTGTACGATATGCATGGTTTGTATGATACGTATGAGTGGCACGATTTCGGTGATCCTTCAGTGGGCAGCGAGGTAGTCTAAACTCATGGCTAAGGTGAATGATCTTAATAAAGTCTTCTATCGGGCACAAAGGTGCACTCAAGCTAGATGTACTTCGTGCAGGTTTCTGTCGCAGGGACAAGTTACCCCTCGAAAACCCGAGAGCACCGAACTCCGAGAACATGCGTACGGCCTACCAACCGGTCCGTTGCAGTTTTTCGAATGACGGTTGTGACGCCTCAGCAGCAGGATTGCAATGAGTGGTTTCGCTAAAACGCGCGCCACGATGGGGTGGCGTATAAGGATACCATTTTTTTTTTCCGCCGTCCTGCTTTTGACTGGCGGGGCTTCTCAACTGAAACACTACCCAGTGCCGTTTGTTTTTACTTTTATGTTCGATATGGATGTTGTATACGAAAGCCATGGGCGTGCTCATCGAGCTAAGCGCACATTTTTCTCGAATCCATTTTGGACGACTTCCTACAAGCACAGAGCTCGTCAAGTGACGAGATCCTTGAAAACATGGGTGCATCCCTATCGTAGTATGCATCCCCAATACACTCAGTACGTAGCACGACATGGAACCAGTTTATATATGTTGACTGGTAGAGGTGCTGCCCTTCATATGTGCAGTGCTGGAAGAAAAAGGTCATTGCTGATTTGCGTCTGAGTCCGTTGTCGCCCCCTCCCTCTGTCCGGTTTGTTGGCTCTGCCCTATTTGCGTCGTCTTTGATCTGGTTGCTGCAGGACGTGCAGCCCATTGAAGGCCTGAAGACCAAGTTCAGCTTCGACCTCGAAAATGCAAGTAAAAACATAGTTCGGAACGTTTGATATATAGTCTCGCAACAACACCTCACCAACCAGCTGCTAGAGGTTACGTCAAGACATACATGCTGCTGATATTGACACTGTGACACACCAGGTATGTGCTCACACTATGTAAGTGCACCGGCTGTATGGGTTAATATTCAGTCAACTGGCTGCTTGGACATTGGATAAAGGTGGGTAGACTCGCTTCGTCTGTACTGCTCCCTTGTCCGTTTACACCACTTTAAAGGTCGTAGTTGCAGATATTAGGCTAAGGTGTACCTTCTCTAGGGGATTGGCAGTCGGAGCGAAACTGTAACTGTCTCGAAGTATACGGAATGTTTGGATTCAATGTCTATATTCAAACGTTCCTTATATAGAGACGTAATTGGTGCCTGGTATAGAGGATTCGGGTACGCCGATCATTCGATTACTTTTCATCGATCGAGTCCTTTGGATTTTGAGTGAATTCCCGCGACTAAGCGAGCCCCAATCACCCAGCCGCGAAAATGCGCACATCCTGGTGGAACCCACTTCACAAGCGGTGGCTCTTCGTAAGATGCAGCTCACCGTTTATTTGACTCGCCGAACACCGCCCGGTGCTTCACGCTTGGTGGAAGTAATGCCTGTCTGGTCGTGAAAACCCTGCGTAATATTTTACGGATGCCATGGTCTATATATATACGACCACAACCATGCATGGCGATGAGTATACCTAGAGCGGCCCATTTGTATATGTCCAGTATGCGCTTGTTTTTTAGAGGCATGCTGCCTTTCGGCGGCCGAGGGTTCTTCCTAGCACTTTCGGCTGCGGGGCAAGCAAGGGGGCCGTGGGTTCATTACGGCGCATGTCTGGGTCCCGATCCGGCACCGTAGCGGTGCACGGGACATTGAACATCGCTGAGCTGGCTCTAAAAAACAAGCGATTGCTTTCCGCCTCGCCGAGATGAGTAGGTGACATGGAAAATCCCACATTTCGTTTTTTTTTTGTAAATAGCCCGCCACCCTCGAACACTACCCTCTCTGCTGTACATATGCTTTCAACCCCGCCCAGCAGAAGAAGTAGCAGTACCGGCAGCAGCGGGCATAAAGCAGCAACAGCAGTACACAGCTGTCGGGCGTCGTATCTGTTGCACCAAGCCCTTTGACGGGTGGTGTACATATAACACCGAGCACGTTGATGACCACTAAACTGCCTCCCTCCGTCCGCCTATGATATGATACCTGGGAGACATTGGCACCAGGTATATAGTTGTTGGTGTCATACCTAGTTAATTGTCGAGTCGCACGCTCTCAGTAGCAGGGAATCGCAACGGGCAAGAGTCACAAAGCCAGGCCCATTCTGCCTCCCGTCTAGCCGTACTGCCCCCTGTCTCAGTGCGGCACCGCGTACAGCCTACACTGCCCGACTGCTGATACGACGAGCCGTGTGCACTTCCAAAAACGACTAATTTTCTCTGATAATTTTCTCTGCGTTGTAAATCTCAAATCTCAATAATTTTGAAATCCCCCGCCTTTTCCCTGTTTTGTTTTTTATCAACCTCAGCAGCGGCAGCAGCGCCAGGTACAGCAGCACCAGAACACGTCTGACG
Source organism: Macrocystis pyrifera (assembly GCA_031763025.1). NCBI lineage: Eukaryota > Phaeophyceae > Laminariales > Laminariaceae > Macrocystis > Macrocystis pyrifera. The sequence goes on from JASSKH010000012.1 coordinate 1,117,536, forward strand.
AGTGTCGAGAGTCACACATGTTTCACCAAGTGCTTTGACGTACACCACACACCTTACACCGAGCACATACGTAATACGTAACAACACTCCCCACACCGAGCGTGACGTACACCATACACCTTACACCGAGCACGTACGTGACCACACATCTCTCATCGAGCCCTTACGTGACCACAAAACTGCCTCCCTCGGTCCTCTACCTGGGGAAAATTGGCACCAGATTATTACTATTGTATACAGTATAGGCCCGCCAATAAAATGGTGCCCAAGAAAGCATATTGCTCACTTTTTGCGGAACGCTAAGAAGATTGGGTTAATAAAAACGGCTCAGTGGTGAACTCTGCACTAAGTCCTATATACTAGCCTATTCTCAAGGTTGTTTGAATATGGCGCCACAATAAGAATATTGGGCTTGCCCAGATTAGGTGTTTCTTGTTGGAGGACCCACACTGTATGAAGGTATCATACCTAATAATAGCGAGTCGTCCAGTTGCACACTCTCAGCAGCAGGTAATCGCACCGGCGGGCAAGAGCCACAGAGCCAGGCTCATTCTGCCGCCCGTCTTCATCTACCCCCCCTGTCTCGGTATGCATCTGGCATAGTAGTATTAATGGTAGTATTGTTAGTAGTAGTTGTAGTAGTATAGTATAGTAGTAGCGGTAGTAGTAGTAGTAGTAGTAGTAGTAGTAGTAGTAGTGAGGTAGTAGTAACGTTAGTATTAATAGTGCTGTAGTAGTACTGTAGTAGTATCAGCAGTAGTGGCGGTAGTATCATACTAGTAGCAGTAGTAGCAGTAGCAGTAGCAGTAGCAGTAGCATTAGCATTAACAGCAGTAGTAGTAGTAGTATTGGTACTGGTAGGTATAGAAGTGCTGTCGTTGCCGCGAGTCTGCTGCTGTAACCATGAGCATATTGCACTGCATTTGACAGTCATTGATTTCAACGTAGAGAGGAGCAGTTCAAGACAAGTGCACATATTTTTTTTTTCGTGATGCCCTCAATTGTATCTAGACCGGTTGCTGCCTATTGATGTTAATTTTGATGTTGGAGTTATACTGTTTTTGCCACCAGTCAGCTTCTTCTGTTGCCGTGAGCCGTGAGTTCTTTTTTCACTGTCATTGTTATTTTTTGGTGACAAATAGATGCAGACAACCTTTCCATCGTGCCCTAACCGTACGTATACCTGTACATGAATAAATACACAGAGAAGCTGCTTCCAACCAATATTATTGTTATTAAGAGTATTTCTGTTTTTCGTTACTTGGCCTTTCGGTATCATTGGCGCTGTTTTTGGAACGCACGTAAAAGCATGTATGAAGTAGTTAGTATAGTATATAGTAGTTGTAGTTGTAGTATCCATATTAATAGTAGCCCATGGTGCCGAGTGCATGCTGCCATTAATGCCTGTCCAATGGCAGTAGTAGTAGTACCTGTACTATGAGTAGTAGCAATAGTCGTAGTCGTTGTGGTGTCCGCTATTATTGTTGCTGTTGCCGTCTGCATGCTGCTTCTACCTGGCCAATAGCAGTCGATGCTCTGAAGCGTACGTGATACGTAGCCTGTACATCTACAAAATTTTAGTAGTAGTCGTAGCACTATGATGGTATTTTGTAGCGTGCATGTTGCTTTTACCTTTGATACAGCAGTGCATCTATCTGCGCAGTAGTGGTACTATAGTGGTGTATATTAAGAGTAACAGTATTGTAGTCAAGCCCCCAACCCATAGTACCGCTTGCATGCTGTTTTGCCGTTGTATGAAAGTCAGTATTCTTGTATTAAGGGAGGGGATAGTAAATAGGACTAAACATTGTTCGTAAAAAAAGTGAAATATTTAGGTTTTTGTATGCACCGTAGCTCTTATTTACTATGGTCCCCCGTGATAGCAGTAGTAGTACTCGTAGTAGGTAGTCTTGTACAGCAATATTTGTTCATGCTCTTTTAATCTATACTGCATCTACGTGTTACCGGCAGTGGTGCAGAGTGCAACAGCAAAGTAGTCATGGCCCAACGCATGGTACCGCGTGGTTGTTTGACCTCTTTGTTTAACATGAGGTCGTCTGCAGTGTTTCGGTTGGTCATGCTCTGGCAGTAGTACTTGGTCGTAGCATAAATTGTAGTCGCAGTATAGTGGACCAGGTAGTATTCCGTAGAGTACATGCCCCTTCTACCTGTACTACATCTGCGTAGTAGCGTTAGTGGTGTATGGTAACAGTATAGTAGTCGACCCATGGTACCTCGTGCATGTTGTAGTGCAGTGTTCACCACAGAAAGAGTAGTACTCAGTTCTTGTTGACTACTGTTATTACTGTTTCTTTCGAGCAATACGCTGACCCATGGCTCACGTTTCCGCCACGAACACTGTGTGTGTGATAATTGTGACTCCCTTTTTGCCTTGCGACGCCCTCGGGATTTCACGTTACCTACATCCCGAAGGGGAACCTTGTATAACGGTAAAATTTGCGATGGGATTATCGCAAAATGCTAACAGCATCTCTCAACAATATCACGTGTCGGGGGTTGATGGTATAGTACGGTTCAATCGAACGAAGTATGCACAGTTCACAGACCACTCCGGTACACCCTACAGCAGCGGTATAGTTTGAAGCACCAGCACGTTTCTTACATTATGTCTTCATCGACAGCGCTTTGTCCCTGGAACTGTGTCAATTGTACAAACTGTGTCAGGTGGGCAGCACTGTGTGGGTTCGGTGTCATAGAAGTAGGCGGACGGGGCCAGACCGCCCGTATTTGGGCGCTCAAGATCAAGTTTGCGCCGAACAAAGCCTTTACGTTCGACATCCGCTACGAGCTCGAAGACGACACTGAGGTTTCCACGGTGAGGGGCGTTCGTTGCGCATTGTAATGAGCGGTGCCTTTACAGTAAATAGTCCTTGTAGCGTGTCAATGGACCGGTTGGAGAGTCGGGCACATTTGTGACCCACTTCTCAACGGAATGCTGTCGAGATCGGGTATTTGCCGAAAAGGTTGATTTTCAGGCGCCGAAAGGGCGCTTCAACTAAAGGTCAATGCGGTAATGTCTGACGTGGGGAAATGACGACCAGTGTTCAACACAAATAAAAACGTTCATGGTACCAGGATGAAGGAAACAAGGGTCGACCAATAAAGTCCTTGGGGTGTGCTTTTAGCCGTGAGTCCCGCTTGTGTGAAGTTTTAGTCTACAATAGTAGCGAACGTGTGGAGTCTGCCTGCGTATGCACTCCAAACCACTACCAACGATCACTGTATCGTAGTGAGTTTACTTCGAGTATTTTTTTTCCCAACGGCAAAAATAGTAGACCCTTATGAGATGGCTGAAACGGAGACCGGACCGACCGACTGATCGGCCGGGATCCAATTATTGCACGTCGAGGACAAGCTACAAGTGCCTGGCTACGCCCAAGTTCCTTAGCAACCGCTGTGCATGGTTTTCAACGGCTTCACGTTGCGGGCGCTGGACCGCTGTCTTCACCGTAATTCGTAATCCAGCGATTCACTAGTGCCGGGGGACGCCGTCGTTGGGAGAAATTCGTTCTACCGGAGCGGGTGGTGCTCAGCAGGCTGGAGATCGTGGCAGTGGAAGGCCCAGACATAGAGGACTACCCCACACTACGCGTCAGTGACTGCCAAGTCTTAGGCAAGCCCTATTCTCCAGGATCCACGTGGGTGAGTGGAGCGCTAACCTGCGTCCACGGTTTCGATTAAAAAAGATGAGGATGTAGAGCCACAACCTAGAAGAGTCGTCATTGTGCCGACGGGATATTGGATAGGGGTACGCCAACGGGATATCGGATAGAGATACACTATGGGTGTAGTCAGGAAATTGCACTTTTTTGTTTTGTTTGTGGCTCTGCTCCGTTTCTTCACCCGACCGGTGGCCCACCCGTGTGTTTGTAATGTATGGTGATACCTATTGGTACTTTTATGCCCCCCCCGCCTGTTCAGATATGCATGCGCCTCTCGTCTACGAATATCTGCATGCTGTTCCAACCTGTCATTACATGTATGCACCACCATTTAAGCATGTGTATTCCTTGGGTGGATTTGACGGACCTCACAGGTTGTGTCGACTACGAGTGAGAGATGGGAGGTTGTCCCAGACTACATCGGCGACGGAAGCGGAGACCAAAAGGAGATCATGGAGGCCATTTGCAGCGGGATCGGAGAAAGTTTCGACGGCACGGACTGCGACGGCGTTGCCACAGGAAACGACGAGGTGAAGCGTTAGTAAACAAGTAGCCAACATCCGCCGTGGGCGCTGAAATCATAGCTCGAGTGTACGGGGGCACGCCTAGGCGACAGGATAAGCGCATCCAAATATCTTCGTCGACGGGTTTCGGCATGACTGGACAGAACCGCAGGGCGGAAAGCTCAACCTGGAACCCGCACGTACATTTGATTTCCTAGAGTACAATATCTTCGTCAACCTGTCCCGGCGTACAAGGATCGCCTATATATCACTGTAATACGTAAACCGAACGCTTCTTTTATTATATTGGCAGAGTGGTACGCAGCGTGTTCGGAATCGCACGCAACTCGACCAATCCCCCGCCTACCCCGTCATAACGTGTCATATGTTAGGCTCCTCAAGTGAATCTGGTAACGGGCAATTTCTACGTGGATGGCCCCGTGCTACTCAAGAGTGGGATTAGCCTGGTGGGCGCGAGAAGGGAAAGCTCCCCCTCCTTTACGGATTTGATTGTTCACGGGAGCGGCACCAGTACAGACGGGGTCATCGTCGCCGACGGTGTTTCGGGTGCCTTGGTGAGTACCAGAATGTATCTAGCGATTGGAGGGCCTTTAATTACTCTGGCTTCGAACGATGCCGCAGTGTCGCCCCTGCCAGGTTTGTATCAACTCGGATGCGGCTGTTATTTCATTGACGGATGGTTACCGTACCACATGCCTTGTATCTGGTAAAGGCTGTACCACACTCAAGGCACGCAGATATCGCGTCGATGCTTCGAACTTGGGGTTGTGGTCAGGGTTCGGGTTTACCTCTACAGGCTGTATTTTTCAATGGGTAGAATATTTGCTTGGGGTACCGATACTTCGCACTAAATTTTACGTCTCATGATTTGGTGTCGGCAGGTGGACCAGGTGTTCGTCTTCTCCAACCGGGAGTCTACAGGCGCCACGGGGACAGTAGGAAACGTCTGCCTCGATGTCAAAGACTCTGAGGTACGTTTACATGTCAGCCTTGCGCATGCGGCTATGCGGTCTGCTCCGAGCTCGGGGTTGTCGTGGAATGTACTCATTGCCGTGGTACGTTCGTGCAGATCAGCGGCGATCAGTCTGGATCGGTCATTGTTCCGAGGAGTTCCGTGACGTTAAGGCCGTGGTTTATGCATGCGCTTTGCTCCCGTGCTTTCGTTGTTTCACTGTGCGTACCAGGACATCTTCATCGAAGATGTTACTCTGTTCGATTGCCCTCTGGCTGGCTCGCGGTTCACGGACGCTGATCGCATCACGTAAGGACCACCTTGCGCCCTGAAACGGGCTGCGGCCAGCTCTGAGTGCAAAACGTGTTGGGTCGATGTTGGTTGGACGGTCAATTCGTTTCTCGGCACACCGATATTCACGGTGATGTGGTAGCCCCGAGAAGAGATTAAAACTTTTGCAGCATGTGAGAATGGTGCCTGGTCGTCACTCATATGCATTCCATGGTTGGATAGCTGAAGCATCCGCGCAACGCAATACACACAGTCGAACATCGTGAGAGTATGCCGGTATATTGCGGACAGATCAGGGTAGCCAACGCCAAGACAAGAGCGCTTGATCTTGCAAGAAACGCCGTTGCAACATATTCCCCGTTCGATGGTCGACGTGCTCTGCACCCATTCGTGTTTTTCAAAACACCAAAGAGCAAACAGGTTATCTGGTACCGGAGGTCAAGAAGGCCCCGAGCTCATTCTTGACGGGGTGACGGATTTCACCATCACGGAGACGGTAAGCCCTCACGTCGGCTATACCGATATGATTATGCCTGCAAACGATGCGAGTATTTTTAAACTTTCCCCTGCTTTGATAAAATGGTCAAGTCGTTCCTATAAAACAGATGACATTCCACGTGCAACGTATCTTACATCTTTATTCCGAGAATATTCCTTTTGAATGCACCTTCATTGTGAATACTATTATTTCTAGGCGGTAGGGGTTGTAAGAAGGGCGGGTTACTGTAGGATTTGTATTTCATGTGGGTCGTTTCCAAGCTTTTGGAAGAAGCTGGGCCAAGGTATATACTTGAAGACGCACCTCAGACTCTCTGCTAAAAAGTGAGAAATAGCTGCGATTCCTCTCCCTTGCTCCTACATGAAACTTTAAACGTAGTAAGGGGCGTCCGCTGTGCAAGACAAGCTTGCCTTGCCCTAGGCGTGAAATTAAGCACTTCATCACGTAAGTTTAGATCGCCGAATACTCGAAGCCCACTGTTTATGCTGTGATCGTTGGCAGATGCAGGTAGTTCGAAAGCCCCTTTCGACACTACTGCAGCCTTCGAGGTGAATACAAGGAACTTTAAGACCCCCCCAGATAGTATTTTTGGATGTCTAGACTCTACACATCTCAAGAGAACTAAGCTGAAAGAAACGAATTTTACAGCAACAGCCACTGCGTGATTGGGTGACGACGCATGCGTTCGCATTCGTAGTTACAACAATAGGATTCGGGCGGCGCGGGTGCAACCTGACAGTATCCGAGCTTCGTGGGGCTCAGGCTGCCCGTACGTAGACGGTTGGTAGCATCATCCGTTTTCATTTGCTTTGGTAGCTAACTCCACATTTTAAAGGGTTTAACCGTTGATCGACTTAGAACAACAGCTTAACATATTATCAAATAATGTCTACCGAACCGTCTACGAAGAGCGGACTGGTGCTACGTGAAGGGGTACACCCTACCGCGTTTAGGCCACTCGGGCGAGTGAGTGGCTCTAGACCGGACTCCATACTGGGCTTGCAACGACAGATGCTTGGCGGAACCTAACAAACAACCTCATGGCGGTTTGAACAAAGACATTGAAAGTCGTAAGTGCGTAGGATTGCTAAAACCAATAATGTCACTCTGCGATCGAGCGGCTCGGAATGGCTGATACTAAACTCTGTCAAGGTGACCCACCACCGAACCAGCAGTCAGGTGCCTGCAGCAGTGCAAGTACTAACATTCGGCTTGCGCCGCGTATCGTTCACTCCAAATCGTTGAAACTCGAACGAACTCCAGGACCGGTAGCCCCGGCTGACTCGTGTGATCGATAATAAGCGATGCTGTAACCAACTGCCGCAGCTGATCTTAGACGGTTTTCCTCCCCTGCGAAGCCCCACAGCGGCTCATTGTTCGTTCTCAATAAGTTGTAGTTACTACACTTCCAATGTGTGCGTCGCGCTATAGTCCAAAGCTCCCGCGACTGGAAGGCTCTGTCACCATACTGTTTGAGCGTATAACAGATGGGTAGAAAAATGCATGTCCGAAATCTTGCCAGTGTGACCGTTTTCAAACGGAGCATTTGGATGGCCTCAAAAGACGCGAATGTACCTTTCCTTTGCCATCAAGTTGTTACCCCGCATGCCCACCGTGAAAGCTTGACCCTCCCGAGACATGAGATAGAGGAAAATGCCACCGAACCGAAAGTATTACAAAATCGGCAACATAATTGTTGCTGGGGTGTTGTGGGTGTTTCCCTGGGTTTGAAGTATAGGAGTCGTACGGCATAGGCGCAGCATGGTTCCAACTGACTATTGGGCACTTCCGCTGCTCGCGGACAGTTCTCAACACCAACGGCATGTTTAATTTGGTCGATATGTGGCCATCCCCAAGAGATTATATCCTCCGAGCGGCCCCAGGTGCAACGCCAACAACCGCCTGAACCATTGCGGAGGCGTGTTGCGCAACAGCACCGACCGCCTAGCAAGAGCGCACACAACAGTGCCAGTGCCAACCAATGCCACGGTAGGGGCGGTTCTTTCTAGGGGTGGTGCCATATTGTCTGGGCTTCTGAGCTCAACATCTCTCACCCGGGACATGGATTTCTAGAGCGTTGTCTCACGCAACCCGATTAAAAATGTTTTTGGGGTAGTCCTGTAGCGAATCTGCTACCAGGTAGTAATAGTGTCAGACTAGCAGGCGGTTGCTCGCTCAGATAATTGAACCCTTAGAGCCAAAGAGTGCAACCCCGATCGTGGAATGAGTCTGCCATGATGGCGCCCGCGCGCGCGGCGAGCCCTCTCTGCGTTGTGTGTCGGACGTGCTCCCTGAAACACGTTTTCGTCGCCTATTTTTGTAAATATCAACGAATGTTTCCGACGGTGCCCCCCTGTGCAGTCCCACAGGCATACCCACTGTGTTTCGTCAAGCCGTCACACAGTATCGTGGCTCATAGCATTGTGACGCCACCCTCGATGTTTGTCGTCGGAACGTATATAATCGGTGCAGGGACTGGACGGTGTCTCGATCAAGGACTCTGTCAACGTATTGTTTGAGGCCGTACGAGAGGACGGTGACTTCGTCGGCTCCATCGCCGTCCCGAAGGGAGGAGATCAGGCGGCCAACCTCGTCGTATCCGGGAATTCGTCCGGGATAATTCTAAAGAACTTCGTCATCAGAGTGGGGGCAGGTGAGTTATGTTCTTATCCATCAGACCCAACACGTCATAGTTGAGACCTGCGCGTGCGTGCCTGTGTTAAGACGCAGGTCTCTGCCATCACATACTTACCCAAACGTGCCGCGGCGTTATTCCTGGCACGTGCGGTGTCTTTCGCAGCATACAGTTTACCTAACAGCATGCATGGGCGGCAGCAGTCGGGACAACAAATCATTCTCTCGATCCTCGGCTAGATGTATTGGTGAATCTAATTGGGATTTCGTTTCGACCCAGAAGGTGACACCGATGTATAACGAGAATGTTGGCTCTGTGCGTCGATAGTTTTAGTATGCTGGTGTTCAGCCCCAGGTCGTCGTATTCACCCTCTGAGCACTTCAGAGGAATATTCGATGGAAAATAGTGAAGACGACTATGAATCCGTTTAGGGCCCCGAGGTAGCAACCAAACAAGTGGTTGATAATCTTGGTGGTGTGGAACGTCTACGAGCAGCGTGAGGGCCCACCAGTCCGGGCGTATAGGAGGAGCATCATGTCCCCGTACCGTACGGCTCCTTACATTGTATCTCGGGCACCATTTGTTTTATCATACCCCCCTCACCACGCGGTTGCCTCTGTTGTGATTGTCACTTTTGTTCATTAATTTTCCCTATCTGAAGTCTCAAAAGAGGATTAGATAGCGGAATGTTGGATTTGGAGAGAACAACTTCAATGTCCCGCTCGAGCGAAACACGCTGACCGTCCCGGTTTATTCGAGCGACTGCGCGTCGACACTGTTTACAGACCGTTGGTAAGGCCGTCACTTTTATTTCTCGTTCGGTATAGCTGGGTCCCCAAGTACCGTAGGTCGGTCAGCACCTTCATGTGAAGGGAACACGTGCAAAAATATGAGCTACACTGCATGGCGGCTGCGACCTGACCTCGTACCTAAATACACGCCTCACGGTTGATTCCTACCGCAACCCGCGCTGTTTTTCATTGCGTCCGCTGCTTTTGCCAGAGCCTCGCATCATACTCGAAAATTCAAACCCTTTCACTATCGATGGCGTCACTCTGTACGATGGCATCGCGGGAGACTGCATGATTCAGTTCCCTCAGGTAAGCGAACCTCTAATGGTGTGTCGGCATGATGCTTTACGGTTGTCATCGTCCGTGCTACCGGGCTGACATGCGGTCTATCGTGCTATCTGTGTTATGCGGTTGGCTGTAGCCTAAGGTACCACTGCTATCTACTGATCTTGGTGTGGCCCTGGAAATGTATACGCGTTCGTCACACGCGGTTCGAATTTCAGTGATATACCGTTAGTGCAAGTGCGAAAACGCGGGAGGTTTAAGTAAGACGACATTCAACGGTCAGTGGGAATGCAGAACCCAATGTATCTGCGAATATAACAACGACATGTAAAGGGTAGTAGACGTAAAGTGGCATCTGTGACCACGGCGTATCTCGAAAGCCGTTGAACGTCAATGGGTTGAGCTTGCAAATTAAAAGTATTAGTCACACCAAAAATGCGGCTACTTCGTCTAACGCACCTGTCGGGCGTTCCGTTTGGGTATTGCTGTCAAGTTACGGTGAAGCCTCGTTAAGGGCACAGTCCGTTTACGCCAATATTATCGGCATAACATACATGCACTGCTCAGGTTTTGACTCACAAAGCAGATCAGCTATCGCGCATTCACTGCCCACGCCGACCCCTTGCCCCTCCCCTCGTCTGCCGCTCTTCGGCATGCACGGCATAATTCTTGTGTCGTATTTTGATTGTGTCGATGTAGGGTTCCGACGGCAATGCCATCCTTACCCAGCTCAACGTCATGACGGACCTTACTATTGAGGGTAACTGCTTTGTGCAAGCCTAAGCTGCGGTGGGCGTACGTCGTCAAGATGCGGCGTCTCAGGCCTGAACACTGCAGGCCACCACGTGATCGTTATGTAGTGCATCGTGCAGCACGGAAGATACATCGCTGTTTTAACATCCCACGGATCTTGCAGCGGGCGGCAGATACACAGGAGTGTACCTGCAAAATGTATTCGGTAACGTAGGTGTTTGGCTGGAGATATTATATACGTCGGTGTTGATGGAGTCGGAACTTAGATGTTTTTTCGCAACGGTGCGTGTATGATATATTTGCGCTCGAGTGTGTGTTACTCGTCGCTGACAGTTCAACTTCCATGTAAAGCCGGCTTAAAGGCGTAGATGTTCCATATGGTTTCACAACGAATTCAACGCCGTACTGCGGCGTGTACATCTGCGATCCAGCGCGTCCAGAACGCTGACATGCACGCTTTTGCTCAACAGCTGCTCAAAGGCGTAGTTGCTCGCGACGGCTTTACCTAACACCATAGATGGCATTTTCTATGTATGACTCATGACCAGTATGCTTCATATTCCTCACGTGAAGTCCAGTCGATCACGACATTTCTGACCTAACGTGGGTGAAGCCCTTCCCAAGCTTATGCGAGCAAGCGTTGGGGCCGCCCTAGGTTGGCCACTATGTAATTCAATGGGCATGCCCGACCTATTGCACAACCGGTATTGCGCGCAGACGGCTATAATAGGCGGATATCTCTTTCTTCTCCTGCCGGAGCTCGGGAATCCAGATAAAATACCCATCGTCAAGTAGACTTTATGTATCGGAAATTGATGTCGTGTCTGCCTTTCCTCATGACCATGGGTACCCGCTGTCCACCACACTGGGAAATTATTGATGCGGTTTGAGGTGCAACCAGAAACCGGTATCCTACTTTTGAATTTCGGCTAATTCTATTTCGGAGAATATTGGCTGTTTGTTTTCATAATTTTATTTTCTGGGCGATAGCCGCTGTGAGAACGGGGGCAAGTGGTGTGGGGAGATTATCGAGGCAACAATCTGTTTTCGAATGAGATTGCACAAGCATGAGGCTAAACGAAGCCGGTTGAACGGTGTAACCAAGGACGCCCGAATCGATCACCAGGAAAGATGTCGGAGGTAGTGTGTGCAGATATAAGGATGCAGCTGCCGACGATATCAGATAACAAAAGGAAGATCGTGTCGAACGATTCCAGTTGGAGTAATATTTTTGTCGCGACTACGGCCGCTCCAATTTTTGTTTTATATATTTGTATTTCGTTTCAATGTTTTTTGTTTGTCGTTGGGGGGGGGCACGGCGGCAGCAGTGTTGACACTAACCAGCATTGTGGGGACAGGAATAAGAAGAAGATGAAAGTATCATGGCAAGGTTCCTGCTCGACCTGCCAAGACGGAAAACTACACCTAGCACCAGGTATATGTTGTTGGTTCCTGGAGTGCTACCTGGAGTTGTATGGTTTTGCCTTGCCCTCATTTGCATTTTTCTGTTGTTTCACATGTGTCTGTGTATTCCCCTGCAGAATTGCTTTCTGTGGCTGCCGGGTACTTCGTCAAGCGGGTCATTTTCACGCGTTCTTGTAATATAGTGTTCTGCTCGGGTTGTCTACCGTGCCTCGTTTCAGAACGAATTTGTCTCGTACTTACTGTTGTTTCGTGTGTACAATATATTTTGTTCGGTTGGTGTGTGTTCTGCGCTCGTTCGTACCTCGTACGCTAGACGATTGTTAGCTTACTCACGTTGAATATTTGTTTGTGGTGGTCTTCTCTGCCGTATCGTATCTACGAGTAACCACATACTACTTTGTATACTTCTACGAAGAAATAATTGCATCGCCAGTGAACGTGCTCCGTGTCGATCGGCAGTAAAAACTGTTTCATCCTCGCGAGATTCCACGGTGGAAATTGATGACTCGAGCAACGGCCACTGCGTGATTGGGGGATGATGGGATTACACATATTGGTGTCCGACCTACAACACAAGCAGTCGTGTCATAGGTACGGCAGGGCATCAACGTGTTACCACCCGTATTGCTGGGTGTTGAACTCGTTGCTCGTAGACGGTCGATATTAACAAACGATATCATTGTTTGTCCATCTCGAAGTCCCAAAGGGGTTGAGTTGAAGGACACAACTTAACCGTGACTGCAATTTGACTAACTTAATCCCTTCCGTCGATCATACTTCTCACCGACCGATCATACTGCTAGTCACTAATTGATGCCGACAAAATAAAGGCAAATCTTCTCTGACCTAGTCGCAACATCCGACTAACCCTTCCATTGTCACCTGCGCGTGGATCAAAGCGTTAGAACATGAGCCGCGCAGTCCTTGCAGCCTCCAACGCCACTGAGTACTAACTCAATTCTCCGTGAAGAAAGCTCAGTGTGTCGATGCTCCACTGTTATTACTTGCTACTCATTAAAAGTGGTTATGATCATGAAGAGAGGGATGGTGTTAGCTAATATTTTCGACAACAATCTGGATCTCTGTCTATACTACGTACGTCCCTGGTTGGATTTGCGCGTGCTGTGCTTGGGCTTTTTTCAGTCACTCGAGGCCACTCAGTGTTCTCCGAATCAGCCACACCAGAGCATACGATGGCCCGTAACAATGGAGTCGCGTGGGACACACCCTTTATTGAGGGTGATTGTTGTTCGAGATATTTTTTTCCACAATTTCCACATCTCTGACTTTTTTTATTTTTTTGTCCAGATACGGGAGCGTCCTGACCCAGGCTGTGAATGTTATCAGCTTGTGGGCACAGTATCAGGAAATGTGAAAAAAAACTAACATTGGAAAAACTAAATCAGAAAAAACTGGAAGATATAGAAGCTGTTTTAAAACGCATGTGTCACAAATCTGGACAGTGTTTCAAGAAACTACCCGATGGCAACGGTTCTCAAGTTGATAGATAGTACGGCGATCCCATCGCAGACCAAGAAAAGTCAAGCAATCGTAGACCAAGATCGATGCGATGATAGTACGAAGACGGCAGTTCGAAGAGAAAAGAATAAATCGAAATATACGTCGTGGAAGGATGGCGTTTTAGTCGATGCATAAGGTTAGAACAGAACACCAACAGGTCATCTCGACCGGATAGTTAGTGTTAGCGCGCACCTATGATGATTTATTGCGTCGTTTTCCCGAGTACAACCAATATCCCTCCTGCTTACCACGACCATATCATTGTCCCTCTTGTGCAGTGAATACCAGGCACGAAATTGCAGGGTTGATCAAACATCAATATCGCAACCAATTTGTGTCAAACTCAGAAACCTAAAACCGAATGTGCAACTCGGACATCAAATCCTCCAATAAACGCTCGAGTCCTCCGACCAGTACTCAAAAGTTCACATATAAAGCTTCTCTGCTGGACACATATAAAACAATCGAAACATATTGTCAAGTGAAAACGGCATTTTGCTTGGGTACAGCGAGGTAATAACGGCATTTTCCGCGGAATTGGTGCAAATATAGTCGTTCACTCTGAAAGCAAACACGTAAATCCTCCCTGAAAATCCTCGATTACCTGGACATACCAGTACCCAGTACAAAGCCTAGCTGAATTAGGAAACATGATACTCCACACTGTACAAACATAAACGCAGATACTCCATTGAAGCGGATTTTACATTACTTCAAGTATAGATAAAAATCCTGTTCGACAAATACGTATCAAACGCAAGGGCTTGAACGCAAAATGAAAGGACATTCAATTTCAATCGCACGCGTTCCCTGGCGTTTCATGGTCCCTACAGACCTGGTATTTCTGCTGTTGTAGAATGGGATAGTTTGTCATCTTAAAACACCAACTCTCTCAACGTATTACACATCAACCAGAAACACAACCTAAAAACACAATGATATCGTTCACCCAGAAACAAACCATGTGTCGTTGATACCCACTCCAATGCCGCAAACACTACGACTGTTGCCTCCGCCGCGGCTGCCTCCCCTACCGGTTTCATCGCGCTCGGGTCATCCAACTTATCTTCCTTCGTGAAATCAGATGTCGCCCCCGCAGGACTGCCTCGACACACACAGAATTGGGCCGTTCAATCGAGCGGTTGGGTCCGTATTGGCTGCTTCTCTCTTTTCATGCAAGCGTGCAAACTTCACTTTAACCTATACACGCAACTTCTCAAATACCACCCCATATAAACGGTTACTTGCCAATGACAACAGACTTTCAGGTAATGTATTCTTTGATCGCGCTCGGTTGGTACATTCCCGGCCTCTTGGAGCTCCCGCTTCGATACCGCCTACTTTCATTTTCTTGCCGGCGAGATCCTTTTTAGCCTTTCTCTTCGATTGTTATGTGTTCATGCCTGCACCCAGAGCACGGCACCGAGGGCGAGCTTGGCGACGAAGCGGGTGTGAGCGGGCTCTGGCGGGTATAGACGGGGGTGAAGGAGTGCGGTCGACGTTTCGTGGCTAGGCGTCTCGTGTGCGGCCTGATACGAGGGAAGCATGAACAGGCTCTGTCTGACCTCTTGGTGCGGGGTGGGATAAGTATGTACCAGTTTATAAAGGCCGTTCGGGATTGAAAATGAATATTCAAGCGGTGTTTATTTGTGCGACCAAACTGAATTTCACAGAGAGAGAGAGAGAGCTCAGCAGTCTGAGCACCAATTTTGTCGAGATGGCGAGCAAGGGTCACGGTGAGAACCGGGCTTCATGCGAGACGAACAACAGGGCTCGCTGGGGCAAAGCGGGATGAAAGCCTTACCCGGACCGAATCGGTGCCGAGGTGGTCGCGAGAGGGGTGGGCAGCCTACGAGGCGGAGGGAAGCCCTTCTGTTTTTTTTTTTTTTGACGATTCATGGTGCTGCAATCTGGTGGAAAACAACTGCATCAGAGGGCACGAG
This sequence comes from Macrocystis pyrifera, assembly GCA_031763025.1. Classification (NCBI taxonomy): domain Eukaryota; class Phaeophyceae; order Laminariales; family Laminariaceae; genus Macrocystis; species Macrocystis pyrifera. The sequence goes on from JASSKH010000012.1 coordinate 1,132,838, forward strand.
TTTTTTTTTCCCTTTCTTATATGTCCTAGTTCCGTTTTCCTTTTCGTCGTTGTTGTCGCGGTGCTGTGACGTGCTGTGCATTATGTTCCGCACATATCAAGAGGGGGAAATGCGTATTTAGGTGCGTTCATGCATGCGGCGTTCGGGTTGTTTTCCTGAATAGAGCATGGAGCTCTTGCCATTTGCAAGTCGCTTGTTTGCACTTAACCGTTTTGATCGTCTGTTCTGCTCCATTCTTCCTGGTGAGCGAGCGGAACTGCCTGCTGCGCGAGGCGCTTGTATATTATATCGCGTGCATGTGATACCACATCACACCCATGCTTTCCTTCAACACTATCTACTGCGGTACGTACTCGAAGTATCGCACCCGATCCTTCTACTTGACGACCATATACAGCTGTCTCTGGCACACTGTATAAAACAAAAATCATCTCGGTTCATGCCCAAAACTCAACCTTAACGGTACTACAGGCGCAACCGACGCTGGACGACGGGTCGTTCTTTTGTGCAGTCGCGACAACGTTTCTACTCCAGTCCGTGCAACGATGTACTCCGTTGGGCTCTCAGTACTAGTACTACCGTACTTGTACAGAATAATATTCCGTTCATTATAATAACGCCGTTTGGCCCGTGACAGCAGCACGGTTGGCCCTACACATCAACAACCAAACCACTCTAGAATGAACTGCCCGCAAAGTGAGGCGTAATTATCTGATTCGCCGCAAACAAACGTGATGCTTTAGTTGGACTCAAGGGTTTATGTAACAAAGACATCGCTTTCTGCTGTACTTCATCGGTGCTGTCATGAAGCCATCAGCACGAGAACAACGCAAGGCCAAACTCAGCGATAGGGTGGGAATATTAGCCCTCCATTAACGCATGTGATACATAATTTCTTCAAGAGGGTGCAAATGGGTGGAGTCTCTTTGTGCATACTCATTATCCTCACGGTATTCGCACGTATCTCAATCCTTCCCTAGAAACTCGTAATTGGTCTATGCAAATGATCGTCGTGCTACGGCTGTACTGATACAATACAGCAGCACTCATGCGGGTGCGGAGGTCTTCAACTGTTTCTTGCCGATGTTCCTTCCTGTCTACACTCAACTTTCACCTATTTCTTCTACTCGGATCACCACCCAGCCAGAACGCCTTACCAGGCAACCACACACTAGACGGACGTCATTGTCGTGCAGTGCATCTATTGAAATATGTTCAGTAAGAGAAGCTAAGGACGAATATATCTATGCATACGTCCTGCATTTGTTTCCTATTCCCAACATTCTGCAGTCAATCTAAAATGCGTGGATATTATTCGTCATTCGCAGGAACACATAAATCACTCTAAAACGGAAATCACCAACAGCAAGCAATTAGTACTCAAACGTGTTTAGTGCGGACGCAAAGTCCTTGCTGGTGGCGTCTCGGTCCCTTCTCATTCACCCTGTCTCTATTGGGGCAGCACATCTCGTTGCGCCCGTTCGCCGATCCCGAAGCGACGATACGGGTTCCTCCCCCAACGCCCTTCTTCACTCCTTCCCTCGTCACCTTCCTCAGGAGCGACGCCCTACCTACAGGCATGGTGCTTCAGCAGTCTAGGTAAATAGTTCCGTCAAAACACGTTCAACGTCGCCCTCGCGATCTCCGACATCTCTCCGATTCCTCCCGGCCAAACTTCTTATCTCTTGCGTCTCTGCACATCGCCATCCTTCGAGCCCGGATGATACGAACCCAACTCCAAGATAGCCCGTTTTGAAGACTGTGGCCGCCGTGACTATTGAGGCGGCGATGGTGGCATGAATGACGAGCGCGGCGGTAGCGGCGGTGACGATGACGGCGGCGACGACGACGATGGTGACGGCAGCAGCCGTGGCAAGAGCGGTGGCAGCTTGACGGCGGTCGCAACGGCAGCAGTGGGGAGGACTGCAGTTGCGACGGCAGCAGTGGAGAGGACGGGGGTTGTGACGGCATCAGTGAGGATAACGGCGGGTGCGGGCGGCGGCAGCAATGCGGACGACGGCGGTTTTTCATTTCCCTCCGTCTCTCATTTGTTTCCTTTATATATTCCTCGTTTACCTTTTCGTACTCCCTCTTTTCTCCTTCTTTGTTTGCTATTTCTTCGCTCTCGTTCCAAACTACCTGCTCATCTAAGTTCATTATGACCTCCGCTTGAACCACTTGCTCCCACAGAAGAAGTCAAAGCCTCTCGTTCATCATCGGCCCTCAGCAGGACGACGAAACTCGAGTCAAGTCAGGCTCCGCTGCACAGGGTGTTCGCAAGGCTTCGACGGCGAGTCCGACCTCTTCCTCAAGCGTCTGTATCGCTGTGGGTAGCTCGAGCAGCATATGGGTTTGTATTGCTTGGCACCAAATGGGCTTTTTTCCGGTATACTATACTTTTCTCGTCCGGCCGCGGGTCTTCTCTCGCACTGTAGGCTTCGTGGCACACAGGGAGCCCGCATGCTGTATCATTTCTGATCACACCGTTTATTGAGCTCTCTACAGAGGCAGCCACGGCACAGCAACAGTCGTTGATCACGCTCTCTCTTTTGTGGCGGTCACGGATAGCGCATTTTATGGGTGTGTGGGCCGTGATTCCTGGCGACCTAGGAAGTAGGAACGAACACATACATAATCTCGGGAAAGGTACACCAAACTGGATGTTGCGCAGGGGCAGGACGACGATTCGTGCGAACTTCTTCCGTATTTCAAAAGCAACGCCCAGCCACTCTGTGCGCACCACAACAGCAGCAGCAGTACGACAGCAGTGTTTGTATAGTGTGTGTGCGCGGTGTTTACCAGGTCGAGCCACCTAGTAGTCGTCGTCTCGTGTTGTTTTTTATTCGGTGCAATAGGCTGGGAAACCTACCCGGTCGTGGCGAGCAGTCAACAATAATCAATTCCGCACGAGCACGAGAAATTCCTCTTCTGAATTTTCTACCTGGCCAGTAGAAGCAGTAGTAGATAGATGCCCTCAACCGTATATAACGCGTAGCCTGTACATTTTATAAAATCATCAGTATAGTCGTAGTAGTATAGCATCAGGTAGTTTGTGCCGTGCATGCTGCTTCTACCGTTATCTCAGTACATCTATCTTCTGTAGTGGTGTACATTAACAGTAACAGTATGGTAGTCATGCCCCCAATTCATGGTACCGCTTGTATGCTACGTCGCCGTTGTATCGATTTTTTAGTATTATCGGAACAACAGTAGTAGTAGTAGTAGTAGTAGTAGTAGTAGTAGTAGTAGTAGTAGTAGTAGTAATAGTAGTAGTAGGGGTAGTAGTAGTAGAGTAGTACTGGTAGTACTAGTAGTAGTACTAGTAGTAGTAGTACTAGTAGTATTAGTAGTACTAGTAGTAGTAGTAGTAGGCATTGTAGTGTAATATTTATCCATGCCGCTTCTACCAGTACTGCATCTACGTATTACAGGTGGTGGTGTAAATATAATATCCATAGTAACAGTGTTACATGTAGCAGTCATGCCCCAACCCCTGATACCGTGTGGTCATTTGACCTCTCTGAGGTTGTCTGTATATTGTATGAGCGTTTGGTCAAGTAGTACTTAGTGGTAGTATAGTTAGTAGTCGTAGTAGTAATGGTATTAATAGTACTATTATAGTAGTGGTGTACCAGGCAGTATATGTGGAGCATATGCTGCTTTTACCTGTACTATAACATCTGCGTAGTAGTGGTAGACTACTAAAGTGACCGCATATATAGTAGTCAACCCATGCTACCGGGTGCATTAGTAGTGTAGTATCCACCACAGAAAGAGTGCTAATACTTAGTTCCTGCCGACTACTCTTGATATTTTTTTCTCTTTCGTTCGAGCAACACACCAACCCATGCCTCCCGTTTCCGCCAAGAACAGCTATACGGGTGTCACCTGTGACTTCCTTTTCGCCATGCGACGCCCCCGGGATTTCACGCTACCCACATCCCGAAGGGAAACCTTGTAACATGTACCTAATGCTCTCATTATCCACAGCAGAATCTTCGTGATCTGTCATGAGGTCGAGACGCAGAACCCTCCCCTCTGGGATTCCCCCCTGGGATTGGCCTCTTGGAGGGCCTTGGCCGCGCTCACCCATAGAGGACTACCGGCTCACACTCCAGAAATTTGTGGACTTATCTCTAACCGTGTGGACGCAGCTGGCCAGGAAGCACGTCATTCGTGACTCAAGACAGCGACACGGAACTTTTCTTGTATCACTTCGGGGCTGTCGATTTGACTCGCATCACCAGGAGCTACACAAGAAATGGCATCAGGAGGCTCGCACATCATCCCGATATCCCAATATCGCACTAACACAATCCCTACCCGGCATGGAACCTCTCAATATTCGACGGACACAGTCGTGTTCCCGAGCACAATCGACAGTTACTCGGTATTCCCAGACCGTTCAGTAGGCCCCAGTCCGAGATGGCTGAAGAGGGAGTTATAGGATGATAGCACCGAGTAATCGGGCTGTTACAAGGAGCAATAGCTGATTCGGTAAGCACATGTGAAACCGTCAGTCCCGTCGATTGCATGCCGAGCTAAATGGAACCTCCCTCCCAAATCCCACAGAAACAAAATGATAACAAGCCAGTAGGCAGGATAACAGAACGATGGAGAGGCTTGCGAGGAGCGTCTGAAAATATCGACAATCAATTCGACCTTTGTTGTGAACAGAAGAATTCAGAGGTAATACATTTATTATATCGAGCAGCAATAATACATCCCGGAGGAGGTCAGGAGTTATTCGAAACCAAAATGGCTTTTTGTTTTGAGGCTTAAACAAAGCCCGTTTCGCGAAAGGCAAAAAGCAGAATGTTGTGCAACCGAAACAGCAGCAGTGTCATGAAAACAAAACTCAACCTCTGGTTAGCATTGCGACCTCGAGCATTCTGGGCTCCACAGTTTTGAAGGCTAGAGGTAGGTATTTGATGTTAAAGTCTGAACCATTACATTGGTCTATAATGCGGAGAAAGAGGGTCTCCTTCTCTCCGTGTCCAGCGACCGCACCTGTTTTTGAGTGCGAAGAAACTTCTAAGAGCGTGAAGATATTACGGCTTACAGCCTCAAAGGTACGACATAATAATTAATCGGCTCCAAAGGAATCCCAGGTAATGGGATGACGTCGGGCGGTCGTTGAGGTCCATCACGATAGTGGAAGAATACACTGTAATCACGTAGGGAAATCGGAGCCCGATTGTGGCGGGAATCATCTTGACGGTGCCCCAGTCTTGGTACTATACATCCCGCGAATCCTCGGCTTGTCCCACAAACCCCACGTGGAGCAGAATGTGAAAAAGGTGACAACATGCAACGAAACACCATCATCGTCTGCATGCGTGTGTTGTGTCACAGCTGTACACACCAGGTACGATGTGTTGCCTGTTCCGCACCACCAATATGATCGCGGTACTCGTACGAACAATCTTCACCTGGTGAATGATGTCCACTCTCGCACAGCAACATATGCAATGTACAACGCGCAGTATTGTACGAATGAGGACACCTGCGTTGCCTTCCAAAGCCTGGGGAAAAAAACCTAACCCCTGAAAAATTAGGTGATTCTCTTGGAGTCATTATCTGCGGAGAACTAATAGCATCGGCTATCGTATATTCTCAGAAACCCGACCTGCCTTCCAAATTGGCACCACCAAACACGGATTTGTTAGGAGTGAAGCGTCACCTGGAATGCAGTGTTAAAAAAGCATTAATAATGGCATACCTCAATCTGTATATTAGACAAAAACAAGGAAGCCGGTTTGTGCTTAAATAGCTCGTGCGGAAAAGGTCATATCTACAGGATTAATGTCAGCTATCTCATGCAAATAATATCTATAGCGAGAATATAGCATTGACTACATGGCATATTTTGTACTAAGGGACCGAAATTGTTCTTCGCCTTTTCAACCTTAAAATAACGTCTCTGTTACGAGTGAACTTCCATCTAGGAAGAAGCATTCGAAAGGCATCGAACGCATACTAAACTCGGTTAACTAGAGAAAATTAAGGAGGCTGGTTCATGCCTCAATACACGTACGCGTAGCTTGTCTGGAAAAGGTTATGACTACAGCAGTAACGATAGCTATCTCATGCAGATCACATTTAGAGAGACTAAAAAAAACGTCTCTGTTACGAGTGAACTCCCGTCTAGGAAGAAGCATTCGAAAGGCATCAAACGCATACTAACCTCGACTAGCTAGAGAAAATTAAGGAGGTTGGTTCATGCTTCAATACACGTACGCGTAGTTTGTCTGAAAAAGGTTATGACTACAGCAGTAATGATAGCTATCTCATGCAGATCATATTTAGAGAGATTAAGACTTATCACGGTATTTCGGCTCGGCGGTAAAAGCGGAAACGGCGGGAAGGGACGGGACAGGACGGTAAATCGCCGTCAAAATGGTCCAACCATCCCGTCCCATCGCGCCGACAAATTCTCTGACGATATCACCTACCGGCCCGTCCCGTCTATAAACGATCTCCCGTTGGAAATTACCGTCCCGTTCCAACAACGAAAAATTACCGTCCCGCCCCGCCGTTAAAATCTCTCCTGTCGAAATTATCTTCCCATCCCGTCGTGACACCCTAAATTTACCGTCCCGTCCCGTCATCAAAAACTGTTCCAGTGTCACATCGGCCCGGAGCTGTATGATAGGACGACCGCCCCCCTTAGCCTGTAAGTCCGAATGCTGAAGGCCGAGGTGATTGAGACCCTGCTGTACGGGTGTATGACGTGGACCCTCAGAGCGGAACACTTTGCCAAGCTTCGAACGACTCACCACCAAGTCCTGTTGCGAGTCATTGGCTTCCAGGCCCGACTTCATAATGACCCTACCACCCTCACGTACGCGAAGGCCCTCAAGATGACACGTTGCGAGAGCATCGAAACGACCATCCGCAAACGGCGTCTCTTCTTCACGGGGGGCGTGGCACGGCAAAAAGCAGGGATCGATTACCCAGTAGGGTAATGTTCGGGACGATGGCTGGTGTGGAGAACCCGAGACCTGGCGGACAGGTTAAGACTTGGCATAGATGCATAGTCGAAGACGTTAGGGAGTTCCGAGCCACCGAAGGGTCAACGGAACTTGCCCCCTTGGTGTTTGGAGTTGAGACCGCGCTGTGGCCTACTGCTGCAAAAAAGGCGGGGAAGTGGTACCGGGGGATCCTCGAAGCAGCCGAACGGTTCATGGTGATGTGGCACGAGTCTGACGCTGAGCTGGAAGGCAGTGCCGCGCATCCGCCGTGGGTGGTGTCCAAGGGAATGGGGGGAGGAGGGGCAACAAGAGAAGTAGCAGAAAACCCGACCAAGGGAATGCGGAGAGGAGGGGGAACAGGAGTAGAAGGGAAACTGCAGTGGACGAAAATAGGAAGGAGATGGCAGACAGGGTAGCAAGGTAGCGGCCAGACTGAGAAGTAGAACATGCCTATACTATTCGTACCACCAACTGGTGCAGCTGGTTCGAAGGTGGTCTTCCTTTGTCTTCCTTTTGTTTTTGTTTTTGTTTTTGTTTCGTTTTATTTCTCCTTTTTGCGCTGACCCTTTGTGACTTTCTTTTTATTTTTTTTCTCTTCCTTTCTCCGATTGATAAGCCTGTGTGGCGTGGGTGGATGACGAGCCTGCTTTGCTTGTTCTGTATTGTCTGGCGCCGAGGGGCCGGTCTTAGTTGACGAACGCTGGACGAAGGTGGCAGACAGGGTAGCAAGGTACCAGGCGGAGCAGCAGGGAGACCCTGGCTGTGCTACTCGTACCATAAACTGCTGCCGCTACCTGGAGGATGTTTGTCCTTTGTTTGGTTTTCCTGTTATTTTCCCTTGGTTCTTGGTCCTACTCTGTTGACGACGACTAGTGGTTTTTTTTTCTTTTTCCTTTTCTTTTCCAGCTCGTTCAATTCAAGTGTCTGCGAGATCCCCTGCGGGGGGGGCACGATGGTTTCTTGTTATATATACCAGGTATATATATATGTATTTTCTTGTTTCTTTTTTTCTTTCGAATTGTCTTCTTTGTTCTTGTTTTTATTAATTTTATTTCCACGTCATGGAATGTGTATGTCGTGCCTGTCGTGCGCACTGTGATGACATGGCATTGCATTGCATACGCGTGGCAACGCAGAATCTCTGTGGCGTAGCTTTGTGACCACAAAATTTGTATCTCTCTATAATAGGATTGAAAAATCGGCACGGACACTGGTTGTGCTTGATGTCGACGTGTAGAAAGAACGGTTTGATGCGAAGAAAACAACAACAACAACAACAGTCCCCCCCGCCGGACATATCTTGCCTCTTTCCCCGTATAATGCATTCGTGGTCGTTTGTTCCCATCCTTTCCAACCACGAATCACGAACTCAATCCAAAGAAAATTCGAGTTATACCAAAATTCAGTAGTAGTCCCTGTATCAATGCATATGGCACCACAGCAGTTGTGCACAAAACCCGTACTATGAATGAAATATAGAACACCAGCAGTAGTGGGCGTAATACGCAGCTTGCCAAAATCGAGTATCAACTATTCAATCGATCAGTCGAACTCACAGCTGACGTATTTTCATCATCGTAATCTTACAAAATATGAGATTGCCGTTTCCCTTTATTTTTTTGCAGAAAAGAAAGCTGTGCCGGTGTTCATCAGATCAGCAGCTGGCTGATGATTTGTATTTTTATGGGAATTACATATATAATACGCGCGTTCGGTTTATCACAATACTGGTAAAATTCGGTAAAAATGGAATATAGACGAGACGTACTACGCAGCTTCCAAAGTGGAGTATCAACTATTTAATCAGTCGAACTCACAGCTGAGGTATTTCCAAAAAACAAAACTATAAATTTTGAAATACGTCAGCTGTGAGGTCGACTGATTAAAGAGTTGATAAAAATATCTAAATGAAAGTACAAATAATTATAAAGTACAAACCCCCCTAAAAACTACCAAGTAGTAAGTATACTTGGTGTTGGATGTTTAATTTCATTTTTTCCAAGAATCTTCATACTTCATATTTCCACGCGCACCACCTGCCAGAGCCGCAAACTCGCCACCACACACAAACAGCAGAGAGACCACCCAACGCACGGCCACACGGCCACACCAGTACTTGTGTGGTGGCCTAAGAAAGATGTCAAGAGGCATGTCATCAATCGAGACGCAAAATGTGCGCTATCAAGGATGCAGGGCCGAGTATTCCACACTAAAACCTGGTAGTTTGGTGTCAGTCACACAGCATGTCAAGGCAAAGTTGCTGCCTGTCAAGGGGTTAACGTGCTGTCTCCTAGCGTATCTGTTGGTGTAACCGGCACGGACGCTTTGGATGTCTATCTCATGGGCGAGATCGATCGACTAGCAGCGGCGCTGTAATCACCGCCGCCGCCGCCACCACCTCCACTGCCACCTCCACCTCCACAACCGCCAGTAACACGGCGCAAGCCCAACCATCAGAACAGCCACTAGCAGCTGGCACCATGGGAAAAAAGATGTACCGTCTCGTCCCGCCGAGGGGAATTTTTTTTACCGTTCCGCCATAAGGGATCAACTCGTGCACCGGGTACGCTTGGGTGATGCGTGGGTGGGGCTTGCCATGAGGCGGTGGGTAGAAGAAGTAGAAAGGTATCAATTATTTTTAGTGAGGTGAGAGGGGACTCTCGCCCAACTCCCCCGGGACCCTAAAAAGGCATCCAAATATAATATTGTGCAACCCCTCGGGGAAACACTAATCACGCCGCAATCTCCGTAGATATATTACCGTTACAAGAATCACACAATTCAGTACAATCAGATAATCAGACTTTGGTACGAGCAAATCCCACATTCCCCCTGCTCGTTTCACAGTCCTGATAACTTTCGTCCGGTCAAAATATCAAAAATAAAACCTATGCATCCAACGCCTTTTATGATAACACCCTGATATCTCAAAATAAAACAACACAGTCCGAAGGAAGGTCACTAAAGTGTCAATCATGGCTAACGATCATCGACACCCGTTGGAATCAACACGAATTTTACTAAGGTACTGGCCATGGCTAACAATCACCAGCACCCGATGAAATCAATACCACACCAATAGGGTCACCACATATTCATCGCAAGGCTACGGTGGAACTCGAACGATTCTCGCGAGATGGCCTTGGTCAGAAAATCCGCATGCTGAAAAGAGGACGGTACGTGGATGATCGATATCTCTTTCCTCCCAACCAGTTCCCTGAGGAAGTGGTGTCGCACGTCGATGTGCTTGGAGTTTGAGTTGGTGATAGGGTTCTGCGCAAGCTGCACCGCACCCTGATTATCCTCGAACACCGGTATGCACGGCATGCCTACATCAGGCAACATGAAGCGCCAAACCTGCCTCAAGAACAACACTTCCTTAATGACGTCTGCAAGTGCCACGTACTCTGCCTCCGTCGTGGAAAGTGTGACGCATTTCTGAGTCCTGGAAAACCAAGACACGCATGCACCCCCACACATCACCAATCCTCCTGAAACTGACCTTCTGTCAGCCGCCTTGCTTGCGTAGTCTGCGTCAGCAAACACCTGCAAGCTCAGCCCCCCGTCCGTACCTCTCTGAAAAGTGACTCCGAAAGAACTAGTCCTCCTCACATACCCTAAAATACCAAGTGCTGCCCTCCAGTGCACTAACTTGGGAGCAGCGCAGTACCTAGCCACTGCTCTTACTGCGTTGGAGATGTCTGGCCGAGTCTGGGTTGAAAGCCACATCAGTGAGCCAACCAACTCGCGAAACGGCCAGCTCCCTGGCGCTTCATCCTGGTCAAAGTCCGCAAGTTTTGTGCCAACAGGAAGCGGAACACTCTTACCAAACTCTATCCCGTATTCATCCGCCAATTGTTCAGCGAATGTCTGCTGGGAAATCTTCAGCACCCCCTTTTCCCAATCCCTCTCGTAGAAACACCCCGAATACCAACGCAACTCTCCCAGGTTCTTAACTGGAACCATCTTGTCCAAGTCCCTGCCAAACTGGTCACACCTTGCCTTCTCCCCTACCGCAAAAATATCATCCACATGCACCACTATAGTCATCACTACTCTCCCCTCATCCATCAAACGAAATACGCATGCATCAGCCAGGCACTGCTCAAACCCTAAAGTCAGTAAGCACCTAGTGAGGTGAGCATGCCACTGCCTCGATGCCTGCTTCAAACCGTACAAGCTCTTGTTCAGTCTTACTATCTTCCCCGACAGTCTACCGCATCCCTGAGGCAAACGCATGAAAACATTTTCCTCAAGATCAGACTGCACGAAAGCCTGCTCAATATCAAAATGGCACAAGTCAAGATCCAGCTCGCATGCCATCGCTGTCAACAACCGAACACTCGAGACAGCAACAGTGGGCGCAAACAATTCTCCAAAATCGATGTCAATTCTCTGCTCATCCCCCCGTGCTACAAGTCTCGCCTTAGTTTTCGTGGGCCAACCGTACTCATCAGCCTTCCAATCAAAACCCACATTGCGTTGATGTAGTTATCCATTGGTTGCTACACCGGCTCAAACGTCCCCGCATCCAGCAATCCGTAGAACTCCCGCGCCGTCGAATCCTCCCAAAGATGAGCGTGCTCCGACCGCATGGCCTCCTTGTGGCTCCGAGGGACCTTGAGGTCAGAGGCGTAGCAGTGAGGCAAGTCCGGAGGCTTGTAGGATGGTCGCTGATCGCCCAGCGTGGTGTCGATGTCCTCCCGATTCGCAAGAATCGCCACAAACGTACTTGGTATCCCCCCTCGCCCCCCCTCTTGTGGTGTCTCCTCGCGCCCTCCTTCCGGTGGTGTTTCCTCGCGGCTCCAAGAGAAAATGGGCGGCCGCGCGCAACCCCCAACACCCGGCGGCTCCTTGCGACGATCTACGCCGACGTCCTCACGCGTAGAGATCAACGATATCAGCGTCGGCTTGTCCATCATCCTCAGGAGCCCGGCGTTATGGCGAAGGGCTTGATTGCTGTCCACTGGCAACGAAGGAGACTCCGGCGTGTCGGTGAACTGGACTGTCCTCGAACGGGTACGGCCGGAAATGCGCTGCGGCTCCGGCAGAGCGGCGGCGACAGGCAGGGGCGGTAGCGGCTGGGACGGCGGTGCCGGCGACTGGATCGGCGGTGGCGGCGGCTGGAACGGCGGTGCTGGCGGCTGGATCGGCGGTGGCGGCGGCGGCTGGAACGGCGGTGCTGGCGACTGGATCGGCGGTGGCGGCGGCGGCTGGAACGGCGGTGCTGGCGACTGGATCGGCGGTGGCGGCGGCGGCTGGAACGGCGGTGCTGGCGACTGGATCGGCGGTGGCGGCGGCGGCGGTTGGAACGGCGGTGCTGGCGACTGGATCGGCGGTGGCGGCGGCGGCTGGAACGGCGGTGCTGGAGACTGGATCGGCGGTGGCGGCGGCGGTTGGAACGGTGGTGGTACGTAGCTGATGTTGAACACCGGCATTGCCGGCGCGGTGTCGTACACTGATCCCCCCGCGATCGCCGGCGCCGGCAAGGGCACCACGGGCCCACGGGGTGCAGTCCACACCACGTCGCTGGTGTAGCAGACGCCGCCTGTTGAAGCCTTGATCACCTTCACGGCGGACGCGGGGTGGTTGTAGCCGTTGTTCAAAAAGAAACACGGCACCGATTGGACGTCGGATTTAGTGCTGCGGTCCACCCGCATCATGCCTTCCTGGAAGAACGGCACCACCTGTAGATCCGGCAAACGCGAGAAGAACACCTCGTGCGGCGACCGCCATCCGGTGTTGGCCTTGGTGGCGGAGCGGTTGAAACAGTCGGCAGCCCAAAGGACGGCCTCCAACCACAGGCGGTTGCCGTCGACGCCGATCTTGGGGATCCGGGCGAGGTCGACGCCTGGGAACAGCCGCGAAATCTCGCGACGAGCCGCATGGCCACCCTTCATCGCTCGCCAGATTGCGCTCTCGACAACTGCGTTCTGTTGCGGCTTACCCGGGGCCGTATACTCACGGCGGATCCCAGCAGCGTCGCAGAATTCAACGAAGACGCGACCAGTAAACTCCCCACCGTTGTCCGTCCGGAAGCATAGCGGTAGCCCCATGGCGTTCATGTCCGCGATGAATTTCTTCACGTACATGGTGGTCTCCGACTTCCTCCTCATGCCGTACGGCCGCATCCACCTCGAGGCGCTGTCGACGACCATGATCAGATAAACTGACCCGCCCATGGACGCCTCGTAGGGGCCAGTCAGATCGATGTGCACGGTCTCCATAGGCCTCTCCGCGCGCGATGTCGTCCTCCGCGGCACCCCAGCGCGCACGCCCTTCGCCTCCAAACATCCACCACACGGCTGCATAACTCACGTAAGGGTGATACCATGCTGCCGAGCGGTTTCCCTCAACAAACGTTCGTTTACGTGGCCGGAGGAGACGCGAAAGTGGTTAACATCAAGAAACTTGGATGGTTTCCCAACTGTGAATGGACGCCTACCCGGAGCGAGTACAGCTGCAGCAGTCATGCCTACGTTCTCAACCTTAAGGTCGTTCCAGTCCGTCTCTTCAAGTGCTTGAGCTGCCGCACCACCAAGGGGGGTAGGGAAAAAATCCGTGTACACAGTATCATCCTTGCCATCCATTAGCCTAACATCCGTGAACACGCTCATGTCAATCTCCTGCACTCCGGGGGGGCAGCAATAAGTGGTTGAATTTCCACTCCATGCTCTACTCCGGGGTGCGACACCAACGGTTGTACACCTGGTTCACCTGGAACCGGGGGGGGGGGGAAAGAAGCCGGAGGCACTACACCGCTAACGGTGGGCGGGAAACTTGGACTCGAACCGTGAGGTACGACGCCGTTACAGGCGGGCGGGAAACCATCATCCGCAAGCACTACGCCGTTACAGGCGGGCGGGAAACCATCATCCGCAAGCACTACCCCTGCTACACTGTGGTGGGAAAGGGGGTGGGAATCAAACACCTGGGGCCCTGCCCCGCCTACGTCAAACGGGGGAGGGGTTGACAGGGGGGGAGCAAGGGGAACACCAGACAAGGCAGGCACAGCAGTAAGTCCTGCAGTGGGGGTTGGGGCCATTCTGGTTGCATACAGTGATGATCCGATCTCGTCACGGGGGAAGGTCAGGCGGTTCTCAAACAAGTGCACACCATCGCGGTCCATAGTAATGCTTTGCCGCGCTTGCGCCTGGTGAAGAGAAAATAGATTGAACCCAATACCCTCCGTCACGTACACTCCCGTCAACTTTACATTGAAGTCAGTTTTCGAATGCATTTTCAAGTTGAGACTGCCTACTCCTGTCACCCTCATCCCCTTACCGTCACCAATCAAAACTCTTTCCTTACCAGGGGGGATCTCTACCCAGTCATAGACGTTACGAGCATCACTGGTAACGTGGTTTGTGGATCCGTTATCGGAAACCCAATGCTCACTACCTGGTGGTCGCCTGATACACTCCCCAACAGTCTCACTATCCTCCTGGCATGCAAGTGCCACACCACTCTGTCCTACTCTATCAACACTCAAATCCGACTCGCCTTGTGGCACTGAACGTGCCATCAGTAGATGCAGAGCGCTCCGGGGAGATGTAGATACTCCGGGAGAAGGCGCAGAGGAAGAGGGCGGAACATGGCTGGGGTGATGCTGAAGGTGCTGGGGCGGCGGCGGTTGCTGATACCCCGGCGCCGGCGGTGGCTGGTACTGCTGCGCAGGCGACGGTGGTGGGGGGGGTGGTGCCGGCAATATTTGCTTGACCGTACGAGTGCGGCCACGGCTGCGGTCGACCAGGTGTCGCATACGGGGGGCGGGGGGCTCCACCTAGGGTGGGACCCCCTGGGCGAGGTGGCGCGGTTCCGTAGCCACCGGAGGGGGGAGGGCAACCTCTCCCCCTACCCCCACCTGCTTGCGCACGACCACCCCCATACCTTCCTCTGCCTCCCCTGCCGCCAGGTCCTCTGCCTCGATGGCCCCACTGCTGTTGCTGCTGCTGCTGCTGGTACGGCTGCTGCTGGTACGGCTGCTGCTGCTGCTGTTGCTGCTGCTGGTGCTGGTGTTGATGCTGCTGCTGCTGTTGCTGGTGTTGGTACGGCTGCTGCTGCTGCTGCTGCTGCTGGTGTCCACCCCTGGCATCGCTCCTCCGGGTTCTTCCGCGTCCGCCTCGGTCACCTCTCCCGCCATGGCGAGCACCCCCATCGCCCCGACCTCCGTCGGCAGCAACGAGGGCGTTCCCCGTCCCGTCTCTCTGCTCCTCCTCCCTCGACATCTCTATCTCCCCATACGCGCTGAGCACCACATCTTCAAGGGCTTGGTACGTCAACTCTGCATTGGCGAGCAAAATGCTCTTTTGGACTCCAAAAGCAGGGGAAAGATTGCGTGCAAAATGTTGGTTAGCGTCGATATCGGGGGGGGAAAACCATTCCATGGTTACTCAGTCTGGTCCTAAGCACACAACCCCTCGAAAAAAACTCGTTGGGGCTTTCCCCGTCCTTCATCCTGAGGCTGTACCATGCTTGCGTAAGTCTGGCCTTCTCTGCTGCAGCCTGAGGTGCGTAATGCTTCTTAAAAGCAGACCACCCCTCACTAGGGCTACCTGTTGCCGTGACCAGTTCTGCCAGCGCCCTGTGTGATATGCAATTTACCAGTATACTCCAAGCCGTGGACGCCTGATCCACCTTCTCCTTACCAAACTCTGCTATCAATGCCGCTTGGCTCGACTCCTTCAGTCCTACCTTGATTGGTATCTTACTCTCCACTGCCTCCTGGCAACCCCTCTCCCAAAAATACGAATTCATCTTCGTTACAAAAACCATCACCCTCTGCTGGATGTCCTCTCCCGGCTTAAAGCAACCATCGAAAACCGGGGGCCTAGTACCGCTATGACTAGTAAAAACACGTAACGCGCCTGCCTGTAAGGTAGACGCTGCCTGTTGCTGTTGCTGGAGTACCTCTTGGGCTGCTTTCCTCGCCATCTCCTAGCACGGGGTCGGCGGTGGACGAGTGTTCGCTGCTCCTGGATTCCTTCTCCTGGGCTTCTTGCGTGTTCTCTGTCTTCCTCGCTTCCTCTCGTGCAGTCGTGGCGATTGCGTCCTCCTTTGCTCCCAGCCGCTGGGCCACATATTCTTGTATAGCTTCCTGCTGTTCCTCGATGGTAAGCATGGCGAATGATGACAAATCCATGGTGCTGCACCCTGTGCCCGAGCGACCGTGGCTATATGTCAGACGCTAGCGTAAGGGATCAACTCGTGCACCGGGTACGCTTGGGTGATGCGTGGGTGGGGCTTGCCATGAGGCGGTGGGTAGAAGAAGTAGAAAGGTATCAATTATTTTTAGTGAGGTGAGAGGGGACTCTCGCCCAACTCCCCCGGGACCCTAAAAAGGCATCCAAATATAATATTGTGCAACCCCTCGGGGAAACACTAATCACGCCGCAATCTCCGTAGATATATTACCGTTACAAGAATCACACAATTCAGTACAATCAGATAATCAGACTTTGGTACGAGCAAATCCCACACGCCACGCCGAGGAAAAACACATTTACAGTCCCGTCCCGCCGAGGGAAAAAAACATTACAGTCCCGTCCCGTCATGCAAATCTGCCCCATTGAG
Organism: Macrocystis pyrifera; assembly: GCA_031763025.1. Classification (NCBI taxonomy): domain Eukaryota; class Phaeophyceae; order Laminariales; family Laminariaceae; genus Macrocystis; species Macrocystis pyrifera. The sequence goes on from JASSKH010000012.1 coordinate 1,149,385, forward strand.
TTTTACCGTCCCGTCCCGTCGAGCAATTTTGCACCCGCTTTCCCGTTCCGTCCCGCCAAATTTTTATGACATCATTTTACCGTCCCGTTTTCATTTTTTTTTCCCCGCCAAACTAGTCGAATATGGCCCGTCCCGTCTCGTTACGGTTTTCGGTCACTGTGATGATACGCCTTGATTATAGTGTTGGTTGCCTCCTAGTATTACAGTAGGAATCCAACGTGTTAATCGCACTTTTGACTATAGAAAACGCCTCAATTACGAGTGTACTCCCATCTAGTAAGGTGTTCGAAAGCCATCAACAATATTAGAGTGTTTGCGACAGAAGTAAAAAAAAAACAAAAGGTTTGAATTTATTTAGCTTAAAAAAACGTGATACCCTTCCCATCGTGATTTTTTGTGTGATGTGAACCAAATTCTGCAGGCGATGCCTCCGACGTTGGGGAGGGAAGTGGGTAGAGATTTGCGGCAACGAAGCAGTAAAAAACAAACGAACAGTAAAACTGCAGCGTGCGAGTAGCAACGGGAGCCCAGCAACGGTGTCGGTGCCAGGGTTGACCGCGGTGCCGCCGCTGATGTCCACAACCACAAGCAGCAGCACAGCAAGCGGCAGCTAGCTATTACGGGGGACCATATCTAACAGAACCAAATATTGTGAGTAAAAATAGCGAAATATATAGGGTTTTGAGTCTACCGTAGGTCCTTTTAGCTATGGACCACCGTAAGAGCACTCGCCGCGGCTCGGGGCAGCATACGTTTGAGCAGCAAAAATAAACAGCATCAGCACCAGCCCCAGCATCAACTCCAACTCCCATTTTTTTATTGCTGCTGCTGCTGCTGCTGCTGCTGCTATGCTGCAGCAGTGCTGCTGTTGCTGCTTGTTGCTGCGCTCGGCCTACGCACGCCACAGCGCCGGGGCGCTCTGCTCCGCCGCCGCTGCGGCCACTACTGCCGCTGCTGCTGCTTTTGCTGCTGTTGCCTCCACGGTATGGTGGAATTGAAACGATACGCTACCTGCCATGCTGTCGCTCTCTACGAACAAGGCCGTACGAGCACGAGTACGAGTACAAGTACGGACGTTTCGGGACGGCAGATCCTCCACGTCGTCACCAAGTGGACGAAAGAGTGTACCGTAGTAACGGGCCGCTGGCACAATCCGACGCCGCTCGTCCGCGTTATACTTCAGCTACTACACATCTCAAGGCTCTGTGCTCCCAGCGATTTTGCCGTGGTGTGTACAGCAAGGAACACGGTGCGTGGAGGCATACAAGATCCTCGGTGTTTTGATGCTTTGGGTTGCGTTCTGTGTCGAAAACTTATTCGGTGCGTGTAGGCAAATGAAACAGAGAGACAAAAGTTACCGCAACTTTCGATCAAATCCTACCCTCTCTACATAAAGTACTTTTTGATTTTTTTTCAAAATAGTGTCCTCAAAGAATGAACACGGGAGAAATTGGGAAGAAGTAATGAAAAAAAAAAAAAACGCAAAAACTCTGGTATACTGATATATGAGCCAGCATAAGAGGAAAACAAGGAAGACGATGCATTACGCATTGACAACTCGTGTGGAAAAAGGCATTACTGCAGCGGTAATACGAGGAAACACTACGAAAGCATATATACATACGAGAGAGATATATCATCGTTGTCTATATTTCGTTAGCAGGGATCCAACATAATCGCAGTTTCAACGAATCGCCTCGATTAAAGGTTACGGGTGAACTCCCATCCAGAGGCAGCCAACATTGGGCCACATGATCACAACGGCATTACGGAGGCTGCCGATATTGGTTATTCTTTGAAATCAGCCCACGACGCCAATAATATCGTGTTGTTTGTGAAGTCACGTGACACTCGAAGGGGCCTCAGCCTCAGACTACTTCCGCACAGATGCGCGATTTCAACCGGTGGGTCTGTACGTACGTGAGAAACACGGCCGAAAATTCATATAAATTGCGAGATGACAGCACAGCAAACGACGCAATCTTCGCAAACCTGGAGAGCACTCCATTCCACCTAGCGGAGCGACTACAAAGCAGATGAGGTGTCCATGGTGATACAAAGTCGGTCCGGATCGAGCGGGTCGACGGTTCCTCTGACGAGTCAGCCTCTCGTCGCCCTCTAGACCAAGGCGTACGACATCTATATCTGTGCGTATCACGAGATCCTCGACCTCCACTGACTGGTAGCACGTGGCACAGATATCATAAAACAGGCAACTAGCACCAACAATAGCTGGTGGTGTGATCATCGTTATACGTCCTATTTGGAGATCCATGGCTCCGCCGCTGACTCCCATCTGTGATAGCACCAAGCTGAGCCGCTGGGAGTCCTTTTGAGCAAGTGTATTTACTGAGCCGAGGTCCCCGTGTGGGACGGGATGATCGGGTTTTGCTCGTCGCAGGCGGGAAAAAATCTGCCCCCCATTGTCATGGGAATGGGAATCCCATTGTCAACATTTGATATTTGCCCCTCGTTGTGATGGGAATGGAAATTTATCACTTGCTTCTTACTTGAAATGTTATTAATAATGGTAAGGGAAGCTGGGGTATATTCTATCGAACGTGACGCCAACGGGATGGGACGGGACTAGCGTGTCCCTGTAGACGAGGGGGGAAATATTGGAGAAATAAAAGTGGGAAATGCAATAGGGGCACGAAGTGGAACGACAATGGGAATCTGTGGGATATGCTCAACGGAACACGGGAGGCACATGCCCCCCAAATCAGACGCCGATGCATGTACATACGCCACGTCGCTTGGACATTCTTGAGGGAGATCACATGCACTACAGCTAGCTGCGGTTGATGCCTATCGTACGACTCAACTAAATGGCAGAAGTCTAAGAGCATCTTCCCGTCACACAATCCAAGATTAAGAAAAACAGTTATATCAATTGAGCTATATGGTATGGTGCATGTGTGTGGGGGTGTGTCACTGGGAGGTTAGTGGAAGAAGTGGGAATGGGGATGGGACAAGCCGTGCCCACAAAAGGATGTGGGAATGGGAGAAGCCGTGCCCACAACGGGAATGGGATACAAGTGGGACGGGAGGAATCTAGATAGGCCGTTTGGGGAGCAAGTGGTTTTGAATTTAGAGTGGGATTGGCAATAGGGGAATGGGAAGCTATAAATCCACGATGGGTTTCCCGTCCCGTTCCCATCCCATCCCATCCACAATGGGAATTCCCGTCCGATTGTCTCCCGTTAATACCGGTGATTTTGAGATGTTGCAGGGTTCCCACTCAGTAATAAAAACAATACAAAGTTTAGTACGCCGCATGAAACGGCCCACTAAAAAAACAAAATTGATTTCACGGGAGCGGTATCTTCTAGTCTTGCCGTGGAACGTGCGAGTCGACGATGAAGGCAAGCCGTGAACCACCTATCACGTACTATCATACGAAAGGCAGGGCGTCCTGGCAAAAACAATAGACGCTCTCGTACAATAGTAATGGGAAAGATGGACGATGGCCCCACAAGCTTAAGCACAACGCAGACTCAATCTGACGATCTGTCGTGACTGCCTGCTCTACCTACTGACTGCCCCCTCGTTCCTTACTCCTTACCCACTGCTCGATCGAAAATAACGTCACCATTGAATACGTTGTTGGCAACACGACACCGAGCGAATTCAAGCGAAACACCAACACAGAGCAGGAAGAACCACCGAGCGTGAAGCGAAGCGGTCTTACTTAATAGCGCTGCCATTCCTCTTGTACAGTCCCCCAGTTGCACGAGAGGAAACACGGTAATTCTCTTCAGGTTGGTAGACTACTTAGGTATTTAGGTTCCTGCTGAGAGATCAAGGTACGGGCGAAACCCACCCCCTTCCCCTCACCCGAACTCTAGCCCTGAACCCTACCGGCAGCAAAAGCGGGCCAAAATTGCTCATAAACGCGGCTGCAAGGCGTTTGCATCGAACCAGGAATGTTCTCAATTGCGGACGACGATTCCGAAGTGCAGATCTCGCAACGCATTGTTTGAGTCAAAAACACCCCTAAAGACCTGAGCTCACACATTTTTAAGCCTACTCAATTCTGGCCGGCTTGCTGCGACGCTGGTCGTGCTTCAAGCAGTAGAGCACCGCTTTGGGTTTGAAGTCCGCTAGTCCACAACTTTGCCGACGGGATCTCCGCCAACAACAGCGTTGGCATTGGGTCCGCCGGAGTTGAGGCGGTCGGCACCGTCGAAAGCTGAATATTTCCGCGATGTATGAGTGTAGATTCTCCGCCGCGTGCTGCAGTGTCACATGGCGTGAAGGTGTCCGCAGCTCGCAGCTGATAGCATTGAAGTGCTGTATCCCGTAAACAAAGGCCTTCCTACTAAAAACCCCAGCCCAGGTGTGGGGACAAACCGCTTAGAATTTGAGTGGTTTGTCCGCCATACAACGGGATTGCAGTCCTGAAAGCGTTATGCGTTAGATAAAATCCAGAAGAGTCGGAAAGCTGGCACTTTCATTGTTTCGCCACTGAGTCTTGGTCAGACCAACTTACATAGCCCTATCTACAGCATCAGGTTTATCCCAACGCTCCGTTTTGCCTCTAGACCTTCACCGAGTGTATACCATCTGGGATTGTATGAGATGAATATCATTTTCAATTAACCCGATCAATATGTTGTTTTTTTGTTTGTTGTCTTCTTCACATTAAACCGTTCTTTCTACCCGTCGACATCCAGCACAACCATGTCCGTGCCGATTCTCCAATCCTAGAGAGATATGAGTCATGTGGTCCACAAAGCTACGCCACGGAGACACTACGTTGCCACGTATACAGCAAGTGCAGTAGTGGGCAATGCAATGCCGTGTCATCATACTGGATACGACAGGCACGACATACACATTCCATGAAATAGAGAAACGAAAGGGAACAAAGAAAAAAAAACAAAAACAAAGAAGGCAAATAGAAAGGAAAGAAGAATCAGGGGAAAAAAAAATAATATATATATATATAAGAAACAAACCGTCGTGCCCCCCCCCCCGCAGCAGGGGATGTGGCACAAACTTAAAAAGAACAAGCTGGAAAAAAATAAAAACGAAGAAAAGCGCCACTACTGTTCGTAAACAGAGTAAGGCTAAGAACCAAAGGAAACCAACAGGAAAACCAAAGCACAAAACATCCTCCAGGTAACGGCAGCAGTTTCTGGTACGAGTAGCGCAGCCAGTTTCTCCCTGCTAATCCGCCTGGTACCTTGCTACTCTGTCTGCCGCCTTCGCCCAGCGTTCGTCAACTATGGCCGGCCCCTCGGCGTCAGACAATACGAAACAAGCAAAGCAGGCGCGTCATCCACCCACGCCACACGACTCCTTTAGTAAGGCTTACCAAACGAAGAAAGGAAGAGAAGTAGAATGAAAATCACAGAGGATCAGATCAAGACAAAACGAAAAAAACAAAAAAAAAAAAACAAAACAAAACAAAACAAACCAAAAGGAAGACGAAAAACCTTCGAACCAGCTGCACCAGTTGGTGGCACGAGTAGTATAGGCATGTTCTACTTCCTAATCTGGCCGGTACCTTGCTACCCTGTCTGCCATCTCCTTCATACTTTCGTCCACTGCAGTTTCCCTTCTACTCCTCTTGTTTCCCCTCCTTTCCGCATTCCCTTGGTCACGTTTTCTGCCACTTTTCCTGTTGCCCCCCCCCCCTCCCCCTACTACCTTGGACACCACCCACGGCAGATGCCCGGCGCTGCCTACTCAGCTCAGCCTCAGCCTCGTGCCACATCACCATGAACCGTTCGGCTCCTTCGAGGATCCCCCGGTACCACTTCCCCGCCTTTTTTGCAGCAGTGGACCACACCGCGGTCTCATTTCCAAACACCAAGGGGGCACGTTCCGTTGACCCTTGAGTGGCTCGAACCTCCCTAAGGTCTTCGACTATGCGTCTATGCCATGTCTTAAACTGTCCTCCAGGTCTCGGATTATCCCTACCAGCCATCATCCCGAACATTTCCCGACTGGGTAATCGCCCCGTGCTTTGCCGTGCCACCCCCCCCCGCAAAGAAGAGCCGCCGTTAGCGAATGGTCGTTTCGATGCCCTCGCAACGTGTCATCTTGAGGGCCTTCCCGTACGAGAGGGTGGTATGGTCAGTAAGAAGTCGGCGCCGGAAGCCAACGAGTCTCAACAGGACTTGGTGGTGCGCCGTTCGAAGGATGGAAAAGAGTTCGCCGCTCTGAGGATCCATGTCACAGGCCCGTACAGCAAGGTTTCAATCGCCTCGGCCTTCAGCGTTCGGACTTTTTCATGCCAAGAGGGGCGGTCGTCCTATCATACAGCTTCGGGGACGAACTGTTTGGGGCATGCTCGCATGAATGAGACGGGTCCGTCGGTCGATTTCGAGCGAGAGGTCGGCGTTTATGCAATCCCGTGGCCTCCTACAACAGCATCAATAATCATGTACGTGTGTGTCTTTCACATTAAACCGTTCTTTCTACCCCCACCGTCGACATCCAGCACAATCAGTTCCCGTGCCGATTCTTCAGTCCTAGAGATATCCAGGTAAGTTATGTGGTCACAAACCTACGCCACAGACATAATACGTTGCCACGTGTGCCAGGAACACTGTTGGAAATCCTTTGTTCAATCTTGAAAATAATTCAACGATATTGTTGTTGTGGACACGTATAAGAGTGCCAGGGTCGAGAAGCCCCGCCGGCCAGAATAGTCGGACAAAATTTGCTTCTTGCCTCTATCACAGATCATAAACGTACACAGCATGTATACCCCTCATGTACTGGAAATATTGCAGAAATGTATTATAGAAACGGACGGCAGAAGCAACCGCTTTTTGGCAACCAGTACGCGTACTGGCACAGTATTTATCCAGGGAAACAATACACAGATATCTGAATTCCACATTCTTTTCACTTTCGGGGTATTTCGGCGGTTTATTGGATTTGACTTTTTTCATTTGTACATTTATTTTCCTTGAAAATTTACGGTAGCACATACTACCAGCAAGAATAATGATAAGTGATACCGCTGATGTTATAAACTAAACGGTCAGTCGTTCGTCGCCTGCCCACTCCACCTCGAACCTCCTACGCCACACACAAAACCCCAACCGGCCGACCAGGTCTAGGTGAAGCTGTCGTACGCAGATCATTGTGACACTTGTGCAACTGGAGGCCAACACGGCCTTTTCGAGGTTCTTACAATCCTTCCGTTCGGGCGGTTAGACAGGTATTTTTGTGGTACACTTGGGGCAAGATATATATCACCTCTATCACGCTACCACTGTACTGCAGCGGTGTACAAGCACGGTCTGGTAGACCCTGCCACAATAAATACAGCAAGAAATAGTGTAATTCACAGGCCTGTTCCGCTCAACAGCCATTAATTACTGCTGTACGCGAGCTCTGACCCTTTAAGCTTCTGCTCTGTCCTTCGTGGCGTATTCTGATTTTGCCACAATATTTTATTGCTTGTTCTCTGATTTGACAGCGCGGGGACCAAAGCTCCATCTTGTTGCTCTAACGATGATGAAGGCCGGCCTTCTGCTCGGTTCTCTGCTCCTTGGCCTGCGGAACACGTCAGGTACGCACTCACGATTTGTACTCCGTCGATATCCACAACACGGCGATTGCTGTGTCTCGTACTCGTGGTCGATCGAAATGCGCTCGCTCGCCGTACTGCTGTATATATATATATCATTTTTTTTGTGAATCGCACGCAACAGACGCGGATCTTACGCGATAATACGTGACACTATTAATAGGGTGTAAGAGTGTATATTGGCTGTTGTTGATGACTACTACAGCAGTACTCTGTGGCAGAGCTGTGCGACCACAGAACTTTTGTATCTCGCTACCTAGGATTGAAGAATTGGCAAGGACAGTGAGTGTGGTTGTGCTGGATGTCGACGGACAGAAAAAAAGGTTTAACGTGAAAAACACACAAATGCATTGCTGCTGTGTTTCTCTATATACATACATTCTTTTTTTTTTTTTTTTTTTTTTTTTTTATCCATCACTTTTACTTCCCACCCCACTCGTACGAGGTTTTACCCTCGACGATCTTCTGGACAAGCCGTGGTCACAGGTGTCGTCCCTTCTCCCCCCCGGTACGTGCCTTTAGTTTTTGTCGCGCATAGGGTTCAGCATTCCCACTGCTCGTCGATTTTCATCGAATGCAGCCAACTCACGCTTTCGCGCTTTCCGCTTATCAATTTTTTATGCAAGAAAAAGTCCCTATGAGCATGCACTCGGTGGGACTTGAACTCACGAAATTGATCTTGACAGGCACGCGGACCACCTACCAAGCCACCGGGGACGCATACGCAGTTGTCAAGCTGTACATATACCTGGTATATTATTGCCAGAGGTGTCCCACTACGAGTACGCGTATACTGCTACTATTATTATTAATATTGTTCTCTACAAGTAATGCAGAGGCGTTCTACGATAGATAGAAGTTCACCCCACATTTTCTGAGGCTCCTCTCTTGAAGAGCTCTAATATATACTTCACCCGAGAAGACCTAAGTTGAGCAAAAATCAAATTAATTGCATGCCGATGAATAATCCCATGGTCTAATTTTACCATATGATCTTTTTTCGCTGCAAGATTGGCATTCCGACGATTTTCGGTTGAGGAGCCTCGTCAATGGGAAAACATTTTAGCGGAAATGTGCTATATATAGCTCTATTATCGTAGAACGCGTCTGTATTGAGGGGACGCTATTAATAGCACCCTCAGGAATGCGTCGTCAACGTCCCGCGCGTAAGCGTTTCGGCAACATGTGCGTACGACTTGGAGTCCGGATTTGCAACCAAGATCCGTATTTCGTGGCAGTAGAAGGCAAGGGTTGATGCAAATGTACGAGAATCCTACTGAGCTTTTGGGCCTCTTCTACCATTTATTTTGCACAATAACTCACTACCCAACGTGGGAACGTCGTGCTTCCTTCCGCGGCATATTCGACGACGACTTTATCATCCGCCTGGAGAGCAGCAGTCTTCTAGTGAAGGGTCATTTCTTCATCGGTGATGTAGCCATTGTGCTAAGTTCCCTTGCGTGAAATGGAACATGGTGTTTTTGTGACCTATTTGAGCTACTCGCTCGCAACTTCGAATACACGAAAACACCTCGTGAGTCGCTTATGGGTGCCTATATGATTGCCGTCTGGTGCACCCGACGCCCTCACACGCCCCACCAGGAGAATCCCTCAATTCCGCAGGCTGTAGTTTCATTTGATGAGCTGGTGCTGTCTGCAAGTGAAGTACAGTACAAAAAAAACGTTCAGTTGGGAGAGGCGCCAACGTTCAGTAGGGGGGTGATTTTTCTGTCATATCATGTTATCCAAATTTCGACCAATTTCGACCACCCCTGGATGGCATCTAAGTCGAGGTGTAGGCCTCTGTTGAAGAACGGGCGAAAGACTTCATTCTCGACAGAAGCACACAAGATGCTGTGATGAACCTCAAACAGGTCACCGTCGCTCTCCGGTACGCACGAACCAGCTGAAGTTCTCTAGGCGCAGCGTGTTAGGATGATAGCGTTGTTTTAGCGATGGAACATACCTGGCATAGGGAAAAGAGTGACCGGAAACCCGGGGACCAGGAGGCGCTCTGGTGCCAACGTGGCCTTAATAGCAGCACAGCTCGAATAATATACAATTAATTATAGTCCAACCGTTTATCAATAGCTTCATATTGCAATTGGTTGCCTATTGTGGTCCCTAATTCCACTTAAATTAATTGATTGGAACGGATCGAGCTCTATTATCCACACGATTTTTATTGAATTTATCCTACTTGGCCCTACTGTCCAGACAGTTCCATGTTAGAGTTCGTCTTCGTAGTCAATGATCCGGAAAACTCCCTTTGAAGGGTCTTCTCCAAAATTAATTGTCGGGGCAATTATAATTAATAGACCGTCTCCTAAAATCTCCCTTGTTCGGGTTATATAGTATCAGTGCGCAGAATGATTTGTTTACATTGTCATGTTGACCCGGGCAGCATCCAGGGGAGCCACTGGCCGATATCCTTGACAAGGAATTACATTTAGAATACGCGCGTTCGGCTTGTTATATAACACTTGTAAAATTCAGTAGAAACGGAAAATAGACTATAGACGAGACGTGTTATACGCAGCTTGCAAAATTGAGTGTCAACTATTTAATCAGTCGAACTCACAGCTGACGTATTTCGTAGTTTTATAAAATCAAATGTCTCGACGATTCCAATTATCAGACCGTCTCCAAAAACCAAAATTGTCCCGACAAGTAAATCTAATTAGTACGTAGGCCTTCGAATAAATTGTCCGAGCAATTTAAATCAATGGACTGCCGCCAAAATAAGTTTGTCCTGACAATTCCAACTAATAGACAAACTATCAAGTAAATTGGTCCGACATTTCTAATTCATACAGTCTCCAAAATCGTTTGCTCGGACAATGTCAATTAACAGACCGCCTTTTAAATCAATTATCCGGGCAATTCCATTTAATAAACAGACTGCAAAATCAAATATCCGGATAATTTCAACTATTTATAATACAAAAAACTCCGAAATGAGTTTTTCAGACAATGCCATCCTTGGTAGTCCCCTGAAGCAATTGTCCATACATTAAAAAATATCGGTGCATAGACCAACTATTATGGGAAATTTTTGAAGGGGTCTCAGAACTGGCTTTTTTTGTCGACAACCCGCGATTTACTCAACGGGACTGTCAAAAACACCGGTAGACTCCTCAGGATGCCCCCCTTAGTTTTCCGAGAGCTTTCTCGAGCACTTTTCCGTTTCTCCAGAGTCGTCGTAGGACTGTTCGTCCATATTTCCAGTTCTGAGGACATCGTGATTTTTCATCAGAAATCCTCGAAGACCCACTATTTCTGGCCCCAGTTCTGACCAACAGCCTTATTTCTGACCCTCCGGAGAAAAGTGATTGGCAACTCCAAAATTCAAATTAGGACTCTGGAGAAACGGGAAATTGTTCCAGAAAGCTCGCAAAAAACTACGGGGAGCATTTTGAGGAGTCTATCGGTGTTTCTGGCTTTCCCACCAAGTAAAACGCGTATATTCAGCCTAAAACCCCAGTTCTGAGAGCTCAGAAATAATTTCCCATAATAGTTGGTCATAGGGCATATAATATTTCGTGAAACGTTTCATTTGATGTTATTTACATCTGAACACGTAGGCTAGGCGGTATCAAAATGTCCGACGTATGGACATATAACTCAAACCTAACGTTGAGGTGCCCCTCCCTTTCCTGATTAGACATTGGGCAATAGATTTCTCAATAGACTATTGCCCCTACAGCAGAGTCACGAACATGTCTATTAATTGCAATTGTCCGGGCAAGTGGTGTCAAGGACTGTCTAGCAATTGAAATTGTTTCGACAACTGAATTTGTGCAGACAAATGATCTTGGATATTGTCAATTAACTGGATTTGTTTGGACAATTGACTTGAGAGACTCAATAATTGGAATGCTTTGAACAATATATATATATTCTACTGTCTAACAATATTGGAATCGTCCGGACAAAAATACTGTTGACTCTCTACCAATTGAAATTGCCCTGACAACTGGTTCCCAAGACTGTGGTTCCCAAGACTGTCCAGTACTTGGGAGGTTCTGGACAAATGATATACGGTTCCTTCAAAATATTGGAATGGTCCGGACAAATGATCCCGGAGACTGCCTATACTGATCGAAATTGCGGTGACAAATAATTTCACAGACTGCCTACCGATTGGAATTGATTGAATAATTGATTCTGTGTGATTCATGAACTGGACTTGTCGGGGCAACAGCTTGGGGAGACCGTACATTAATTGGAACTGTCCAGGCAATTGGTTTCGAAAGCGATCTACTATTTGGAATTGTCATGACAATCGAGTTTCAAAGGGCTCTGTTATTTGAATACTGGCAGAAAGTTGTAGAAGGAGAAGAGTCGATTTGGTCAAAACACAAGAATTCCACGCTAGTTGTGTCCCTACAACAGGATCGGGAAGTACCCTATATACCCAATTATCTGCAAGGTGCTTTATTGTGCCATACTACGAGTAGTATCAACTCAATAGGGAGGGAGTGTCTATCATAATACAATGGAACGTACAGAGTGCATATTGACATGGAGGAGGGAGCAAAGACAACCAATAGAGTATTATCGTAGATAATGAATAGAGGGAAGTAGACATAGAAGGTTTCTAGGCCTTGTCAATAGGTTTCCCTTGTTTCCGGAAAAATCTTCTTTCAGGAATGTTTTGAGTGGTCAACGTTGAACCTCATGCTACACTTTATCGGATGGCAGGCACACTAATGATAAATAGGTACAAGTCCATGACCTTCCTCGAGCAATTGATTTCTTGAGCGACATCTGCAATTATTTTGGCGGACAATTACAACTATTTCCCAATCGCCGAAGCACGTTTGGACAATCCGAAGAAATTCACAGCAGCCGAAATCAATTGTTTTGACAATTCCATTTAATAAGCAGCAGGCGAAATCACTTGTACAGACAAATCCAAATTTATAGACAACACCCGAAATGTATGATCTGGACAATTCCAGTTGTTGGACCATCACCCGAAATCACATTGGGGTATAATTCCGATCAGTCAGCATTTTCCGCAATCCATAGTTTGGGCAATTCCAATTCAGAGACAACACTCGAAACCTAATGCCCACACAATTCCAAAATTGGACGGCATTTGAAATCAATTGTCTGGACAATTCTAATTAGTAGACAATAGCCGAAATCAATTGTCTGCCAAATTTCAATATGTGGACAACCGCCGAAATCACTATTCTGGACGATTTTCAATTGACGGGCAATCGCCGACATCAACAAATACGATTAATGGGCAATCGCCAAAACCAACTTTCAATACAAATCCAATGAACGCACAGCCTTCTGAATCAATAAACTGTAGACACAGTAGACTAATGAAGTAGGAATTGTCCAGGGTGTGATTTTAATGGTAGTATGTGTCGTGCTTCGTGCCGATGGGAGATGGACGGGCAAGTTGGAAGGTGAAGTCAACGGTCAAAATTGTAGAACTACACGAACTTCGTAAGTAGGGCATTCCGTGACACTTGCATTTTCTTCTACGATGGGCGTCTTCCGCAATCAAGCGCTATAGAATTCGCCAGTGGGGGGGACGGTGGCGAACAATCCCCTACTAAGCAATGGAAGAATTATGCTGCATTCAGGGGGCCTCTATTCTTATGCGCGTCGAGATTTGGGAACGAATACCATGCTACATTAGTGCCCTGGTTTACAATGAGTTTGTCGCCTCGCTGTGGCGATGCTACCCAAACCCACAAAACCGGCGACAGTGTTTAACCACCCCCCCTCCCTACTTTTATCTGAACATGTTAGGATAGGCCCCAACTGGGCTGGGGATTACAAATCTGAAGTCAGCATTTTGAAACCGCACCTCCTTGCGTACTAAAAGCCATAAAACGTTGGGCAGTTGGTGCATTTGTCTTGACGCTAACCACTATTTTGAAACCGTACCTCCTTGTGTACTGAAAGTCATAAAACGTTGGGCAGTTGGTGCATTTATCTTGGGGCGAAGACGTTCCCAAGTACCTTCTGAACTAAAACGGACCTCAATACAAACAGATCAAACTCAACACAAACAGATCAACAACAAAAAGCGGAATCATAACCGAACAGCTGGTATCTGATATACCCCAGTGCTTTCCCCCTCACGAGTTTGTTGCTGAAACACACAGCAGAAAGAACCACCCGAAAACTCTAACGTGCTGAGAATGTACTATTTTCATTCCTGAACTCTCGACCCTCTGGAGGTCCGAGTTTTGCACAGATCGCTAATCTGAAAAGCTCTACCCCCCCTGAGGTGGCCCAGAGACGTTTTAATCGTGTGCGCCGGGACAATTACATCATCCTTACTGTTTTTTTTTCCTTTTCGAAACGTTTTTCAAACATTTTGGGATGCAGGGGTTTTCTGCTTTTTTCGTGAACATTTTCTATCGCGTTAAAACGACTTTTTTTCTGGTCTAAAAATATTTGCTGTTTTGCTTTTTTGGGGGCTTCTCACCCCGGTGTTTGCTGTTTTTTTCTAGTTGAGTATATCACCGGTCTACTTCTGTGACAACACCCCGAGCTGTGCTTTCTCTGGGATCACTCTCAGGTGTTTACTTTCTAACGAAAAAGTTTGTGAGGGCCGGGTGTGGTTGGAAATCTTCAAGTTTCCTCCTAACTTGTAAGTACCAGTCTCCCGTATGCGCATATGCACTTGCATACCGGTATATAACTACTTATAGACATCTCGCTCTCTGAACATGCTCGGTTGGTACATCCCTGGCCACTCTGAGCTCCCACTTGGAAATCGCCTCATTTTATTACTTGCCAGACCTTTCCAATGGTTCTTTGTTTTCTCCATTTCGCTTGGCACATTCTGTTCTTTTTTCCTTTTTTTCTTACTTTGCTTCGTGTGCGCACGTGTACTCGGAGCACTGCACCGCGGGCGAGCCCGGCGCCTTCGCGGGTATCAGCGGGTGCTAGCGGGCAGAGAGGGGGCTTAAAGTAACGCGGTCGCCGTTTTCATTCCTAGGCGTCGCGTGCGCCTCGAGACACGAGGGAAGCATGAATGGGCTCTTTCTGGCCTCCTCGTTTAGTTCCGGAAATACTATGTACTAGTATGTAAGGGTCATTTTGATATGCAGAATAAAATTCAAGCGGTGCTTATTTATGCGACGAAACTAAAAACCACAGAGAGAGAGACTCAGTCTGAGCACCAACTTTGTCGCGCTGACGAACGAGGGCCACAGTGAACACGTGAACACCTGGCTTATTGCGAGGCGGGCGACGGGGCTCACTATGGCAGAGAGGGAGGAAAGCTTTGCCCGGACCGAATCGGTTGCGAGGTGGCCGCAAGAGGGGCGGCCGGCGTGCGAGGCCGAGAGAAGCTCTGCTGTTTGTTTTTTTTCGTCTTTTTGACCCGTGTAAGGTGTTCCATTCAGGCGGGAAATTATTACATGAGAGGGGATCGGGATTTTTTTTCCCTTGCCAAAATTTCGGTTTCATTTTCATTGTTTTTGCGGTGCTGCTGCTGTGCCGTGCTGTGTTTTCTATTTCGTATGTTGTAGGTACGTACAGCATGTCAAAAGAAGAAAATAGGTACCCTACGCACCTGAAGTATGTGCATACGTACGACACGTGAGCGAAGCGCCCACGACGCGAAGCGTATGTGGCGTCCGAGCTGTTTTCTCCTGAAACATTGCGGCGGGACTTTGTGTAGGCATTATCAAGTCGCCAGTTGTCTGTTACGATCATAAAAAAAGCTATATTCAATCATGGACCTCTGTCCGCTTCGCATATTTTGATGTAGGTTTCCTTCCTGAGCAAGCGTAGCGGGCGGCGTAGGCCGCCCGCGGAGCGAAGCGCCTTGTATATCATATGATACGTACCTGGTATATATTCTCAAGGACGTACGTACCACTTACAAAAAATAGGTTCAAGGTGCATTTTTTTTGCATTGGAGACGTTTTACTTCGCGGCCGCGGGTCTTTTGTCGTGCTCTTGGACGCGGGACAAGCTGGGAGCGCGCGTGTACCCTACGGTGCAAGCTTGGCCCCCGGCCAGGTTCGGTGGCGCGTGCTCTCTGGGCGGGAAATATCGTGCGGAGGTGATTTTTTTCACGGTGCCGCTTTCCACCTGGCCACACTCAAGTATCATAATCAAACCCACACAAAATGAATGACCAGCACCTTTTCGCACATTCTGCTGTCTATAGCATCTCGCATCTCAGGGGCGGCAGCATTACAACAGCAGCCTCTTCTCTACTTTTTTTACACTTCGTGGCAGCAACGATCCATGCCACTTCAGGTGTGCGTGTGTGCCATTGAACCTACTACAGGTATATGATAGGGTGCCACCACAGGAACTCGGAACCCTATTGTACCTCATTAGGATCGTGTCTTCGTTTATGTTGCTCTGCTGTCTGCTGCTGTGTCCTTTTGACGGCGTTTTCAGAGCTCTCTTATTTTGCGGCTGACGCGGCACTACATACAACAGCCGCACATCAGTATCTTCCCATGGTGACAGCCATGGACGGTGAATACCCGTGCGCACATATATGTGTGCTTGTGCCACATCCCAATGGACACAAAATTTCCTTCCAAGAATAAATATAAAAGTTTCGGCGCAGAAGACAGTCCAAAACCAGCAGCGATACACCAGCATCAGCGGAGCAACAGTAGCGAACTCGACACAGGCTCACGTACACACGACTAGGAACACCTATGAGCACCTGTGCTCCCCCGTTCCAACTTGCCATACCCCGAGATCTGACTTTGACGTGACTATCTGGCGGCGTTAAGTTTTTTGCAACGTTTCTTTACCTCTATTTTGGCCATGTGTTTACCCCAATTATCGTAACTCCCACCCCCGATTTTGAACGTTGAATTTCTTTTAGACATCGAACTATGAAACTAAGCGAGAATAGAGTCCACTATCCGAAATTCGCAACATTTTTGATCGGTCTGTTGACCTACACCAAAACGTTGGTTTCTAGCTGCCCAAATTATGAATCAACTCATCTTACCTAGATCGCACAGATGGCACCAAGTAAATATACTGGTACAACGGTACGATATTTTGTTCACTGCCTACCCAAACTAAGGGTAAATCGAGCAGACTCACTGCTTAAAAAAGAAAAAACAGGCTTCTTAAGATAGTCTGAATTCTACTGATCTACATTCTGATCTGATAGACCCCATCGCGTAAATGTGACTTAGAGATCATGTTGTATAGACGATCCTCGGCTAGCACGTGAAAATCATGTCGAAAATACAGATCCCACCCAAGCAAACATGTACAAGTACGTAATACCTAGACTATAAAGATCCCACCGGGGCAAACGTGTGTGCAACACCTACTGTATGAACATCTCATCCATTTCCCGCCCACAAAAACGTTAGGTGAAAAACCTAGATAACGCAGACTCCATTAAACAAATATGATCCCTATCCCACTCCTGTACCGTTAACTATCCCACGGTTTTCGACGAACATCTCTCGGTATACCGCAGACCTACGATCGATGACAAAATGGTGTACCACAGTCTTTTGAATGGCTTGCCACGAAATCCCACGAGGTTCCACTGTACACGTATCTGTGTTTATATTTTAGAACTCCCCCCCCCCTCTCCCGTCGACATCTCCTTTTAAAAGCGGACAGCCTGGACACTTCGAAAGCCAGTTCGCGGCCACTTTCGTCCGACAACTATTATATAATATGATATACATATGACATCGTATTCCGGGTCGTTAAGGTTAGGAAGGGCAATATATACCCGTTCGTACACGCTACCCTGCTAAGGGTGCTATGGGTGAGTAGACACGCGGGAAAACAGGACACGAATTCATGCAGACCCGGGTATAAACAAACGGGGGTATGATACAGTAGGTATTGCAGGGGTGTACGTACTACAACCTGCACTGTAGGATAGAGCTGTATCCGACTACTGTATGTATTTACTCGGCTGGGTCGGTAAGGGCCTCGAACACGGGGCTTAGTAAGGTAATCTAACGATGGATAATTTTCTTTTAAGCGTTGTAAGACCAGTAATTACCGGTATATATGCTCGCTGGAGAGTTATGCCAACGGGCAGATTACCGAGGTACCCCAGGAGAACAACGTACGTAGACACCAATCTGATACCATGCATCAGGTACCCCCCTCCCGAGCCCTACGAAGTACACTTTTGCAACGCTACTTCTATAGCGTACAGAATTTCTGGTCGATTCACCTCCAACCGTTTTGATCTTCGCTACTGCTCTGTTTCTTACCACCTTGCATTGCTTGCGACCTGGATGCACAATGTACAGGATGGGAGGTGGAGCTCAGGGAACTCGTCAGCCCATTGGAGGCGAGAGTTTCAGATCGGCCTTTCCGTGGCCGAGACCAAACTTGCGCGCCCGACGAATGCAGCAGCCGCCTGACCAGGGTAAGTAGTACAGGATACTGGAACCAACTAAAAAACAGGCAATAAGAAAGGCAGAGATATACAGAAAACCGATAAATTCGGAAGTTGAAATACTGAGATTAGAGTACAACGCACCCATTCACCTGAAGAAAATCAGCCTTACTATCAACACTGCAGGCATCATGTACTGCTACCTTCCTCGACGCAGTTTGTGGTAAGTATCATTGTAGCGGGAAATGGCGAGGGTGATATACGTGTTGTTTCTAACGTTTACCGTGTACTCTGTGATATCTCATACAAGTATTTGGCATATGGTATGCTCGATTGTCGCTGCGAGGTGTATATTTTTTTAACTGGAACACAAGAAGTATTACCGTTGTCTGCTGTGGTGTCTGTTTACAGCTTGAGACTGTAGGACAAAACAGCAGTATTTATAATTGTACAGCAGCAGTGTGAAAGAAGTGTGGGCCCTACCGATAAAGGTTCGCCTCGAGGGGTATTAAGGTATTTTGTTAAGGTCCGCATTAAGGCAGAGAAACATCATTAAAGCACGTTTTAAGGCTCATGCACACGCACGTTTCGGGGGGAAGTTGCTCGCGATTTGAGTGTTTTTTTTTTGGCAGAACCAATTGCTCCTACTTGCTTCGACGAGTATCGTGTCCAAAGATGCCTCCGTCAGACGGGACCTCGTAAAGAAGAGAGCAACCACTGATTATCAAAAACGGGTTTCTGGTGCGCAAGAAGCGTGTTTTGTTCGGAAAAGGGCCCAGGGCGACTAGGACCTCTACCCTGTATCCTGGTTTAGGGAGTTCCAGCCCGAAGGTGCTGTTGTCGGCCATACAAATCATCATTAAGGCAGTGTTTAAGGCTAACACAACTCACAACGGCACCTGCCTCTATCCAGCAAAGGGTGGCAATGTATTTCAAGGCAAGAGAGAGCCTATTGTCAAGCCTTTTTTTTTTTTAGCACCCATGTGTTGGATGACGTATATACATCGTATGGCGTCGAGACCATGTGAAACCACCATCTCTGGGAAGGTTTGTTATTGTGTGTTTCCGATCGTTATATCCAAGTTGCAGAACTCCATACTCGACGAGCATTGGGCCATGCGGCCGTCCCAGTTGTCATCGACGTGAGCGAAATGATAGAAGGGGCGTTTTATGGTGCCTGACCCGCCGGGCTATGCGATGCGGAGTCGACGTGCATGAACTACATGATTGTAAATTGGTCATGGATGCTTTGCGACACATGACAACATAGATTCGTAAAATCACCATTAAGGCAGTGTTTAAGGCCAAAAACAGGGTCTAAAAACACTTGCCTCTCTCTCGCGAAGGACGGTAACGCATGGTTTAAGGCAAGCCACGGCCTCGTGTCAAACCCTGTTTTGTTCTGGACTCTTAGATGTTGAATGGCGTATATACCATCGTCTGCTGTCAGGACATACTGAAACCGAGATTTCTCAGGAGGTTTGTTCTTGTTGTTTCCGATCGTTAGCTGTCAGTTGCAGTCCCCTAACAAGCCATCTTAAACCCTCCACACTGAACGTGCGTTGTGCCATGGCGCCGCTATCAATTGTCGGCAATGTGACTAAACTGCGAAGAGAGTTTTGTAGTATCTCATCCGCCGCGCAATTCGCTGCCAACTCCACGAGTTGCATGAGCTGCATTATTGGTGATTGATGATGGATTTTTGTTTTTGCCCATGGCAACATAGATACGTGTAATAGTGTACTCAACCTGATACGACTACTCGCGCAGTCTAGGCCCACGACTGAGAAAGAGCCTAATAAGAACATATGGCTCACGTTTTCGAGAACGCTATGAATATTGGGTTGAGAGAAACGGCTCAGCAGTGAACTCTTCACCGAATCCTATGTACTAGCCTATGCTCCAGGTTGTCTTAAGATGGCGCCCCAATAAGAATCTCAGGCTTGCCCAGATTAGGTGTTTCTTGTAGGCGGGCCCATACTGTACGACCTTAAAGTTCTGAATTGTAATACTTAATTGAAATGCATTCACAACTTCAACAGCCGATCTTCATAGTAGAGAACCTCCCGAAGAGTTTTTTTTTTCGTTCAATCGTTGTCTTTCCCTTACAGTCAAACATTGTCTTCGCATATATGTGCATTGATAATAAATATCGATGAACACAAAAAACAAACCAGCCTCGACCGCTCGTTAAACTTTGGCTACGGTACTTCCAGCTTCAAGCCGCAGGAGTTCACGTTGGGCAGTCTTCCGTCAGGTGACTGCCTGCCGCTGGGTTTCCTCCAATATATTTCCGTGTGTTCAACATTTTGTTTTACATTGGTCAACAGGGTTGTGTAGACCATCTTAATCCCAACCTGCGTTGGAATTTGCAGTCAGGAACTGTACAGTACATCTCAAACCCAGGAAATATGCACTAGCTCATGCAGACTATACGGCTCTTGTCCGTCAACATGAATGAGCTAGTTTGTATAAATCCTTATGTGTGATATCGAAGATCTGCCTAAGCTTCGAACAATTCGGATACATGCTCCGAACAGGTTTCGTTGAATATATTTTTGCGGGGGATGGGTCTGTGCAACATTTCAGCGCATGGCCCCAACACAAACTTCGTCTCGAAACTACTTTGTTTCAGTATGAATCTCAACAAAGGTTTACCTCGAAAATGTTCCATGAAGGGGGGGGGGGAGGGGGTTCCTCCTTTTTTGGTATGCCCTAAAACACACTTTATTGCCCTGCCGAAACCTACTATTTGCAGGATGGATCTCTGGATGCGGAGTCACGGTACGGGTGTACCCAGCAGCCGATTGAGTCCTCCGGCAGTCCCAACGTCTGCGAGGTGACGTACAGCTTGGATGATAACTCGGGCGCCGGAACCCAGAGGACGATCTCGTCGGTACACGTAGGTACGTTGTTTCACCCTTTCGTGACCAGGCGTATAGTGTGCATCTGGAATGCACATATTCCTTGGAGCTTTGCCACGTGAGGAGCCCTTCACTATTACCAAGTCATTTGTAACATTTCCACGACTTCAGTAATGTTACTACCAACTGGACGCGTATTCTCGGCCTATCGCGGTTCCTGTTCGATTGAAATGGTTTAATAGGTAGCCCCACAGCCCAGCATTGAATGCTAAAAAAATAAACAGTATATTCCCCTAATATCGACCAATATCGCAGCACACGTCGGCCGGAAAGCTCTTTGTTTGGATATACTATATGGAACAATCACGGTATCTGATATGGTATGTTGGTGGTATGGCATGATGGTACAGTGTGGTGGATATATTTGTCGCTATATATTGCCTGGTGGTATGGTATGTTTCACTATATAACGTCTGTAAGAGTCGCAAACGTCGTACCGTTATGAACATCTGTAACAAAGTAATATATCGATTTGACGTTTAGGTCGGCTACACCCTCTCGGTCGTCAGCCGGGGGGGGGTTGGTGTGGCTGACGCTGCTATACTCCTCGTTCGGTTTCGGGACTGCTTCCCCTCCACACAAGCCTTGAACGCCTTCAACTCCTTAAAGGAAGGAAAAACTGAAGCGGTGTTTCGAGAGGAAGCAAAAAATTCCATCGTCGCGGCCTGAGTATCCACCGCATTGAACACATCTGGGATTCTGGCCTAGGCAACATTTCGAATTTGACGAAGGGTGTCTTAGCGTGTCTTGCAGACTATCGTTGTCAAAACCGTGTCCAAACTAATGATTTCCTGAGAGGTGCGTGCCAGGTTGCGTTTCTTGTGGTGTTATTTCTCAAGGCATGCCTCTTGAGAGGGCCGTTGAGGTCCAGGGGATGGGCCATGTGTGATATATAAGCCAGCAGGCACTCTGCAGCAGTTGTTCGTGAGGTACTGTAGTTGTAGATACGTAACGCAAAGGCGTAGACTCCCCCTCGCGATAGAAGGACGTTTTGTAACACGTGCCATTGTATTTGCCGAGTGCCGGCTTTTGCAGTTTGGAAGTGCCTCCCAACACTGATACAATGCCATGTGTGCCTTGCATTTCGCTGCCGTAGGCTCACCGACGCTTCGAGGTGCAGCGCGTTTATCCACAGCCTCGACCTAGATCTAGTGCATATACCAGATATATGTGTCCTGTAAACGGTTTACACCAGAAATTATCCAGTGCTACAATATGCCGTTTCGCCTCGCCGACACTCGTTACAACGTATAGGCATCCCCCCGGGTTGTTTCCGTTGGTTGTTGGTTAACATCCCCATTAACGTTCGGCGTTTCTAAAGCTCATCGACCTCCATCGATAGTGTTTTGCTTGATGTTGTGCTTAGTTACTGCCGCTGTTGCGCTTTAAGCCAAGAACATCCTGCTCTGAAGCCTGAAACAATCCACATCCCTTCATGTTTTGCGTTTTGTTTTTTCAGCACCCTAGTCCCCATATTTCGCGGAAAGGGCCGTGATCAGTGTACATTTTGACCTTTGTACACATATGCAGTATGCCCTCCTACGTTAGCTCTGTCTGCAAACGAAATAGGTACGGTGGTTGATTTGGTTCTGTATGTTGGAAGGAAGACCTGCTCACCTTCATTTGTTTGATATTCGGTTTGTCAGCACTTGGGCTTGGAATGTTTGCTAAAAGGAGCCAACATTCGTCCACATTTCTACCTTTGTACCTGCGCGAAGTATATATACCCTACAAATGTTAACACCGTCTGAAGCACAATTGTGAGGTTCATTTGGTTTGGTACATCTAACGACATTGCTGTTACTCGTGTGGCATGTCTCCCGAACCAATGGTCTCGTAATTTAAGCATTAGTTGTTTGCGAGCAGGGGGATTCCACGCAATCCTCTATCAATAGAGGATAACCCATGATATACGACTACCCACGAGATACCTCTAGGTGCACATGAGATAGATGTATATTTCATGGGCTATTGTTCCATGATAAACTGCCAACGAGAGACACTCTACCCTCTCCCCCCCTCGTCTCGTTTGCAGCATTTACTGCGGACAGTGAAACCACCCTGCAGGTTTTGCTGGATAATGTCGTCGTCGTAGAATCATGGACGGGAGAGCAAGGTTCGACAGCCTTGCAAGAAATCCCGGGGTTAGCCGGGTTCTCCACGAACGAGATGGAGCTGTTGACCATCATGGACGAGGGAGACTACATCGGGATCACCGAAGTGGGTCGGCATGCCGAGTGTTGGTGCAGTTCCACGTTTTTTTGTACATCAATGCGCACCACATGTATTGGTTGCTTCGGTTACCATTGCATACATAGTCCGGTTGGTACGCACGTAACAAACAGCTATTAACACTAAACGTTTCGAACAGCGGACAGATAATCGATTCCCGCCTCATGATTTAGGTCTTCCAAGTCAGATCGATAGAACTAATGCCGATCTTGTATTACTTTGCTCATGCATGTTGCCAGGTGGGACCTGACTAATCCGCATAATCGAAACAGTATTTCCGGGTTTGGTGTGTGCTGCTCCAATCGGCGCAACCTCCGACAGCGGCAATCGAGAGATTAAGTTATCTGGATCGTATTCCGTCCTCGGTGTGAAATGTTGACAGTGATGTGCGCTGCTCTGGCAAGGAACTTAATATACAAAAAAAACTGGCTAGACTGTGCTCCGGACTTTTTTCCGTTGAAATGCTGAGCGGTTATCCGGCTTAGCCGTTTTTGCACTGCAGTGCAGGTCTGGGGACCAACCGCTCAAAGTCTAAGTCATTTTATCGCCGAAACGAGACTACAGCCTTGGAAGGGTTAAAGCGCAGCTCGAAATATGGGCTTGAACGACATTTTCGCCGACCGTGTGGTCGACGTTAAGAACTCACCTCGCCCGGAAGACGTACCATGTTTTCTGGTGCTCCAATAAATTGGGCTGGCGATGATACACCGATGCTTGTTTCAGCCCTCGACATAGTCATGCACATGCGAGGAACAAAGATAGGATCGCCACCAGGGGGGCGGGGGCAGGACCCGGACAAAGCTTAAACAGATGTCATTCAATCTTGCAACCAATACGGACGCAGTGCTGTCATGTGGCCCACATGTTTTCCGGGCGGCTTGCGAAATATGAATAACCGTGGAAATGTACTACGCCTAGCTGTCGCCAGAAAGTAAGAAGAAAGCTCTTCTGCACCACTACTCTACTCGCTGTTCTGCCAGTAATGAGGTTTAACCCCTTCGATTCGCATACCACGTTTTGATGACGAAATGCTCGGAATGGGAATAGTATTGCAGCGGGTTCTTTTTTCATTTGTTGCGTCAATTTTTAGCGACAAACGGTACGTAGTGGTCGTCGTAAGATATTGGCGAACAACTTGGGCTATTTCGCACAATTACTAGCGATTGAATATCGGCACTTTAATATTGCTAATAACCCAGTTTTTTCTTGGCTGTGTAATATGATGATCTGTTGGTCGTTAGTCGGCCCGTTCTCATAGCACAGTCCGTACTCCTTTACGCGTACTCTCTACATGGCGAAGTTACACAGTTACGCTGCGTCTACACTCTAACCAACGGACGCACCCACCGATACTGCTGTATACATTCTCTCGTTTTATGTTGTTCCTGTGCCGCAGACCAAGATCTACATTGACGTTGACGATGTTCCTGTCACCGGCATTTCGGTATCCGAGCGCGTCAGCGTTACGGCAACGGCCACGGTCAACGACGGTTCTGCTGCGAATACCCTTGTGAGCTTTGGTGGGCCATGCACCACACGTCACACGCCGTGCTAACCCTATCCCTAAGCCACGCGTGCTCCGCTAGGGGCTGTAAAGTAGGGGTTAGCATTTGTTTTGGATATAATATTTCTGACTGAAGGGCCTCCTCAATCAAGAGAGTATCCTGCCAGGTGTATCGCTTCCGTAGAATGCCAGACGTTTGTGGTTTATGATAGCTAGACCATGGGATTGTCCGTGAGGTTGCGCGTCCATCGATTCTCGAGGTCGGTTTACGGGCGACGTGTGGAGCATCCCTCTCCTAGCATGCGTCTCGCTACGTACAAGATATAGGTTTGGCTTTGTCGTACGGGTGTTACGTTGTGTTTGCCAAGAAAGTTGGAATAAGTGTTCCGCTATGTGATGTACCTCATCACCTCAAGCGTTGTTTACGAGAGTATGTTCAGAGGAACCAGACATTGCTCCAAATATTTGGACATAACCCTAAGTTTCTACACGATAGGGCTACTCTAGTTTGTGTTGAAATCTAGAAAATGCGGGGGGTGATCGGACGACAACGTCACGAAATTGACTGGTAGGTATAGGCGGGAACTTTCCCGCATATAATATATCGTACACTGGGCGCGAATACGCTAGCGATATTGTCATTGGCTCGTCGTGATTCCGGGTGTGCCGGGTGTGCAGCCCTCTACAGCATCTTTCTTTTTTTTCGCATGGATGCCTTACGACGGCGCTCTCTTGGTTTGACGTTACGTCATGCTGTTTGCTGTCCTGAAAGGACGGGAGCACCAGTACCTCGTCTTCGTGGTCTTGCTCCGAGGATGACGTGTGCGAGATCACCTACGACATGCAAGGGGCTCAGTCTATGCAGCAATTGCGCATCGGTGAGATGCGTATCATGTAAGGCTTCGAGTGTCTTCAATTGTGTGAATTCTGAGTTCATAATATGACACCAGTCGTCAGGCGAAGGTGTCAGTCAGATAGACTGGTGCTGATGTTGTGCGCAACATATTCCCTAAAGAGCTTAACTCCGGGCGGGACTAGAAAAGTAAGTACTCTGGTACAGGCAGATATATTTTCTATTTCTTTCACACTCTGAGTTAGGACGCGCTTGAGGTAGTCATGTGAATGTTTTCGTCTCATCTCGTATATACGGATGGTAGCCGTTTTGCAAAAAAATGTTGATGGAGACGTTCACTTGCCGCTGATTCACATACCTTAATCATCCCTGAGAACCCCTTTCACATTTTGCCGTCGCCGAACAAATGCATGATATGTCCGTGGCTGCCTTGGGAAACATCGCTCGATCATGGACGTCACCAGCTTTCGTTGAAGAACCTTCGACGGCGGGAGCGAGGTTCAACGTGTACACCGCTGGCGCGAATGGTGTATTCAGCTCCGTACTCTCCGGTGTGACGGCGGGTCCGCGCGATGCTTCCCTTGAGGGTCTTCAAACGTTTGGCGGAATTAGGTCGTTGGCGCGGTACGTCAAGATCGAGGGCATTCCTGGAAGCGGTGGCGAGTTTTCCATCAGCGAGGTGTGCACAGTTGGCCAGTTGGTATTGCGTTTTAGCTGGTAACTGTTGGCGAAGGAACATCCCCCTACCTCTTGGTTTACAACATATTGCGGATGCTTCCTCCACGTCCGAGCCAGTGCTTTTAATATAGACAGCAACGTCCCATTCGTTCCTGAATGTGCTGAAACGAGTATTAGTACTATGTTCGGTTAAAGATCACCGGGCGTTTGCTTCTCTGTTTCTGGAACACCCCATTTACGGAGTCGACTGCTTCGGTCCACTGGCTACAGGCGACAATGTCACCGATCGGCGACTCGGTGGGACACGAACTGTTGCTGCGTAGGAAGATAACGGCATTTGTCTTCACGCAACGGTTGTTTGACCCACCATCGTCAGGGTTAGCGGTGGGCTGTTACGGCGTTACTTAACCCCCACCCCTTGGGTCTCGCCGCCCGTCATGGTTGGTTGTCTAACACGTCGGCCAGGTGGATATTCGCGTGAACGAAGACGCTCCGACCTACCCCACCAATGACGTGGACACCTCTCTGGTACCCGCCGGTCTGACTCCCCTAGGAACAGACCGTGGTGACGTGGTTTCGTTTGACCCGAGACCTGCCAGCGAAGGTGGCTGCAGTGCGGGTCATCTGGAGGGATGCAGTATCTACAACATCAAGGTATAGCACTATACGTTCGTTATAATGATCTACACAGACGTAGGGTATTTCCTGGCCTCTTGCGTCAATCACGTACCAGATACTCGCTAGAGTGTACGCACTACACAGTAACGACATCAGTAGCAGCAGTGATCACAGCAACAACAACATCAACAATCAACAGCAGTATCGATGGCAACAGCCATCTACTAGCCAACGAACCGCAACCAACAACAACGCAAATAACACGCGAAGTATGGAGAAATGCGGGAGGTTACCCATGACTTGATCCTTACGCACGTGCTGCGGGTGTAACTTGAACGCAAGAATACGCACATATTCATGAATACTGAATTTCCACATACCTCAGCAGTGTGTTACACGCTTGAATGGTCACGCAGTAACCACGTTGACTAATATTGCCATGAATGTCGAATGACTATTGAACGTAATAGTTTCTTGTTCTCCGTCTACGTCGACCTGATACACCAAGAGATGATGTGTGCTTGTCGAAGCTCAGCCGGGGGTATTTCACCCCTCCGCCCCCACGCCCACTTCATAACGTATGACGCCTATCTGTACCTTGCGCCGTAGTGTATGGATTACAACACGAGTCTTGACTGACCGCCATCGAACCTACAAACATTATACCTCACAGGACGGAAACAACTCGCCGGAATCGCGATGGTCTTGCTCTCCTGCAACCGACTCGACGAGCGATCCCTGCTTTGTCGAGTTCAGCCTAAACACCCACAGATACCTCAGGCAGATCCAACTAGGTGAGGAACCCGTTGGTCTTGGCATGCAGACGAGTCCAACTGTTTTTGTTGCTGTTTGATATGGTCACGCACACACGTGAAACGTAGCATGGTAGGCAATAATGTTAATGATGTAGTCATGGAGAAATATCGAATTGGTGAACAGCTGTTCATCTCGGCATGCAGGCAGGCAGATCCGACTGTTATTTGGCGATGAACTCGTTGATCCTGTCATACAAACATACTGAACTTGAGGAGCAGGACGTTGATCCTGATCCTGGTTTGCAGATATACCTGATGTCCAACTAGGTATGCAGCTACACTCGAGTCGGTCATGCAACCAAACCCTGGGCGTTCTCAACCGTCCCGAACAATATCGATGCACTACCCTTTTTATTATGAAAGACATTCGCAAGAAAATCGGCCAGATATTTTTGGGAGATAGTAAATCCCGGAGCGGTAACATTTGAAGTTCGTACGGAATCGACTTTGTAACAAAATTATATTGTTTTCTTGGGCTAGCATCCCGGTCTCGTATTTTTCATTGCCAATAGAGCTCAGGTGCTACTGTATCAGCGCTAGGATGCATACCCGAATGGGGCAGGACATCACAATACCATACTTCCAACTACTCTCAGGACTAGTGTCAGCAGTCAGCCGAAAGAAGCTTGATTTTATTACTTGTTATTGTCGACCTTTTTTTGTTGAAAATTCATGATTATATGGTTATTTAGTTTGTATCCCGTTTTGTACAGTATGTCATATCAAACGTAATGTCGCCACCTTTATGAAATGTCAGACCGATTGGTCTTGTGTGTGTGTTCGTTTTGATAGTTGGAGGAGTTTCAGTTCCGAACATATATTGGGTTGGACGTCACCAAGTCATTCAAGCACTATTAGTCTCAGACTATCAGCTCCCAGACAAATAGTTGTCAAATTGCGTTGTTGTCGCTTTGCACTTGTTGGTAGGTGCAATCTGTTTAGGCCCGGAAAGTGATGAAACCAGCTGCTTAGAATGCGGCTACCTGCCTTATTATTTAATAAACGTGTACATAGATACGGAGGCGCAAACCCTACTCTTCTCCAACGATTCATTTGTTTTTTGGGAAGGACTGCTGTGCCCGTTACAACGTCACAACAACTTGCAACGGTCTACTCGTAAAATGTATACCGAAATAACTAAATATTCGACATTGGCTCTCACTTGAACTTACGAATCATATTGGAGGGTGTTGGGATTTTGATACCGTCGGCAAATATTTGAAGCTTTATCGCCTCACAAGCGTAATTGCGCTTTAAGTGCCCTTTAGGGTGCTACGTGCCTGGTGTGCAGTTATTTTACCCCCTCGTAAGAAAAAAAGCATGCGTTAGGCCAATACCCTCACTCTGACTAACTTGAGACCGAATATTAGGGTAACATCCTTGTCCTGGCTACCTTGAGATCATCTGCTAGCCCAACCTCCTTTTTCTGGCTAACTCGAGATATTTGCAGGCTAACATCCTTAGTATTTATTCTGGCTGACTTGAGATCATATGTTAGGTTCATACATTGTTTCGTGCTGAGCAAGAAGGAGGTAGATTTCTTGCAATTGATTTTAGACTGCCGGTGCCTACGTAGCCTGAATACGTTATTTACGAGAAAGTCAATACTGTCGATCAGGTACCTAGTGGATACATTTTTCCCAAGAATCGCTCGACCGATTGGTGGTAGCTTTTCAAAAAACATTTTACGTCAGCCGTTAGTTCGACCGATAGAGTTATTCATTGACGAGTTTGCAAGGTGCGTGGTACAGTGATACGAGCCTGAAACAAGTGGGATTGGCTGTGGATACCAGGGCGAACTGAACTGAATCTCGCAACCTCCAGGACTTGCCGCGCCTCTTGACCATAGCGGCTGTATGGACCACCGTATCGTCCAGTGCTGGGCCTCGTCAGCTGTCTATCTCCTCTGTTCATGAACTGCGATGGTCAGATCATCGAAACATATACACACACCGAAGCGATAAGCCGACCTCCTCTTCAAGATGCGAAGGTCGATATATTTCAGATCTGTACGGTCTAAGTCCATGTGATCGGGTGGGGGACATACTGTCTGCAGAACTAGGAGATATGCTTTCTAGACTGAATCTACAATTGTCTACACTCTATATTTCACCTCTCATAATGGCGTTGAAATGACATTTTGGACGACCTACGACCGTATGATAGATCATTATTACGTGGTGTATGTGCTATGTCCGGAACATGTTGCCAATAGCCCGAACGCCGTTTCTTGCATTTTGCTGCGGCAGCATTCCACAACGGCGACCGGCGGCACAACGAGTTCAGCATCCAAGTCCAGGCCGAAGTTGGATGGACGGTAAGCCACGCAATATCAAAACGGGAGGAGGGGCTGCGACCTGTGACCCTGTCTATGCTGATGCGATCAACGAAAAACTGCTTGTGCGGTGAAACACAAGGTGCTAGGTATCTCGTGACTGTACTGTGTGACGATACGCCGCTGAGAATATTTCGGAGATCATCGCGGTGAGATCATTGCGGTCGTGCGTAGACAAACGATACAGAGGTTTCAAAAGGAGTCCCTATTTATGTGCACCGTCATAACTTGAAGCTCGCGTTCGCTCGTAATTACGAGTATGGGAATTGGTGACCGTATACTTCGAAGACGCTGAGCTGTGTCGGGTGTCGATAGTTGCTCGCATCCTGAGTATTTCCCCGATTCCATTCAAGGTTGGCGGCTTTCGAGAGAAAGATGGAGAGTGTTTGTGTCTGACCTACTCTCGTTATGTTACGACCCTTGTGTATTGACCAGAGGTTACCGGTAGTGAAGGCGCAATGGCTCCTCCGGTCCATGTGTGCGTTCTCGAACTTCCATATGCGTAAAAGAACTATACGCGTCTTGCGGGGCTGTGGTAGCAAGCTGTTAATAGCTGCTCGATGATGCTGCGTTGGTGTGCATCTGGTACTTTGCATCGGCTGTGCCACCACCGTGCACCCCGAGTCGAAACTAGCAGAGCTGTCAGGGGCATGTTACTGTGAGGTGCGAGCGGATCAAGGGGTGCGCTGTCGTTGTACGGTTGTTGTGATGTTGCATGGGTGTGTATCTACCGCTATTCCCTCCTGTGCCACCACCGTGCGCCCCGTGTCGAAACAAGCAGAGATGTCAGAGACATGCCACTGTGAGCTGCGAGCGGATTGAAGGGTGTGCGGTCGTCGTAGGGTTGTCGTCATGTTGCGTGGGTGCGCATCCACGTAGCACGTTTCCCACACAGCAGTAGCGCGCCATTGGCAGCTCTGCTAGGTTCGACACGGGGCGCACGTGGTGGCACAGGAGGGAATAATGCTACATAGATGCACACCCAAACAACATCACGACAACCGTACGACGACCGCACGCCCCTCAATCCGCCCGCACGTCGCAATCATGTACCTCACGCACGCCTGCTGCGTTTCCAAGAACCGCGGTTATCCGGTTTTTGTTGTATCTGGTGCCCATCTCTACCACGATATAAGTAGTTTTAGTATATACTTGTATTTGGTCCTACGAGTTTAATAGCGCACCTCTTTGAACCTCCACAAACATTTGGAATCCCGACCCTTGCGGGTGCACTCTCGCAACAGAACATCATCCCGTCAGCCATTTCTTCTGGGGACACCACGGACTTCCAGACATGGGACATTTCGTCCTGGACAAGCGTCATCCGGATCGTGCCTAAGTTCGGGAGTATAACGGAATGGCTCAGCATCAAAGAGGTGAGATGTGTGTTTTGGGGCAATACGATCGCCTAGATGCAAGTTTGTTTGTGCATGATGGGGGACCGTTTCCAATGTATTCGGAGATGATAGTGGACTGTTGAGGCGTGCCACGGTTGGGGCAACGGGGTTGCACACTTCGGATTGGTTTGGTCTTTTGATTGGTGGGGCTTTGCGCCTGAAGAGACTCAGGAATTACCCAAGGACGTTGAAATACAGTGATATGGTAGTGGTTAACAGTACAGCGTGATGGATGCAACCATACCCTTAGCACGCGTCTGATAGGGTACTTACACGAACACCCAAACGATGTTGAAGGTTCCGGGCACAGCGGTGTCGGGTACTCGACCTCGCGTTCTCCGCGCTCGTTTGAGGTCATGAAGGTTATTCATGTACATTTTCCTGTGCTGCACCAAAAGCGGTTACTTCTCGTGTGGAACGTCCTGGCAACCGTTCACTCGCAATCGGTGATGCCACAGACTGCAGGGATGCTGCACGCTTGCATTTCGTTGAGCACGACATGCCTCTACTCGCGGACCTCCTTAGTAATGGTCATATCAGTGACCTGGTACTAAATTAAGGAACCGGGGAGCTTGCTATGTTTTCGTTTTACAAACGTTAGCGCTGCTCATACCCGTATGACATGGAAAAAACATTTTCCGGCCGCATATTTACCATCAATGTGATGCGGGACAGCCCCTTAGAAATTATCGCACCTCCTCTTCTCACAGATCATGATCTAGATGGTGTAGATTATCTAGTCCATTACATTACGCTGAGAGAGGTTGAGAAGGAGCCGCGTAGCACAAGTTCCACCGACGAACGTTATTCTTGTCCATGCAGGTTGTACGGGTTCCACCCGGCAATATGAGCATGTCATACAGATCAGGAACATGTCTGCCCTCGAATATCTAGATCATCAAGTTGGAATAGAGTACGAATCTATCCGTGGTTTGCGAATTATATAACGGCGCGACAGCGCCGCGGACGTACCTCTGACTCCACCATGGATGCCCCACCCCTCCCATCCCTCTGCCCTCGACATTTCTGCGTAAACCACGTTTCGTACAGATGGTTCTTCTGGAGCAGAAGCAACGCTCACGCTTAACGCCTGTGTTGTCATACGTCAACATCGAATCGGAGTTCAGCGCTGTGAGTTCCAGACACGTTTTTTGCCAGACGAAGGCCATGTTTAATCTTACACAGCAGTACTGTACTCCAATGGTGGCCAGGAAAAAGTCGGCATCCGGCCGATGCTCTTACTTCTTCGCTCGTTTGATCAGAAGCTGTTTTTTGGTGTGATGCTTGATACTTTTCATGTCGTGAATGGTTTGAAATATTTGTTCGATACCTACCTCGTAGTTGAATATGTATTATGTGTATAGTATGTATGGTCTGTCTGGCAAGGAAATATTGTGGTGGTTTGAGTAGTTACACACCTCGGATAACGAAACACTCGAATAGCAATTCTTCTCTACGTTCTGGGGCTTGACATAGCGGCATGGTAACATCCTAGCGTAGTGGTAGCAGTGGGGATGCAATAGCATAACGCCGTACCGTAGTATTAGATTCATACCATTCATATCTGAACATTACAACGCATTAACGTTATGTTTCTTCTCTATCTCGGCGCTTCTGGTACGTTAACATATGCGCAGTGATCGGTACGTCTACTAACATCGTAACGCAATGTTACGAGTTGTCCAGACTCATACGTTGTCAACACATCATGCATTGTGATCACCATCCTCCAATCGCTATCATGATGACATTATGTTGCGACAGTGAAGGTTCTCGGCTTAACACCCTAACATAGCGTAGTTTCAGGCATAACGCCCATACATTGAGTTTAGAGCAATCACCTACGTGATGTTTTTCAAACGTTTTTCGAGCCTCCCTTATTCCAACGTCGAGTAAGGCAGCATTCGACGTTAGTGAGGCAAGTTATCGGCGCCGGTCGCGCTGTAGCACGAAGTTACGATGTCATTATTATGCCGGATAGTGTGAAACATTGAGTTAGCATGTTACTATATATTTGACGATCTAACCTTAAGGTTAACGTTTCCAGAATACCGTAATTTACAACTGGATGTAACACTACGGTACCACGTTAAGGTTGGACGTCTCAAAGGTGCCACATTGTGTTGCTATATTTCCAATTTGGGCTCTTGGGTACATGACGTCGGTTTCCAACGTCACGGTTGGGCCTAACATAGCTGCAACATTATGTTGCTACTGCTGCATGTTACCGTTTTGGATTGTTGTTGGGCTCATTACATGTGTTACCCGCGGAGTAACACAATTTTGTACCGTCGTGTTTCCGATTCCGAAGAGGTCCCCATGTAGGTCAACTTCGGTGTAATATACCTTGTACTCAGTCGCATAGACACGCCAGGGAGTTACTAATAGGAACACGTGCCCTTAACCAGGCCCCACCCCACTGAGATCCACCGAATAGGCTTGCACTCCCTGAGCTCCACGACATACTTCCAAGTATATATAAAGGAAGTATCTCTTTTCGGTCATAACTCATAATCTCCCACATTAACCAAGCCTAGAGTATGCTGATTATTAGTGAACGTAATAACACACACATCATACATCGTATGGTACCTGTACCTGGTTTCCATTATGCCTCACACTACCTACCTGGTGTCGGTACCTCGTACGAGTATTCGTCGTTCTTTATTGCCATTTTCTAGAATGATAACGAGAGATATAGGTATTGCGTGTTATGTGTGTTTACTACGTGTCTCGTTGTAAGATTAACTAAGTTGTGCGAAATCGATCCGACGGTATGGTGAAATGACATTCACTACTAGACTGCCCCATATAGCATGTCACGCCTAATTGTGCGTACGAGCTGGCACAGCAACGTCTTGTTAGCATTTTTTTGAGCGTGTATGTTATCTACGTATCGTTTGCTGCGAAAAACTAGGAATTCCGCTAACGACCTACCTTGGGTAGCGTTAATCTCCACAAACTGCTGACCCTGTAGCCCGGCATATAGTTGCTCGTTACATCAATGTTTGTGAACGAGCTAAACAGTAACATAATATTCGCGATACATTGGGCATGTATGTTACCCCCCTAACGTGTGTTACGAAACATGTAGAAATTCAGCTGTTAATAACACCATAACATTACACTACGCGCAATGAGCTGCCGACCCCAACACAGTAACAATAAGCATAGCACTCAAACGTCTTGTTAGGCGGCGAACGACGGACGATCTTGTAACATTCTAACACGATATCATCGCTTCATCTACAAATACTATAACGTAGCAACGTATTGTTACGAATTACTACCGCTGACTCCTAACATTGACATCAACCGTTGAATGTTGCGTTTTCCGAGGTGTTAAAAAATGTATGATGTGTATTGTTTATACGATACCAGGTATGTATTATTTTCGTCATTCGCACGTCACGCAAGATACGTATGATTTGCATCATCTGTACGATATGCATGATTTGTATGATGCGCATGAGTGGCACGGTTTGAACCTTCAGTGCGGAGCGAGGTAGCCTAAACTCAACGTTAAGCCCGGTGATCCTAGCAATATCCTCCATCGGGCACAAGCGTGCATTCAAGCTAAATGCACTTCTTGCAGGTTTCTCTTGCAGGGAGAATTTACCCCGCGAAAACGCGGAGCCGCCGGAAATCCGGAACTATGCGTACTGCCTACTTACGTGTCCATCGCCTTTTTTGGAATAATGGCTGTGATACATCGGCGGCAGGGCTACAATGACGTTTTTCGCTAAGACCATGATAGCGTTGCACTTAAGCCAACCACGTTTTTGCCAGACTAGGTTTGACGGGTGGGGTCTCTTGACTGAGAATCTATTGAAACTCGTTCGTTTTCACAAAACAAAGGAGTATAGACCTTGTTTGGGCCATGGGAATCTGCATCGGGTTAAGGGTACGCTCTCTTCAAAGAATGTTTTCGGCGACCTATTAGTCTGCTTCACCAGAACTCAAGTGACGCTCCGCGTAAATCAATACGGGCACCCCTGTCCAGGCGTGCACCCCAAACACATTACCAAGTACCGCTATGTACGTACCATGACACGGGCCCGGTTCTAGTGTTAGTGAAGTCGAGGTGTTGACCTTCATGTCTGCCTGCGCTTCTGTGATAAAACGGTTGTCACCGATGTACGTCGATGTTCATTGTCACCCCCCCCCCCCACCCTACCCCCCCCTCGCTATCCTGTTTGTTGGCTTTGCCCTTGTTGCGTCGTATTTGATCTAATTGTTGCAGGACGTGGAGCCCATCGAAGGCCTCAAGACCAGGTTCAGCTTCGATCTCGAAAATGCAAGTATAACCATCGTTTGTAACCTTTGATGTAGTGTCTCGCAGTAACACGTTACCAACAAGCTGCTAAACGTATCCTTACGGCACACATGCTGCTGGTATTGGCACTGCTGTGGCACACCAGGTATGTGCTCACACTATGCAAGGGCACC
Organism: Macrocystis pyrifera; assembly: GCA_031763025.1. Lineage (NCBI taxonomy): Eukaryota > Phaeophyceae > Laminariales > Laminariaceae > Macrocystis > Macrocystis pyrifera. The sequence continues at coordinate 1,185,084 of JASSKH010000012.1, forward strand.
GGCGGTATGGGTTAAGTACTCAGATAATCGACCGCTTGGACGTTGAATAAAGGTGGAGGCTAAGCGGATAGTGTTGCTTCGTAGATGCTGCTCCCCGATCGGTTTAACCCGAGTTAGACGTAGTTTAGCCTTGTGCTGAAGAGAGCTGTACGATGGTATACGCACTGGGAACATGACTCCGGGTGCCTCATCCGCACCTTCATTTTTGCTCACAATATTCCTATGTAGTGGGCCACCTAAACCGTAGTTGCAGATATTAAGCTAAGGTGTACCTTCTCTAAGGGACTGGTAGTCAGAGCGAAACCGCCACTCTGCCGCTAGATACATGGAACGTTTGGGTTCCCTATATACATGAATATACTCAAACGTATTTTGTGTTTACAGTAGATATATATTTAATGTCTGGTATATCGGTTTCGGCAAAGCCGACTAAGTGAATAATTTCAATCGATCGCGCCGTTTACGTTTGGAGTGAATTGCCACGGCTAAGCGAGCCCCAATCACCCAGTCGAGAAAATACACACAAACTGCGAAAGCCCACCTCGCAAGCGGTGGCTCCTTGTAGGATGTCGCTCACCATTTGTGCGACTCACCGAACACCTCACGGTGCTTCACGCTTGGTGGAAACAATGTCGGCCTGGTCGGTGAAAAATCCACGTTATCCGTTGTGACATTATTGGAATGCCATGGTCTTAGTTGTATGACCACAGCAATGCACGGCGATCATTACACCCTGTCCCGGCTCGTGAGGCGTCTTGCGGCTCGTGTGGCGGCCCATATAAGGGTAAAATATACGATGGATATATCCCAAAACCTACCAGCATCTCAACAACATCACGAGTCAGGGGTCGGTGGTATCGTACGGTCCAATCGAATAAAGCATGCACAGTTCACAGCCCCAACCGGTACAATGTACAGCAGAGCAGCACTATATCGATGGTAGCACAACCACATGTCTTACATTCTGTCTTAGGCGACAGCACCTTGTCCCTGGAACTGTGTCAATTGTGCAAACTGCGCCAGGTGGGCAGCGTAGGTGCGATAGCAGTAGGCGGACGGGGCCAGACCGCCCGCATTCGGGCGCTCGAATTCAGGTTTCCGCGGAACAGGGTCTTTACATTCGACATCCGCTATGAGCTCGAAGACGACACGGAGGTTTCCACGGTGAGGGGCGTAGGTCGTATCATGTATTAATGAGCGGTGCCCTTACTGCATGTGGTCCTTGTCCCGTGTCAATTGGCCGGTTGGAGAATCGGGCACATTAATAACCCACGTATCAATGGATGGCTGTCGACATCAGGTATTTGCTGAAAGGTGATTTTCAATCGCCGAAAAGACGTTTCACCTACAGTAGAGGTCAATGCCCTGCACGGCTGCGGTAATTTTCGACGTAGGTAAATGACGGCCAGTGTTCGAAACAAAAAATACCAGATGAAGGAAACCAGGGTCAACCACTAAAGTACCTGGGATATCGTTTTTGCCGTGGGTCCCGCGTGTGTGAAGCTTCAGTAGCGAACGTGTAGAGTCTGCTTGCGAATGCCCTCCGAAACTGTTTGTAACGGTACTGGTACAATAGCGCGTATATTTCGATTTTGTCATCTTGCTAGACGGAAAAAACGATGGACCTCTTTGAAGGTGGCTGAAACGGCGGACCCACCGACCGAACGACCGTCGGGGTTACAACGCATGCACGCTGAGAACAAACTACAAATCGCCCGCCGCAAGTTCTATAGCTCCAACCGCCATACAGTACCACACTTGTATCGAAAATCGTACGCTACGGGCGCTGTTTCGCTGCCTTCGGCGTGCATTGTAATCCAGCGGTTCACTAGTGCCGGGGGACGCCGTCGTTGGGAGAAATTCGTTCTACCGGAGCGGGTGGTGCTCCGCAGGCTGGAGATCGTGGCAGTGGAAGGCCCAGACAGGGAAGACTACCCCACACTACGCGTCATCGACTGCCGAGTCGTAGGCGAGCCCTATACTCCAGGATCCACTTGGGTGAGTAGAGCGCTAACCCGCGTCTATTGTGTCGATAAAAAATAGTACTTGGGGATTTAGCGCCACAACCCAAACGAGTCTTCACTGTACCGCCGGGATATCGGATAGAGATACACCTTGGTTGTAGCCAGGAAATTGTGTTTTTTAAGGTTTGTGACCCTGCTCCGTATAATTGATCACACGTGGTTTGGTACTATCTTGTGATATTCTGCACCTCCCTACTTGTATTTCCATGGGCCTCCCGCCGTTTCGTGTATGCATGCGCTCCTGTCTACAATTATATGCATGCTGTTCCAACCTATCGTTACATTGTTGCACCTCCACTATCGACGCATGTGCACTCCTCGGGTGGATTCTGACGGAATGCAAAGGTTGCGTCGACTACGAGTGAGGAATGGGGCCTTGTCCCAGACTACATCGGCGACGGAAGCGGAGACCAAAAGGAGATCATGGAGGCCATTTGTAGCGGGATCGGAGAAAGCTTCGACGGCACGGACTGCGACGGCGTTGCCACAGGAAACGACAAGGTGAAGCATTGATAAACACAGAGCCAACATCCGATAGGACAAATACATCAAAGTATCTGCGTCGACGGGTGTGCGGTATTGGCATGACTGGACGGGACCGCAGGGCGGAAAGCTCAACCTAGAGCCCACACGTACATTTGATTTCCTAGAGTACAATTTCTTCGCCAACCTGTCCCGACGTACAAGGATCGCCTACATATCGCTGTAATACATAACCCGAATGCTTCTAATACTGTATTGTCAGAGTGGTACGCAGCATGCTTGGACTCGTCCACAACTCGACCAATACCCCGCCTACCCCGTCTTAACGTGTCGAATTTTAGGCTCCTGAAGTGAATCTGGTAACGGGCGATTTCTACGTGGATGGCCCCGTGCTACTCAAGAGTGGGATTAGCCTGGTGGGCACGAGAAGGGAAAGCTCCCCCTCCTTTACGAATTTGATTGTTCACGGGAGCGGCACCAGTGCAGACGGGGTCATCGTCGCCGACGGTGTTTCGGGTGCGTTGGTGAGTACCAGAATGTATCTAGCGATTGGAGGGTTTAATAAGTCGGTTCGAACGATGCCGCAATGTCGCCGTTGCCAGGTGTGCATCAAGTAGGATACGGCTGTTATTTCATTGATGAAGGGTTACCATACCACATGCCTTGTATCTGGTAAAGGCTGTACCACACTCAAGGCACGCAGATATCGCGTCGATGCTTTGAACTTGGGGTTGTGGTCAGGGTTTGGGTTTACCTCTACAGGCTGTACTTTACAATGGGTAGAATATTTGCTTGGGGTACCAATGCTTCGCATTAAATTTTACTTCTCATGATTTGGTGTCGGCAGGTGGACCAGGTGTTCGTCTTCTCCAACCAGGAGTCTACAGGCGCCACGGAGACCGTAGGAAACGTCTGCCTCGATATAAAAAACTCTGAGGTACGTTTACATGTCAGCCTTGCCCATGCGGCTATGTGGTCTACTCCGAGCTTGGGTTTGTCGTGGAATGTACTCGTTACCGTGGTATGTGCGTGCAGATCAGCGGCATCAGTCTGGATCGGTAATTGTTCCGAGGAGTTCCGTGACGTTAATGACGTGGTTTGTGCATGCGCTTTTATTGTTGTGCTCTTCGCTCCCGCGCTTTTGTTGCTCCACGGTGCGTACCAGGACATCATCATCGAAGATGTTGTTTTGTTCGATTGCCCCCTGGCTGGCTCGCGGTTCACGGACGCTGATCGCATCACGTAAGGACCACCTTGCGACCTGATACGGGCTGCGACCAGCTCTGGCTGCAAAACATGTTGGGTCGATGTTAGTAGGATGGTCTATTCGTTTCTCGGCACACCGATATTCACGGTGATGTGGTAGCCCCGAGAAGCGATTAACACCTATGCAGTATGTGAGAATGGTGCCTGGTCGTCACGCGCATGCACGCCACGGTCAAACGATAAAGCATCCGCACAACGCAATACACACGGTGGAACATCGTGAGAGTATGATCACATTGTTACGGACAGAGCAGGGTAGCCGACGCGAACACTGGAGCGCTTGATATAGCGAGAAAGGTCGTTTCAGCTTATTGCTCGTTCTATGGTCGACGCGCTCTGCACCCATTCGTGTTTTTCGAAACACCAAAGAGCAAACAGGTTATCTGGTACCGGAGGTCGAGAAGGCCCCGAGCTCATTCTTGACGGGGTGACGGATTTCACCGTCACGGAGACGGTAAGCCCTCACGTCGGCTATACCGATAGGATTATGCCTGCAAACGATGCGAGTATTGTTAAACTTTCCCCTGCTTTGATATAATGGTCGACGCGTTCCTGTAAAACGGACGACAGTCCACGTGCAACGTATCTTATATCTTCGTTCCGAGAATATTACTTTTGAATGCACCTTCATTGAGAATACATTTTTTTCTAGGTGTTAGGGGTTATAAGCGGGGCGGGTTACTGTAAGATTAGTCTTTAAAGTCAGTTGTATTCACACGTTTTGAAGAAGCTGAGCCAAAGTATAAACTTAAATACGTACCTCCGGCCCTCTGCTATAATATGGGTTATAGCTGGTATTCCCCCCCCTTGCTCTTACATGCGCTTTTAAACGTAGAAGGGGACGTTCGGTGTGCAAGGCTGACTAGTCGTGGCCTAGGCGTGATTTGAAGCACCTGTTGACATGACTTTGAACCGCCGAAAATTGAAGTCTCCAATGCTTTTGCTTTAGTCGTTGGCAGGTAAGCAACAGCTTGCCTCGTTACTGCAGCCTTCGCGAGAGCTGGCAGTCGAGAGCTGATAATATAGAACGTTATGACCCCCCCCGGATAGTCCCGTTGCATGTCGAAAGTCTACAAACGGGCGCAACCTGACCCCACCCGAGCTTCGTGGGGCTCAGGCTGTCCGCACGTAGACGGTTAGTAGCATCGACCGTTTGCATTTGCTTTGGTGGCTAACTCCGCGTTATAAAGAGTTTAGCCGTTGATTGACCCGTCACAGCAACTCAACATATTATCATATTCTGTCTCCCGAACTGTCTACGAAGAGCGGACTAGTGCTCCGTGAGGGGGAGCACCCCCATTTTCGATAGCGCGTTTAGGCCACTCGGGCGGGTTAGTGGCTCTGAACCTCACTAAAATTTGGACTTGCAATGATAGATGTTTGACGGAGCGTAACAGACAATTCCATGGCGGTGTATACAAATACACTAAAAGCCGTAAGCGCCTAGGATTGCAAATCAATGTATGTAAGTAGTCACTCTGCGATCGAGTGGCTCTGAACGGCTGATAATAAAGTATGTCTAAGGGACCCCCCACCGTTTCACCAGTCAGGTGCCTGCAGCAGTCCAAGTACCAACATGCGGCCTGTATCGCGTATGGTGCACTCCCCAACGTTGAACCTTGGGCACACCTGGACTCGGCAGCCCCGGCTGCTTCATGCTGTCGATAGCGGGCGATGCTGGAACCAACCGTCGCAGCTAATCTTAGACGGTTTTCCTCGCCTGCGAACTCCCACAGCGGGTCATTGTTCGTTCTCAACAAGTTTTAGTTACTTACCAATATCACTACTCCACTTCCAATGTGTGCGTCGTGCTATTCTTCAAAGCTCCCGCGACTGGAGGGCTCTGTCACCATGCTGTTTGAGCGTGTAGCAGATGGGTAGAAAATGCATGTCCGATATCTTGCCAGTCTGGCTGTTTTGAAAAGGAGCACTTAGATGGCCATAAAAGGATCCAGTGTGCCTTTCATTTTGCATCAGATTGCTACTCGCATGTCGACCGTGAAAGCTTGACGCCCTAGAGACATTAAATATAGAGGAAAATGCCACCAAAACAATAGTATTACAACATCGGTCGCTGCATTGTTAGGGGGGGGTGTTGTGGATTAGTCCCCGGGTTTGAAGTATAAGAGTCGTACGGCATAGGTGCAACATGGTTTCAACTGACTCATGGGCACTCCCGCTGCCCGCGGACGGTTGGTAACACCAACGGCATCGTAGATGTGTCGATATATCGCTATCCCAAAAGGGTTCGCTTAGTGTCTAAATCTCCTGACACGAGCTCAATATCTCACCCGAGACATGATTTCAAGAACGTTTTCTCACGCAACCCGACTAAACAGGTTTTCGGGATCGTCCTGAAGCAAATCCGCTACCAAATAGTAATAGTGTCAGACTAGCAGGCGGTTGCTCGCTCAAGGAACTCAATCCTAGTGCGACCCCAAACGTGGGATGAGTCTGCCATGATGCCTCCCGCGTGCGCGGCGAGCCCCTTCCTGCGTTAGTATTGCGACGCCACCCTCAATGCTTGTCGTCGGATTGTACGTAATCGGTGCAGGGACTGAACGGCGTCTCGATTAAGGACTCTGTCAACGTATTGTTCGAGGCTCTAAAAGAGGATGGTGACTTCGTTGGCTCTATCGCCGTCCCGGAGGGAGGAGATCAGGCGGCCAACCTCGTCGTATCTGGGAATTCGTCCGGGGTAACTCTGAAGAATTTCACCATCAGAGCCGGGGCAGGTGAACTTTGTTTTCATCTTACAGAAAGTACACGTAATGGTTGAATCCTGCGGGTGCGTGCCTGTGGTAAAACGCAGGATCTCTGCCATCACACACTTACTCAAACGTGCCGAGGTGTTGCTCCTGGCACGTGCGGTGCCTTGCAGGACATGCGGTTTACCTAACAGCAAGCATGGGCGGGCAGCAGCAGTCTGACAACATGTTATTCCCTTGACCCTGGGCTAGGTGTATTAGTGAAGCTATTTGATCTATTTGGGCCCAACAGCTAGCGGTGAAGTGTACAGAGGAGGTTGGCGCTGTGCGTCGATGGTTGATTGTTAATCCGTTGAGGGCCCCAAGATTGCAATGAAAACACTGGTTGATATCTTTATTGGCGTCGAAGGTCTACAAGCAGCGTGAGGGCCTAGTACTCTGGGTGTATAGGAAGAGCATCATGTCGTCCCCGTATCGTACGACTGCTTACATTGTAACTCGGACACCATTAGTTTATTTCATCATGCCCCCTCAACCACGCGGTGGCCGTCGCTGGGATTTTCACCTTTCATCGTCATGTTTTGCTACGTGAAGCCTGAAGAGCTTTTTATAGAAGGATGTTGGATTTATCTAAACCACCTTCAATGTCCCGCTCGAGCGAAACACATTTACCGCCCCGGTTTATTCGAGCGACTGCGCGTCGACACTGTTTACAGACCGTTTGTAAGGCCGTCAATTGCCTTTTATTTTCGTTCGGTATAGCTGGGTCCCTAACTACCGTAAGTCGCTCGGCACCTTCATCGAAAGGGGACTCGTGTGGAAATAGGAACTAAACATCATGGCGGCTGCGACCTGACCTCGTACCTAAATGCACGCCTCACGGTTGATTCCTACCGCAACCCGCTCTGTTTTTCATTGCATCCGCTGCGTTTGCCAGAGCCTCGCATCATACTCGAAAATTCAAACCCTTTCACTATCGATGGCGTCACTCTGTACGATGGCATCGCGGGAGACTGCATGATTCAGTTCCCTCAGGTAAGCGAATCTCTGATGGTGTGTCGTCAAGATTGTTTGCTGTTGTCATCGTCGGTGCTACCGGGCTGACGTGCGGTCTATCGTGCTATCTGTGTTGTGCGGTTGGCTGTGGCCTAACGTACCACTGCGATCTACTAATCTTGGTGGCGGCCTGGAAATGTTTACGCGTTTGTCGCACGCGGTTCGAATTTCGGTGATATTCCGTTAGTACAAGTGCGAAAACGCGGGCAGTTTGAGTACGACGACAGTCAACGGTCAGTGGGAATGCAGAACCCAGTATATCTGCGAAAACAACAACGACATGTACAGGGGAGAAGACTTAAAGTGGCATCTGTGATCACGATGTATCTCGAAAGCCGTTGAACGTCAAGGGGTTGAGCTTGAAATTAACAATATTAGTTACACTAAAAATGCGACTACTTTGTCTAACGCACCTGTCGGGCGTTCCGTTTGGGTATTGCTGTCAAGTTACGGTGAAACCTCGCTAAGGGCACAGTCCGTTACGCCAATATTATCGGCATCACATACATGCACTGCTCAGGTTTTGAGTCTTAAAGGTGATCAGCTATCGCGCATTCACTACCCACGCCGATCCCTTGCCCTTCCCCTCGTCTGCCGCTCTTCGGCATGCACGGCATTTTCCTTGTGTCGAATCGTTTGTGTCGATGTAGGGTTCCGACGGCAATGCCATCCTTACCCAGCTTAACGTCATGACGGACCTGACTATTGAGGGTAACTGCTTTGTGCAAGCCTAAGCAGCGGTGGGCGTACGTCGTCGAGATGCGGCGTCTCAGGCCTGAACACTGCAGGCCACCACGTGATCGCTATGTAGTGCATCGTGAAGCACGCAAGATACATCGCTGTTTTAACATCCCACGGATCTTGTAGCGAGCGACAGTTGCACAGGAGTGTACCTGCAAAAATGTTTTTGATACTGTAGGTGTTTGGCAGGAGATATTATATGTGTCGGTGTTGATGGAGTCGGAACTTAGATGTTTTTTCGCAACGGTGCGTGTATGATATATTTGCGCTCGAGTGTGTTACGCGTCGCTGACTATTCAACCTCCCCTGTAGAGCCGGCTTAAAGGCGTAAATGTTCCCGATGGTTTCGCAACGAATTCAACGTCGTACTGCGGCGTGTACATCTGCGATATAGCACGTCCAGAATGTTGACATGCACACTTTCGATTAACACACCAGCGGTTCACAGGCGTAGTTGCTCGCGACGGCTTTACCTAACACCATATGTGACATTTTCTAAGTATGACTCATGACCAGCATGCTTCATATTCCTCACGTGAAGTCCAGTCGATCACGACATTTCTGACCTAACGTGGCTGAAGCCCTTCCCAAGCTTATGCGAGCAAGCGTTAGGGCCGCCCTAGGTTGGCCACTGTGTAATTCAATGGGCATGCCCGACCTATTGTACAACCGGTATTGTGCGCAGACGGCTATAGTAGGCGGATGTATCTTTCTTCTCCTGCCTGAGCTCGAGAATCCAGATAAATTACCCATGGTCAAGTAGACTCTACGTAGCGGAAATTGGTATTGTGTCTGTATTTCCTCATGACCATGGGTACCCGCTGTTTACCACAATGGGAAATGATTGTTGTGGTTTGAGGTGTAACCAGAAACCGGTATCCTACGTTTGAATTTCGGCTAATTCTATTTCGGAGAATATTGGCTGTTTGTTTTCATAATTATATTTTCTGGGCAATGACCGCTGTAGGAAGGGGGGCAAGTGGTGTGGGGAGATTATCGAGGCAACGATCTGTTTTCGGATGAGATTGCACAAGCATGAGGCTAAACGAAGCTGGTTGAACGGTGTAACCAAGGACGCCCGAACCGACCACCAGGAAAGATGTCGTAGGTAGGGGGTGCAGATATAAGGATGCAGCTGCCGACGATATCAGACAATAGATGGAAGATCGTGTCGAACGATTCCAGTTGGAGTAATATTTTCGTTGCGACTACGGCGGCTCCATTTTTATTTTATATATTTGTATTTCGTTTCAAAACTTTTGTTTGTCGTTGGGGGGGGGCACGGCGGCAGCAGTGTTGACACTCGCCAACATTGTGGGGACAGGAGTAGGAACAAGAGAAAAGTATCATGGCAAGGTTCCTGCTCGACCTGCAAAGAGGGAGATCTATACCTGACACCTGGCATATGTTGTTGGTTCCTGGAGTGCTACCTGGAGTTGCATGGTTTTGCCTTGCCCTCGTTTCCATGTTTCTGTTGTTTCACATGTGTCTTTGTATTCCCCTGCAGAATTTTTTTCGGTGGCTGCCGATTCGTTCGTCAAGCGGGTCATTTTCACGCGTTCTTGTAATATACCAGGTAGTGTTCTGCTCGGGTTGTCTACCGCGCCTCGTTTCAGAACGATTGATTTTGCCTCGTACTTACTGTTGTTTCGTGTGTATGGTATATGTTGTTCGGTTGGTGTGTGTTCGGCACTCGCTCGTACCCCGTACGCTAGACGATGGTTAGCTTACTGACGTTGAATATTTTCATGTGGTGGTCTTCTCTACCCTATCGTCTCTACGAGTAACAACTTGATATTTTGTATACTTCTACGAAGAAATATTTGCATCGTCAGTAAATGTGCACCATGTCGATCGGTAGTAAAAACTGTTTCACCCTCACGAGACTCCGCAGTGAGCAATGATGACTCGAGCAACGGCCACTGCGTGATTGGGGGATGGTGGTATTACACAAGTTGGTGTCCGAGCTACAACACATACAGTCGTGTCATAGGTACGGCAGGGCATCAACGCGTTACCGCTCGTATTGCTGGGTGTTGAACTCGCTGCTCGTAGACGGTCGATGCCAACAAACGATATCATTGTTTGTCCATCTCGAAGTCCCGAAGGGGTTGAGTTGAAGGACACAACTTAACCGTGACTGGAATTTATACTAACTTAATCCCTTCCGTCGATCATACCTCTCTCCGACCGATCATACTGCTAGTCACTAAATGATGCCGACAAAATAAAGGCGAAGCTTCTCTGACCTAAACGCAACACCCGACTAACCCTTCCATTATCACTTGGTCTTGGCGTCGCGTTGATCAAAGCGTTAGAACATGAGCCGCGCAGTCCTTGCAGCTTACATCGCAACTGAATACTAACTCAATTATCTGTGAAGAAAGCTATCAGTGTGTCGATGCTCCACTGTTATTACTTACTACTCAATAAAAGTAGTTATGATCATGAAGAGAGGGATGGTGTCAGCTGATATTTTCGACAACAATCTGGATCCCTGTCTATACTACGTACGTCCCTGGTTGGATATGCGCGTGCTCTGCTTGGGCTTTTTTCAGTCACTCGAGGCCACTCAGTGTTCTCCGAACCAACCACACCAGAGCATACGATGGCCCGTAACATCGGAGTCGCGTTGGACACACCCTTTATTGAGGGTGATTGTCGTTCGAGAACTTTTTTCCACAATTTCCACATCTCTGATTTTTTGTATTTCTTTGTCCAGATACGGGAGCGTCCTGACCCAGGTTGTGAATGCTGCCAGCTTGTGGACACAGTATCTGGAAAGGTTAAAAAATAGCCCATTTGAAAAACTAAATCAGAAAAAGCTGGAAGTTATAGAAGCTGTTTAAAACATATGTGTCACAAATCTGGACAGTGTTTCAAGAAACTACCCGATGGCAACGGTCCTTAAGTTGATAGATAGTACGGCGATCCCATCGCAGACCAAGAAAAGTCAAGGAATCGTAGACCAAGATCGATGCAATGATAGTACGCAGACGGCAGTTCGAAGAGAAAAGAAAAAAAACGAAATATACGTCGTGGAAGGTTGTCGTTTTTTTAGTCGATGCATAAGGTTAGAACAGAACACCAACAGGCCATCTCGACCGGATAATTAGTGTTAGCGCGCACCTATGATGAGTTGTTGCGTCGTTTTCCCGAGTATACCCAGTATCACCCCTGCTTACCACGGCCATATCATCGTCCATCTTGTACAATGTATACCAGGCACGACATTGCAGGGTTGATTACACAGGAATATCGTAACCAACTTGTGTCAAACTCAGAAACCTAAAACCGAATCTGCAGCTCGAACATCATAACCTCCAATCAACGCTCGAATCCTCCGACCAGTACTCAAAATCTCAAATACAAAGCTTCTCTGCTGGACACGCATAAAACACTCAAAATATATAGTCAAGTGAAAACGGCAATATTGTCGGGTATGGCCAGGTAAAAACGGCCTTTTCTGCATAATTGGTGCAAATATAGCCTGAAAACATACATGTAAATCCTCCCTGAAAACCCTCGACTATCTGGACATACCAGTACCCAGCACGAAGCCTAGCTGAATTAGGAAACATGATACTCCACACTGCACAAACATAAACAAAGATACTCCATTTGAGTGGATTTTACATAACTTCAAGTATACATGAAAATCCAGGTCAACAAATACGTTTCAAACGCAAGGGCTTGGACGCAAAATGAAAGGACATTCAATTTCGACCTCACACGTCCCCTGGCGCTTCATAGTCCCTACAGACCTGGTCCTTCTGCTGTTGTAGACTGAGATAGTTTGTCATCTTAAAACACCAACTCTCTCAACATATTACAAATCAACCAGAAACACAACTTGAAAACACAATGATATGGTTCACCCAGGAACCATATGTCATTAATACCCATTCCAATGCCCCAAACACCACGACTGTTGCCTCCGCCGCGGCTGCCTCCCCTACCGGTTTCATCGAGTCCCCGCAGCTCGGGTCATCCAACTTATCTTCCTTCTTGAAATCAGATGTTGCCTCCGCAGGATTACCTCGACACACCCGAGAATTAGATCGTTCAATCGAGCGGTTGAGTCCGTATTGCCTGCTTCTCTCATTTCATGCAAGCGTGCAAACTTCACTTTAACCTATACACGCAACTTCTCAAATACCACCGCATATAAACGGTTACTTGCCAATGACAACAAACGTTCAGGTTTTGTTTTCTTTGATCGCGCTCGGTTGGTACATTCCCGGCCTCTTGGAGCTCCCGCTTGGATACCGCTTCCTTCTATTTACTTGCCGGCGAGATCCTTTTGTTGATTTTCTGTGTTCGTGCCTGCACCCAGAGCACGGCACCGAGGGCGAGCGTGGCGACGCCGCGGGTGTGAGCGGGCGCTGGCGGGTATAGGGGGGTTGGAAGGAGTGCGGTCGCCGTTTTCGTGGCTAGGCGTCTCGTGTGCCGCCATATACGGGGGAAGCATGAACAGGCTCTGTCTGGCCTCTTGGTGCGGGGTGGGATAAGTATGTACCAATTTTTAAAAGTCGTTCGGGATTGAAAATGAACGTTCAAGCGGTGTTTATTTTTGTGACCAAACTGAATTTCACAGAGAGAGAGCTCCGCAGTCTGAGCACCAATATTGTCGAGATGGCGACCAAAGGTCACGGTGAGCGCCGAGCTACATGCGAGGCGCACAACGGAGATCGCTGGGGCAAAGCGGGAGGAAAGCCTTACCCGGACCGAATCGGTGCCGAGGTAGTCGCGAGAGGGGTGGGCAGCGTACGAGGCTGAGGGAAGCTCTTCTGTTCGATTTTGCTTTTGCTGACTCACGGTGTTCCAATCAGGTCGAAAACAACTACATCAGAGGGCACGGGTTTGTTTCCCTTTCTTAAACGTCCTAGTTACGTTTTTATTTTCTTCGTTGTTGTCGCGGTGCTGTGACGTGCTGTGCATTCTGTTCCGCACATATCAATAGGAGGAAATGCGCATTTAGGTGCGTTTATGCATGCGGCGTTCGGGTTGTTTTCCTGAATGGAGCATGGAGCTCTTGGCATTTGCAAGTCGCTTGTTTGCACCTAACTAATAGTTTTGACCGTCTATTCTGCTCCGTTCGTCCTCGTGAGCGAGCGGAACTTCCCGCTGCGCGAGGCGCTTGTATACCATATCGCATATATGTGATACCACATCACACTCATTCATTCCTCCAACACTATATATTGCAGTACGTAGTCGGCGTATCTCACTCGATCCTTCTACTTGATGACCATATGCAACAGTCTCAGCAACACTGTATAAAAAAAAATCAACTCGGTTCATGCCCAAAACTCAACCGTCAACGGTACTACAGGCGCAACCGACGCTGGACGACGGGCCGTGCTTTTCTGCAGTCTCGACAACATTTCTACTCCAGTCTTTGCAATGATTGCTCTGTTGTGTTCTCAGTACTATACTACTACTGTACTCGTACCGAATAAAATTCCGTTCACTAACATGATGCCGTTGGGCACGTACCAGCAGCACGGTTAGTCCTACACATCAACAACCAAACCACTCAAGATCAAACTCCCCACAAGAGAGGCGTAAACATCTGATTTTCCGCAAACAAACGTGATGTTATAGTTGGACGCATGTGTTTACATAACGTAGACATCTCTTTCTGCTGTACTTTGTCGGTGCTGTCATCAAGCCATCAGCCCCATATCAACGCAATGCCAAACTCAGCGATAGGGTGGGAATATTAGCCCTGCATTAACGCATATGATAAGTATTTACTTCAAGAGGGTGCACATGCGCGAAGTCTCTTTGTGCAGTCTCATTGACCTCACGGTATTCCCGCATATCTCAATTCTTCCCTATAAAGTCGCAATTGGTCTATGCAAATGCTCGTACTGCTGTACTGCTGAACTGATGTAGTGCAGCAGTACTCATGCGGGTGCGGGTATCTTCAAATCGTTCTTGCAGAATTTCCTCCCAGTCTCTCTCAACTTCCACGTCTTTCTCAACACCCAGCCAGAACGTCTGACCAGGCAACCACGTAACAGACGGTCGACATTGTCCTGCAGTGCGTCTATTAGAATAACTTCAGCAAGAGAAGCTAAAGTGTCCTCTCTCACGGTTCGCGATCGTGTAACCTATTCGACAAGAGTGTTACACGTAGGCGTGGACATCAGAGACTCGCTACGTGATGCCTGTCTGTCTGACCCCCGCCACACAGACCCTACAGTGCTATCCATCTTGCGTAATGCACCTGGAGTCTGACACGCGTTGTCTGCTTGTGCTTCTGCCACTGCTGTAGCGACAATACACAGCAGTAGTAACCTCTAACTTGAGCTCGCTCGAAAGTAGCAGCAGCTTGAACCTGCTTCGGTTCCACACGGGGCCAGCACCTGTAGTAGAGAAGCTACTGGCTAGTGCCGTCGCGGCATCGCCCGCTCAGTGACCGGCAACACGAGGACGAGGACAGCAGTACAGCTTGTCATAGCGCATCGCCCATGACGCTCAGCCTGGACTACTTACCGTTGGTGCGAGACTTCTCGTGGAAAACAGTATACGAACACCTTGTGATACTCACCTGTCGGTACGATGGTGCTCGTAGTCGTGACTGCTATTAAAACGACACTCAATGTGGCGGACGCAGCGAACTTTCTTCTGCGGCAAGTGTTTCTCCAGGGCTCCAGAACGGGCGAATATTTCGTGTACCGGGCGGCGAATATTTCGTGTACCGGGCCAGCTTTTAATTAATTTAATTCCGGGGGCGAAGCCCCCGAAAATTCTTGGAAACCCTGTGCTGTACGTAACTGGGACAGTACGCAGTAAACGAGAATAGACAGGGCTCTGCGGTGCGAGGATACATCCGCTCTGCGCTTCGATATTACGTTCGTTGCCGACTGCGACTGTAGAGTGTTCTCACTGTTGCCGGTAGCCGTCGCTGTCTGTGCACTTAGCGCTCTGCTGCTCAAATGGGGTATTCTGGCGATATCTTTACTGTTGGTATTTGGAAGAGCGATATATCTACGTACATCAGTACTGTAGTACGACTCGACAACGAATTTCGTCGCGAGAGCAGGTAGTACGACGGCAATAAGTCGTAAGGAGATTGCGCTCTGGCGCATTCGTCAATATGCGAAGGATACTATCTATTTCCATCGGGAAGGAGCCTACTGGCTGTATGTACGTACATCGCATACAGCAGTAGTATAAATAGTAGTGTACATGTACCTGGCACAATAATACGTAAGCGCGGCTACTCTCTACCTTACCTGGAGCGAAGACAGCACCGTGCAGGTTCATAAATAAATGCAGAAGTGCAGATTGAGAAGGCAGATACAGTGGTCATACGAGTATATAGTCTGGCACCGGTAGCTTTGTTTTTCTTTGTAAGGCGTATACTTGAAGTTTACAGTAGTAGTATGTATAATTTAGCTACCTGACATTATTTTGTCAATGTTATATCACATCAATCATGACACACGAGCCTTGTGCTACCGTAATTATTGCCGGTGGTGAATGCAACGTACATATACGCATATGCAAGCTTTATACCGGTTATATGGCAGCCTGGATGATCTGACTCTCTAGGTTCCCTAGTTGCCACAAAAAGGCAAACTACTTCTTGGCCTGCTTTACAGCCTGAAGCATGTATCAACCAAAACGACGCAGCACCGATGCCGAAGAGATGGACTGCGATTTCGCAAAAGGGTTCTGCAGTAGATCCACTGTCGATTATCAATAGGCCGCGAATGGGATCGGCATTCCGTTTCCTCTTTGGTAACGACGCCCCGCCAATAATTCCTCCTCTCACACCAATACTGCCAACATCATCGCCTTCCCCGCCCGCTGCATCCCCCCTCTCCCCCTAGCATCAACATCCCATATCATGCTTGCTAGCCTCCTCCGCCTCTGCGCTGTGTCTGGCGCGAATAAAGACACACAGCAATGGACTAGCTTGAGCAACTTCTGAAGCGGGGACTCTCGGGAATAAGGTGCCTTCACTGAAAGCCAACCCGAAACTAGCCGGTCAGCCATCATCATTCGCTTAGGTTCCGCGTGCTCTGCCGTCTCGGCTGGGCAAGTGATCAACTTTGGATTTCTCCGTTGGCTGGACGGTTGTGAAGTGACGGATTCCTGTCTGGCTGCCTACAAACGGCGCGAACGAATCCGATCACGGTGAGGACGCACGGGGTGATGATACCAGGCTTTAGTACTCGCTCAGAACTCAACACCATCGCTGCGAAAGAAAATGGCACAGATGTAGAGTACATGCAGGCACGCAGTTTTTAGAGAGTCGCAAAACTAGTGCACGCAGTTTTTAGAGAGTCGCAAAACTAGTGCAGAAGTAGCGTCAGTAATCCATACCCAGTCAATTAATGGTGTTCCGTGCCTGTCGCACAGACACGAACGAACGTAGCACATTATCGAGAAGTTGGTGCTCGACCGTCCACAGTTCCTATATTCGGCGCTCCCGCCTCTTCACAATCTACTGCGTCAGTGTACTCGTCCCTGCCACCTCAAACTTACGATAGAGTACACGTTTTACAGTATCCAACCTCATACTAGTCTAGCTGAAATCCCGCGCGGTAACTAGCCATGCCAAAAACGCGGTACATATCTGGGTTATCCTTGAAACCCACCGTGTAAAGATAGGGTGGAACCACCCGGGTGTAGCTTCCTGCACATGGTCTATTGGTCATTGTGCGTAGAACCCTATTAAGAGCAACTTCGGGCCTATGTCCCTGCGCTTTCCCAGAAAAATCATGGGAAAATCAGGATCGACCACGACCCTTGCGAGGACTCGCTCGAACCAGAGCTTACTACCTGCTGGGGGCGCATAGCGAACGTCTGCAAATGACGTACGAGTGAAAGCGACCTATACGACGATGGTGCTGCGTACTTGGCTATATTGCAACGCTTACCTGTGTCTAGCATCTCCCCCCTTTCGACAAGAGCAGTACGGGTTACAAGACGTTATGACCAACCACCCAAGAAACCGTGCACACAAAACATTTTGACGATGGTAAATGCGCGGAGGGGAGTTTAAGGGGTGTAATTCATTGGTGATCTTCAGGAAACGAAACCGATATATCCAAGTCGTGTTTCTATATTGACGTAAGTTTTCACTAAGTGATGCTTCCGTACTACGGTCGTGAGAGATAACTGTTTATAGCCACCTTGGTCGAGCCTTGGGTGGTGCCGTACACACACACATTACCGCTAACTGCGAAATAATCGAGCCATCATGTCTATGTTATTTCCTCGTGCTGGCGATCGATAGCTCAATAGTCCCCCTCCACTGGCAAGAGTCTCTGGAAGCGGCTACACCGGAAATTAAATTAATTCATTGAAGCTGTCATCCATATGCAAGTCCACGTCACAAGTGGTTCTTAGTAGGATGTAGCTCACCCTTCATGCGACTCACCGAACACCTCACGGCGCTTCGCGCTTGGTGCAAGCAATGTCTGCCTGGTCGGTGAAAACCCAACATTCTCCGTCCCGGCATTGTAGGGATGCGAGGGTCTATGGTCATATGACCACGGCCATGCATGAGATCGAGTGCATCTCTCCTATCCAGTACACCCCCCCCCACTGGCAAGATTGCGTCCAGCCTCACCTTGACAGGATAACATTCAAGGTCGGGCACGGCTGGCCAGGGCCTTCCGGATCCAGCTTGACCTCGTCCTTGGCTCCAACTGAGGCATATCGCCATGGGTGCTGGCAATAGAGACGGTAGACAAAATTAACGGGGCAGGGGATAAGCAGCAAGGCGATTTTGTCGACAACCGGCAGGGTGTAGAAGGTCGCCAATCGTCTGTATCCCAATACACAGGCAAGAAACAGAAATATGGGCTCGGTCTCAAAGTAAAAAGCGCGCCTGAGGCACGACCTGATTGCACTCGCACACGGTGTGCACTCCATGGAAATCTTGTCGCCTCTATTTCTAGTAGGCTCTTTCATCTTGTGGAACTCATCCTCGGTACGATGTGCCACACGCTGGAGAGAACGCTCTTGCCTGAAGTCTTGCTAGTACAACCCAACGGATCGCCGTGCTTGCGAAGATAGCACGCTTGCACTACTTCTCGATCTCCATCGGCCCAACGGATGCCTACTCTTCGGCTCACTTTCTCGCCATACATACCCTCAAAAGTAGAAATTCATTAAGTGGCCAGGGCGGTCTGCTTATCTATGAACTTGTACGCTGGGGACGATTATGGGCCCAACGATAGAAAATGACCTACGTACTAGCTAGACGACCATCACATGGGCAGGGCGCATGGAATTTTTCATGTACCACTTACCGCATCGCTCTCCCGTGGAAAGTATAAGAGATGAACTTCGCCAATGTTTTCCACCACGAACTTGACCCCCGCGATGCGCACGTGAGCCTGCTCTATGTGCGTAGCAATATTTCTGTCTACTGCACAGCACCGTGTGGTAGTGGCAAGGAACAACGGCAGCAGATCGCACGAAAGCGGGTGGAGAACTTGTGGGTGTCATTGCGCCAACTTGTAGCTACGGGCGAAGGGTGAAGGACATACGACGTGGGATAGAGAATTTCAAGAGCTACCCTACTAGCCTAATTTGACACGCATCGCATCTGTTCCGGAGATACACCGCTCGAAATCCAACGAGCCATCAACGAACCATCAGTTCACGCCATCTGCCCAACCGTCTATCAACCTCACCTTGACGTGGTGGCATTCTTCCGGATGATCTACGTTTCTCCGTAAGCGTGCGCTATTGTTGAAACCGTAGTTTTTCACAACTGAAAAGCTCCCGGCGGGCACTACGGCGTTGCAGATCCCATCCATCGCTGACCCAGGCAAACGGTCATTGTTCAGAGCATGACGCACGAGCGGAGAGAGGAAAAGGCGTCATGTAAAGGTACTAATGTACTACCTGCTATCTTGGATGACGCCTACAAGCAGGATCTGTATATGGCGACATGATGGCTGTTGTCCGGTAATACGAACAGTAGAACACCGTTTACAGCAGCAACAGCAGCCCCAGCAGCTATCGAAACTGACACAGCTACTACTGTGCAGCAGCAACCCCAGCTCAGCAGCAAAGCCCCAGCCAGTGCTGGTGCTTCGAGATAGCGTCGTCGTACTCAACACCGCGCTGTCAAAAAATGTACCGCCTATATAAGTACGGGGTGACGTGGTGTGGGAAAGCCGCGGACAGCAGTGGCGGCGGCAGCAGCGACAACAGCAGGGGCCTGAACCAATCGATTTTCAACGTACAGCAGCAACCCTACAGGTAGCTGTCGCTGCTACGTACGCCTTGCTGTTGCTGTCACTCTTTCCGCTGCTGTCTTGTAGATGACGTGATCACTAACGGTACTACTGTCCAACAAAACCTACACTAGTAGGACATCAACAGCCGCAGCCTACGCAACCAAAGCAACCAGCACACCTCCTGCTACCTTCAGCAGCATCCGCAGTTTTTCTGTTGCTGCTGGTACTGCTGCTGCTGCTGCTGCTGCTGCTGCTGCTGCTGCTGCTGCTGCTGCTGCTGCTGCTGCTGCCTCATCATGGTAGCGGTGTTGTAGCCGCTCCTATCGCCGTGGCTGCAACACGACTGGTAGCTGTACTACGGTTGGTCTTGATGCTATCGTCAAAACGCGTGCTCGCAAGACACTCCCACTGCCTAAACTTGATCAGAACGCGGTGAAACGAAAAGTACGAGAAAGCGACACCTAACCCGCCAGGCAATGAAAGCACCCATATAAGCCTCATAGCCGAACTCACGTTGTTGCAACATGCCGGCCGCCTTGCAGTCGCGTGTGTTGTAAGGAAAACGGACTTGGCCGTTCAGGTCGAGGCCAGTGTCTGTGTGTGCTTCCGCCGTCATGGTTGTCAAAGCACGAGGCCTTCCACACCACAACACGTGGCTCACAGGAGACCAAGGGTGAGCGTAGGATGGTCCCCAACTCAGAGAGTCCAGGGGTGTGTGCAGAGTGAAATCCAAGTGTGCGAAATGCCGGGTGTGTGCTGCGAGCGCGGGCCTTGCGGCGCGATGCCAAGCAAGTGCGGCGCGATGTCATAAGCAAACTGGGTCTCTTGATTGGTCAATGCTAAGCAAAAATGGGTTTCCACACATTGGGTGCGTTGCGATGCGAAGCAAATGGACCGATATGATTGGAGAATGCTAAGCAGATCTGGCCCGGTATACGAACGACTCGCCTCCAGCTGCTCGAACAAAACCCAACGTGCGTGCGACTGCTGCTGTGTCGATTTCTCCCATCTGGTCAACTAATCATCCCCTTCAGCATACATCCCGACGAGGATTATGGAAAACTCACCTGTTATTGTAGGGAAATGTAGACTAAAAATGTTACGTAACAAACGCTACATGCATTTAAGGCTTATAAACTCGATTTCCACCACATTCTCCCTCACTAAACCTGACTTATCTCTCCTTGCGCGTAAGTCAGGAACCCCGATGAGACTCTGAATATCCAAGTTATACCTCCGACTTTTCGGCACCGGACTCAGTATGCAATGATCGCATTGCTCTCATCGTTCCTTCCTAGGTGTTTTCTAAGTGAGTGAGTTTTACAGGTTCTTGAACATGAGTTATTCCCCTATTTTTCCATTTTTCTCGGGGGACGAAGGCGAGAATCGAACCACGGACCTCGCTCTTCAAAATCTCACGCCCTGCCTGCGACGCCATTGTAGGGAAATGTAGACTAAAAATGTTACGTAACAAACGCTACATGAATTTGAAGGCTTATAAACTCGATTTCCACCACATTATTATTATTTTTTTTTTAATTTTGAACCGCACACCTTCGCCATTAAACATTCGATCCCACTCGCCACTCAATCCTTGCGACATTTTCCATAACTGTCACAGTCAACACTCAGCACAAAAATGCCCTCATGTTCCATACAAGGCGCGATGTAAAAACCAGAACCTCGAGTCCAGCCACCACTGCAAGGTGTGCGGAGAACCTGTACACAACTTGTGCCTCCAGTCCTTGACTGGGGTCCAGGATAGTCCTGCGGGTGGATGGGTCTGCGCGGCGGGGGATCGTTGCCGCAAGGAGGCAGTTCCCCCCGCTCCTTCCCACCAAGGGCCGAGCAACGTAATCGCCAATGTTGTTCACTGCGCCGCTGGTTCGCGTTGTGACCGCAAGGCCACGGAACGCTTAACGGTGCGGCGCGACTGCTGCGGACGCCGCAGCCACTTGTTTTGTGTCGCAAAACCCTGTGAAGCGTGCGAAAGCATGCAAGACGACGAAGAAGAAGAGGACATCGAAACGGACTGCGCCAAAGGTGAGCCCGATTGACGACAACCTGTTTGTGCTGCATTTCGTGCTGCGTCTCTTGTTAACCGGGGAGGCCCTCGTTGATGACTTGTGTGTAAGCTGCTTGGTAGAACTGGTATAACCAATCGCTGTCTGGTCATCTATTTCGTGTGCCCGAGACGGGAAACAAATAATACACTCTATTGTCAGTACGAACTAAGTAAAATTCAAATTTTAGTAGCAGTTGCTTTTTTCAAACTTGAAAATGAAAGCTGCGAGATTTTTTAGTTTTGTAGCCTTCGCGAATGGGAGGCCTGGTACCTGTACCAATGTGGAGTGTCTTTCAAAGTTAATATGCACAATTCACAATTCCCAACGCGAGTCGATTCAAGTACAAGACATGCCCGCACACGTATATGCGTTCAGGTCCGAGGTTTTCCTTCCTAGTTCCATCGAGGTCGACGCATTCTCCAGTTGTTATTCTTCACTACCGTAAGTATTTAGTAGCCGTTGTGTTCATCAAATTTCAAAACGACAGCTTTGAAACCAGTCGAGATGTTCGATTCGTGATGAAAGGGGAGACCTCGTACCGAATAATGGATCCCGCGCAAAGACACATGATTTAACTTTGCAGTAACCGCAAGCACATCGCAGGTCATGATACGAATAACATCAGACGTACACAACAAGAGCATACGGACGGATTTCCCGCGCGCAAGCGGTGATGTCGTCGAGCACCCGTATCGCTCGCTCTGTCCCATGAACCAAGGAATCATGTACTTCGCGGCCGAAATGTTATCCTTATCCATTTTATACATAGGGTTCTACCCGACACATAGATCGCTATGTATCTATATTTTAGGTACAGGAAACAGACAGCCGTGGTTGTTTCACTCGCGAGCAGCGCTTGTGATCGCAAACATTCCGGATCGATGGCCAATTACCTCTCCAGTGACACGAAGCAGTGAAGTACGTTTTGTCGGCCCTTTCGTAAATACAATGCATGCTCGCACGTGGATGCATGCCGCGTCCGTGCCTATTGCGTGAAGCATAGAGCTCTTTGCATTTTGAAGTCGTTAGTTTAGCGCATGCAATACCATGAAGCACCCCTGTCCTACCACTTTTTGGTGTTCAATTGGTGGTTGAGCGCGTAAAGGGTGCGACAGCCTGTCGCGAATCGAATCATCCTGTACATCTTAGCTTGTCCTCAATTGTATTCGTGCAATTGTTCATGCCCTCCGGTGTATCGCTATCGGTTCTTCGCAGGTAAGGCTATTGATGTGGACGCACAAAACTCCGGCGCGGGTGTCGATGGCGGGGGCTCTTCTGGTTTGAATGCGCAGGGTGAGTGTAGTGGCTACTTCCGCATGTACTCAATATTGTTGCACGCCCCCCAACGCGTAACGGCTCGAAATGTAGGGTGGGGTGTCTATTAATAGTTTGTAGTTTTATCTTTTCGAGGGTGTCTCTGCGTTGATTATTACACGTTTATTTTCGGCCAAGTGTGTATTTTGCGCTCAACACGCACAGACAACGGACACAAACAAAACCTTATCGTGCCGGGGCGGTGGTAGGTTGTTCACAGTTCCTCCAGGTAGGTGTGGCAACGCGTGTAGGCACATGGCGGGGCGATGGTATAAAAAAATGCAGAACCAAGTGCCGTAAAATATCACTATACAATGTTTTTTTTTTTTTTTAATTCTCTCGGACGTAACCCAACTCTACGAGTACTCGAATGCAGACCGTGCCTGTCTGTCCACAGCAACGTTTGGGCCATGTCCCCAAGACATGCCGTGGGTGTGATTGTCACCCCCCCCCCCCACCTACTTATGAGGGGACGGAGAAGCAGAAGATGGGGTGTAGATGTTGTACGGCAGTAGTAGTGGTGACACCCGCCAAGCTCATGTCCGTTTGACACATGTCAGGTTGTACATTTTACGTGTTCAAATTGTGAGTGCGGCACCAGGAAGCACACAAAATCTAGAACGCGTGCGAAGGGTTCAACGGTAAAACCGACCCACCCCGATCGTGCAGCGACACTGACCCTGGCCTCGTGTGTCCTATTGCTGCTGCTGCTGTTTTGGTGCTGGAGCTCTGATGTAGATCTCGAAAATCACTAGTAGTGGAGCCACCTGCTTGGAGAAGCACTATCTGTTGGACGTAACATGTCAGGTTTAGATTTGTAGTATTTGAATAATACAAAAGTTAGAGTTCGTAACCAGTAATAACACGGCCAAATCGACGAAGTGCACAAAGTGTTCGACGGATAGGCCGACAAGGCGAGCGTGCAGCGACGCTGCCTTTAGCCTCATGTGTTCTACTGATACAGCTGCCGCTGCTGTATCGCTCCTGGAGAAGCTCTGCCGTAGATGTCGTACAATCAGCAGCATAGTGTTGCCACGCGCTGCTACAAAAAGCATTTTCTGTTGTACTACATGTCTATCCGTCATAAAACGAACTTCTTAACTCGCTCTGGATGGCATCATGTAAAAATTTGATCAAACTGCACCCATCTGCTCTGGATCGAACACCGGGAAACAAGGGCCCGATTTACGGGGCGGGCGGGGGGGGCTGTGCGGCTGTGTAGCCATGCTACCTGTGGGTTGGATCCTTTGTACGGCGGCCCTTCTGTGATATTTAGACGCGGCTGCACTGAGACGCAGGAGGCCTGCAGAAAAGTCGCAGTTTGTGTATTCGATTCGCGTTTCGAATTCCCGTCTTGTACTGTTGTAGATTTTGTGGGTTGAGAATCGTTCATTGTACAGGAACCACTATCAGGTACGGGAACGTATTTTGACCATGGACCAATCAGCGCCAACTTTGTTTTCATCTTTTCGATTTCCGATTTTTTTAGGCCCAAACGTCACGGATAGGGGAATACACACGACCTCGTACGTACGTAGATGTTCGTTCGTGTTGGCTCAGCGCGAGTCTGAACAATCTGTATTCGCCCAGCATGACGCATAACAGATACGACGACTGTATGTAGCATTGAGGTCGCGCCTCATGACCACGAATTACTAGTAAATATCTGGTCATACCAGGTATGTATATCCTCCTGGCCATTCTGGGACCGTTTTGTATGGCATGACACGTACCTATACGATATGTCGTAGCTTTCATGTTTGTGACTATCCCGAACCCTGTGTTTTTTTCCCATATTTATATGTGCTGTCTACAGGTTCTAGAGGGGCAGCCGGAGGTGTCGTACAAAAGGAGTCCCCTGCCCCCTCCACGTCCAAAAAGACCGTAAACAGCAACAAGGGCGCTGTCGCGACTCCGACGCGCGAATCCGAGAGGATCCGAAACGCCCAAGCCCAAGCGGAGGTGGACGCATCTGTTAAGGCGGTTGTAATCAACTCGGAATCGGCAGGCACCGTCCTCTGTGCGGCCGTCAGCGACGGTTTCGTGGGCGCTGTGAAGAGCCCTCAACTTGTAAAGGCGTTTTCGGCGGTTGTCCAGGACAAGCTCTTTGAGAATGCCGTAATCGACGCGACGAAGAAGTTGCCAGCGACCAAGGCCCAAATGAGGAAGATCAACCAAGAAAACTCTGCGACAGTACACGGTATACTGACCGATGTACTCCAGCCCCAGCTCCAAGAAGCCACGAAGGTATGAAAGTAAAAAATACAACCCATTAATTATCTGTTTTGCAAAATGTATAATATTGGTTATTTTGTGTATGTTGACCCACCCCCCATTGTGTACGAATTGCGTCCCGTTCAAGACGAATTGGTGTAGCATTCTTGTTCGATACCTGTACAATAGGTATTTTGACATTGACAAAATTGTAGCTGGCCCGTCACGAGGTCAAATCGTTACGAATTTTTGCAGCCTAATGAACCTTGAATACGTGTTAATCATTCGAGCATTTTTTTTTTTTGCCTCGTTTCGTCCCATTTCGTGGCAATCTGTTTGCCGCTTGTATGATGTCGACATACGACAGCCACCGAACACCCTAAAATATGTTCACTTGTTTGCTGCTGTTGTAATGTCCATATCCGACACACATAGAACTTTCCAAAATGAGGTCCTCGTCAAACGGATATTTCATCCACTTGCACTAAAATTAGTGTGTTCCACGGGCTACTGCGGGTGGCCACAGTACATAGGACAAGACAGTTTCAAAGGGGATGTATGTGATCCTGTGTGCCCGGTAACCATCTGGAAATGTTCGACCCCCGTAATAGCGAAACTGCTCAGACTCACGGTTTCGTCAACCAATACGTATGTATTACTTTCCGCACAGGGCGTTGTGTCTGCCGCGTCGGCCGCAGAGGCATCGATGAAGACCGCGGGTGTCGCGATGAACCGGGCGACTGCTGAGCTGAAGGCGGCTACAGGCGCCGAGACGCGTACTTGCAAGCCCGCGGAGACCAAGAAAGGGGGTCGCAAAGAGAAGACAAAGAAGGATGAGGTAACATGGCGGCGTCGTACTATTTATTTAGCCCGGACAGAGAAGACTCCGATAAGTGGTGCCTTATTACCTCGCCCCACTACACACAAATACGCAGGTGTAGTGTTTGCTGGTTTGTAGTGCCGGCGAGGGGGTGGTCTGTCGATGCTGCGTAATTGGACGTCTCCGTCTTATCATTGTCCCATGTATCTGTCCTCATGGAAACTTGTGCCTGCTACGGGCGAATACAATGCGGTCGGATGTCAGGGCGTAAAAGCTGCGTCAACCACCACCATAGCATGACCTATGAGGTCACGAAAGTGTGCCTAACGTAAACATTCCGTCTTCGTAACGCTTTGTCTTAAATTTTGGCATGCTGAACTTGGGCGGAAGGGGACATCCTCGAGGACCGGGCAAGACGAGGTTGCCGTCGACCCGATGGAAAGCCTTCCCGCCAAGCTCTCGGCCGAAGTGAAACCATCCTTTCACGCACTGACGGAGTGTTTGAACTCGTCCCCACTTTTGACCGTCACCGTTGTGAGAGATGGAGCCTCCCGTGAGCACGCCGTGATGATGGAATCCCTATCTAAAGGCTTGCTCGATCTGAAAGTTTCCATCCTGCAGGCGATGACTTCATTCCACGAATCCGTCGCTGAAGTACTAGAAACGTCCAACCGGCACATCAAGGAAAAGCGCCACCTGGCGAACACTACGTGAGTCCGCTTCCCTCTGTATGGCTATTCTTGCGTCGGCAGAGAGAGTATAGACAGAAACACCATGACGTACTTGAATAGAGTAGAGTTCAAGTTGGACGCTGCAGTAACTCGCGATACGTGGCCAACGCATACTCATCATCACTCTTCTTCACCCGCCGTCACCGTTTTCTGTTTGCGTCGTTGCAGCGCTGGCACAACTTCTTCCTCAAATACGTCACACAAGCAGCATAGGAAAAAAAAAAAACCAAAATCCCCCCTCTGCGGCTACATCGTCCGGGTACGAGTCTTCCTTAACTCCCGAGGATCCTCCCTGGCCTCCGGTAGGGTCCAAGAGGCCCAAGAAGAAGATCGGCAAAAAAACGCCACGGAAAACGTGAGTGTGTTCCGACTAAATAGTCTGTAGCCAACATGACTGTAGAATGTTTGTTTCGTAATTCTCGGTGTTGAACGGGGGTGTCGTGCGGAACAAGGGTGATTTGATGGAGGAGGAGCCTGATGTGATGTGGATTGCATCGGGGCTCGGTAAGGCTTGCGGTTTTAAAAAGTCGCAGCTAATATTTACCTTTTACCTACACTTCCTTCATCTCCCAGACAAATGCTTTTAATATTTACATACCCCCCACGTTTCTAATCGACAACATGATGCGAATCGGCGCCCATTTGATTTTAATTACGGGCCTGCACGGCGTTCGTCTGAATTTTAATATGCCTTGAAAACGTTCGCGAATCACAACCACGTACGCGGGGATGCACAAACCTATTTTATGTTGCGCAGTGCACAGGACTTCACGTGTCAAAAGACTGACCGGGACAATGATGGCGAACGCGGAAGAGTTTCTACGCTAGTCATGAAGAAAACGTCCTTCGGTTCGCATTGGGAATGCGAGTAATTCGGTTATGTTGACGTCCATATTTGACACGCCGTGGTAAAACACGTCCGAAGTCAACATTCGCACTGACAAATGCAATCCGTATATGTATGAGACTGGGCGTTCTACAAAGCGGATATCTTCTCACCATACGTTGGTAGGTTAGAGTGTCGTCGACAGAGAAATGAACATGAAACAACAATCAGGCAACCGACAGACCAATTCCGATGCTGGTGTTTGTCTTTTTCCTATCTACCGCACTGCTGGCAACCAGGACGCCTGAACCACTAGCGACTGTCGACGTGAACACCCCCAACGAAACGAACCTGCTACTCCAACAAACGCTGAAGCAGTTCGAGGACACGACGCAGATACGAAAGGAACTGCAGCAAACCAAGGCACAACAGGAGCTCCAGAACACCCAGCAGCTCCAGCAGCTCCAGCAGCTCCAGCAGCTCCAGCAGCTCCAGCAGCTCCAACATCTCCAACCGCTCAAGCAGACACGAGAGCAAATCAGCCAGGCTGGTGTCGCCGTTCCGTCGATGGGCAGTTGGAGCAACATCAGCATGCCGGTTGTTCAGTCCAACGCGCCTGTGGTGAGGCCCCCTCCGCCGCCTATAGCGAGCCCCCCTCCCCCGCCGTTCGCGTACAATCCTTTCCAATCGTAGCCGCAGCAAGGGACGTACCGGAATGCCATCGATTTCCTAGGTTTTTCTTCCGTTCCCGCGACATTTATGAAACGTGATTGTACCGTCCGCCGTCAGGACGTCGCAGTCAATTAAGGATGTGTTGCGCGAGGAACCCACGGTATGAATTTCGCGTATGGTCGCGTCCTTGCACACAGGTTGTTGTAATGGACGGTTTCTTGTTTGGATGTGGAATGCGTCTGCGGGGGCGGCCTTCAAAGAAAACGTCTGAAAACTGCGAGGAAGGAGAGTAGGCGGCGTTCATAGATAACATTTTAAACCTGCGAGAATGCAGAGTAACCTATGCCGGAAGAACTGCGCGTTTTATGTGGTATGTCTTGGAGCACAGAAGGGGGGTGATCCCGACAAATGTATTTTGCTGCCGGAGACTCCGACGTACGTACCCTATCCGATATAGCAAGTTTTTTGTCCCAAGTGTTCGTTTCCACGCCATGATACCCTGGTGTGTTTTGTCGTGAAATAGTACCCCCGGGTACCTTCCCGGGCGTAGAAAGTTGTGCAGAATGGCTCGTGTAAACATACTGATGACGAGGTGACCTTGTTCACGACGACCCTGGAATAACGACGTTTGGTTACCGCCAGCTTGTTTTCCGCCGGCATTCAATTGTCGTCGACCGTTGGGCAGTGAGGTACGTACGTTATTGACAAGTTCCGCGTGTACCAAAGTTGTTGGATGTGATCCGTTGTTAGCTGCAAAGGTTACCCGGTTCTATTTTTTTGCGGAGGAAATCCGTGACGTATGTTAAGTACAAAATACCCCGCGTATTTAAGCGGGGGAAGAAACCTGGTAGAGTAAAAGGGTGTGGGGGGGGGGGGGGGGGTGTTGAAGTGATACACGTTGTCGTCGAAAGGCGTGTGGGGTGACATACCTGGGCTAAAAGGGGTGTAATGTGGTGTACCATTGTAACTGGTCGAGTAAAGGGGTGTCAAGCGAGGTACGTGGCGCATAATGTGCGTTAATATGATACACGTGCCGGTGTAAAGCGGTAAAATGTTCGGTATCTCATCCGGCAAAACGGGGGTGATGTCATTTATTGGTGTGGAGTAAGGGGGGCATCGTGATATTAATGATGCACTGGAACAGTGTAAAGGGGTAATGTGATATACATGGCACAGCGATACTAATGGTACACTGGGATAGGGAAATGCGGTAATGTAATATAACTGGTACCCTGGTAGAGTAATGGTGGGTGTCGACATTATTTCCGTAGACTGGCGGTGGGTTCCCATCATAAAAATTGTACGCGGTGACGTCTATGCCGATCCGACAATTAGTGGACCAGAAGTATGCTGTACGACCACCAGTATGAACGGGGGGTCACAGCATTTGTTTGTATAGTTTTGATCTTTGGAAGGAAGTTTGGGTCGTTCGGCGTGTGTCGATACTACTAGTTGGAAGACATGAGCCCGTTTCTAAATTTTGCAGGGTAAAAGTTGTAGGCATGTGCCTTGTGCTATACACATTGGCAAGTGGTACAATGTATCCTTGTAGAGTTAACCGTATATTAGTAAATTATGTTGTGTGTTTCGTACACCACTAGTGGGTAGTGACATATGTACTGGAATAAATTGTAAGATTTTATCCCTCAAAACGCAGGTCGAGGTTCAGCCTGATGAACGCTAATTTTCCTGAACGAACACCCCGACGTGTATTTACGTACAAAGCACAAGCTGTCACTCAGATTATTGGCCTGCAAACATATTTCCCGGGACACGTTGAAGTTCCGCATCGTAGTTAACATATGGCAGGCGCATTGTGAGCTGTGTGTTCCGTGTCCTTCTTACGACCCGGCGAGCAGGTCCTCTCTGGACAATGTAAACGAGAATGGGTGCGTTCCACACACCACTCGGTATGAGGTAGCCCGAAAAATTGATGAATCCAAACCACGCTCGACCTCCTTCCACTTGACCCGGGCGACGTCCTGGACAATCTGTGATGCACCCCCTTGTCCTGGTGCTTATGTGTCGACATATTTATCGCGCATGCACCAAGCATGCACTGCTGTTCGTTTTACGAATGCACATGGACGGCACCATGTCGCCGTCGAACTTGGTACGAGTACCTGTACTGAAGCCGTTGTTGTTGGTCGATGCGAGGTTCAAGGATGTACTTGAGGACTTTCATCTTTAATTTTTGCTAACCAGGTAGGTACTGCAGCAGAGCAGTAGCAATATTAATTATAAATTGTCGTCTTGCTCACGATGTTTTGTCTTTCGCTTCTTTCCGTATACACTTTTTTAAACTCAGTAGTGTACGTTGACAGGTATAGATTGACAGAGGCGCTCAACTACCGAGACCCTGTCTTGTCTCTGGAAAGAATGGTGTACACCCTCAGCTCACACGTAGTAGCACTCTGGTTGCATTTGTTTCGGGATAACAGCGTAAAACCCAGAAAATGGACACGGAGCGGGAGGCCGCCCTACCCCGCGTGCCGAAATGCATGATTGTTGTTAATAGGAAATGAATAGCCTGAGTCGAAAAATGCACGAACAATAGAGACCTCTAATTGGCTGGTGCCTTGATGATGACTGAAAGGGTATTATACACTCGTCAGATGATATTTCTCCTTATCACGACATGAAAAGGGGATTCGAGACTCGGCAGGCCAATACAACCACCGAGCCTACCCGCGGTGTATCGCAAACAGAGAGGGTGAACAAAAGTCTAGTCCATGCCAGATTCGATGCGCCCGTCTCATACTGTAAGGCAGTACTTGGGTAGCTGACGACTACTGCTGTTTATGTCGAAGGCCCTCATCGTCGGCTCACGCTTGCCCAGAGTTGAGTTACGTACTGGTATATTTTTTAGTATTCCTCGTACTTTATTTGTTTGGTCATCGTTTCCGGTTGTAACCTGATTATGCACTTTTGGATTGGACTGCCAGGCGATGTTGACAAGTAATAAAGATGAGAAAAGGCGGCAATGACATTTCGCCCTGTATGGCCGTTCAGACGGTGCACACCCACAGCACGTAGCGGCGATTTCATAACGTTTGCTTCGGAACAGAGCGCGAATAAACAACAAAACGGACGAAGTAGCGGGAGGCCGCCCCGCTCCGCGAGCCGAAATGTATACAAGGCATGGCTGTTATTGATAGGAACGAATAGTCTGATACCAGAAATGCCTTCTCCCTAGGCATGGCTGTTATTGATAGGAACGAATAGTCTGATACCAGAAATGACTTCCCCCTGTATGAGAAGGGGATTCGAGACCCGGCAGGCCAAGACAACCACCGAGCCTACTCGCGGTGTATCTCAAATAGATAGGGTGTGCAAAAGTCTAGTCTATGCAAGATACGATGCACCCGCCTCATTCTTTAAGGCAGTACTTGGGTAGCCGACGACTGCTGCTGCTGTTGTCGGCGACCGTCATCGTGGGCTCACACTTGCCCGCAGTTGATTTACGTACTCGTGTATACTGTCCTATTCCTAGTACTGCTGTATTAGTTTGCTCATCTTTTCCGCTTGAAGTTTTCTGATTCCATTTTGGATAGGACTGCCAGGCGATGTCGACAACTAACAGATGACCAAAGGCGTCGCCCCGTCTGGCGGTTCCGACGGTGCACTATCACAGTGCACACGTGGTGGCAACCTCACGACATTCGCTTCCGAACAAAGCGCGAAAAACACAGAAAATGGACACGGAGCGGGAGGCCGCCCTGCTCCGCGTGCTGAAATGTATACAAAGCATGGTTGTTGTAAATAGCAATGAAGAGCCTCGGCAGGGGATTCGAGACTCGGCAGGCCAACACAACCACCGAGCCTACCCGCGGTGTATCGCAAACAGATAGGGTGAACAAAAGCCTAGTCCGTGCCAGGTACGACGCGCCCGTCTCATGCTGTAAGGCAGTACTTGGGTAGCTGACGACTACCGCTGTTTATGTCGAAGGCCCCCATCGTGGGCTCACGCTCGCCCACAGTTGAGTTACGTACTGGTGTATTTTTTAGTACTCCTCGTACTTTATTTGTTTGGTCAACGTTTCCGGTTGTAACCTGATGATACACTTTTGGATTGGACTGCCAGGCGATGTTGACAAGTAATATAGATGAGAAATAGCGGCAATGATATTTCGCCCTGTATGGCCGTTCGGACGGTGCACACCCACAGGGTACACGTAGCGGCGATTTCATAACGTTTGCTTCGGAACAGAGCACGAATACACAACAAAACGGACGAAGTAGCGGGAAGCCGCCCCGCTCCGCGAGCCGAAATGTATACAAGGCATGGCTGTTATTGATAGGAACGAATAGTCTGGGACCAGAAATGCACGAACAATAATAGCGTCTCGATGATGAATGAAAGGGTGTCATCTCGCAAGACGATATATCTCCTTCTCCCGGTATGAGAAGGGGATTCGAGACTCGGCAGGCCAAGACAACCACCGAGCCTACTCGCGGTGTATCTCGAATAGATAGGGTGTGCAAAAGTCTAGTCTATGCAAGATACGATGCACCCGCCTCATTCTTTAAGGCAGTACTTGGGTAGCCGACGACTGCTGCTGCTGTTGTCGGCGACCGTCATCGTGGGCTCACGCTTGCCCGCAGTTGATTTACGTACTCGTGTATACTGTCCTATTCCTAGTACTGCTGTATTCGTTTGCTCATCGTTGCCGCTTGTAACTTTCTGATGCACTTTTGGATTGGACTGCCAGGCGATGTCACAACTAAAGGATGAGAGAAGACGGCAACGACATTTCGCCCTGTATGCACGTTCCGACCGTGCACACCCACAGAGCCCACGTTGTGGCAACCTCATAACCAAGCGCGAGTAAGGGAGAAAACGGACAATGTTGCCGGAGGCCGCCCTGCTCCGCGTTGTGGAATGTACACAAGCTCAAAGGCATGTCTGCTATTGATCGGAATGAATAGCCTGAGTCGAAAAATGCACTACCAATAGCGACCTATAATTGGCTGGTGCTTTGATGATGAGTGAAAGGGTATACACTCGTCAGATGACATGCCTTCTTCTCCCGGCATGAAAAAGGGATTCGTGATTCGGCAGGCCAACACAACCACCGAGCCTACCCGCGGTGTGTAACAAACAGAGAGGGTGGACAAAAATCTACTCCATGTCCGGTACGATGCACCCGTCTTATGCTGTAAGGTAGTACTTGGGTTGCTGTTGACTGCTGCTGCTGTTGTCGCCGACCGTCGTCGTTGGCTCACGGTTGCCTGTGAGTGTGTGACGTACTCGTGTGTTTTTGGTCATTCCTCGTAATTTCTTTATTTCTTCATCGTTACCGCTTGTAACTTGCTGGTGATGCACTTTTGGATTGGACTGCCAGGCGATTTCGACAACTACTCGATGTCAAAACACGGCAATGGCATGTCACCCTGTCTGGCCCTTCCGGCGGTGCACACCCACTGCGCACACTTTGCAGATTGATCGTGTTGTCATCCCTGGAGCAAACACCAGTCACAAAGATAAATAAAGCAGGGCTACTACGGAAATTGCCCTTCAGTGCTGTGCAGAGACATGCTTGGCCGAGTGAACGAATAGCCCGCACACAAGTTTTTTGGACGATATCGCGCGACCTCTGATTGGCTGTCGTAAAACAGATGTTGATCCTTCGGTGTTGGGGAAGGTGGTCCCCTTTTGAACATGGGAAACACCATTCGCGACACGCAGGCCACTTGGAAAAGATTCGATGGGAGTGAGTGGTCTTTTAGGACGGCTCAAGCCGATCGCGTCTGACCGTGTTGAGCTGACCGATGGTGCGGGCACTATTATCTACGACGGGCACTTTAGCATGCATCGATCGGCATCAAACGGCGCTATAGCGGTGGGGTTTGCGCTCAACGACAATGTTAGAGCGTTGGTGTCGGGAATGCAGCCTGAAATGAAAGCGTTGACGGAAGCTGGGTGGAACGTTGTGGTTGTCTTCGACGGCGACACACCCCCGAGCAAGGCGCGTACTTCCAACACTCGGTCTGGGGACCGAGCGAAAGCTTTCGACGCATGCGGGGCTCTGCAGACGGAATCATCGATCGATCGGCGGGAGTTGGAAAGGCACGCCAAGCGGGCGGTCAACTTCACTTCTGTTACAGTAGCGAAAGTCTCAAAGCTGGTCAAGCATTCGCTTGGAGCGGAATGCATTACGGCACCCTTCGAAGCCGACCCCCAACTCAACGTCATGGAAGATCTCTACCCTACACAGGGGCAGAGGTGTTTTGTGCGAACGAACAACTCTGACCTGGTTGTGCTGGGGTGTGCGATCCTTACTCTGGGATGTGAAGCAGGAGGCGGGCGGTCTATTCGGGCAATGCATCCTGCAGACGCACATCTTACACCCGCAGGCGGATGTCTTTGCTTATTCCTGCACTGGGCATGACTTGTTGCGCCAGTTGCATGGTGTGCAGAACCGCGACGACGTTGGGCGGACGTGGTCGAGTGACGAGCAAGCCGTGATGACCAGGCTGCGAAATCACGCTTGTGTTGCCGGGAACGACTACACCAAGTTCAAACGTCGGGCCCATGAGCGTCATGGACATCTCGATGCC
Organism: Macrocystis pyrifera; assembly: GCA_031763025.1. Lineage (NCBI taxonomy): Eukaryota > Phaeophyceae > Laminariales > Laminariaceae > Macrocystis > Macrocystis pyrifera. The sequence continues at coordinate 1,219,785 of JASSKH010000012.1, forward strand.
TGAAGGGCCAGTACTCAACACCGTCGGAATTGCCCAGGTGCTGGTGGAGTCGACATCATCACTGGAAATCGGGGTTGTATTGCCGCAGTTGAAGGCCTCGGTAGACATTCTGCGTATGGGATCCGCTGACTGGAGCACAACGGCACCTGTCTGGGGTGGTCTCGTCTGCTGGCATCACAACGGACACAGGTGCCCGACGTGTTGGTACAGAGTGCTGATGTATGTACTAGTCCTTCTGGATTCAGTAAACTGCTGTGATCTCCGGTACCTTGAGGATGGACGTGCGTCTACCTATGTACAGGCTACCGGTGCCTGGTATCTGGTTATAACAACCTAAATAAGCATATTCGCCTCGCCTATGACCCACTTACAACCCATACGTCTTTTGGTGGCCTACGTCATACTGCACTACTGTTGCGACTGGATGCCGTCGGATGAGGCCTGATCAACCGCCCCCTCAGAGTCGACATGGAAGACTTTAAGTCGATTGTGTAGGGATCACTGGTGGACTGCTGTAGAGCCCACTTGATTGAACAAATGATGGCCGTCTTCGGCGGACATGTGTGTCGCGCTTGGTGCACACTAGGACCTGCCATTTGACACGCAAGGTATATTGGTATGTATTACATGTACGGAGTACGCGGCTTGAAAATCCCATAAATGAAAGTCATGGTGGGTCAACCCCAGCAACATACTCTTGGCAGAATGACTTGTGTGATAGACTCACGATGTTGGCGCGGTCCCCCTGTGAACCCCTTGTCTTACTCATGCAGGTACCCTCGCGTCGCCCATGGAGGCGAGACTGATAGCAGATCAACTAATTTGTTCTAACACGCGCAAGCCATGGAGTAATTCGGCCGGCGTGAGCACGGAGGGCTTGCCGGGTGGGCTCTTGTCGTCTGACCCCAGACGAAACGTGAGACACGGGAGGAAACGGGCGCCCCCCCTCGGGGGCGCAACCGGAAACAACCATAAGCGGACCGGCGGGTTTGGGAGCCTCCCTGACCCCGACATGGACTACTCAACGTGGACGGTTGATGAACTGCGCGAATTTGTATCGGTCAGTGACAACGCTGTGAACGTATTACTTACAGTATGCGTAAAACAAATACGGAGGACGAAATGCATGCAGGCCGCGGGTGTATGGTATTTGTGGCATGTGCTCATATAGCCTACTTGAACGGAAACTATTAGTAGATATACGGTTCATGTCGGTAGGGTTAGTACTCTACATAGACCGAAGGCAATCATAATGCTAGGTTAGGGCCGGTTCTAACGAGGGCGAGAAAACAACTTGAAAACTAAATAAAACGAACGGACCCTACCTTTGTCTCGAATGGCAGGCGTTTAGGTACTTGGAGATGTCGGGAGTGAGCAAGTTCCTAAAGGCTCAACTGGTGACCCTGGCAAAGACTTGCGTTGAAGTGGTGCGTCAGGCTGGTGTCGAAAACAGCCCTATTGCCTTTCGCCACCCAGTGCTTCCTACTCCGTCGACCCAGCAACCAGTAACCTTTCCGGGACCGGGAACGGCGTGGCTTGAGTGGGAAACTCGTCGGGGGAAGCTGCCGGAGTTTGGCGACAACATCATCATCAGATGGCTCACAGAAAAAGGTTCGCTCAAAGGATCGACAGGTCGTGTGCTCTACCGGGGATTGCAACGAGTGCTGGATTTTGGGGCTGTTGGCGGGCTCAACGGTGTTCCGTGCGGCGCCAATGGCGGTCTGCTGTGGTTGCGATTCATGTGAGTTGCCCGAACACGCTGAGAATAGCGATAGGCAAAGCTGTAGTTTCTAGACCATTGCAGGTATTTTCGTTTCGTACATTACACGCTTCCTTTGTACCCCAGCCTCCACACCGTTTGGTGTTCTTGCCCCGACTATTATTATGCTTTATTGGTCAGCCCAGTATGGACAATTTAGGTATGTCTGTTCACGTGCGGATGGATCCCTGGAAGGGGGCCTCTGCAAGGGAATGACAGCTTCACCGGGCTTCTCACACATTTCTAGGGAAACAATAAGCCGTTGGTGTTTCCAGGTTTCCGGCATCGGTTGTTGTGTGTATGAACAACATCGATGGCATACTTGGTGATCGAGCGCTTCGGAACCAAAAAGAAGAGGAAATTGTTTCGCATGGTGGGGTGCTCAGGGTGTGTGCTCGTGGTTGGTGCTTCCAGGATTAGGTAAAAAACCCAAACAAATTGCCCAGGGTGGAAGGAGGAATAAAAACGACGTGGACCTGCGTTCGAGCTTTCCCGCTTGTCACAGCAAGATTCGAGCATCGTGTAGTCGACCGCCGCGTGTTCCACCCCCTTTCGCTCCGACCCGCCTCCCGATCCCGATCCTCCATCACTATGACACTATCTCCACCGTCGCTGTCCTCCGAGCCGCGGCCCAGCTCGAGGTTGCGTGTCTGCGTTTTCGTGTGCAACGTGAAGTGCTTCTATTTATCGAGCTGCTAGTGCCCACTTCGCCTCTCTTGCTGCAATTACAGCAGTAGTACTTGTAGCCCCATCACAACCAACCGCCTACTCGAGGAGGAGGAGGTACGCCCGGTTGCCCCAACGCGTTGGCGAGTGGTCGTCCACCCCGCGTACCTTCTACGCCATCACCGCCCTCCTCACCGTCACGCCGCGTGAGGTTGCTAGGTCGATTGTCTTCATTTTTTTCTACAGATGTATGATGCATGCTCCGCCTACCCGCCTGCTGAGATTGCCGAAGCTACTCTGTACTTGCTCACCGCCAAAATCACGAACCAAACGACGACTGGTTCTAGGAGATTGCACGCCTTGTCGCCCTGAGCTATGGCGGCGAGTCAGCGTCAGTCCCGGGCTGCTTGTGTGAGGGTACAAACATCCTTTACTACCTGTGCTCTGTGCCATGACCATTACCCAGGGCAGCTTCCTCGCGCAGGGTAAAACCCTGTTTTGCGGCCCGTAACCCTGAGCATACGAGCTGGATTGGCCCAGAGGCTGATAAATTGGCCCAGAGACTGAAAACGAGGTTACGCGGGTATATCCACGCGGTTTATCCGGATTTTCACATGAAATTGTGACACATTTTAATCAGTGGTATTGCAAATGTAATGGCACGTGCACCTCTTATGTTTTTCTTTTTTTTTGTTCACGAGTTAGGTCGATATTTGTAAATATAGAAATATACGTTTGGCGACAACGGAATGTAAAAAAAATGATAATAATAAAGAGGTGCAGTCGCAATTACATATGCCTTACTACTTTAAATGACGTGCCCAAATTTCTGACCAAAATTCGCAACAACCGCGGGGATACACCCGTATTTCTTTGGTCATATATACCACCCCCACATTGTAGGATACCACTTCCTACGCTGTTTAAATCTTGACGTCTCCCAACCAAGAGCAACGACAGCACCGACAAGGGTGGCACTGGGAAGATCTTGTTCATGCTGAACCCTCCCATAACGTGTTGATTGGCGATACAGCATAAGTAGTAGAAGCACCATATTCTGTATTGAGAAGCGCCATATTCTGTCACTTACGGTATGGGTAAAGTTGGGCGTCACAGACATTATTTATTGACGAGCGAAATAATGTTTTCTGCGTTGTACACAGCTACTTCACACGTTATACTTTCAAGTATTACAAACACCACGTACTCAACAACGTACTCTCTGCATGCACCCCATACTAGAATATTAGGGCACACCGAAACGTTACCTCTCCGCCCCCCCAGCTGACCGTCAGGCCCAGGATATTACTTGATAAGGAAACCAACTTCCATGTCCAGAATGTTGCGGTGAACCGGGGATTGACGTCTTCTGCCACTAGTTTGTGGCTGTGGGAGGGCGGCTGGCAGCCATGCTGTCGCACTCGTGCATTCGGATGCGAGCTGGGATCACGTGTGTCTCTGTTGGTCTGCTGCTGATGTGTTGCTGCTATTGCTGTGTTTTCGCCAATATTATCTGTGATTCCGCCGCAAATAAAAACGGATTGGTTTTTTTTTTGTCATAAGCCTCTACATGAAGCGCGGTGGGTTCAGTTAATTTTATGTACGTCTGCTGTGAGTTGAGGAAATTTTCGAAGGCGACGTCAGAGAGCACGTGCAAACGCGCTGTGACTGGCTGATTACACCGATATGCTGTTTTCCTCCCGACTACTCGGCATTGCATAGTTATGATTTGAAGAATGAATGTGAGTCTCTGGACCAATCTAGCTCGTATGGAACAAACAAATCCAATCAGTTAAAAAAACAACCGTCAACGTCTTTTACGCGGCGAGACTTCGACAAACCCTGACCCTGAGCGTTTTGTTTTGTTTTGTTTTGTTTTTGCCGAAACGCTCAATTATCACTTCGAATGCATATTACACGTCCATGTTTGTTTATGGCCTTCTGTATATATACGTTTTTTCCTGGTGCCATATTTTTGTCGCGCGTAAACAATCACAGGGCAAGTGGGTCCATGAGAACCGTGCAGTACGAAGTCAACCCTGCGTTGCACGTGGAGAGCGTCAGGGAGATAGACAGCACAGATGGTGAAGAGGAAGGTAAAGAGGTCGCAACGTGTCGCTATGTGGCCACGAGGGTTGTACGTGCTTCTTGCCGATGCCAGTCGGGGTCGGGGGGCGGGTGCCATCACGTGTGTCAGTTATTGCAACTGACGCGCTTACTACAGCTGAAGGAGGTGGAGCTAAGTAATTGGAACCCGCTGTCCATAACTAGCGTCGCGTGCCAGTGGGTTCTTAACCACTGTGGGGGAGGGCGTGGCAAGGGGAACGACGTCATGCACGACAAGCCGATGGAGAAAATCGTTAAGAGCATGAGAACGTTGAGGGACCCGAAAAAAAACACCGGTTATCAGGGGGTCCAGATGAGGCCGTCCTTACGAGGGGGGTAGTGGCGATGGATCGTGCTGATTTGTACAACTCGCATCCCGCATTGGGCACGTGGTCCGCCGCCAAAAGTGCATTTGACGTTGGGGCAACTATCGACCGTTCGCAATTGGGAACCTTGCATGCTTTCGGGGACAGGGAGAGGAAGGAGTACGAACGCACGACGAAGGAAGGAGAGAAGTTGGACAGTGCTTTTTCTAGAGTATGCATTGATGTATTCCCGCCAATAGTACGTTGATGTCCGACTCGTCTTGGGGTACGTGAGGCTTGCGTATACTCTACATCGACAAGTTCATTAACGCGGGTGCATTCCAATAGGTTGGAGTTTTTCTTTGGTATGGCTTACTCAGATGCAAGCTCGTCAGTGTACAGCAGAAGTTTCACCTAGAGTAAAAACATTCCATTTTTTTGGGCAAACAACGCTTGCATTCAAATAATTCCTCATTTTCGTCGGCGACGCACTGGTAATCTAATACCCTTTGCTCGTCAATAATTTAGGGTCTTTGCTTCTGGTTTTTCGTGACGCCCGTAGGCCAGGGCCAGTAATGGTATATATATATTTTTGTGTATGCTCCTCGTCTGAACGTCCAACCTTCGGTCTGATCTGTTGCGGATAGTTTTGTTGATGGTGCATTCAACGTGCTGGTAGTGTCGGCAAAACGCAACCTGGTGCACTCACGACACGGCCTGCGCGCTGAGAGCGTCCTTGTGTTTTTGTTGAAGCTGTGATGTGTTTGCGTACCTTTTGTTTTTGCGTCGCGACTCCTTAGGCGGGGGAACTTGAGAAGTAAACCGTGGTTGTGTCCCTGGAGCAGGTCCGTGTGGTTTAAAGAGGTATGGTTTGCCAGGGCAAGTCCCTTGCTGTAGTGCACGCGATTTACTGAAATATTCACGTTCGATACATGTTGACGCTTTTCTTCAATGTTATTGGTGACCGATGGATACACAAAGGGGAACAAAATGCTAACAAAATAACACCATCAACGCGCACACAACTTTCGAGATTTGCAAGTTGTCCGCGGGAACCCTTTTCGCACCGTCGTTGATAATGACACCCTTCGCCTTCAGCGTTTGGCGTAGGTGGAATTATCGTTACAGGAGTTGAGGCCAAGCAGGTGCCTCGTATTGCATGGTGTGCCTAGGTTCATGGTCCAACTGTCTGTCACCCTATATGGTAAGGGGGGTGACATAGCACGGTGGCCTTAGTACCCTTCCGCAGGGTACTGCTGTGGTTCGGTGCATGCGATGTATTCACACGTTGTTGCGTCATCGTTTAGCTTGTTTGATGAGAGAGGGCTAGACCTATATCTCAAGTAGAATGTTCCACATGACACGGCGTCGTCGATCGAAAAGTCACGTCGCGGTGGACAATGTATGAATGGACTGGTAGACAGGGAGCACGTTGACATTTTTTTACCCCGGGCACTTTACGGGTGGGTCTGGGTGGGATTGTCGGAACACGAGGTGCGGCTAACCGGGAAGGTCGTATACAAATATGACCAGCGTGTACACCATGGCAAAGGAAGGGTTTCTTGCTGGTTTGGCGCACATATAATAACACGATGAGCTGGTTCTACTGTATGTGGAATACCCCGAAATAATGGACCATCCTGAAAGCAGCTTTAAATGCCCACTACGTCGGCACAGATTTAGTTTCTCGCTGACCGCAACAAGCAAACATGGGGTGACAAGGACAGATTTTTTTTGTTTAGACCACAGCGGCGAAAGCGTGTCCCGACAAACAACGGGCCACGGCGGCGAAAGCGTGTCCCGACAACCAACGGTCCATGTCTCCGGTCGGTACCACGCCCCCGCGTTCGCGAGGTAAGCAGGTATTTTCGTTGTTTTGTTTAAAGTCATTCGCAAATATTCAAAGATAGGTAGGCGCAGGGCCAATATTGTGCGGTAGGTAAAGTACCAACCTCCAGACGCGCTGGGAATCACACTGCACCAAAACAAACTACCCGTCTTGGCTGCGCAAAATTCACAATGGTCACGCCATCTTTGACAGAATGGTTCGTATTCAAATGTGGCACTGTACACGACTTTCGTGAGCCCCTGCCGCCAAGTCAACGAACGGAGTGTGTTGTTCCTGCGTTTCTTTTCTCGGCGGATTCTATAAATAACAGGCACAAGCACCGGTCGAAACCCAACGAAATGACAACTTTTTGGGCTGCCTCATACAAAACAGAAGAACACGCCGTCGTCCACGTGTTCGAAGGCGCTCGCAATAGACGTGTGCAACATTGGCCTAATTCTAACAAGAAACAGCGCGGGCTTGCAAGCTTTCGTCGAAAATAGAACTCAAGTTATCTGGCCAACTCATTAAAAAAAATATAAACCACGCCGTCGTTGACGGGTTGACAGGCGCTCACAGTAGACGTGTGCCACATTTCAAGCACTATAAGATGAACAGGGGGGGGGCTTGCAAGCCTTCGTTCAAATTGACCAGTGGATTGAACGACTGGAGAGGGTGTGGGGGGAGGGGGCGGCCCGGGGTGCTATCGTCCGTGACTATTGATACGATAATAGACAGGAAGTACAGTCCCCCTTCGCAAGTAAAACAAATACGCCACCCCCACCCCTACCCCTATCCCCCCTTCCCTTCACGCCCGGGAAGGGAACTAGGGTGCAATCCGGAGCGAACGCCGGGAATGCTTCACACATGCCATTCGTACACGTTTGGGTACTGTGTAATCGTACACTGTGGTGCACGAAAGAAATACATTGTGGGCAGAGGAGATGCGTTCAATCTATTTATATAAACAACGTAGAATTTAATGATGGAACGAATACGTGCTGTACAGTATTGGTGTGTGTCGACCAGCACGTATTTGCATGGTGACGACCAGATCAGACACAGCCCAGGATTAGAACGTCACTATGAAGTGGTACGCTGCAACAACAGTAACGGCCTAATGGCAAGTGGTACACATGTCGTACAAAACAAAATTATGTTAATATTTATACGGCAAGCATTTCACCCTATCGCCCGAACTCCGCCTTGCTACGTTGACACACGACGAGCCACCAACATCATTTCATTAAACGTGGGGGTGCGGGGGTCGACACACGCTGCTGAACACCAGAGTCGAACGCTCTGCGCGTGAGCACAACAGGAATCGTGATAATTACGCGTCACAATGGCGACAAATAGACACGCTCTCCGCTCGCCAAGTTTGGCTTCGTTGCCCATTCTTTCGACGGGGAATCCGAGTACATGGCCGGGGGGTTGGGGGGGGTCGGCCGAAGGGGAGGGGAGGGAGCCTGTGTGAGATTGGAGGGGGGGACGGCGGCGGCCGGAACCTAGAGGGGGCGTCCGCGGGCGATCGGATGGCGCCCGGAAGTAGCCCGTTTCAATATCATACTCAAATACACCAGGTCCAAATGTGAAGGTACAAGTGGACATCCCAATAACAACCACGTAGCGGCACTACGTAACATTTATCCAGACTAAAAAACCTGAGCGTAATACAAGCGTTCTTGATTCATGCACACCAAAACAGTCAGGACTGAACCCCATGTGCACTGGTTTACTACTTGGTCGCGAATGGTTGATGCGTCGTGTTCACGAGGCTTCCGCAAATTTCGTAGCATGAACTAATGACGTCAAACTGCTGCGAGTCAAACTTCCTGTCCAGGATGGTCCACTGCTTGATGGCCCCGATCGCTCGTTCTACGTGAATGCGTAGGTTTGCAACATCTCGAGCAACAGTGGCGTCTTCTCTCCTGAACTGCTCCTCGTCTTTGCGCTTACTAGGGTGTGCGACGTAGTGGATGTTGTTCTTCAATAACAACGGTGCTATGGTGTTGAATCCTCTGTCTGCCATTACATGCATGCCCTTGCCAGGTAGCCCCATTTCAACTAACCTGTCAATTATTCCACACTTTTTTACCAAGTTCTCATCACTCACGCGCCCGGCGAACGCTTTGGATATAAAACAGATAGACCCCCCTGGCGTACTGCCAATCAATACTATACAGGTTGACTTCCCCTTGTAGTTTGACCATGTGACCCAAGCGGCGTCCGTCTGCCACACTTTGTCTACGGGGGTCTCTGTGGCATCAAGTACTATGGCTACCCTGGAAAGGCCCTTCTCAACAAAGTTTGGCGGTGCCGTCGCCTCTATTTCGTCCAGAAGCGGTAGACGCACCATAGGTCGAAGGGCCCCACGCAAGAAATTAATCCAGGTAGTGATTACCCTCCCCCCATTCGACTCGCTTACGCTGAATAGTGTCGACGTAACCCGTAACGAAGACGCCGTCCGCAGCTCGAACAGGGCCATAAAGAGGCCATTCAACCCTCCTAGTTTCGTCTTGCATTGTTGCGGCCTAGTTCCATCGACCTTCACGCCCCCAAGGATTGTGTCAGCCCCGCGGTAGGGTACGAGGTTGTCCGCGGCCCCCCCCATGGTTGACGAACGCATATAACCGCTACGGTGACACAAACAATAAAGAAGGGCAGATTGATGAAGGGACACAAGGGGAAGTGTACCAATCAGTCAAACGCTGCACAAACAACACAAAAAACGGATGCATGCAATAGGAAGACAAGGGGACGTGCAACAAACAGAAAAGGGCGACATTATATGACAGATATCTGCCCTAACCCTAGCTAATTGTACGTCGCAGGCATTCCAAAACGTATTTGCATGTGACAGCTATACTGAATTGGTTTATACCCCAAAGCGTGGTCGAGTAGGGCACGTTGTAGGAGCAGTACGTACATACGTTGTGGTATCTAGATAATTCATGCACATACAGAATGTTAGAGGTACTTATGGTGTATATGATGCTACGTACTACATGCTAAACTGTTTCACAGCGCAAACGTTTGTCAATGAGAAGCGCGGTTGGGCGCGGTTTGAACGATCCGCACTGTCGTACATCACCAGTGTCGTTCCCCTTACACAAAGATATTATCGCCGCACCGCGCAGTACGATAAGCACTTGTCATGAACCGCACCGTGAAGCACCTTACCGTTCTAACGCTGACGACCCACAACGGACGGCACCGTTGGACTACGGTCTACTAAAGTAAGGAACTGACTTTGGCGCGGATACGGTGCGGTGAAGATGATAGCAGCCCTTGATTAACGACATCGAACCACATGAAACAGCACTAAACACAATAAACACGGTGAACACCGTTTCGCGCGCATCGCACAGCGCCCCCCTGCGTCGAGCCGCAATGCATGTACTGGGACGGCATTGCACTGAACCATAAGGTTCCTAAAAACGCAGCAAACCCGCAGCCGCGCCGGGATATCATAATTTTAATTTGACGTCGGTGTTTCACACTAAAACTCTAAAGCGCTTTCGATATTTTGTTGTCTGCTCAAGTGAATCGTACGTGCGTAATCGTGCCCGATACTAACAGGACCATATCATATCGCACGCTATTTGTGATGGTCCCTGGTACACCTGCGATTTACTTCGTTACTGGCGTGTGTAGTTGTGTCTGTCGTATCCAGTGTGTACGACGAAGGCCTAGCTAGCATCTCCGAGGTCGATTAATAGTGCATTTGTTTGCGGTACATCAATCGACAACAGTGCATACTTGTACATACTTGTACTGAAAATTGAGTGGCGCCATGTGTCGGCGGTCGATTAGTACAAAAGAACAAAAGAATACACGAACATCTGTGGGTATAATACTGATGTGGATGACATCCAAACAAAAAGCCAAGTCGTGTACACTCACCTCTTGAGAACCTAAGCTTTTGATGCCGCAGAGACTCTTTGCTGTATCGTCGGACAATCCGTCAAGGATGTTGAAGTCAACTACATTCCTTGTACGAGACTGCACCCCCTCCTCCTTCACGGTCTTGGCGCGTGCACTCTCTTCCAACTCCTCAACTCTGCCCTGAAGCTTCTGACATTTGATGTCAAGGTCCCGCCTCATGTTGATTGCCTCCAACAATTTTGCGCGAAGACGTTTGTTCTCGGCCTGGGCTCTCAGCAATAGCACAAGCGCTCCTTTGTCTTGCTCCTCCATCTGTGAGTTACTCTGCGAGGGGCTTGCATCAGGCGCGGGTCGCACGACAACACTAGCGCACATCCCAGTCCCTTCAATGTTTCCCACAAGGTTGTCGGCGGTGAAGTGTGCCAAAGATATCCTCGGGTCCTTCGTGGAGCATGGCTCGCCATCTCGTCCAAGCACAGTAAGCCATTCCTCTTGTTTGCTTGCGGGCATTCTGACAGTAGCTTCTCCACCGCTGGCGTGGCAGAATGGCAACCTACAGATGCAACGATGCTTACTGCGATGCATGGTACAAGAGCAACCCGTTGTGGTTTGGTACACCAGGCCGAACCAAAAGGATAATTGTCACTATATACGGAAATATTAGGCACAATTTGATTATGTAAGATATCACGACCTCAACTTATATTTCCGGCCAAAGGGATAATTTTGTAAGTTTTCCATGATCCTCGTCGGGATGCATGCTGAAGGGGGTGATTAGCAAGGCTTATCACGGTAACTTCGGCGGGACGGTAACGGCGGTAACGGCGGGACGGGACGGTAAAACCGCCGTCAAAATGGTCCCGTCGTCCCGTCCCGCCCACAAAATCCCAAACCGTCGTCACTTTCCGTCCCGTCCCGCCTATATAATCTCTCCCGTTGGAAGTTACCGTCCCGTCCCGCCGTGACACCGAAAATTTACCGTCCCGTCCCGCCGTGGCACCGAAAAATTACCGTCCCGTCCCGCCGTGACACCGACAAATTACCGTCCCGTCCCGCCGTGACACCGACAAATTACCGTCCCGTCCCGCCGTGACACCGAAAAATTACCGTCCCGTCCCGCCGATAAAATCTCTCCCTTACGAAATTATCGTTCCGTCTCGTCGTGACACCGCCTCTGGCGGACATAACTTGCCTCTTCCCCTACAAGAAACATTCTTGGTTGTCTGTTCCCATCCATTGCCACCACGAATTACGAAATTAATCAAGAATTTCGAGTTGTACCAAACTTCAATAGTAATTCCTATATAAATACATGTGTTTCAATAAAATTGTGCACAGCTCCCATCTATATAATACCGGCGTCCCCGGTGGCTTGGTAGGTGGTCCGCGTGCCTGTCAAGATTAATTTCGTGGGTTCAAGTCCCACCGAGTGCATGCTCATAGGGACTTTTTCTTGCATAAAAAATTGATACGCGGAAAGCGCGAAAGCGTGAGTTGGCTACATTCGATGAAAATCGACGAGCAGTGGGAATGCTGCACCCTATGCGCGACAAAAAATAAAGGCACGTACCGGTGGGGAGAAGGGACGACACCTGTGACCACGGCTTGTCCAGAAGATCGTCGAGGGCAAAAACCTCCTACGAGTGGGCTGGGAAGTAAAAGTGATGGATAAAAATATATATATATATATATATATATGAAATACGTATAGAACAGCAGTAGTGGTAGGAGTGTTTCCCAGCTTGCAAAATTGTGTATCAACTATGCAATTATTAACCGTCGAACTCCCAGATGAGATATTTTTTTCGTCTTCATCATATATAATAATACCTGGTATGAACTTGCTGCGCACTACATTTCCTTTTTTTGTTTTAGCAGGAAAGTCTGTGCTGGTGTTGATCAGCAGCTGATTTTCATTATTTTTATTGAATCTTCATACCCTCATATGTCCACTCGCAACAGAAGGCAGTACCATAACACAACACCTGCCACAGGCTCGCCACACACACACAAACAGCACAAAGACCACTCAATCAACTCACGGTCACACCAGTATACTGGTGTGGCCAAAAAGATTTCAGGAGACATGTCATCAAGCGGGACGCAAAACGTGCGCTGTCAAGGATGTAGGGCCGAGTGTTACCCATTGAAACCTAGTAGTTTGGTGTCAGTCAAAGCATGTCAATGTCAATATAAAGTTGCTGTCTGTCAAGGGGTGAAAGTGCTGTCTCCTAACATCTTTGGTGTGACCGGCACGGACGCCAGGGATGGATGCCTGTCTCACGGGCAGGGCCGATCGACCAGCAGCGGCACTAGAATCACCACCGCCGCCGCCACCACGTCCACCTCCACAACCACTAGTAACACAGCGCAAGCACAAAACCATCTGTCAGAACAGCCCACATGAGCTGGCAACCCAACAACAGTGCTTGGGGCAGGGGTGGAAGAAATCAGAAGACGTCGTCCGTGTAGTGGCAGCACTTCTCGGGGCTCGGGCTGCGCGGGTCGAGAGGAAAACGTCTGCGTCGGGACGGCTCCCTTCGTGGAACCAGCAGTGTGCGGGAATTTTTTCACGTACAACCGCGCCGACCGTGCGGCGGGAAAAAAAAAAAAAAAAAAATACCGTCCCGCTCCGCCGAAGAAAAAGACAATTATCGTCCCGTCCCGCCGTGGGAAAAAATAATTACCGTCCCGTTCTGCCAGGAGAAAAATATTTACCGTCCCGTCCCGCCGAGGAAAAAAATATTTACCGTTCCGTCCCGCCGAGGAAAAAAATATTTACCGTCCCGTCCCGCCGAGGAAAAAAATATTTACCGTCCCGTCCCGTCGAGAAATTTGGCACCCGCTGTCCCGTCCCGTCCCGTCCCGCCAACTTTTTATGTCCTCATTTTACCGTCCCGTTTTCATTTTTTTTCCCCGCTAAACGAGTCAAATCTGTCCCGTTCCGTCCCGTCACGATTCTCAGTCACTGTGACAAGCCTTGAAATCTACCGTCCCGTCCCGCCGTGGCACCGAAAAATTACTGTCCCGTCCCGCCGTGACACCGACAAATTACCGTCCCGTCCCGCCGTGACACCGAAAAATTACCTCCCGCCCCGCCGATAAAATCTCTCCCGTACGAAATTATCGTTCCGTCCTGTCGTGACACCGCCTCTGGCGGACATAACTTACTTCTTCCCCTACAAGAAACATTCGTGGTTGTCTGTTCCCATCCATTGCCACCACGAATTACGAAATTAATCAAGAAATTTCGAGTTGTACCAAAATTCAATAGTGATTCCTACATAACAATACATGTGTTACAATAAAATTGTGCAAAACTCCCATATATATATGAAATACGTATAGAACAGCAGTAGTGGTAGGCGTATTTCCCAGCTTGCAAAATTGTGTATCAACGATGCAATTATTAACCGTCGAACTCACAGATGAGATATTTTTATCGTCTTCATCATATATAATAATACCTGGTATGAACTTGCTGCGCACCACATTTCCTTTTTTTGTTTTAGCAGGGAAGTCTGTGCTGGTGTTGATCAGCAGCTGATTTTCATTATTTTTAATGAATCTTCATACCCTCATATGTCCACTCGCAACTGAAGGCAGTATCATAACACAACACCTGCCACAGGCTCGCCACCACACACAAACAGCACAGAGACCACTCAATCAACTCACGGTCACACCAGAACTGGTGTGGCCCAAGAATATTTCAGGAGACATGTCATCAAGCGGGATGCAAGACGTGCGCTGTCAAGGATGTAGGGCCGAGTGTTACCCATTAAAACCTAGTAGTTTGGTGTCAGTCAAAGCATGTCAACGCAAAGTTGCTGTCTGTCAAGGGGTGAAAGTGCTGTCTCCTAACATCTTTGGTGTGACCAGCACGGACGCCATGGATGCCTATCTCACGTGCGGGGTCGATCGACCAGCAGCGGCACTACAGTAGAATCACCACCGCCGCCGCCATCACCTACCTCCACCTCCACAACCACCACAGTAACACAGCGCAAGCACAAAACCATCAGAACAGCCACCATGAGCTGGCAACGCAACAACAACAGTGCTTGGGGCAGGAGTGGAAAAAATCACAGGACGTCGTCCGTGTAGTGGCAGCACTTCTCGGGGCTTTTGGGCTGCGCGGGTCGAGAGGAAAACGTCTGCGTCGGGACGGCTCCCTTCGCGGAACCAGCAGTGTGTGGGATTTTTTTCACGTATGTACAACCGCGCCGACCTTGCGGCGGGAAAGAAGACAAATATATTTACCGTCCCGCTCCGCCGAAGAAAAAGAAAATTACCGTCCCGTCCCGCAGTGGGAAAAAATATTTACGGTCCCGTCCCGCCAAGGAAAAAAAAATAGTTACCGTCCCGTCCCGCCGAGGAAAAAATTATTTACCGTCCCGTCCCGCCGAGGCGAAAAATATTTACCGTCCCGTCCCGTCCAGAAATTTGGCATCCGCTGTCCCGTCCCGTCCCGTCCCGCCAACTTTTCATGTCCTCAGTTTACCGTCTCGTCCCGTTTTCATTCTTTTTTCCCGCCAAACGAGTCAAATCTGTCCCGTCCCTTCCCGTCACGATTCTCAGTCACTGCTGTGATAAGCCTTGGTGATTAGTTGACCAGATGGGGAACACAGCAGCAGTCGCACGCACGTTGGGTTTTATTCGAGCAGCTGGAGCCCAGGAGAAACACTTGCCGCAGAAGAAAGTTCGCTGCGTCCGCCACATTGAGTGTCGTTTTAATAGCAGTCACGACTACGAGCACCATCGTACCGACAGGTGAGTATCACAAGGTGTTCGTATGCTGTTTTCCACGAGAGGTCTCGCACCAACTGTAAGTAGTCCAGGCTGAGCGTTATGGGCGAAGCGCTATGACAAGCTGTACTGCTGTCCTCGTTCTCGTGTTGCCGGTCACTGAGCGGGCGATGCCGCGACGGCACCAGCCAGTAGCTTCTCTACTACAGGTGCTGGCATCGTGTGGAACCGAAGCAGGTTCAAGCTGCTGCTACTTTCGAGCGAGCTCAAGTTAGAGGTTACTACTGCTGTGTATTGTCGCTACAGCAGTGGCAGAAGCACAAGCAGACAACGCGTGTCAGACTCCAGGTGCATTACGCAAGATGGATAGCACTGTAGGGTCTGTGTGGCGGGGTCAGACAGGCAGGCATCACGTAGTGAGTCTCTGATGTCCACGTCTACGTGTAACACTCTTGTCGAATAGGTTATACGATCGCGAACCGTGAGAGAGGACACGATTGGCCATAGAAAAAAAACACGCACACACACACACGAATCCGGCATGTATCGAACTATTGCCCTTTTCAGCACTGAAATACTATGAAAATCAGCCTCCCCCCCCACACCGTTTTTTTTTTTTTTTTTTTTTCCGGTGCTATTGCAAGTGGTCTATTCTAAGGAATCCAACATGTTCATCGCTTGTAAAAACAATAAAAAACGCCTCAATTACGAATGAACTCCCATCTGGGACACAGTGTCCGAAAACCATCAGAAAGATTAAAGTGTTTGCGACAGAAGTAAAAAAAAACAAAACTTTGCTTTAGCTTAAGAAAAAAGTGATTTTCTCTCCCATCGTGATTTCCGTGTGTTTGCGGACGATGTGAACCACGTTCTGCAGGCCACGCCTCCGAAGTTGAGGAGGGAAGTGGGGAGGGATGGGCAGTAACAACGCATCAGACCCAAAAAGAACGAAAAACTCGAATGCAGCGTGTAACGGTGTCGGCGGCAGAATTGACCGCAGTGCCGCCACTGCCGTCCACGACCGCGAGCAGCAGCACAGCAAGCGGCAGCTAGCCAGAGCTAGTCGCGGCTAGAGGCAGCACAGGTTTGAGCAACAAAAATAAACAGCATCAGCACCAGCCTCAGCCCCAGCACTAACTTCCTTTTTTCGATTGCTGCTGCTACTGCTGTTGCTCTACTGCAGCAGTGGTGCTGCTGCTGCTTACTGCTGCGCTCGACCTACGCACGCCACAGCGGCGGGGCACTCTGCTCCGCCGCCGATGCGGCCGCTGCTGCCACTGCTGCTGCTGTTGCTGCTGTTGTTGCTACCGCGGTATGATACACTAGCTGTCATGCTGTCGCGCTCTACAAACTAGGCTGTACTAGCACGAGTGCGAGTACAAGTACGAGTCCTTTAGGGACGACGCATCCTCCACGTCGTCACCAAGTGGACGAGAGCGTGTACCGTAGCAGCGGGCCGCCGGCGGACCGGTGGCACAATCCAACGCTGCTCGTCCGCGTATTACTCCAGCTACTACACATATCGTGAGCTCCCAACGGTTTGTCGTGTTGTGTGCAGCAAACAGCATGTTTCGTGGAGGCATGGAAGATGCTCGGTGTTTTGATCCTTTCAGGTGCGTTCTGCGCCGGAATATTACTCCGTGCGTGTGTGTGTGTGTGTGTGTGTTCTTCACATTAAACCGTTCTTCTACTCGTCGACATCCAGCAAGCCCAGTGTCCGTGCTGATTCTTCACCCTAGAAAGATACGAGCTCTGTGGTCACAGACTACGACACAGAGATAACACACCGTAATGCATTAATAGCCTACGCAATACGATGCCTTCGCACTAGGTGCGGCCGACACAACATACATACATACGCCAGCAACCAAAATACACCATAAAGAAAGAGAAGCAACGAAAAAACCAAACCGAAAAAGAACAAGAAAAAAGAAAAAGAAAAGGAGAAGAATCCCAAATAAATAAATAAAATGGGAAGCCAAAGCTCAGACACATACATACTTACCCCGAGCATGAGCCAAAAGGGACGTGCAAGGGGAAAGATACGAGAAGGAAAAAGGGGACTATGCATCCCGGTGAACACTTAACTAAGTAAAAAGAGCAATAGTGAGTGGGCCAAAATACGCTCGTCACCCACCCACTATGTAGTACTTCTTTCATAAGGATAAGAAGGGAAAAAATCAAAATGCATACCGAACGGCCGCAGCAGTTGGCGGTACGAGTAGCAAAGAAACGTCCAACCTATTAGTCGGCCTGGTACCTTGCTACCCTATCTGCGGTCTCTCTGCTACTCTCTTCTACCGCGGTTTCCCTTCTACTCCTCCTGTCCCCCCCCCTGCCCCTATACACTTGTACGGTGTTCCCTCTACCCCTCCTGCTGTTACCCCTCCCCCCATTCCCTCTAACACTACCTGCAGCGGATGCACGGCGCTGTCTACTCAGCTTTGCCTCAGCCTCGTGCCACCTGCCCATGAACTGTTCAGCTGCTTCGAGGATTCCCCGGTACCACTTTCCCGTCTGTTTTGCTGCAGTGGGCCACAGTGCGGTCCCAACTCCAAAGACTAAGGGGGAGTCTTCCGTTGATCCCTCTGAGGCTTTGAACACTCTAAGGTCCTCAGCAATTGCCCTAGGCCAAGTCTTGGGCTGCCCGCCTGGTTTCGGGCTCCCCCCACCAGCGATCGTCCCGAACATCAACCGACTGGGCAATCGCCCCTCGTGTTGCCGCACCACAGCCCCCGCAAAGAAGAGTCGCCGTTTACGGATGGTCGTTTCGATACTTTCGCATCGTGTTATCCTGAGCGCCTTCGCATACGAGAGGGTGGTGTGGTCGGTGCGTAGTCGGCGCTGGAAACCAATGACTCGCAGAAGGACTTCGTGGTGGGCTGATCGAAGCTTGGCGAAGTGGTCCGCATTGAGGGTCCACGTCACGCAACCGTACAGCAAGGTCTCAATCACCTCGGCCTTCAGCATCCGGACTTTCAGACTAAGCGGTGCGTTCGTCCTATCGTACAGTTCCGGACCATACCGTTTGAGGCATGCCCGCATCAGACGGATTCGTCGCTCGATTTCGAAGGAGAGGTCAGCGTTCTCGTGGATAATGCCTCCTAGGTACAAAAACTGGGTCGTCTGTTTATACTTTTGGCCTGCAGCTTCGATCGCGAGCGGTGAGGTGGTAAACGTCTGATCCGGTGTTCGTAGGAGCATCGTCTCTGTCTTCTTCTCGGATACCGTGAGACCTACTGCTTCGAAGACAGTCACGATGACTGTCATCATTCTCGCAAGGCCTTCCGCCGACTTCGAGACTATTCCTGCATCGTCTGCATACAACATGCCCCACACAGCCCTTTGCACGCATGCCAACGGTTCCTCTTTTCCGACAACCCTGTCCTCTTCGAGATGAACCAAATCCCTTACGATGCATTCGTCTTTGCTGAAGCGTACCAGCACGATGTGTATCGCAGCGGCGAAGAACACGTTGAACAGTAACGGCGATAGTACGCAGCCTTGCCGCAGTCCCTGGGTTACATTGAACCAGTCCGAGTGTTCACCGTCATCCGCACGCACGCGAGCCCGCATGCCTTCGTGAAAATTGCGAATGATTGTGAGCATCTTGGTTGGTACACCAAGGCGTGTGAGTACCTCCCACAACAGTTCTCGGTCGACAGAGTCGTACGCTTTCTGCAAGTCGATAAAGCACATGTACAGGGGGATTTTCTTCTGCCGCCCGAGCTGCTGCAACCGGCGCACGACAAACAGCATATCGACTGTTGACCGTGCGGGGCGGAAGCCGCACTGTTCTTCAGGGAGTATATGCTCGGTCTCGCAGTAGCTGCTTAGACGGGACGCAACGATTTTCAGCAACACCTTGCCTGCGTGAGCAACAAGCGAAATACCTCTGTAGTTGTTGCAATCAGTTCTATCCTTCTTTTTATGAAGGGTTTTTATGATCGCATCTTTCCATTGCTGGGGGACTTCTCCCGTTACCCAAACGTTAACAAGGATACTGTGAAAATACTGCACGAAAGCGGGGTGGTCAAGTTTCAGTACTTCGACCGGGAGACCATCTGGTCCAACGGCTTTCCAGTTTGACATACCCTTCACTGCTTCCATCATCTCGTCAATGGATGGTTCATTTCCAAGGGATAGTTTCAGCGGTCGTGGTGGCACTAGGTCGATGATCGTGGGGTCAAGTTTCAGCGATTTCGTGTTCAATAGTTTGTGGTAGTGCCCCGCCCATCTTTCACGAATTCGCGCTTTATCTCGCAACAGCGTGCCATCCTCGTCCATGATAAACTGTTCACTCCTCGCTTTCGTACCTTGCAACCCTACCGTACTCTTCAGGTGCTTGTAGAACCCTCGTTGATCGGAACTCGTGAGGAATTTCTCGGTTTCAGCGAGGTACTCTTCAAAATACGCATTGACTCCTGCGGCGACCACTTCCTGCAGATTCGCACAGGCGGATCTCAACTTCTTCCACGCTGTACTCTCTCGGGGGTAGACACGCAGGAGCTGTCTCGCATCCTCCCTCGCTGTCCATGCTACTTTGAAAGCGGCCGCCGTTTCGGGGGTCTCACACCAACCGTTTCGGTGGTGGCGACGTGGTGGAGGTGGCACCTCTTTCTCAACAGCATTCATGACAGTTGTGGTGAAAAACTCAACCATGCCAGACGTGTTACGAGGCTGGGTAGGTTGGTTAAGAGTGGAAACGACCCTCTCGACTATTCGGTGTCGACGCTCTCCATCGGATAAGAAAAGCTGCCTGTCGAATTCTCGGCGTTTTGGGGGTTTCAGCAATCTTCGGTTAGACGAAAAGTGACCACTAAGTCGGGCCTTGATGTACACGATGTTATGGTCTGAATCAGCTAGGCCAATGAAACTATGGAGTCTACCGATATTGATTTGCTTTGAAATCAGCCCACGATGTAAACATCATGTTTCTGAAGGCACCTGATACTTGGATGGGGCTTCAGCCTCAGACTTCTTCGGCACAGCAGTGTGATTTTTACCCGGGGGTGTTCATAAATCCCAGGCGAAAAACGAAGATCATGCAGGTTTTTTTAGTATTATTCTCCCGGCAGGATAGAGACAGAATGAGTTATCATGTGTGTGTGTGTTCTTCACACTAAACCGTTCTTCTACTCGTCGACATCCAGCAAGCCCAGTGTCCGTGCTGATTCTTCACCCTAGAAAGATACGAGCTCTGTGGTCACAGACTACGACACAGAGATAACACACCGTAATGCATTAATAGCCTACGCAATACCATGCCTTCGCACTAGGTGCGGCCGACACTACATACATACGCCAGCAACCAAAATACACCATAAAGAAATAGAAGCAACGAAAAAACCAAACCGAAAAAGAACAAGAAAAGAAAAAAAAAAAAGGAGAAGAATCCCAAATAAATAAATAAAATGGGAAGCCAAAGCTCAGACACATACATACTTACCCCGAGCATGAGCCAATAGGGACGTGCAAGGGGAAATATACGAGAAGGAAAAAGGGGACTATGCATCCCGGTGAACACTTAACTAAGTAAAAAGAGCAATAGTGAGTGGGCCAAAATACGCTCGTCACCCACCCACTATGTAGTACTTCTTTCATAAGGATAAAAAGGGAAAAATCAAAATGCATACCGAACGGCCGCAGCAGTTGGCGGTACGAGTAGCAAAGAAGAGTCCAACCTATTAGTCGGCCTGGTACCTTGCTACCCTATCTGCGGTCTCTCTGCTACTCTATTCTACCGCGGTTTCCCTTATACTCCTCCTGTTCCCCCCCCTGCCCCCATACACTTGTACGGTGATCCTTCTACCCCTATGTGGGTATCACGTACCTGGTATATTGGAGATGTTACTTGACAGTAGCTATCATTTTGTCGTCACTGGATACCACGGAATATATGGTAGTATACGGTACAAGGGATCCATAATAGATCGGATGAACGGCACACGAAACACGGACGGGGAGCCAAAGAGTGACACCTGCTTCGCTGAAACAGACGTACGCACTGCAATAGCACACGGTCCAAGTTGTGGCACACGCTTCCCCGGATGAACGACAAACGCACACGAAACATGGGCGCGTAGCGCTGACGCAAATGCACATGCTGCATCATCACACTGTCCAACTTGTGACACATGCTTCCCCAGATGAACGGCACACGAAACATGGACGGGGAGCGAAAGAGTGACACCTGCTTCGCTGAAACAGACGTACGCACTGCAATAGCACCACGAAACATGGACAAGGAAATAAATTTTGATACGACACCTGCTTCGCTGAAGCAGGCGCACACACTGCGACAGCACACCGTGAGTTCGACTGATTAAATATATTGAAATACGTCAGCTGTGAGTTCGACTGATTAAATAGTTGATACTCAACTTTGTATTGAAATACGTCAGCTGTGAGTTCGACTGATTAAATAGTTGATACTCAACTTTGCAAGCTGCGTAATACGTCTCGTCTATATTCCATTTTAAACCGAATTTTACAAGTATTGTGATAAATCGAGCGCGCATATTCTATATGTGATTCCTTGTCAAAGATATAGGCCAGCGGCTCCCCTGGATGCTGCCCGGGTCAACAGGACAATTTTAACAAAAAATAAAATAACACAACCGATTTCGGGTCGTTCCGCGGGTAAGTCATCAATACTACTGCCGTACGAGTACTCAGTCTAATACCCCAGCTACTTGCGTACCAGCGGGTTAGAGAATTCTCAGGGTTCGATACTGCTGTTCATAATGCCGAGTACTACTTTTTTTTTTTTTTTTTTTTTTTTTGCTTTAGTGCGGTGGATACTGCCTGTACTTGAATGGAGTAGGTCGGGGTTCGATACTGCGGATACTGGTTCGTTGTCAGGTCAGGTCCGATACTGCTGCTCATACCTCCTACTGCCAGTCTCGCAGTATTTCGGCCGTATTTCGACGTTTGGAGATGTGGATGCGCCTGTACGAGTACAGCAAGTATTTCTTGTGTTGGGTATTGAGGGCAATTTCCCCATTTCCAGTATATAATCGCAGTATTAATAGTGTGGGTTGATGGAGTTCTGCTGTCTGTATATGCGGATACTGACAGTACTGGCCAACTGACACGTTAGCACTCTCATGCTGCGAGTACTCACAGTACTACAACAGTAAATACTTTCAACATTCCCACTTGGAGCACGAGATATACTCGAGGAGAATTGCGCATCACCTGGCATCAAATACAGCAGTATCGATATTTGTCCGATCAAAGGTTGCGGGTACGGATGCATCACGAATCTCGACCACAGCAGCAGCAGAGTGATCGCGAGCAGCATCGCGTATCGTGGACAATGGTACCAGTACCACAGGTATTTATCATGCACACCTCGCACCACTATTCGTGTGCGACCAATAACAATAAGTACAGGAGCAATAGTGTATGCTGAGATCAAAGGCTGGCATGCGATTACACAAACGACGAGAGAAATCGGTCGTCGGCCCACGGAGTGCAGCAGAGCGCTGGCTCACCTCCTTTGCAGGCACCATGGCGGAGGCTTCTCGGCCACAGCTGCGCAACCTGCCGACTCACAACACGCACCAAAAACTCAAACTAGTCTCACACCTTAGACCTCTCACACCTTGGACCCTCAAACTAGTCTCACACCTTGGACCTGTAGCTCTGCCTCCGCATCACTGCGCTGATACGTGTAGGTTGCGGCTACGTACCAGACAAGGTGTGTTTCCCAAGGGCTACGATTCATGCTACCATGAATCACCGCAGTCATCTGATTGGCTTGAACTTCTTACGTACGTACAAAACTCACATTCTCTCATTCTTCCGAGAATGTTCTGCTTTTGGTTGTGTCACCACCTGACGAACGTTGTCATAGACCGTAATCGGGGACGGGTGTGTCATCACCTGACGAACGTTGTCATAGGCCGTAATCGGGGACGGGTGTGTCATCACCAGACGAACGTCGTCGTAGGAGGTATATGTATCTATTATGTATCTGTTAAAGATCATCAAGATTGGAACAGCCAAGAGGAGCGTTTGCACGCCCACTTGTTCACTCTACTTTTTTTTGCTCATCATCATCACCTTGTATGCTGAGCTTAAAAACTAATAAACCTTGGCCTGGAGTCGCCAACATCATCATCTTTCTTCTATTCGAAGATTTCAAGCGAGTCTGCCTAACAGCAACTCAAGCGTTTGCACCTCGATCAGTTCTGTGTCTTGACCGGTCATCGGCAAGCGAGACTAAGCGTACACCAGCTTCGAGCTGATACACGCTACTTCACACCAATCCTCAATAACGTACACTCACAGAAGAAGCAACCACCAAGTTACACATGATAAGCCATAATCCCGAATAGTCATGAAACCGTCAAAATACTGAACAAGCACATTCGAAGACACTCCTTGTTTTTTCAGCAAAACACCAATGAATTACAATTCAAGATAACAGAACAAAACTCATGTCCATCTTCAAAAATCAACTAATATATTTCAAGAGGAAACCTGTACCTTACAAGCAAAACCCCTCCGTCCCGTATGAAACTACTGCAGATCTCCTTTCTTTGCAACAGCTCAATGCGGTAAAAACAATAAAACCTTTGCGATTGATAAATAATAGAACTCGCGAGGAACCCAGTCCCCGAGACACAGGTCTCCCTGTGCCCCCTACTCCCGCCATAAATTATCAGATCGTAGCGGTAACGCGAGATCAAATATATTTCTTTCCCTTAGAGTTTGCCCGGCGCTTACCATTCCCGAAACAGTATCTGTTTGTGGTCACAGCCTAAAACCTCACTCCCTGTTTCTGGTTAAGCTCACTAGCTCTCCTTGTTCCATGAAATACTTCATCTTCCTTCTCGTCAACCAAGTGTTCTTCACCCACTTATTAATAGTTTGTAAAAACCGTAGAGGTGGTAAAAAACCCAATTATCATGAATAAGTATACCCTTACCTTCAAAAAATCATCTTCCAACTCGCGAACAAGATTTCCATCACCCGTCAAGTTCGGAAATACAATATTGGTGGTAGAACAACCCATCAAGAATAAGCATATACCCTCCCTTGTTCTGCAACCAATAGACCGCAGTACAAAGACAAATCCCTGCCAAACTCAATGAAATCAGTATCCACCAATACCGCTGCATCTGCAATACACCTCTCAAGGTGCACCACGTACTCTTAATTCCGGCGTCCCCGGTGGCTTGGTAGGTGGTCCGCGAGCCTATCAAGATCAATTTCGTGAGTTCGAGTCTAATCGAGTGCATGCTCGTAGGGACTTTTTCTTGCATGAAATTGATTAGCGGAAAGCGCGAGAGCGTGAGTTAGCTGTACATTCGATGAAAATCGACGAGCAGTGGGAATGCTGAACCCTATGCGCGATAAAAACTAAAGGCACCTACCGGGGGGGAGAAGGGACGACACCTGTAACCACGGCTTGTCCAAGCCGGCGTCCCCGGTGGCTTGGTAGGTGGTCCGCGAGCCTATCAAGATCAATTTCGTGAGTTCGAGTCTAATCGAGTGCATGCTCGTAGGGACTTTTTCTTGCATGAAATTGATTAGCGGAAAGCGCGAGAGCGTGAGTTAGCTGTACATTCGATGAAAATCGACGAGCAGTGGGAATGCTGAACCCTATGCGCGATAAAAACTAAAGGCACCTACCGGGGGGGAGAAGGGACGACACACCTGTAACCACGGCTTGTCCAAGCCGGCGTCCCCGGTGGCTTGGTAGGTGGTCCGCGAGCCTATCAAGATCAATTTCGTGAGTTCGAGTCTCACCGAGTGCATGCTCATGCATAGGGACTTTTTCTTGCATAAAATTGATTAGCGGAAAGCGCGAGAGCGTGAGTTAGCTGTACATTCGATGAAAATCGACGAGCAGTGGGAATGCTGAACCCTATGCGCGATAAAAACTAAAGGCACGTACCGGGGGGGAGAAGGGACGACACCTATGACCACGGCTTGTCCAGAAGATCGTCGAGGGTGAAACCTCCTACGAGTGGGCTGGAAAGTAAAAGTGATGATAAAAAATAAAAAAAAATAAAAATAAAAAATCGCCAATCCGTCAACTAATAAATATCAGTCCGACCAGTCACCTTCTGGTCCTGTCTACACCACAAAGACTGTTCGATTTGAACATGCAAATTCATTTACTTCAAAACTGCGGGAAAAAAAAGGCTACGTATACCGTCGAGTAGACGATAGTGCACCTCCGCACAATTTGCGACTTTCCCGGGAATATAAATACATTCCGTACCATTCAGAGATCCATAAACCAGTGGTAAATTTATACATATCCTATATATCGTCCACCACGTACCCGACGGGAAGAACAATGACTACCACATAATTTTATCCCTAACACGTCACAAATAGTTTTTATCATATACGACTTAATCGGAACGAATCCACACCCAGTCGAAAATGACACATCTACTTTTGACGAACCTACAGTAGACGATACCATACCTTCTTCGTACCATTCACGATTTTCCCGGGATTTAAAATATCATCGATACCATTCAGATATCCGTAACCAGTGATAAACAATACTTATGCTATATATCATCCACCACTTACCCGGCAAGAACGATAGCTACGGTATCATTTAGTATTCCCTCATGCGTCGTAAACGTTATGTATCGACTTTTGTTTATCCGGAGCGAATCCAAATCCAGTCGAAAATGATATATCTCCATTTGCACGATCAAAAACGTATTTCGACCGACAGGTGTATCCAATCGTAAGAGAAAACGTCATACGAATACCCACCAGAAATACTAGACGTAACCTCCCGCCCGCGTAGTCGCATCACTAAAAAGCTCCAGCTGGCGAGATACTTGTTTGTCCCCTTCACGACCTTCCCGCAACATGAATACACCCTTGACACCGACTCCCTCCAAACCTTTGAAATAAACGATATTAATGTATGATATTTAACGAGTTGCTCTTCTGGGCCTGCCCACATCGAACACGGAGCGCAAAGAAGAGCACAGCAGTGGATGTCGCATTCGGCAGTAACATTTCTAACCAAAACACGAAAACACGACTTTTCAACTACCAGGTGGGGGGCGGGGGGTATTCACGTATATCTTCCAGAAAAAGAAGCCCATACAATACTTGCGTACGTATCACCTCATTATCGCACATTTCATACGTACTCGTACGTACTACGAATCAATTCACAAATTTCTACCCTCGTCGTAAAAAGAAACAGATTTCACAATGTAATAGTGGATCGAAGACCTACCATTACGAGTGCAGACGCTATCCCCTCACCCCGCGTGTTGCTGGACCCATAAAAGGATCCAGCGGACGATCCAACCACGCCTGCCCCACCCACGACCTCCCGCTGCTGCTGCTACTGCTCCTGCTGCTGCTGCTGCTGTCGTCGTGTGCACCCGACTGCTGTGTCACGCGACTTGTTGACGATGCAGACGTGCCCTCTTTCGTTACTACTACTGCTGCAGCAGCACCTGATTCCCCCCACGTCCGCTCCCTCGACCACTACCACACCGTTGTCGAGTGCGCGCATCACGTACGTACGCGGCTTTCCCGACCACGCCACATTGGTGGCCTGGTGCACACGGCCTGGCTCACCGTGTGACTTCACGCGAAAATGTGCAGATATGTCTCCCATCCCAACAGCCCCTAGCCCCACCACAATCTCCCTGGGTGGGGTGCGCACCTAAAACTTCACACGACTTGTTGTCCTCCGTTCCACTCCCCACGGAGGCGCCTACGGTTTGATCGCTCCCACCGCAGGGCTTTTTCTTCTCCCTTCTGTACGTCATCGTACCTGTGGCATACGCCAAGAGCACCAACACAGCTTCCGCTCCCTTTTCCACCGAGGTGGCCATTTTCCGCGGAAACGCGTTTACCCCCCGGCTCACGTCGCCAACTTCGGAATGTTCCGACGATGGCGTTGCAACCTCCCTCCCTGCTGCAACTACGGTAGATAGCGGCTGCCCTCTACAGGACCCAATATGCGCCATCACCTCGTGAAGCCTGGCGTGCGTTTGACGATCCTCTCCGTCTGCGCCCCCCCCGCTTCAACCGCTCGAGCGCGAGGCCCTGCCCCAATACCTATATTTCGTCACCAATGAGCCTAGGTTGCCAACGTTAACAGACTCGAGAGTGTTGATAAATCCCAGGCGAAAACCGAAGATGATTGAGGTTTTTAGTATTATTCTCCCGGCAACGTAGAGACAGAATGAGTGACCATCTGGGTATCACGTACACCCACAGAAGCAACCACGAAGTTGTTGTTGTTGTTGTTGTTGTTGTTGTTGTTTTCTTCACATTAATCCATTCTTTCTACCCGTCGACATCCAGTACAACCAGTGTCCGTGCCGATTCTTATATCCTAGAGAGACTCAAGTTCTGTCGTCACAAATCTACGCAACAGACATACTACGTCGCAACGTATACATCAAGTACAGTAGTGGGCAATGCAATGCCATGGTCAACATACTGGATGCGACAGGCCCGACATACACATTCCATGAAATAGAGAAACGAAACGAAACAAAGAAAAAAAAACACAGAAGACAAATCGAAAGAGAAAAAGAAGCAATAAAAATAATAATAATAAGGAAAAACCGTCGTCCCCCCCCCCCCTCGCAAGGGATGTGGCAGACACTTGAAAGTAACGAGTTTGACAAAACAATGAGAAAGAAGAAAAGCACCACTACTCGTCGTAAACAGAGCAAGACTAAGAACCAAGGGAAACTAACAGGCAAACCAAAGCGCAAAGCATCCTTCAGAGAGCGGCAGCAGTTTATGGTACGAGTAGCACAGCCAGGTTCTCCCTGCTGTACTCCGCCTGGTGCCTTGCTACCCTGTCTGCCGCCCCCGTCCAGCGATCGCCAACTATGCCCGGCCCCTCGGCGTCAGACAATACGAAACAAACGAAGAAAGCTCGTCATCCACCCGCGCCACACGACTCCTTCGTAATGTAAGGCTTATCATTCGAAGAATGGAAGAAAATAATTCAAATGAAAATCACAGAGGATCAGCGCAAGAAAAAACAAAATAAACAAACAAAAAAACAAAAGGAAGACAAAGGAAGACCACGTTCGAACCAGCTGCACCAGTTGGTGGCACGAGTAGTATAGACATGTTCTACTTCCTAATCTGCCCGGTACCTTGCTACCCTGTCTGCTATCTCCTTCTTACTTTCGTCCACTGCAGATTCCCTTCTACTCCTGTCCTCCCCCCTCTCCGTATTCCCTTTCGGTCGGGTTTTCTGCCGCTTGTCCTGTTGCCCCCCCTCCCCCCATTCCCTTGGACACCACCCGTGGCGGATGCGTGGCGCTGCCTACTCAGCTCAGCCTCAGCCTCGTGCCACCTCACCATGAACCGTTCGGCTGCTTCGATTATCCCCCGGTGCCACGTCCCCACCTTTTTTGCAGCAGTGGACCACAGCACGGTCTCAACCCCAAACACCAAGGGGGCAAGGTCCGTTGACCCTTCGTTGCCTCGGAACTCCCCAAGGTCTTCGACTATGCATCTATGCCAAGTCTTACACTGCCCGCCAGTTCTCGGGTTCTCCCTACCAGCCATCGTCCCGAACATTACCCGACCGGGTAATCGCTCCTTGCTTTGCCGTGCCACCGCCCCCGCAAAGAAGAGACGCCGTTTGCGAATGGTTGTTTCGATGCTCTCGCAACGTGCCATCTTGAGGGCCTTCCCGTACGGGAGGGTGGTATGGTCAATACGAAGTCGGCGCTGGAAGCCAATGACTTGCAACAGCACTTGGTGGTGAGCCGTTCGAAGCTTGGCAAAGTGTTTCGCTCTGAGGGTTCACGTCACACACCCGTACAGCAGGGTCTCAATCACGTCGGCCTTCAGCATTCGGACTTTCAGGCTAAGGGGGGGCGGTCGTCCTATCATGCAGCTCCGAGCCGAACCGTTTGAGGCATGCTCGCATGAGACGGATCCGTCGGTCAATTTCGAGCGAGAGATCAGCGTTTTCGTGGATAATGCTGCCTAGGTACAAACACCGGGCCGTCTGCTTATACCTGCTTCGATGACGAGCGGTGGTGCGAGGGTTTTCTGGTCTGGTGTTTGTAGAAGCATTGTGTCTGTCTTCTTTTTCCGACACCGTGAGACTTGCTGCTTCGAAGACAGTCACGATGACCGTCATCATATTCATAAGCCCTTCATCCGACTATGAGACAATTACTGCGTCATCGGCGTACAACATGCCCCAGACAGCCCTTCGCACGCACGCCAGTAACCCATAATAAGCCAATAACCCGAAGAGTCATGAAACCGTCCAAATACTGAACAATCACATTCGAACAGGGGGGTCTGTACGTACGTGGGAAACCCGGCTGAACATTCAAATAAATTGCGAGATGACAACACAGCAGATGACGTAGCCTTCGCAAACCTGGAGAGCACTCCACCTAGAGCAGCGACTACAAAGCAGATGAGGTGTCCATGGTGATACAAAGTCGGTCCGGATCGAGCGGGTCGGCGGTTCTCCTGACGAGTCAGCCTCTCGTCACCCTCTAGACCAAGGCGTATAACATCTATATCTGTGCGTATCACGAGATCCTCGACCTCCACTGACTGGTACACGCGGCTCAGATAATATGTAACTGGCAACTAGCACACGCTACAGCTTGTGGTGTGACAACCGTTATACGTCGTATTTGGGGATCCGTGGCTCCGCCGCTGGCTCCTATTTGTGATACCACCAAGCTGAGCCGCTGGGAGTCCTTTTGAGCAAGTGTATTCACTGAACCCAGGTCCCCGTGTGGGACGGGATGGTCGGGTTTCGCTCGTCGCAGGTGGCTAAATTTCTGCCCCCCGTTATCATGGGAATGGGAATCCGATTGTCAATATTTGATATTTGCCCCTCGTTGTGATGGGAATGGAAAATTATCACCTGCTTCTTACTTGAGATGTGAACGGGAAGGGAAGCTGGAGTGTGTTATGTTGATGGGAGGGGGTGGCAGCTTAACGTGACACCAACGGGATGGGACGGGACTAGCGTGTCCATGTAGACTAGGGGGGAAATATTGGAGAAATAAATGTGGGAAATACTATAGGGGCACGAAGTGAAACGACAATGGGAATATGGGGGATATGCTCAACGGAACACGGGAGGCACATGCCCCCCAAATCAGACGCCGATGCATGTCCATACACCACGTCGCTTGGACATTCTTGAGAGAGATCGGATGACTACAGCTAGCTGTGGTTGATGCTTATCATACGACTCAACTATATCGCAGAATTAAAACATATTCCCGTTATCCAATCCAAGATTCAGAAAGCTGGTTCTACACTGAGGCGCGCGAGCGTGAGCGCGAAGCGCGAGCAACTTTTTTCGTGGTTTTCCAAGGAAAAAAAACTTCTTCATAACGGCTCGCATTCCAGGGTAGGGTGCCTCGTTTCGAGTTTTACTGTTTGCGTGTGTATGTGTGTCAGTCATCATGATTTTAACATTTTTTCGGCCACGATTGTCGAGCGCGCTCAACGCACGCGGCACCAATTCCAGCCCCGGCGGGCTCTGTGTGCACGCACACGCACAAACGAAACCTTCTCGTGCTGGTGCGGTAGCAGATCGTTCACAGCTCGTCGAGCTATAGGTGCGGCAACGTGTGTCGGCACATGGCTTGGCCATCGTACCAACAACCGTAAAATATCCTACGTGACGTTGTTTTTTCTACCTAACGAAACCCAACCCTACGTGTACTCGTAGGCAGACTGGACCTGTCTGTCCACAGCAACATTCGGACCATGTCCCCAAGATATATATGCTGCAGGTGGTATTGTCAGGTCCATCCTCCTACTGATCAAGGGACGGAGAAGCAGGAGAAGAACTGCTGTAGATGCTGTACAGCGGCAGTAGTAGTGGTGGCACCTGCTACGATAAGCTCTGTTGTTGAACACATGTTAGGTTGTAGATTTTTCGTCTGCAAATTTCGAGCGCGGAACCAGGAAACATGCCTCCAGCACGTGTACAAAAGGTTCGAAGGTTAAACCGACACAAGCCGAGCGTACAGCGCCGCTGACCCCGGCCTCGTGTGTTCTACAGCTGCTGCTGCTGCTGCTTTGCTGAGAAGCCTTCAGAGTCTGCTGTAGATGTTGTACATAATCAGTAGTAGCAGTGGCACCTGCTCCTACGTGCAGCTCTTCGTGATGGACTAAACCTGCCAGGTGCAGATTTTTTCGTCTTCAAACGAACTTCCGACCTCGTTTTGGAGGGCATCACTTCCGACCTCGTTTTGGAGGGCATCATCCTGGATTTTCCTCAGATTATATTCATCCGCTTTGGCTCGAACGCCGGGAAACAAAGGCCCGAGAACGACGTTGGATGCTGTGTACGGCGGTCCTGATGTGATATTTTGACGTGGCTGCGCTGACGAGTAGGGCGCTCTGAATTGTCGCTGATTTTTTTTCAATTTCACGCCGTCGATTTTCTGTTTTGGCAGATTGGGTGCTATAAAAAACTAAGAAAGCACGTCCGCTGTGAGTTCAACCGATCGGTCGATACTCAACTTTGCAAGCTACGTGAACCGTTCGCGCGTTTTCCATTATTTCCTCGCGATTGACTACTGGCCAGTGACTCCCCCGGATGGCACCAGGGTCGACGAAACGATAATACTTACAGCTGGCTCTATTTCCAATTGATTTCGGCGAGTAGCATTTCGCACACTGACACAGCAGATCGACACGTGAGGCCCGGGGTACACAAGACAATCGAACGTTGGTTTACAAGTTTGCACGTGACATGCACTGCTCTGCTGTAATGTTGTAAATTGTTCCATTGGTTCAAATTCTCGGAACCTAATAAAACGAAGGGAAACATATTAGGGCCAGGGACCAATCAACACCAAGTTTATTATTATCATTTCGATTTTCGATTTCGATTTTCGATTCAGTTCAGACACGCCCTCAGCCCAAACGTCACGTATATATACGACCGCGTACGTACGTAGGTGTTCGTTCGTGTTGGGTTAGCACAACACAAATTATCCGTATTCGCCAAGCATGATGATGCATCGCAGATATGACTACTGCTGGTATTATTGAGGTGGCGTCTCATTACCTCCAATTACTCGCACCAATTGAGTTATATGGTATAACACATGTGTGTGTGGGCGTGCCACTGGGAGATTAGTGGGAAAAGGTGGGGATGGGGATGGGAGAGGTAGTGCCCACAATGAGAATGGGAATGGGAAAAGCCGTGCCCACAACGGGAATGGGAAGCAAGTGAGACGGGAGGATACTAGATCGGGCATTTGGGGAGCAAGTGGTTTTGAATTTATAGTGGGATGGGCAATAGGGGAATGGGAAGCCCCAAATCCACGATGGGTTTCCCGTGCCCTTCCCATCCCATCTCATCCACAACGGGAATTCCCGTCCCATTGTCTGCTGTGAATACCGTTGATTTTGAGCTGTTGTTGAAGGGTTCCCAATCTGTAATAAGGGCAATACAAAGTTTATTACGCCGCATGAAACGGCCAATTAAAAAAACAAAAATGATTTCACGGGAGCGGCATCTGCTAACCTTGAGCGGAACATGTGGGTCGATGATGAAGGCAAGATGTAAACCATCTATCACACAGCGTCCTCGCTGTAAAATAGAAGGCACTCTGGTATAATAATATTAATACTAATAGTTGAAGAAGACGGTCGATGACCCCACAGCTTAAATACAATGCAGAATTTGACGATCCGTGGGGGGGGCGTCCGCTCTACCTACTGTGCCCCCTCCTTATTTACTCATTGCCCACTCCTCAATCGAAACTAACGCTGACATTGAATGCGTTGTTGGCAACACAACACCGAGCGAGTTAAAGCAAAACACCAACGCACATCAGGAAGAACCACCAAGCGTCAAGCGAGGCGGTCCTACTTAATACCGCTGGCATTCCTCTTGTACAGCTCCCAAGTTGCACCAGAGAAAAAAACAGTAATTCTTCCCGGCTTACTGCGCCGCTTCTCGTGCTTCAAGCTGTAGAGCACCGCTACGGAGTTGCGGGACGCTAATGTCCACGAAATGGATGACGGGATCTCCGCCATCAGCGTCGGCACCGGGTCCGCCAGAGCTGACGCGGTTGGCACCTTCGAGAGGGATCAACTTCCTCCGCGATGTATGCGAGTGGATTTCCCGTTGCGCGCTGCAGGGTCACTCACATGGCCTAGAGGCGTCCGCAGCCCGCAGCTAATACCGTTCAAAAGCTGTATCATGTGAAAAAAGTCTTGCTATACCGTTAACCCTTCAAGGACCGCAGTCCCGTTTCGGGGACAAACCACTTGAAACTCAAGTGTGGTACGTCTCCTCAAAAGGGATTAGGGTTAAGGAAAAACCCAACAAGTCGGAAAGTCGGCACCTCCATCTCACGACTATTAATAATAAGGCTCAATCTTATCGAAGAGCTTTTTTTCCAAAATTCCCAAAGTTTGGAAATAATTGGAGATACGTATCAAGAAACGTAGGCGTTCTGTCCCTATTCGTGAAATTCTGCAGATTCTGGCGAAAAAGAACAGGTTTTCTTATCGGAGGGCTTCTTCTCCATATTTCCCATGTTTTTTTCGCGCAACTTTTCTAGATTTTCCTGATTTTCCTGTTATTTTTACAAATAATTGGACACAAGTATCAAGAAACGGAGGCGTTCTGTCATTACTCGTGAAATTCGGCAGATTCTGAAAAAAAATAACAGGTTTTTCTTATCGGAGAGCTTCGTTTCCATGTTTCTCATGTTGTTTTCGCACAACTTTTTTATGTCTGCCAGATTTTCCTGATTTTTTTTTCCAAAAATAATATTTGACTAGGTTTCACATGTATATATTTGGAAAAAAAAATCAGGAAAATCCGCAAGGTTATCAAATTTCGCGAAAAAAAAAAAACATGGGAAATATGGAGAAAAGCCAATCAGGGTTGTTAAATTTCACATGTTTGGAAAGAACAATCAGGAAAATCTGAAAAATAGACAAATTGCGCTAAAAAAACATGGAAAATTATTGGGCTTTTCGCGGGTAATGACCCGACCCGCGGGTCGGTTCAAACATTTTCGGGTCGAGTCGGGTCGGGTCGGGTCAGCAAGAGTGTGAAACCTCACGGGTCGGGTCGGGTCGAGTCAGGAAGTGTTCAAATCTCATGGGTCGGGTCGGGTCGGGTCAGGAGTCTTTCAAATCTCACGGGTCGGGTCGGGTCGGTTCAAAAACTTTTCAAATCTCACGGGCCGGGTCGGGTCGGATCAAGAGGTCACGAAAAGCTAACGGGTCGGGTCAGGTCATGACCCGTGAGAAACGGGTCACTCGCGGGTCGGGCCAGCCTGACCAGCGACTTGTTTTCTGCAGACCCGTGGGTCGGACCTGCGCATCCGGCCCGCGGATCCGACATTTGAAACCACTTCCCGCTCTCTGATCCAAAGGCTTCTCTGGTACGAATACTCAATAATACTCCTTTGTTATCTTATTAGAACACTATAACGCCACCAAATCTATATACCATGTATACGCATGCCCGCCTCCATCCATACCCACTACAGCCTGGCCACATATCGCTGCTGGGTACAAAAATGAATAATAAATTGTTTTTGAAGTGTCGACCCGGGCCGGATCCGCAGGCCGTACCTGCGGGTCAAGAGAAACGGTCTCGCGGGTCAAGATGACCCGACCTGCATGAACCCGTGTCTCACGGGTCAATCAGAAAGTTGGCGGGAGTTGGCGGGAGTGCGGGCCCGGGTCGGGTCGGGTCAGGAGGTTTTGAAATCTCGCGAGTCGGGTCGGGTCGGGTCAAGAAGCTTTTAAAATCTCGCGGGTCGGATCGGTTCAAGTCAACACACCTCAAAAATTTCGCGGGTCGGGTCTGGTCAGCTTACCTGACCCGACACCACCCGACCCGTGAGGTTTGACCTGACCCGCGAAAAGCCCGGGGAAATATGGAAAAAAAAGCTCGGCGATAAGAAAACTGATTTTTGCTTCTGGAGAATTTGGCGAATATTTCGTGTACCGGCCCAGCTTTTAATTAATTTAATTCCGGGGGCGAAGCCCCCGAAACTTCTTGGAAACCCTGTGCTGTACGTAACTGGGACAGTACGCAGTATACGAGAATAGACAGGGCTCTGCGGTGCGAGGATACATCCGCTCTGCGCTTCGATATTACGTTCGTTGCCGACTGCGACTGTAGAGTGTTCTCACTGTTGCCGGTAGCCGTCGCTGGCTGTGCACTTAGCGCTCTGCTGCTCAAATGGGGTATTCTGGCGATATCTTTACTGTTGGTATTTGGAAGAGCGATATATCTACGTACATCAGAAGTACTGCTGTAGTACTAGACAACGAATTTCATCGCGAGAGCAGGTAGTACGACGGCAATAAGTCGTAAGGAGGTTGTGCTCTGGCGCACTCGTCAATATGCGAAGGATACTATATATTTCCGTCGTGAAGGAGGCTACTGGTTGTATGTACGTACATCGCATACAGCAGTAGTAGTAGTGTACATGTACCTGGCACAATAATACGTAGGCGCGGCTACTCTCTACCCTACCTGGAGCGAAGACAGCACCGTGCAGGTTCATAAATAAATGCAGAAGTGCAGATTGAGAGGACAGATACAGTGGTCATACGAGTATATAGTCTGGCACCGGTAGCTTTGTTTTTCCTTGTAAGGCGTATACTTGAAGTTTACAGTAGTATGTATAATTTCGCTACCTGATATTATTTTGTCAATGTTATATCACACCAATCATGACACACGAGCCTTGTGCTACCGTAATTATTGCCGGTGGTGAATGCAACGCACATATATGCATATGCAAGCTTTATACCGGTTCTATGGCAGCCTGGATGATCTGACTCTCTAGGTTCCCTAGTTGCCACAAAAAGGCGAACTACTTCTTGGCCTGCTTTACAGCCTTAAGCATGTATCAACCACAACGACGCGACACCGATGCCGAAGAGATGGACTGCGATTTCGCCAAAGGGTTCTGCAGTGATCCACTGTCGATTATCAATAGGCCGCGAATGGAATCGGCATTCCGTTTCCTCTTTGGTAACGACGCCCCGCCAATAATTCCTCCTCTCACACAAATACTGCCAACATCATCGCCTTCCCCGCCCGCCACATCACCCCGTCCCCCCCTAGCATCAACATCCCATATCATGCTCGCCAGCCTCCTCCGCCACTGCGCTGTGTCTGGCGCGAATATAGACACACAGCAACTGACTAGCTTGAGCAACTTCTGAAGCGGGGACTCTCGGGAATAAGGCGCCCTCACTGAAAGTCAACCCGAAACTAGCCGGTCAGCCATCATCATTCGCTTAGCCAGCTTCTTGCAACATGGGTTCCCCGTGCTCTGCCGTCTCGGCTGGGCAAGTGATCAACTTTAGACTTCTCCGTTGGCTGGACGGTTGTGAAGTGACGGATTCCTGTCTGACTGCCTGCAAACGGTGCGAACGAATCCGATCACAGTGAGGACGCAAGGGGTGATGATACCAGGCTTTAGTACTCGCTCAGAACTCAACACGATCGCTGCGAAAGAAAATGGCACAGATGTAGAGTACGTGCAGGCACGCAGTTTTTAGAGAGTCGCAAAATTGGTGCAGAAGTAACGTCAGCAATCCATACCCAGTCAATTAATGGTGTTCCGTGCCTGTCGCACAGACACGAACGAACGTAGCACATTATCGAGAAGTTGGTGCTCGACCGTCCACAGTTCCTATATTCGGCGCTCCCGCCTCTTCACAATCTACTGTGTCAGTGCACTCGTCCCTGCCACCTCAAACTTACGATAGCGTATACGTTTTACAGTATCCAACCTCATACTAGTCTAGCTGACATTCCGCGCGGTAACTAACCATGCCAAAAACGCGGTACATATCTGGGTTATCCTTGAAACCCACCGTGTAAAGATAGGGTGGAACCACCCGGGTGTAGCTCCCTGCACATGGTCTATTGGTCATTGTGCGTAGAACCCTATTAAGAGCAACTTCGGGCCTATGTCCCTGCGCTTTCCCAGAAAACTCATGGGAAAATCATGATCGACCACGACCCTTGCGAGGACTCGCTCGAACCAGAGCTTACTACCTGCTGGGGGCGCATAGCGAACGTCTGCAAATGACGTACGAGTGAAAGCGGCCTATACGACGATGGTGCTGCGTACTTGGGTATATTGCAACGCTTACCTGTGTCTAGCATCTCCCCCCTTTCGACAATAGCAGTACGGGTTACAAGACATAATGACAAAACACCCAAGAAACCGTGCACACAAAACATTTTGACGACGGTAAATGCGCGGAGGGGAGTTTAAGGGATGTAATTCATTGGTGATCATCAGGAAACGAAACCGATATATCCAAGTCGTGTTTCTATATTGACGTAAGCTTTCACTAAGTGATGCTTCCGTACTACGGTCGTGAGAGAGACAACTGTATATAGCCGCCTTGGTCGAGCCTTGTGTGGTGCCGTACACACACACATTACCGCTAACTGCGAAATAACGAGCCATCATGTCTATGATATTTCCTCGTGCTGGCTATCGATAGCTCAATAGTCCCCCTCCACTGGCAAGAGTCTCTGGAAGTGGCCACACCGGAAATTAAATTAATTCATTGAAGCTGTCATCCATATGCAAGTCCACGTCACAAGTGGTTCTTAGTAGGATGTAGCTCACCCTTCATGCGACTCACCGAACACCTCACGGCGCTTCGCGCTTGGTCCAAGCAATGTCTGCCTGGTCGGTGAAAACCCGACATGCTCCGTCCCGGCATTGTAGGGATGCGAGGGTCTATGGTCATATGACTACGGCCATGCATGAGATCGAGTGCATCTCTCCTATCCAGTACACCCCCCCCACTGGCAAGATTGCGTCCAGCCTCACCTTGATAGGATAACATCCAAGGTCGGGCACAGCTGGCCAGGGCCTTCCGCATCCAGCTTGACTTCGTCCTTGGCTCCAACTGAGGCATGTCGCCATGGGTGCTGGCAATAGAGACGGTAGACACAATTAACGGGGTAGGGGATAAGCAGCAAGACGATTTTGTCGACAACCGGCAGAGTGTAGAAGGTCGCCAATCGTCGGTATCCCAATATAAAGGCAAAAAATAGAAACATGGGATCGGTCTCAAAGTAAAAAGCGCGCCTGAGGCACGACCTGATTGCACAAGCACACGGTGTGCACTCCATGGAAATCTTGTCGCCTCTATTTCTAGTAGGCTCTTTCATCTTGTGGAATTCATCCTCGGTACGATGTGCCACACGCTGGAGAGAACGCTCTTGCCTGAAGTCATGCTAGTACAACCCAACGGATCGCCGTGCTTGCGAAGATAGCACGCTTGCACTACTTCTCGATCTCCATCGGCCCAACGGATGCCTACTCTTTGGCTCACTTTCTCGCCATGCATACCCTCAAAAGTAGAAGGTCATTAAGTGGCCAGGGCGGTCTGCTTATCTATGAACTTGTACGCTGGGGACGATTATGGGCCCAACGATAGAAAATGACCTACGTACTAGCTAGACGACCATCACATGGGCAGGGCGCATGGAATTTTTCATGTGCCACTCACCGCATCGCTCTCCCGTGGAAAGTATAAGAGATGACCTTCGCCAATGTTGTCCGCCAAGAAGTTGACCCCCGCGATGCGCACGAGAGCCTGCTCTATGTGCGTAGCAATATTTCTGTCTAATGCACAGCACCGTGTGTAGTGGCAAGCAACAACGGCAGCCGATCGCACGAAAGCGGGTGGAGAACTTGTGAGTGTCATTGCGCCAATTTGTAGCTACGGGCGAAGGGTGAAGGACATACGACGTGGGATAGAGAATTTCAAGAGCTACCCTACTAGCCCAATTTGACACGCATCGCATCTGCTCCGGAGATACACCGCTCGAAATCCAACGAGCCATCAACGAACCATCAGTTCACGCCATCTGCCCAACCGTCTATCAACCTCACCTTCCCGATGATCTACGATTCTCCGTAAGCGTGCGCTATTGTTGAAACCGTAGGTTTTCACAACTGAAAAGCTCCCGGCGGGCACTACGGCGTTGCAGATCCCATCCATCGCTGACCCAGGCAAACGGCCATTGTTCAGAGCATGACGCACGAGCGGAGAGAAGAAAAGGCGTCATGTAAAGGTACTAGAGCGTTTCGGGAAAAAAAAAAAAGAAAAACAAAACTTTGCTCAGGGTGGGGTGCTCAGGGTGGGGTGCTCAGGGTGGGGTGCTCAGGGTTGGTGCTAAGGTTGGTGGTTCCAGGATTTGGAAACAATTACAAAAAAAAAAATGCTCAGGGTGGGAGGAGGAATAAAATGACGTGGAAGCTTCCCCACTTTTCACAGCAAGCTTCGAGCATCGTGCAGTCGACCGCCGCGTGTTCCACCACCTTTCGCCCCGACCTGCCCCTCCCGCTCCTCCATCACTATAACACGATCTCCACCGTCGCTGTCCTCCAAGCCGCCACCCAGCTCGAGGTTGCGTGTCTTCGTTTTCGTGTGCAGCGTGATGTGCTTCTATTTATCGAGCTGCTCCTCCTCCTGCTCACTTCGCCTCGCCTGCTGCGATTACAGCAGCTGTAGTACTTACCTGTAGCTCCATCACAACCAACCGCCAACTGGTGGAGGAGGTGGTGCGCCCGGTTGCCCCAACGCTTTGGCGAGTGGTCGTCCACCTCGCGTACCTTCTACCATCACCGCCCTCCTCACCGTCACGCGGCGTGAGAGGTTGCTAGGTCGATTGTCTTCATTATTTTTTTCGAAAGATAGCTAGATGATGCATGTTTTCGAAAGATAGCTAGATGATGCATGCTCCATCTCCTTGCCTGCTGAGATTTGCTGAAGCTACTCTGTACTTCCTCGCCGCCAAAATCACGAACCAAACGACGACTGGTTCGAGGAGATGGCACGCCTTGTCGCCCTGAGCTATGGCGGCGAGTCAGTGTCAGTCCCGGGCTGCTTGTGTGACGGTACAGGCATCCTTTACTACCTGTGCTCTGTGCCATGACTATTACCCTGAGCAGTTTCTTTGCTCAGGGTTAGACCCTGTTTTGCAGCCCGTAACCCTGAGCATCTAGAAAAAAAGAATCTGCTCAGGGAAAAAAATAGCCGTCAACGTCTTTTATGCGGAGAGACTTTGACAAACCCTGAGCAACAATCACCCTGAGCACTTTTTTTAGTTTTTTTTTTTTTAATTTTCCGAAACTCTCAACTATTGTACTACCTGCTATCTTGGATGACGCCTACAAGCAGGATCTGTACATGGCGACATGATGGCTGTTGTCCGGTAATACGAACAGTAGAACACCGTTTACAGCAGCAACAGCAGCCCCAGCGGCTATCGAAACTGACACAGCTACTACTGTGCAAGCAGCAAC
The DNA here is from genome assembly GCA_031763025.1 of Macrocystis pyrifera. Taxonomy (NCBI): domain Eukaryota; class Phaeophyceae; order Laminariales; family Laminariaceae; genus Macrocystis; species Macrocystis pyrifera. The sequence goes on from JASSKH010000012.1 coordinate 1,260,402, forward strand.
CCCAGCTCAGCAGCAAAGCCCCAGCCATTGCTGGTGCTTCGAGATAGCGTCGTCGTATATACTCAATAACGCGCTGTCAAAAAATGTACCGTACGGGGTGACGTGGTGTGGGAAAGCCGCGGACAGCAGTGGCGGCGGCAGCAGCGACAACAGCAGGGGGCTGAACCAATCGATTACCAATGCACAGCAGCAACCCTACAGGTAGCTGTCGCTGCTACGTACGCCTTGCTGTTGCTGTCACTCTTTCCGCTGCTGTCCTGTAGATGACGTGATCACTAACGGTACTGCTGTCCAACAAAACCTACACTAGTAGGACATCAACAGCCGCAGCGTATGCAACCAAAGCAGCCAGCACACCTCCTGCTACCTTCAGCAGCATCCGCAGTTTTCTGTTGCTGCTGCTGCTGCTGCTGCTGCTGCTGCTGCTGCTGCTGCTGCTGCTGCCTCATCATGGTAGCGGTGTTGTAGCCGCTCCTATCGCCGTGGCTGCAACACGACTGGTAGCTGTACTACGGTTGGTCTTGATGTTATCGTCAAAACGCGTGCTCGCAAGACACTCCCACTGCCTACACTTGATCAGAACGCGGTGAAAAGAAAAGTACGAGAAAGCAACACCTAACCCGCCAGGCAATGAAAGCACCCATGTAAGCCTCATAGCCGAACTCGCGTTGTTGCAACATGCCGGCCCCCTTGCAGTCGCGTGTGTTGTAAGGAAAACGGACTTGGCCGTTCAGGTCGAGGCCAGTGTCTGTGTGTGCTTCCGCCGTCATGGTTGTCAAAGCACGAGGCCTTCCACACCACAGCGCTTGGCTCACAGGAGCCCAAGGGTGAGCGTAGGATGGTCCCCAACTCAGAGAGTCCAGGGGGTGTGTGCAGAGTGAAATCCATGTGTGCGAAATGCCGGGTGTGTGCTGTGAGCGCGGGCCTTGCGGCGCGATGCCAAGCAAGTGCGGCGCGATGTCACATAAGCAAACTGGGTCTCCTGATTCGTCAATGCTAAGCAAAAATGGGTTTCCACACATTGGGTGCGTTGCGATGCGAAGCAAATGGAGCGATATGATTGGAGAATGCTACGCAGATCTGGCCCGGTATACGAACGACTCGCCGGAGAATTTCACGAATGAATAATTACCGAACGCCTCCGTATCTTGATACATATCTATCTCCAACTATTTATAAACTTTGAAAATTCTGGGGGAAAATCTCTCCAATAAAAATGACCCTTACTTATAGTCCGAATGGTAACCAGTCGTCACGTATCACAGAAGAACCTTAACTACAGCAGTTTTATCCCAACCCTCCGATTTGTTTTTCATTTTGACCTTTCTCCGAGTGCATACCATCTGGGATGCTATTAGATGAAATATATTATTACCCCGATAATAAGCAACCCCGTGGCCTCCTTCAGCCGCATGTTTACTAGTGAAACTATTAATATTATTATTATTGCAGATTGGAATCCTCCGTTCAATTTTTAAACTAATCCAACAACATTGTTGTGGACAAGTAGTGCTAATGTTTCATAGAATGTGTCGTCGTGCCCGTGGTATCTATCCAGTAAAACGACATGGCATTGCATTGTCCATTGTGTCACTGCATACGTGGCAACGTAGTGCGGAGTAGTTTTGTGAGACCACATAACTTATATCTCTGTAGGATTGAAGAATCGCCACGGACACTGGTTGTGCTGCATGTCGACGGGTAGAAATAACGTGTTTAATGTGACGAGCACACACAAGGTCGAGAAACCCTGTTGGCCAGAAATAGTTGGCCATAATTTTCTTCCTGCCCCATGTATATATCCGTCATTTTTTTTTTTTGAATCATCACTTTTACTTGCCAGCCTACTCGTAGGAGGTTTTACCCTCAGCGATCTTCTGGACAAGATGTGGTCACAGGTGTCGTCCCTTCTCCCCCCCGGTACGTGCTTTTATTTTTGTCGCGCATAGGGTTCAGCATTCCCACCGCCCGTCGATTTCCATCGGATGTACAGCTAACTCACGCTATCGCGCTTTCCGCTAAACTTTTTTTTTATATGCAAGAAAAGTCCCTACGAGCATGCACTCGTTGAGACTCGAACCGACGAATTGATCTTGATAGGCTCGCGGACCACATACCAAGCCACGGGACGCCGGCCTAACGTATCGGAAATATTGTAGAAAAGTAGCGTAGAAACGGACGGCAGAAGAAACAACTTCCACGACAACCAGTGTACCGCCGTGGTACGGTATTCATCGAGAGAAACAACCCACAGAGAACTGTACTTCTTCTTTCTTTTCACTTTATTCGGGGTATTTCGTAGGGTTCTCGGATTTTGACTTTTTCATTGGTAAGTTTTTTCCATGAAAAATCAGACTGCTCGGAGTATTTGACCACATAGGAGATACTTGTTGCTGTTGTGAATAGTTACAAATTTAACAGCAGTCAGGAGTGCCTTGCCTGCCCACTCTACCTCGTGCAGCGTACCAATTACTCCACACAGAAAACCCCAACCGGCCCAGGTCTTGGTGAAGTTGTCGTACGCAGACCATTGTGACACTTGTGCAACTGGAGACCAACACCTTTGGAGCTTCTTACAATCCTTCCGTTCGAGCGGTTATACTTCGAAGTACAGGTATTTTTGTGGCACATCGGGGCAAGATATATCACTGATAGATTATCACTGCAACCACTTTTTTTATTTCACAGCGAGCGCGCACGGTCTGTGGTATAGGCTCTGCCACCATAAGTACAGCAAGTAGTACTGTTGTAGTTCACAGACCTGTTCCGCTCAACAGCCGTTAATAATTGTTTTGCTGTACGCGAGCTCTGACCTCGTAACCTTCCGTCTTCCCTGGTAATCTTGGCGTATTCTGATTTGTTGTCGTATTTTATTCCTTGTGCTCTGATTTTTCAGCGGCGACAAAATCTTCGTCTTGGTGCTCTAAGCAAGGATAATGAAGGCCGGCCTCCTGCTTGGTTCTGTCCTGCTTGGCCTGCGGAACACTTCAGGTACGCACTTGCTGTGTGTACTCAATCGATATTCAGCACACGGCGGTGATTGTCCTGTCTCGTGCTCGTGGTTGGTCGAAATACGCTCGCCGTACTGCTGTATATATATTATGTTTTCCTACTTGCAGTTGGCCATTTATAATACAATCTAATTTCGTGCATCACACGGAGCAGAAACGGCTTTCCGTACGCGATAATACTAGGTACCAGGTAGTACGTAGGGTCCTAGGTATACGAGTGGATATTGGCTGTTGCCGATTACTACGGGGGTGCATGTTAACTAGGACCTACGGTACTCACTAAAATAGCACCCTCAGGAATGCGTCAAGTCCCCACGCGTAGGTGTTTCGGCAAACATATATATATACGAACGACTTCGAATTAGAGTACGGGATTTGCAACCAATATCCGTATTTCGTCGTTCGTTGTGTAAGGGTGCAAATAAAGGAGAATCCTGAGCTTTTTGGCCCTTTTTACGTATTGATAGCACGTTTTTTATCCAATAGCTTACTACTCAAGGATCATGGGATGAGCGTGGTTTTTCTTCCCCAGTCCCGCGGAATCTTCGACGACGACTCCCTCCTGTAAGATGTGTCATCCACCTGGAGAACAACAATCTTCTAGTGAAGGCCACGTTCTCATTGGTGATGAAGCCATTGTGCCATGTTTCCTTGTGTGAAATGAAACATGTTGGCGTTTTTGCTAGCATTTTGTGATACTCGCTCGCAACTTCGAATACACGAAAACACCTCGTGAGTCGTTTCTGAGTGACTACGTCTGCCGTCTGGGTTACCCGACGCCCTCAGGCGCCCCATTAGGAGCATCCCTCAATGTAGTTTCCTGCGGGGAGCTGCTGCAAGTAGCTGTCCGCAAGTGAAGTGCAAACGTTCAGCTGGGGAAAGTGCAAACGTCCAGTTGGGGATTGTTTTGTCTCATTTTGTGCACCCCAAATTTCGACGAAGTTCGACCACTGGAACGCCTCTAAGTCGAGGTGTAGGCCCCTGTTTAGAACGGGCGGGACGTCAATCTCGAAAAAAACACAAGCTGCCGTGATGAACCTCTAACAAGTCACCGTCGCTCTCCGGTATGCACGAACCAGCCGAGGTTCTGGACGCACAGCCCGTTGGATAATAGCGATGTTTTTTTTCTTTTCGATAAAACATGTAGATATTAGAACGACCTGCAACTTGGGGGCCATGACACGCTCGGGTGCGAGCGTGGTGCGAGCGTGGCCTTGAAACCAGACCCTGAACAATAGAAAATAGTCTAACTTGTAGCTTCCTATTGGAATTGACTGTCTTCTGTTGTGGTCGCGAATTCCAGTTAATTGTAACATACCAGGTATGGATCTATATATAATGTCAGACAATTTGTATTGAATGACCCCTACCTGGCCCTATTGTCCACACAATTCCATTATATAGGGAGTCTCCGTAATCAATGGTCCGAACAACTCCAATTGATGGACCTCCTCGTCAATAATTGTACGGCCAATTTTAATTAATAGACGATCTCCTCCATCAATTTTCTCGACAATTCCAATTAACCTACCGTCTTCTAAATCAGTTTTCCAGGCAGTTTCGATTGAAAGGCAGCCCCCCGAATTATTTGTCCGAACAATTAAAATTGTCCTGTTGACCCGGGCAGCATCCAGGGGAGCCGCTAGCCTATATCTTTGACAAGGAATCACATATAGAATACGCGCGTTCGGTTTATCACAATAATTGTAAAATTAGGTAAAAATGGAATATAGACGAGGCGTATTACGCAGCTTGCAAAGTTGAGTATCAACTATTTAATCAGTCGAACTCACAGCTGACGTATTTCAAAATTTATAAAAAAAAATTAATAGACTGCCGTCAAAGTTAATCGTCTCGACAATTCCAATTTATACACAGTGTCCAAAACCAATTGTCCGGGCAATGTCAATTTATCCGGTCAATTACAATTTATAAACAGTACGAGCATGCAAAATCAAATATCCGTGCAATTTCGACTATTCAACAATACAAAATCTCCTAAATCACTTGTTCAGACAATGCCATTGGTAGGCAGTCTCCTGAATTAACTCCCTGTACATTTCCAAATATCCGTGCATACGGAATACATTGTCTCGTGAAACATTTGTTATATGCGATCTACATCTGAACACATGTGCATGGACTAGGCGGTATCAAAACGTCTCCTACGTACGGACATATAATACAAACCTGAAGTTGAGGTGTCCCACCCTTTTCTGACGATGCCGCGGACAATAGACCTATCAACAGACTATTGCCCCTATAGCAAAGTCACGAACTTGTCTATTAGTTGGAAGCGTCTGGGCAAGTGATGTGAAAAACTGTCTAGCACTTGAAATGTTTAGACAATCCATCTTGGATAGTGACTATTAATTAGATTTCATGAGAAAGTTGACTTGAGATATTTGATTGGAATGGTTTGAACGAGTGATATCTGGTAGTGTCCAACAATTGGAATTGTCCGGACAACAAAATGGAAACCCTCTTATCAATTGAAATTGTCCTGGCAACTCATTTCAGATATTGTTGTCAACTAGTTGGAATTCTCTGAACAATTAATGTCTGGAGCCTTCAAAAACAATATTATTGTCCAGACAAGAGGTAGCGGAGACTGCCTATTGAACGAAATTGTGCCGACAAAGGATTTCACAGGCTGTCTATTAATTGGAATTGCTTCAACAATTGATTTATGGCTATTCGAACATGAATGGGACTTACCGCGCGAACTGCTGGGGAGACCGTACATTAATTGGAATTGTCCGGACAATTGCTTTCGGAATCGTTAGTAATTGGAGTTGTCATGACAATCGAGTTTTAGAGGGCTCGGTTATTTGAAAGCTGGCAGGTACTTGTAGAGCTAGAGTTTATTTGGTCAATACTAAAGAATACTACGCTAGTATTGCCTCTACAACAGGATCAAGAAGTTCCCTGTATACCCAATCATTTGCAAGATGCTTTATTGGGCCATAGTACGAGTAGGATCAAATAAATGGGGAGTGTCTATCATAGTATAATAAATAGGTACAAGGCCATGACATTCGTCGAGCCATTGATTTCTTGGGCGGCATCTGACTACTTTCCGACCGCCGAGGTACTTTCGACAGTTCCATTGAATTCACGGCACCCGAAACCAATTATTTGGACATTTCCATTCGATAAGCAGCAGGCGAAATTAATTGTTCAGCCAAATCCAATTAATAGACAACACCCGAAATCAATTGTCTGAACAATTGCAATTAGAGAACACAACCTCCGAAGTGATTTGTCTGGACAATTCCAGTTAGACTAGCGCACCTGAAATCAATTTTGTGGATAATTCCACTAAACTACGTGGCAGTCTCCTCAACCCATTGTTTAGACAATTCCAACACAAAGACAACACTCGAAAGCTAATGCTCACACAATTTCTATCAACAGCTGGTATTCGAAATCAACTGTATGGACAATTCGAAGTCATAGGCGATCGCCGAAATCAGTTGTCTGGCCAATTTCAATTAGGTTCCAATCGCCAAAATGAATTGTATGGATGTATTTTGTAGAGTGCATGCTGCTTCTACCTGTACTCGTACTATATCTGCGTAGTAGTGATAGTGATGTAAAGTGGCGGTATTATAGTCGTCAACCCATGGAACCGCGTGCATGTAGAGTGTAGGATCGACCACAGAAAGAGTAGTACTGATTTCTGCTGACTACTATTACTCTTTCCTTCGAGAAACACGCTAGCCCATGGCTCCCATTGCCGCCATGGACAGCTATGCGGGTGTTACCTGTGACTCCCGTTTCGTGTTGCGACGCCCCCGGTGTTTCACGTTACCCCACATCCCGAAAGATAACCTTGTATATGTATATCATATGCGAGGACGTACGTATATCTTACTGCTGTAATATTTCGAAGTATAGGTTCAAGGTGCACTCTTTGTACGCATTGGAGACGTTTTACATCCGGCCGCGGGTCGTAGGACGTGCTCTGGGACTCGGGACACACAGGGAGTCCACGTGTACCCTACGGTGCGAGCTTGGCCCCCGGCAGGGTTCGGTGGCGCGTGCTCTGGGCGGTAAATATCACGGGCAGCTTTTTTTTTTTGTGGGTCGCTTTCTATCTGGCGACACTCACGTATGATGATCGAACCCACCCAGAATATATGAGTGATCAGCAGGTTTTCGCACAATCTGCTGTATATAGCATCTCGCATCTCAGGGGCATCAACATTACACGAGCAGCCTCTCTTGTATATTTGTCCTTCGTGGCAGAAACGACCCACGCCTCTGCGTGTGTGCGTGTGTGTCATCGGAGCTACCACTGTACCAGGTATATATAAAATAGGGTGCCACTACTATACAGGAACTTGGAACCCCATCACCTCGTCAAGAGCAGCCGTGTAAATTCAGCTTCGTGTCTTCGTTCATGTTGCTCTGCCGTCTGCTGCTGTGTCTTTCTCACGGCGTCCACCAAGATATCATCTACTTGCCACGGAATTTCACCTAGTCCCACCGTGTTTCACACGGTATCCCACTGACCTGTGGAATCTATAAAACTGCTATTAATAGTGCAGCATATATATTTTATAAGTCTTCCCCTCTCCCATCGAAATCTCCTTTAAAAAGCATACAACGTGGACTCCTAGAAAACTATTTCGCGGACACTTTAGCCCGACAACTGTTCTACAATATAGTGTACTTATGACATTGTGTTCGAGGGCTTTAAGAGGGGCAAGATATACTCGTCCGCGCATGGTACCCTGCTAAGGGTAATTAGACACGCGGGAAAACAGGAGACGACTTCATGCCGACCCGGGTATAAAAAACGGGGGTATGATAGAGTAGGTATTGCAGCGGTGTACGTACTACAACCCGCACTGTAGAGCTGTATCCGACTACTGTATGTATTTACCCGGCCGGGTCGGTAAGGGCCTCGAACACGGGGCTCATTAAGGTAATCTAACCATGGATAATTTTCTTTTAAGCGTTGTAAGACCAGTAATTACCGGTATATATGCTCGCTGGAGAGTTATGCCCACGGGTAGGTCACCGAGGTACCCCAGGAGGACAACGTACGTAGACACAAATCTGATACCATGCACCAGGTATACCCCTACCCAGTACACCTTTGCAACGCTACTGTTAGTGTGTCATCATTCTGGTCGATTGCGACTCCAACAGTTAATATCTTCGCTACTGCTGGGTTTCTTGCCACCTTTCGTTTTGCTTGCGACATGGCTGCACAATGCACAGGATTTGAGGCGGAACTCAGGGAACTCGTCAACCCGTTGGAGGCGGGGGTGTGGGATGGGCCTTACCGAGGTCGAGACCAAACTTGCGCGCCCGACGGATGCCGCAGTCTCCTGACCAGGGTAAGTAGTGCAGGGGACTAGAACCAACTAAACAAAACGGGCAATAAGAAAAACAGTCTGAGATGTACAGTAAACCAATTAGTTCGGGAGTTGAAATACAGAGAATAGAGTACAACGCGCCCATTCGCCTAAGGAAATTCAGCCGTAGCCTTCCTATTTGTCATCAAATATTATACTGTAGGCATCCTGTACCGCGGCCTTCCTCGATGCAGTTTATGGTAAGTATAATATTACCGGTGTATGACGAGAATGGCATATATGTTGCTGCTAAACTGCTTACGTATTCCGTGCTATCTTTTACCAGTACCTGGCATATGTTAATTCTTGATTGCCGCGGCGGGGTGACATTTTTTTGCCTGGAATATATGCAGTATTACTGTGGTCTGCTGTGGTGTCTGTTTACAGCTTTAGACTGTAGGACAAAACAGCAGTATTTTTTACTGTACACCAGCAGTGCGAAGTGTGGGTCCTAGTTTGTTAGAGGCTAGCATTAAGGCCTTTCGTTCCCGCATTAATGCAAAGAAACACCATTAAGGCACGTGCAAGTGAGACCCAAGTGTCGAGCCTTTTGTGTTTTTGACACCCAAATGTTGGATGACATACATCCATCGTACTGACACCATCTATGGGCAGGTTTGTTCTTGTTTTTCCGCTCCTCAGCTTCAAGTTGCAGAACCGCAAGCAAGCTTTCTGAAACCCTCGACACTCGACATGTGTTAGGCCTTGCGGCCGTCCAAATTGTCAACGACGTGAGCGACATTATAAAAGGGACGCATTGTTGTACCTGATCCGCCGCGCAGTTTGCTGCGGAGTCGACGTGCACGAGTTGCGTGATTGATGATTAATGACGGATGCTTTGTGGCACTTGACAAGATAGATTCGTCAAATCACCGTTAAGGTAGTGCTTAAGGCCTGCAACAGATCCTAAAGACGCCTGCCTCTCTCCGGAAAAATCTGGTAAGGCATGTTTTGAGGCAGGGCCTCGTGTCAAGCTTTTGTTTTGTTCCTGACCTTCAGATGCTGAATGGCATTTATATATCATCGTCTGGTGTCTGGACCAACTGAAACCACGATGCTTAAGAAAGTTTGTTCCTGTTGTTTCCGATCGTTAGCTTTCAGTTGCAGACCCCTAGCAAGCTATCTGAAACACTCCACACTCGACGTGTTTAGAGTCATGCGGCCGCTATTGATTGTCAGCGACGTGAGCAAAACGGAAAGAGGGAACGTGTATTGGTATCTGATCCGCCGCGCTATTTACTGTAAACTCTACGAGTTGCATGAGCTACATGGTTGGTGATTGATGATGGATGCTTTGTAGCCCATGACAAGATATATACGTACAATCATGTACTGAATTTGGCACAACTACTCGTACGGTAATGTTGTTCTGAATTGTCATTTATAGTTGAAATGCATTTATAACTTAACAGCCGATTCTCCTAGTGGAGAACCTCCCGAGGAGTCTTTTTGTTTTTCAAGCGTTGTATTTCCCTCAGCCAAAATTTGTCTTCGAATATATGTTTATTCACAGTAGATACCAATCCACGCATTCAACTCTATACTAGCAGTGTTGACGCTCGACTCCTCAAGCCTGGAGGGATATAGAACGAGCAACTAACCGATAATAAGACTCGGTGCTGGCCCAAACACCAATTGGAACGATAGCAAAAAAATATATATATATGGAAGTCCCAACGAAGAATCCCAAAGGCTGCAGGCAGCTGTCAGTACCTGTGGTCAACCCCTAGTCTGTTGTAGCGTCTCACGTTCAAGACGCTGCGTGCCTGCTATTAAGATCTGCATGCCCGTTGTTAACGGCTTGAGGGCCGGGGTATGGTGTGCACCTATATTCCCCGCGCGACTGTTTATTTTCCCTATCCTACGACGAGTTTTCAGGTTATGTGTCGACTTTGTCCCAGCGGTCACATCGGCCCACATTGGATATACCTGGTATACAGTAATGATCCCTGTATAGTGCGGGTATGCTCCAGCCGATAGCGCTGGCATTGAAGCAGCAACCGGCATCACCCCACACACTGCGTCACTGGTTATTCCCGTTTACCACAGGCGATTCCAAAGCGACCATGTATAACCGGCACTGCACCACGGAGGGACCGCTACTGTATATAGCGACCATACCGACATAGGTTTTGCTTCGAATGACAGTTAGAGCACGTAGGTACGGGCCTAATTATGTACGGTTCTCATCTCTGGTCTCTCCCCGCGCACTCAGACCCCAGACTATGTACTCCCGGAGAAAGGCGGCCGGACGTGTGCCGTCTTCTTGATCACGATAAGGGGGCGTGTACTGATTCCTACCGCAGTCTCACACGTCGGACAGGCTATGACCTACGGCAGACCATCTAAATCCCACCCTGCCGTTGTGATTTCCAGGTAGGATATGTACGGTATATCTCGAACCCAGGAAACATGCGCTTGTTAATGCTCCTATCCGGCAACATGAATTAGCTAGTTTGTACAGATCGTGAAGTTCGATTCGAAGGTCTGCCTGAGCATTGAACTATTCCGGTACATGCTCCGAACAGGTTTGGTTGAAGATATTTTTCAAGCGGGAAGGGTCTGTGCAACATTTCAGCGCATGGCCTCAACACAGACTTCGTCTCGAAATTGTTTTGTTTCAGTATGAATCTCAACAAAGGTTTACCTCGAAGATGTTCCATGAAGGGAGGGGGAGGGGGTTCCTCCTTTTTTGGTATGCCCTAAAACACACTTTACTGCCCGGCCGAAACCCACGATTTGCAGGGTGGATCTCTGGATGCGGAGTCACGGTACGGGTGTACCCAGCAGCCGATTGAGTCCTCCGGCAGTCCCAACGCCTGTGCGGTGACGTACACCTTGGATAATTACTCGGGCGCCGGAACCCCGAGGACGATCTCATCGGTACACGTAGGTACGTTGTTTCACCCTTTCATGACCAGGCGTATCGTGTGCCTCTGGGATGTATCTAGTCTTTGAAGCTTCCCCACGTGAGGAGTTCTGTACAATTACTAAGTCACTAGCAACATTTCTAAGACATGTTAATAGTACTATCAGTGAGTCACCCCCCAAACACTGATTTGGATACCAAATGGACGCGTATTCTCGGCCTATCGCGGTTCCTGTTCGATTAAAATGGTAATACATGATTGGGATCGACGATAAGAGATGTTGTAATAGATAGTCCCACAGCCCAGCATTGAATGTTAAAAAAAAAACAGTATTCCAGGTGTACCCCTAATAGCGAGGCCCCTGTCACAGTACACGTCGGTCGGAAATCTCTTTAAAGTTTAGGTCGGCTACACCCTCTCTGCCGTCAGCCGGAGGGGTTTTGTGTGGCTGACGCTGCTATACTCCTCGCTTGGTTTCGGCACTGCTTCCCCTCCACGCAAAAGCCTTGCACGCCTTCAACTCCCAAAGGAAGGAAAAACTGAAGCGGTGTTTCCAGAGGAAGCAAAAATTTCATCGTCGCGGCCTGAGTATCCACCGCATTGAACACATCTGGGAGTCTGGTCTAGGCAAGATTTCGAATTTGACGAAGGGTGTCTTAGCGTGTCTTGCAGACTATCGTTGTCAAAACCGTGTCCAAACTAATGATTTCCTGAGAAGTACCAGGTTGCGTTTCTTGTGGTGTTATTTCTCAAGGCATGCCTCTTGAGAGGGCCGTTGAGGTCCAGGGGATGGGCCATGTGTGATATATAGGCCAGCAGGCACTCTGCAGCAGTTGTTCGTTAGGTACTGTAGTTGTAGATGCGTAACGCAAAGGCGCAGACTCCCCCTCGCGATAGAAGGACGTTTTGTAATACGTGTCATTGTATTTGCCGAGTGTCGGCTTTTGCTGTTTGGAAGTGCCCCCCCAACACTGATACAATGCCATGTATGCCTTGCATTTCGCTGCCGTAGACTCACCGACGCTTCGAGGTGCAGCGCGTTTATCCACAGCCTCGACCTAGATCTAGTGCATATACCAGATATATGTGTCCTGGAAACGGTTCACACCAGAAATTATCCATTGCTGCCGTTCTATCACAATATGCCGTTTCGCCTCGCCGACACTCGTTACAACGTATAGGCATCCCCCCCGGGTTGTTTGTGTTGGTGGTTGGTTATTATCACCAAAAATGTTCGGCCTTTCTAAAGCTCATCGACTTCCATTGATAGTTTTTTTTGTTTGATGCTGAGCGTAGTTACTGATGCTGTTGTACTTTATACCAAGAACATCCTGCTCTGAAGCCTGAATAAAGCCTTGTATCTGCATGTTTCAATTGTTTTTCGGCACTCTAGCCTCGATATTTCGCTGAAAGGGTCGATATTAGCGTGTCTTTCGAGGCGTTCTACGACAGATGTTCGCCGTGAATTTTCTCAGGCTCCTGACTTGACCTTAATAAGGAGCTCCATACCTCACCAGAAAACTGACTTGAGCAAAAATCAAATTGCATCACGATGAATGATCCCATGGCCCAAGTATACACTTGCGTCATTTTTCCGACGATTTTGGGTTAGGGAACCCCGTCATTCAGAAGACAGTTTAGCTGAAATGTGCTACCTCTATTATCGTAGAACGCACCTTTCGACCTGTGTACATGTACGGAGTATACCCTCCTACGCTAGCTCTCTCTGCAAACGAAATAGGTACGGTCGTTGATTTGGTTCTGTATATTGGAAGGAAGACCTGCTCATAAACGTAACACAAGCCATATACCTCTTCATTGTTTTGTTGGTTGGTTTGCCAGCACTTGAGCCTGGAATGTTCGCTAAAAGGTCTTACCTGCACGAAGTATACCCTGCGAGTCTAACACTGTCTGCAAAAAAAAATATGAAGTTCTTTGGCTTGATACATTGACAGCTATTGCTATTGCTTACTCGTGGGGCATGTCTCCCTGAACAATGGTCTCGTGATTAAAGCATTATTTGTTTGCGAGTAGGGGTATTCCACGCAATCCTCTATCAATAGAGGATAACCCATTATATACGATTACCCACGAGATACCTCTAGGGGCACATGAGATAGATGTATATTTCATGGGCTATTGTTCCATGATAAAACTGCCAACGAGAGATACTCTACCCTCTCCCACCCTTGTCTCGTTTGCAGCATTTACTGCGGACAGTGAAACCACCCTGCAGGTTCTGCTGGACCATGTCATCGTCGTAGAATCATGGACGGGAGAGCAAGGTTCGACAGCCTTGCAAGAAATCCCGGGGTTAGCCGGGTTCTCCACGAACGAGATGGAGCTGTTGACCATCATGGACGAGGGAGACTACATCGGGATCACCGAAGTGGGTCGGCATGCCGAGTGTTGGTGCAGTTCCACGTTTTTTTGTACATCAATGCGCACCACATGCATTGGTTGCTTCGGTTACCATTGCATACATAGTCCCGTTGGTACACACGTAACAAACAGCTATTAATACGAAAGGTTTCGAACAGCGGACAGACGATCGATCCCCGCTTCATGATCTAGATCTTCCAAGGCAGACAGATAGAACTAATGCCGATCTTGTATTACTTAGCTCATGCATGTTGCCAGGTGGGACCTGACTAATCCGCATAATCGAAACAGTATTTCCCGGGTTTGTGTGTGTGCTGCTCCAATCGGCGCAACCTCCGACGGCGGCAATCGAGAGATTAAGTTATCTGGATCGTATTCCGTCCTCGGTGTGAAATGCTGACAGTGATGTGCGCTGCTCTGGCAAGGAACTTAATATACAAAAAAAACTGGCTAGACTGTGTTCCGGAATTTTTCGGTTGAGTGCTGAGCGGTTATCCGGCTTAGCCGTTTTTGGACTGCAGTGCAGGTCTGGGGACCAACCGCTCAAAGTCTAAGTAATTTTGCCGCCGAAACGAGACTACAGCCTTGAAAGGGTTAAAGCGCAGCTCGAAATTTGGGCTTGAACGACATTTTTCTCCGACCGTGTGGTCGACGTTAAGAACTCACCTCGCCCGGAAGACATACCATGCTTTCTGATGCTCCAATATATTGGGCTCGTGATGATATACCGCATCTTGTTTCAGCCCTCGACACAGTCATGCACATGCGAGGAACAAAGATAAATAGTCACCAGGGGGGCGTGGGCAGGACCCGGACAATGCTTCAAAGAACGTCAATCAAACGTCCAACAACAATGACGTGGTATTGTCATGTGGACCACGTGTTTTCGGCGCGACTTGAAAAATATGGATCACCATGGAAATGTACTGTACGTAGCAGTCGTCGGGAAGCAAGAAGAAAGCTCTTCTGCAACACTACTCCACTCGCTATCCTGCCAGCCGTGAGGCTAACCCCCTTCAATTCGCCTACCACGTTTTGAGGACGAAATACTTGGAATTTCAGAGGGAATAATATTGTACCTGGTAGCGGATTATTTTTTCATTAGCTGCATTAGCTTTAAACGATAAACGGTACATAGCGGTCGTCGTAAGATATTGGCGAACAACGTGGGCTCTTTCGCACAATTACTTGCGACTGAACATCGGCACTTACACAACGCTAATAGCCCAGTTTTTTCTTGGCTGTGTAATATGATGATCTGCTGGTCGTCCGCAGACCGTTCTCGGAGCACAGTCCGTACGCCTTTACGTGTACCCTATGTATGGCGTAGATACACAGTTACGCTGCGCCTACACTCTAACCAACGGACGCACCCACCGATACTGCTGTGTACATTCTCTCGTTCTATGTTGTTCCTGTGCCGCAGACCAAGATCTACATTGACGTTGACGATGTTCCTGTCACCGGCATTTCGGTATCCGAGCGCGTCAGCGTTACGGCAACGGCCACGGTCAACGACGGTTCTGCTGCGAATACCCTTGTGAGCTTTCGTGGGCCATGCACCACACGTCACACGCTGTACTAACCCTATCCCTAAGCCACGTGTGCTCCGTTAGGGGTTGTAAGTAGGGTTAGCATTCGTTGTGAATAAAAAATCATTTCCGGCTGACGAGCCTCTTCAATTGAGCAACTACCCTATATCGCTTCCGTAGAATATTATTCGTGTGTGGTTTACGAGAACTATGCCATAGGATTATCCATGAGGTTGCGCGCTCATCGATTCTCGAGGTCAGTTTATGGGTGAGGTGTGCAACACCCCTTTCGTAGCATGCGTCTCGTCTTCGCTAAGTACGAGATCCAATTGTTCAACTTTTCCCATTCGCCTTTGTCGTACGAGTATTCTGTTGTGTTTGCCAGGAAAGTTGGAAAATGTGTTGTGCTATGTGATATACCTCATCGCCTCAAGCGTTGTTTATGGAGGTATGCTCAGATTAACCAAGCATTGTTTCAGTTATTTGGACCTTTGCAAAACATCTGGACGACAGGGCTACTCTAGTTTGTGTTGAAGTCTATGTGATTGGACGACAAGATCGTGAAATAGACTCGTTTGCAAAGGCGGAGAAATTTCTAACTTTAAGCTATCATGCGCTTGGCGCGAACACGCTAGCAATATTGTCGTTTGTCTGGCCGTGTTTCCGGGTGTGCAGCCCTCTACGACATGTTTATTTTCTTTGTACTGTATGTCTGATAACGGCGCTTTCTTGCTGACCCCCTGCTGTTGCGGGTTTGACGCTACGTCATGCTGTTTCTTGTCCTGGAAGGACGGGAGCACCAGTCCCTCGTCTTCGTGGTCTTGCTCCGAGGGCGACGTGTGCGAGATTATCTACGACATGCAAGCGACTCAGTCCATGCAGCAACTGCGCATTGGTGAGATTCGTGTCATTTAACTCTTCGAGCCTATTCAAGTGTGCGAATTCTGAGTTCGTAGCAAAGACAACAGTCGTTAGGCTAAGGGATCGGTTCGACAGCCTGGTGCCGGTGCTGTGCGCAACATATTCCAAATGAGCTGTCCCCGGTCGGAACTAGCAAGCTAACGACTCTGGTACAAGCATTTTGAGTTTGGACCCGCTTTAGGCAGTCATGTGAATGTTTTCGTCTCAGGACATAGGTGCGGATGGCAACCGTTGGGAAATTGTGTTGAGGGAGACATTCATTTGCCGCAGATGCACATACCTCAAACACCCCTGACAACCCCATTCATATTTCCTCGTCGCTGAAAAAATGTATGATATGTCCGTGGCTACCTTGGCAAACATCTCTCGATCATGGACGCCATCAGCGTTCGTGGAAGAATCTTCGACGGCGGGAGCGAAGTTCAACGTCTACACGGCCGGCGCCAGTGGAGTATTCAGCTCCGTACTCTCCGGGGCGACGGCGGGTCCGCGCGGTGCTTCCCTTGAGGGTCTCCAAACGTTTGGCGGGATTAAGTCGTTGGCGCAGTACGTCAAGATCGAGGGCATTCCTGGAAGCGGTGGCGTGTTTTCCATCAGCGAGGTGTGCTCATTTGGCCAATGTTGACGGCAAAATACCGTGATACTGACAATGCTGTGCGAGCAGTAGTACTCCGTTCCGCTAATGCTCACCAGGACTATGTTTCTCTGTCTGAGATACCCCATCTACGGAGTCGACTCGCGAGGCCTACTCGCTGAAAGCGACTTTGTCACCGATCAGCGGCTCGGCAGGGCCCTGGCTGCTGCGTAGGAAGATAGGAAGATAACGTTATTTTATTTGACGCCACTGATGAATGGACAAACGATTATCAGAGTTAGCTGTGGGTTGCTAAGACTTCACTTAAACCCCACTTCTCCGGCATCACCGTCCATCATGTTTGATTGTCGAACACATCGACCAGGTGGATATTCGGGTGAACGAAGACGCTCCCACCTACCCCGTAAATGCTGTGGACGCCTCATTGGTGCCCCTCGGTCCGACTCCCCTAGGATCGCGCGGTAATAGGCGGGCTGGATTTGACCCGAGACCTGCCAGCGAAGGCGGCTGCAGCGCGGGTCATCTGGAGGGGTGCAGCATCTACAACATCAAGGTCTAACACCATAAGATATATCTATATATGCGGGGAGTCGTTCGTGATTTAGTGATCTACACACACGTATAGTATTGCCTCGCCTAGTCCGTTAACGACTTGCTGAGTTGTAGACACTACAGTAATAACACGATCAATAGCAGTAGCAACAGCAACACCAATCAACATCAACGACATTTTCAATAGCGACGACCATCAACTAACCAACCAACCGCAACCAGCAGCAACGTACCTCAAGTAAATGTAGGCGAATGCAGGGAGTCACTCGTGACTCGATCCTTATCCGCGTGCTTCGGGAGTATTTTGTACACTGGAATAGTCACGCAATCACGACATTGAGTAGTACCATGAATGCCGAATGCCCATGTGCTCACGAATGCTGAACGCCCACATACTACGGCAGTAAGTTGCACGTTAGAATGGCTACGCAATAATCACGTTGATAACTATTGCTACTTTTGGATGACCATCAAACGTTTTTGCTTTTTGTTTTTGGTACACACAAAAATCATGCACCAAGAGGTGGTAGATGCTTCTCGAAGTTCAGCCGGGGGTGTTTCACGCCACCCCCCCCCATCGCCCACTTCAAAACCCACGACGCCTGTCTGTGCTTGGCGCCGTAGTATATGGTTTATATCATGATCTTGACTGGCCGCCATCCAACATACAAACACATATTCTGCCTCACAGGACGGAGACAACTCGCCGGAATCTCGGTGGTCTTGCTCTCCCGCAACGGATTCCTCGACGTACGATTTCTGCGTTGTCGAGTTCGAGCTAAACACCCACAGATACCTCAGGCAGATCCAACTAGGTGAGGAACTCATGGGTCTTATCAAGGAGACGTCTCTAACTTGTTGAGCAGCTCCTATATCAGGTCACGCAGCATGCAGGCACGTGAAGACTACGGTAGGTGATAGTCTCAGTGATCTTGTCATACAGACACTTATCGAACTTGGTAATCTGGTCTGCAGGCAGGCAGATGCAACTATTAATAATAGGTGATGAACTCGTTGATCCTGTCATACAGACATATTCAACTTGACAAGCAGCTTGATGATCCTGTCATGAGACCAAGCCCTGGGCGTTCTCAGTCGTCCATATAATAACCGATACGCAACCCTAAGACCCCTTTAATAGAAATTAGATAATATATACCGGAGAGGTTGTATTTGAAGTTCGCACGAAAACCACTATTATTCAAAATTATATTAATTCCCGAGGTCAGCATCCCGGTTTCGTATTTTCACTGATAAAGGAACTTCAACACTGCGGTATCAGCGAGCATATCCGAATGGGACAGGACATCACACTGCCATACATCCAACCACGCTCAGGACTATAGTGTCGGTAATCAACAAAAAATGGCTTGCTTTGATATCTAATTATTGTCGGATTTTTAGTTGATGAGCAGAAACTATTTTATTCCTCGGCTTGCATCGCGTTTATTAATAGTGTGGCATGGCATTCTGGAATCTACGCCATCGTTATAAAAGACCCGACTTGTATCGGTTTTCATTTACAGTAGTTTTGATATGTCTGATCGCTACGTTTGTTTTAGTTCCGAAACTGAACTGGGTAGACATCATCACGCCACATGCATGTACTGCTGTAACACCTGATACCTGGTACTCTCAGACTGATCAGCTCTCAGACATTGTTTTTGTCAAATCACGTTTCTGGCGCTTGATAATAGGTGCGCTCGTTTGAGGCCCGCAAAGCGATAAAATCAGCTTCTGCTCGGAAGTCGGACACCTGCCTTCGTAGATGTGAACATAGCTACAGCAGATACAAAGCCTATCGCCTCCAACGACTAATTTGTTTTTGAGAAGGACTGATGTGCGCTTTACAACAATTTCCAACACAGTCTACTCGTAATCTGTATACCGAGAGCACTAACTATTCGATACTTACCTGACTCTCACTTGGACGCGCATATCCTGTTGAGAGGTGTTGGAATTGACACAGCAGTCGGCGTTTTTTAAGCTTTCTGGTCTGACAAGTGAAATTATAATTGTGTTTTGGGTACCTTTTTGGGGGGGGCTACGTACCTGGTGTGCAGTATTGGTTTGTTAGGCTCTCACATTTGTTCTGCTAAGCGAGAAGGGGCCCCGTACAATTTCATCTATCGATAGATAGGAGAGCGCCGAGGCTACATAGGTTTCAATAGACATAAACCAGCTGTAGGTTAGGTTTCTATAGGTCTGCTTTCTTACCAGAGGGCCAGGTGAACTCATTCCAGAAATCGCTCGACCTACTTGTGATACTAGTAGTTCTAAAATATGTATATATACGTACGCCTATTAATATTATAGTTGTTATTTCGACCGATACATACAGTGGTTGATACTCAAGTTGCCAAGCTGCGGGATACACTACAGGCAGTAGTACAAGCCTGAAACAACTGGAATTGATTGATAGTACCGAGCCGAATTGAACTAAGTTTCTCAACCTTCAGGACTCATCTCGCCTCTTACACTTCGCGGCCGTACTGAACACCGTACCGTCCAGTGCTGGGCCACGCCAGCTGTCTGATTCCTCTGTTCATGGGTTCCGATGTGGTCAGATCCTTAAACCGTAAACACATCGGAGAAATATACCGATCTCCTCTTTATGATGTAGGTGCTGAAGGGCACATTTATTGCAGGTCTATCTGATTTAGGTCCATGTGATTGGGGTCGTACTGCTTGTCTGCCAAACTAGGAGAGATGCTTGCTGGGTTGAATCTGCAATTGTCTACGCTCTGTACAACATCTATCTCATCATGTCGTATAAACGATGAATTGGATTACCTACGAGCGTACTGCTGTAGGTCATTATTACCTGGTGTGTGTGCCATGTCCGGAACATGTTGCCAATAGCCCGAACGCCGTTTCTTGCATGTTCCTGCGACAGCATTCCACAACGGCGACCAGCGCCACAGCGAGTTCAGCATCCAAGTCAAGGCCGAAATTGGATGGACGGTAAGCAACGTAATGTCAAAACAGGGTGGGGCCTGCGACCTGTGACCCTATGTATGCTGTCGCGGCCAATGATGAACCTGCTGCTGAGTTGAAACACGAAGTACCAGGTATCTCATGACTCTAGTGTGTGAGGACACACCGCTGCGAATATTTCAGAGATCATCGCGGTGAGATTGTTGCCGTGGTGCGTAGACAAATGTTACCGAGGTTTCTAAAGGAGCCCCTGTTTTTTTGTGTCATCATAACAACCAGAGACTCGTGATCACCGGTATGGGGATTTAGAGCGTAATGTTCGAAAACGCTGAGCGGTGGCCGGCCTTAAATACAGTAGTTGTTCACATACTGGATTTTTTCCCCGATTCTGTTTCCATTCGATGGGGTTTCGAGAGAGCGTTGGTGAGTATGTGTCCCTAACCTACACGTATTCTGTTAGGACTCCCGTGTATTGACCAGACTGAACCGGCATTATAGACACAATAGTTTCCCTTGGAATTCGTGTCTAGTGGCGCACTGCTACTATTGTGCCACACAACCGGTTATTCCAGTGACATTGGATGGTGGCCTACCGCAAGTGACGCGTGCCACAATCAGCTGTGGGTCCCGGATGGCACTTAATCTCCTAAAAACCGAGCACCTCGTAGTCGATATTCTAAAAAACAAGAAACCGGTATATTAACGGATCTTTTTCTGCCAGTTTGAACCGGTTAGCCGAAAGCCGGTACGAGTATACCGATTTTAAGTATTGTAGTAAAATACTGGAAACATTGAAAATCAGCTTGATGCTCATTCAGTGGCACCTTGTGGTGTACTCACAAGTACGTGTTTGAATCGGTTCGTCAACATTACGTCTCTTGGAGATGGACTGCCACGCGTATTTACGTTGATTAGCTGCAAAATAAAATAATACAAGAGTGGGGCTTCGCCGCGGCGGGCTGACGCCCATCTGTGGCTTCGTGCATTTCGTGAACCTCAAGGAAAAAGTAGAACAAGAGGTAATCCGAGGCCGCACTAAAACGACCTTACCGCCAAGTGGTGTTTTGCGACATTAAGATGCGTTCATTGGTGTCAAAATATACTAAAAACAGTATTTACGTTAAGTACTCTGCTGTTGGAGAACACCTCAAGTGGCACGTGGTAAGTGTACAATGACTAACAGCAACAACAGCAACAACGGTAATAGAATATATGCATCCCGAGTCATCCCGAGTCAACCTAGAGTCTTCCCAAGCTCAGCATCCACGCCGGCCAAGCCAACCTAGAGTCTTTACAAGCACAGCATCCCAGCACTGACCACTGGAATAGGGTTAGGGTTGGGGTTAGGGTTCGGGTCGGAGGGTCGGCTTCAGGCGTCCAACACACAACCCCCATAAAGATCTACTATCAAGGTCTGTCCGCCCCTCGAGGATATCCTACCAGAGGAGCAGTGCGGCTTCAGACCGCAACGGTCGACGGTCGGTATGATGCTCGTGATTCGACAACTTCATCAGTAGGTACGAAAGGAGAACACCTCTCTTTACACGTATCTCGTCGACATCGCCAAGGCATACGATTCAGTCGACCGCACCCTCCTGCGGACTATGCTCGCTCCTTTCGGCGTACCACCAAAACTGTTCGCGGTTATTCGCTGCTTCCACGATGGAATGCGTGCGCGTATCCGGGCGGCCGATGTCGAATGTTCAGACTGGTTGGGCGTTAGGCAGAGCCTACGGAAACGATGCGTCCTTTCACTATTGTTGTTCAAAATATTATTTACTGCCACACTGCGTGTGGCGGTGGGACGGTTTAGCGCCAATGCATATGTCGTGAAGGATGTGGTGTGCGCCAATGTGAGGGATGAGAAGGGGGGGGGGATGTCGGAGAAAGGGCGAGATATATCCCAGGAGACTGTGGCGGAAACGCAAACGATCTGGGAAAAGTTGGAGGCAGACGACGAGGGCGTCGTTTTCAGATCAAAAGGGAGCAGCCTCGCCAAAATGATGGCAAGTATCTTTGGAATGTTTCATTGGTTCGATGTGACAGTTTTGGAAACCAAACCGGAGACAGTTTTGGAAACCAAAACGGAGACCATGTACATGATGACGACACGATAGGACAGGATTACTTTCTAACTGCGGCAGCCGGCCAGGTGACAGACAACCACTAAGTCTGTATACCTTGGGGCAACTGTGTGCGAGAGCGCCGACCTTATTGCTGAAATCAACCGGCGCGTGCTGCTGGCCAAGCCGCGCTTCAGACAGTATAGTTTGCCTCTGTATGGTCAGCCCGCCGCACCGCTCCGGCTCAAAGTACGGATGCCGAGGTGATAATGACCATGCTATGCTGGTGTATCACGGAGAGCCCCACCGTGGCCCACCTCGCCATACTGTGGACAGCTCCCCACCGATTGCTCCTCCGCTGCATCGTATGGAAGAGGAAAGTTCGTGACTGCAAACATATGCCTTAGTTCAAAGAAGCACTGTCCAAGACTGCTTGTGAGAACGTCGAGACGACGGTGCGAAAGCGGAGGTTATTTTTCGCGGGGATCGTGGCTCAAATGGAAAACGAGAGACTCTACCCAAACATGCGATGCTTGGGTATCTGGAGGGGGGCAAGGGTTAGTTTAGAAGGCAAGGGCTGGACTGGATGGATCGTCTCGCATACGACCTATCGGTGTTTAACTTGCCCTTCAAGGAGGAACGATGGATGCTGGCAGCGAATAAATCTTTCAAGTGGTTCAGACGTGTTGCAGAAGCAGCAGTACAGTATATAAAGCGCTGGTTCGATAAAAAGAAAAAAAATGTAGCAAAACTGGCCCTTGAGAAATTTCCTGCTTAACCCCGATGAACCGCTCCATGGCTCAAGTAGGTGTATGACCCATACTATTGTACGCATACTGCTGTGCCACATAAGTGGTATAAGGCATGCCTCATGCGTTATTGGGTAGTGCCTCGGCTGAGGAGCTCCGTCAGTCAGGAACAGTTCGGCCAAAAAGTGCTGTAAGGCACTAAGTGCTGTAAGGCATTCGGACATGCCTTATCGTAGCACGCGTCAAGCGTGCGCGCGGTTCATAGAGGGGGAACGCCGTAGAGAACTGTGCTTTGGGCAGTGTTGGTCACATTTCATTGCCATAGAAGGTAAACAAAACAGTTGCATTCCGCAGCGTCGCAGCTTTCGCACTCTTGCATCCCTTGATCGTAGGTTGTCGATATACTCAGAGGCGTTCGTCACACAATGAGGTTCCCGTATAGTAACGCACTTAGGTTTGCGCTGGGCAGAGGGTCGTCGGCAACATGGCATATTACGAAGTAGTTCATGCTTGGAACCTCACTGGAATAAAGCTTAATTTCCCCTCGTACCAAGCGTCAAATTTACAGACACCCCAACCGCGCCAACTAGACATGAAACTGAGGTTCATACATTCATGCATACTACTTGGTCCCGAGACATATGGAAATCTTCTTTAACAATACTTCTACAAATCCAAACGGTCCGTGCACGTTCAGACACGTCGGTGGATATAGTGCTTGGTATACACTTGTATTCGGTCCTACGAGTTGAATAACGCACCTCGTTCAACCTCCACAAACACCAGTATTTCCGACCCTTGCTGATGCACCCCCGCAACAGAATATCATCCCGTCAGCCATTTCGTCTGGGGACACGACGGACTTCCAGACATGGGACATTTCGTCCTGGACTGGCGTCATCCGGATCGTGCCTAAGTTCGGGCGTGTAACGGATTGGATCAGCATCAAAGAGGTGAGACGTGGATACTATTGTCGAACACTACAAACGCCAAGATGCAAGTTTGCTCGTTCATGGTGGGGGACCGTGTCCAATGTATTCGGGCATGATATTAATAGCAGGCCGTTGAGGCGTGCCACGGTACAGGAAACGGAGTTGCACAGTATGGTTTGGTTTGGTCGTTCGATTGGTGGGGCTTCCCGTCTGGAGGGACTCATGAAACTGAAGAGACTCCGGAACTACCCGATGGCGTTGAAATGCGTGACATGGTCGTGGTTTACAGTACATGGTGATATATGCAACCATACTCTTAGCACGCGGCCGATAGGGTCTTTGCACGAACACCCAAGCCGTGTAGAAGCTTCCGGGCACAGAGATGTCATACGCTCGACCTCGCGTTTTTCGCGCGCCTTTCAGGCCTTAAAGGTTATCGCTGTACACGTGTCTGTGCTGCACTGAAAGCGAGTACTGTTTAGGTGGAATATCGTGGTGACCGTTCACTGGCAATCGGTGATGCCGCAGAGTGCTTGGATGCTGCACGCCCGCGTTAAGTTGAGCACAACTTGCGTCTTTTTCGCGGGGCCTCCTTCGCAATTAACTTATAAGCTCCTGAATTAAGAGACCTGGGAGCTTGCTATGTTTTTTACGAACGTTGATGCTGTTACACACCACTGTGACTTTGCAAAGCGTTTGCTGGCCGCATATTCACCGTCAATGCGGTACCGAACAGCCTCTTCGAAAATATCACACCTTCTCCTCCCACAACTCATGATCTAGATTATGCAGATCATCTAGTCCCTCACCTGCCGTTGAAAGAGGTTGAGAAGGATCTGCAAAGTACAAGTCCCACACGCGAAAGCTGTTCTTGCCTATGCAGGTTGTACGGGTCCACCCGGCAACATGAGCTAGATCGTACAGATCATGAACATGTGTGCCACCAAGTATCTAGACCATCAAGCAGGAAGCGAGTACGTATCTGTCCGAGGTTTGTTTGTAAACTTTACGACGGCGCGACACCACTGCGGACGCACCACTGACGTATGCTTGATGCCCCTCTGTTCTCGACATTTCGGCGTACGTCACGTTACGTACAGATGGTTCTTCTGGAGCGCAAGCAAGCTTCACGCTCAACTCCTGTATTGGAATACTCCAACAATGAATCGGGGTTCAGCGCGGTAAGTTCCAGACACGTTTCATGCCAGAAGACCACTGTGTTTCGTCGTGCGGAGAACTGCACATTAACGGTGACCAAGGAAAAAACGAAATCCTGCCGATACTCCTGTTTCTTCGCTCGTGTTCTCAGAATCTGTATTTTGTATGGTTCGTGTTGCTTTGTATCTCGTGAATGTTATGCATTGGTTGAATGGTATGTATTATGTTTACGGTATGCATGGTCTGTATGCTACGGAATGATTGTTATGGTTTGAACAATTGCACACCTTGGATAACGACGTATCTACGTTCTTGGGCCTAACACAGCGGCATGGCAACATCTCAACATATTGTTAGCAGCGAAGGAGCAATAGAGTAACGCGGTAACATAGCGTTAAATGAATATCAGTGAACGCTATTACGCATTATCGTTATGTTTCTTGTTTAACTCGGCGGCTCTGGTACAGCGACATAGTGTCCCGCAGTGATCGGTACGTGTACTACAGTACCATCGTAACGTAATGTTTGGAGATGTCCAGACTCAGACGTTGTCGACCTGACATGCATCGTGATCACAATCCGACAATCGATAACATGATAACATAATATTATGATATAGGCGCTTCTAGGCATCACACCCTAACGTCGTGTAAGGGCTCTTTGTGGTGTCAGACATAACGCCCAGACATTAAGTTTATAGCGATATTCGTGTATTCCTTATCACTAGCATTATGCCTTCTAACGTTTTTCGAGCCCCCCCCTCCTTCTTCCTGAAGGTTTAATAAAACGGCATTCGACGCATATTAGGCAAGCTACCTTCGGAGCTGGTCGCGATGTAACACGCCGTAGGATGCCAATAAAATGCCGATAAGTGTAAAACATGTTGTTAACATGTTTCTCTAAATTTGGCGATCCAACGTAGACGTTGCGCTATGAAGTCACCATAAATGACAACTGGACTAAACACTGCGGCACTACGCTACGGTTGGACCTGTCAATGCCGCCACATACTGTAGCGTTTCTTTGTTCCCATCTTGGGCTCTTGGGTACATGACATCGGTTCACATCGTTACGGTTGGGCCTGTCATTGCTGTAGCATAGTTGTTGTGGCTGTGTTACCGTTTTGGACTCGGCGGTGCATAACATGTGTTACCAGTGGTGCACTTGAACCGGAGTCGCGGAGTAAAATATGGATATGCATCTTTTCCGATTCCGTAGAGTAGTTCAACTTAGGTGTAACATAGTTGCACTACAACGTCAAGGAGTCAGGAACACTTCGAGATGTGCTACAGGTCCTTCATCAGGCACCACCCCACTGACATCACCCGAATAGGTTTGCACCCCCCTGACATCCACAACATATGTAGGCTACGACGGAAAAATATCGCTTTTCGGTCGTGATCCATAATCCACCACATTCCCCACGCCTAGATTATGCTGATGATTAGTTTACGTAATAGCACACGCATCATACACGGTAAGGTACCGGTGGCTGGCTTCCATTTAGCCTGGCACTATCTGATGCCCGTATCTCGCACGAGTACTCGTCGTTGTTCTATTGCCGTACCTTAGATTGACAGCGATAGGCACTCGTGGATAGTGTGTGCGTGTGTGTTTACTACTTGTTTGGTACAGTACTAACTGTGTGGTGTTGCTTACGCAATATATTCAACGTTATGGTTAAATCAAAAACACTGCTACTGTAGACTGATAAACGTAGTAGTTTTTATACCTAGGTGTGCGTACGAACCAACAGTAACATATTTTTGTTAATAGCATTTTACTGAGCATGTGCGTTATCTGCGTGTCGTTTGCTGCGGAAAGAACTATTCCGCTAACGCCACCACGTAGCGTTACTCGCTGTGTATGGGCTGCCGACACTGTTGCCCGGCATAACGTTGCACGTTGCACCTACACTCGTGAACGAGCTAGCACGGAAAGATAATGTTCGCGATACATTGAGCATGTATGGTACACCCCTACGTGAGTTACGATACCATGTAAGAAACCAGCTAACACCGTACCTTACGCGCAATGAGCTGCCAACCCCAACACAGTAAGACTACACTATACTGCCACCAATAACGATGCTACGTATCACTCAAACGTCTTGTTAGGCGGCCATGGACGGACGATATCGTAACATTCTGACACGATGTCATCCTATCACGTACAAATACGACAGCGCAGTAGCGTATTGTCACGAATTATTTCCGCTGACGCCTAACCTTAGCATCAACCGTTGAATGTTGCGTTATCTGATGGGTGAATACTTTAGATGATTTGTAGTATTTGCACGATTTGTAGTATCTTCGTCATTCGTACGATACGTATGATTTGCATCATCTGTACGATATGCATGGTTTGTATGATGCGTATGAGTGACACGATTAGAATGATCCTTCAGTGGGGAGCGAGGTAGCCTAAATTCAACGCTAAGCCGGGTGATCCTAAAAATGTCCTCCATCGGGCACAAGCGTGCATTCAAGCTGGTCGCACTTCGTGCAGGTTTCTCTTGCAGGGAGAATTTACCCCGCGAAGCCGCCTGAACTCCGGAAGCATGCGTACTGCCTACCCACCGATCCGGCGCTATTTTTGGAGTGATGGTTGTCATGCCTCAGCAGTAGGGCTGCAATGAGGTGTTTCGCTAAGACCATGATAGGGTTGCACTTACGGGTACCACGTTTTTGCCAGACTATGTTTGGCCGGAGGGGCTTGTTGACTGAGTAACTACCCAATTTTTACTTGTTTTCACACACAAATGAGTATGGACCTTGTTTGGGCCATGGAGATCTTCATCGGGTTAAGGGTACGCTTTCTTCAAAACACGTTTTTCGACGACTTACTATAAATAGTCTGCTCAAACAGAGCTCAAGTGACGAGCCCCGTAAATCAATACGGGCACCCCTGTCCAGGCATGCACCCCAAACACATTACCAGGTACAGCTATGTACGTACCATGACATGGACCCAGTTTAAGTGTTAGCGGGGTCGAGGTGTTGACCTTGATGTCTGCCTGTGGTTCTGCGATAAAACGGTTGTCACTGATGTGCGTCGATGTCCATTGTCACCCCCACCCTACCCCCCCTCGCTATCCTGTTTGTTGGCTTTGCCCCTGTTGCGTCGTCTTTGATCTGATTGTTGCAGGACGTGGAGCCCATCGAAGGCCTCAAGACCAGGTTCAGCTTCGATCTCGAAAATGCAAGTATAACCATCGTTTGTAACCTTTGATGTAGTGTCTCGCAGTAACACGTTACCAACAAGCTGCTAAACGTATCCTTACGGCACACATGCTGCTGGTATTGGCACTGCTGTGGCACACCAGGTATGTGCTCACACTATGCAAGGGCACCGGCGGTATGGGTTAAGTACTCAGATAATCGACCGCTTGGACGTTGAATAAAGGTGGAGACTAAGCGGATAGTGTTGCTTCGTAGATACTGCTCCCTGATCGGTATAATCCAAGTTAGACGTAGTTTAGCCTTGTCCTGAAGAGAGCTGTACGATGCAATACGCACTGGGAACATGGCTCCGGGTGCCTCATCCGCACCTTCATTTTTTCTCACACTATTCCCAAGTAGTGGACCACCTATAGTTGCAGATATTAAGCTAAGGTGTACCTTCTCTAGGGGATTGGTAGTCAGAGCGAAACCGCCACTCTGCCGCTAGATACATGGAACGTTTGGGTTCCCTATATATACATAAAAATATTCAAACGTACTTTGTATTTAGAGCCATATTTAATGTCTGGTATATCGGTTTCGGCAAAGCCGACTAAACGAATAATTTCAATCGATCGAGCCGTTTACGTTGGAGTGAATTCCCACGGCTAAGCGAGCCCCAATCATCCAGTCGAGAAAATAAACACAAGCTGCGAAAACCCACCTCACAGGTGGTGGCTCCTCGTAGAATGTAGCTCACCATTTGTGCGACTCGCCGAACACCTCACGGTGCTTCACGCTTGGCGGAAACAATGTCGGCCTGGTCGGTGAAAACCCCACGTGATATGTTGTGACTTTATTGGGATGCCATGGTCTTAGTTGTACGACCACAGCAATGCACGGCGAACATTACACCCTGTCCCGGCTCGTGAGGCGTCTTGCGGCTCGTGTGGCGGCCCATATAAGGGTAAAATATACGATGGATATATCCCAAAACCTACCAGCATCTGAACAACATCACGAGTCAGGGGTCGGTGGTATCGTACGGTCCAATCGAATAAAGCATGCACAGTTCACAGCCCCAACCGGTACAATGTACAGCAGAGCAGCACTATATCGATGGAAGCACAACCACATGTCTTACATTCTGTCTTAGGCGACAGCACCTTGTCCCTGGAACTGTGTCAACTGTGCAAACTGCGCCAGGTGGGCAGCGTAGGTGCGATAGAAGTAGGCGGATTGGGCCAGACCGCCCGCATTTGGGCGCTCGAGTTCAAGTTTGCGCCGAACAAGGTCTTTACGTTCGACATCCGCTACGAGCTCGAAGACGACACGGAGGTTTCCACGGTGAGGGGCATAGATCGTGTCATGTATTAATGAGCGGTGCCCTTACTGCATATGGTCCTTGTACGGTGTCAATTGGGCGGTTGGAGAATCGGGCACATTAATGCCCCACGTATCAACGGATGGCTGTCGACATCAGGTATTTGCCTAAAGGTGGTTTTCAGTCGCCGAAAAGACGCTTCAACTAGAGGTCAATGCCCTGCAGGGCTGCGGTTTCGACGTAGGTAAATGACGGCCAGTGTTCAAAACAAAAAGACCGTTCATGGTTCCAGGATGAAGGAAACCAGGGTCAACCACTAAAGTACCTGGGATATCGTTTTTGCCGTGGGTCCCGCGTGTGTAAAGCTTCAGTCTACAAGACTAGTGAACGTGTAGAGTCTGCTTGCGAATGCCCTCCGAAACTGTTTGTAACGGTACTGGTACAATAGCGCGTATATTTCGATTTTGTCATCTTACTAGACGGAAAAAAAACGATAGACCTCCTTAAAGGTGGCTGAAACGGCGGACCCACGGACCGAACGACCGGCGGGGTTGTAACGCATGCACGCTGAGGACAAACTACAAATCGCCCGCCGCAAGTTCTATAGCTCCAATCGCCATACAGTACCACACTTGTATCGAAAATCGTACGCTACGGGCGCTGTTTCGCTGCCTTCGGCGTGCATTGTAATCCAGCGGTTCACTAGTGCCGGGGGACGCCGTCGTTGGGAGAAATTCGTTCTACCGGAGCGGGTGGTGCTCCGCAGGCTGCAGATCGTGGCAGTGGAAGGCCCAGACAGGGACGACTACCCCACACTACGCGTCAGCGACTGCCGAGTCCTAGGCAAGCCCTATACTCCAGGATCTGCGTGGGTGAGTAGAGCGCTAACCCGCGTCTGTTGTGTCGATAAAAAAATAGTACTTGGGGATGTAGTGCCACAACCTAAACGAGTCTTCACTGTACCGACGGGATATCGGATAGAGATACACCATGGTTGTAGCCAGGAAATTGTGTTTTTTAAGGTTTGTGGCCCTGCTCCGTATCTCTTCTCACACGTATGTTGGTAATATCTGGTGATATCCCGCTACCCCCATTGACATATCCATGGCCCTCCCGCCGGTTACTATACGAATGCACTCCTGTCTACAATTATATGCATGCTGTCCCAACCTATAGTTACATTCTTGCACCTCCACTATCGACGCATGTGCACTCCTCGGGTGGATTTTGACGGACCGCAAAGGTTGCGTCGACTACGAGTGAGGAATGGGGCCTTGTCCCAGACTACATCGGCGACGGAAGCGGAGACCAAAAGGAGATCATGGAGGCCATTTGTAGCGGGATCGGAGAAAGCTTCGACGGCACGGACTGCGACGGCGTTGCCACAGGAAACGACAAGGTGAAGCGTTGATAAACACAGAGCCAACATCCGCCCTGGGCGCTGAAAGCATCGCTCGAGTGTACGGGGGCACGCCTAGACGATAGGACAAATACATCAAAATATTTGCGTCGACGGGTGTGCGGTATCGGCATGACTGGACGGGACCGCAGGGCGGAAAGCCCAACCTGGAGCCCACACGTACATTTGATTTCCTAGAGTACAATTTCTTCGCCAACCTGTCCCGACGTACAAGGATCGCCTACATATCGCTGAAATACATAACCCGAATGCTTCTAATACAGTATTGTCAGAGTGGTACGCAGCATGCTTGGACTCGTCCACAACTCGACCAATCCCCCGCCTCCCCCGTCTTAACGTGTCGAATTTTAGGCCCCTGAAGTGAATCTGATAACGGGCGATTTCTACGTGGATGGCCCCGTGCTACTCAAGAGTGGGATTAGCCTGGTGGGTGCGAGAAGGGAAAGCTCCCCCTCCTCTACGAATCTGATTGTTCACGGGAGCGGCACCAGTGCAGACGGGGTCATGGTCGCCGACGGTGTTTCGGGTGCCTTGGTGAGTACCAGAATGTATCTAGCGATTGGAGGGTCTTTAATAAGTCGGTTCGAACGATGCCGCAATGTCGCCGTTGCCAGGTATGCATCAAGTAGGATACGGCTGTTATTTCATTGATGAAGGGTTACGATACCACATGCCTTGTATCTGGTAAAGGCTGTACCACACTCAAGGCACGCAGATATCGCGTCGATGCTTCGAACTTGGGGTTGTGGTAAGGGTTTGGGTTTACCTCTACAGGCTGTACTTTACAATGGGTAGAATATTTGCTTGGGGTACCAATGCTTCGCATTAAATTTTACTTGTCATGATTTGGTGTCGGCAGGTGGACCAGGTATCCGTCTTCTCCAACCAGGAGTCTACAGGCGCCACGGAGACCGTAGGAAACGTCTGCCTCGATATAAAAAAACTCTGAGGTACGTTTACATGTCAGCCTTGCCCATGCGGCTATGTGGTCTACTCCGAGCTTGGGTTTGTCGTGGAATGTACTCGTTACCGTGGTATGTGCGTGCAGATCAGCGGCATCAGTCTGGATCGGTCACTGTTCCGAGGAGTTCCGTGACGTTTATGACGTGGTTTGTGCATGCGCTTTTATTGTTGTGCTCTTCGCTCCCGCGCTTTTGTTGCTCCACGGTGCGTACCAGGACATCATCTTCGAAGATGTGTCTTTGTTCGATTGCCCCCTGGCTGGCTCGCGGTTCACGGACGCTGATCGCATCACGTAAGGACCACCTTGCGACCTGATACGGGCTGCGACCAGCTCTGGCTGCAAAACATGTTGGGTCGATGTTGGTAGGATGGTCTATTCGTTTCTCGGCACACCGATATTCACGGTGATGTGGTAGCCCCGAGAAGCGATTAACACCTATGCAGTATGTGAGAATGGTGCCTGGTCGTGACGCGCATGCACGCCACGGTCAAACAATAAAGCATCCGCACAACGCAATGCACACAGTGGAACATCGTGAGAGTATGATCACATTGTTACGGACAGAGCAGGTTAGCCGACGCGAACACTGGAGCGCTTGATATAGCGAGAAAGGTCGTTTCAGCTTATTGCTCGTTCTATGGTCGACGCGCTCTGCACCCATTTGTGTTTTTCGAAACACTAAAGAATAAACAGGTTATCTGGTACCGGAGGTCGAGAAGGCCCCGAGCTCATTCTTGACGGGGTGACGGATTTCACCGTCACGGAGACGGTAAGCCCTCACGTCGGCTATACCGATAGGATTATGTCTGCAAACGATGCGAGTATTGTTAAACTTTCCCCTGCTTTGATATAATGGTCGACGCGTTCCTGTAAAACGGACGACAGTCCACGTGCAACGTATCTTATATCTTCGTTCCGAGAATATCACTTTTGAATGCACCTTCATTGAGAATACAATTTTTTCTAGGTGTTAGGGGTTATAAGCGGGGCGGGTTACTGTAAGATTAGTCTTTAAAGTCAGTTGTATTCACTCGTTTTGAAGAAGCTGGGCCAAGGTATAAACTTAAATACGTACCTCCGGCCCTCTGCTAAAATATGGGTTATTGCTGGTATTCCCCCCCCTTGCTCTTACATGCGCTTTTAAACGTAGAAGGGGACGTTCGGTGTGCAAGGCTGACTAGTCGTGGCCTAGGCGTGATTTGAAGCACCTGTTGACATGACTTTGAACCGCCGAAAATTGAAGTCTCCAATGCTTTTGCTTTAGTCGTTGGCAGGTAAGCAACAGCTTGCCTCGTTACTGCAGCCTTCGCGAGAGCTGGCAGTCGAGAGCTGATAATATAGAACGTTATGACCCCCCCCGGATAGTCCCGTTGCATGTCGAAAGTCTACAAACGGGCGCAACCTGACCCCACCCGAGCTTCGTGGGGCTCAGGCTGTCCGCACGTAGACGGTTAGTAGCATCGACCGTTTGCATTTGCTTTGGTGGCTAACTCCGCGTTATAAAGAGTTTAGCCGTTGATTGACCCGTCACAGCAACTCAACATATTATCATATTCTGTCTCCCGAACTGTCTACGAAGAGCGGACTAGTGCTCCGTGAGGGGGAGCACCCCCATTTTCGATAGCGCGTTTAGGCCACTCGGGCGGGTTAGTGGCTCTGAACCTCACTAAAATTTGGACTTGCAATGATAGATGTTTGACGGAGCGTAACAGACAATCCCATGGCGGTGTATACAAATACACTAAAAGTCGTAAGCGCCTAGGATTGCAAATCAATGTATGTAAGTAGTCACTCTGCGATCGAGTGGCTCTGAACGGCTGATAATAAAGTATGTCTAAGGGACCCCCCACCGTTTCACCAGTCAGGTGCCTGCAGCAGTCCAAGTACCAACATGCGGCCTGTATCGCGTATGGTGCACTCCCCAACGTTGAACCTTGGGCGCACCTGGACTCGGCAGCCCCGGCTGCTTCATGCTGTCGATAGCGGGCGATGCTGGAACCAACCGTCGCAGCTAATCTTAGACGGTTTTCCTCGCCTGCGAACTCCCACAGCGGGTCATTGTTCGTTCTCAACAAGTTTTAGTTACTTACCAATCATCACTACTCCACTTCCAATGTGTGCGTCGTGCTATTCTTCAAAGCTCCCGCGACTGGAGGGCTCTGTCACCATACTGTTTGAGCCTGTAGCAGATGGGTAGAAAATGCATGTCCGATATCTTGCCAGTCTGGCTGTTTTGAAAAGGAGCACTTAGATGGCCTGAAAAGGATCCAGTGTGCCTTTCATTTTGCATCAGATTGCTACTCGCATGTCGACCGTGCAAGCTTGACGCTCTAGAGACATTAAATATAGAGGAAAATGCCACCAAAACAATAGTATTACAACATCGGTCGCTGCATTGTTAGGGGGGGGTGTTGTGGATTAGTCCCCGGGTTTGAAGTATAAGAGTCGTACGGCATAGGTGCAACATGGTTTCAACTGACTCATGGGCACTCCCGCTGCACGCGGACGGTTGGTAACACCAACGGCATCGTAGATGTGTCGATATATCGCTATCCCAAAGGGGTTCGCTTAGTGTCTAAATCTCCTGACACGAGCTCAATATCTCACCCGAGACATGATTTCGAGAACGTTTTCTCACGCAACCCGACTAAACAGGTTTTCGGGATCGTCCTGAAGCAAATCCGCTACCAAATAGTAATAGTGTCAGACTAGCAGGCGGTTGCTCGCTCAAGGAACTCAATCCTAGTGCGACCCCAAACGTGGGATGAGTCGGCCATGATGCCTCCCGCGTGCGCGGCGAGCCCCTTCCTGCGTTAGTATTGCGACGCCGCCCTCAATGCTTGTCGTCGGATTGTACGTAATCGGTGCAGGGACTGAACGGCGTCTCGATTAAGGACTCTGTCAACGTATTGTTCGAGGCTCTAAAAGAGGATGGTTACTTCGTTGGCTCTATCGCCGTCCCGGAGGGAGGAGATCAGGCGGCCAACCTCGTCGTATCTGGGAATTCGTCCGGGGTAACTCTGAAGAATTTCACCATCAGAGCCGGGGCAGGTGAACTTTGTTTTCATCTTACAGAAAGTACACGTAATGGTTGAATCCTGCGGGTGCGTGCCTGTGGTAAAACGCAGGATCTCTGCCATCACACACTTACTCAAACGTGCCGAGGTGTTGCTCCTGGCACGTGCGGTGCCTTGCAGGACATGCGGTTTACCTAACAGCAAGCATGGGCGGCAGCAGCAGTCTGACAACATGTTATTCCCTTGACCCTGGGCTAGGTGTATTAGTGAAGCTATTTGATCTATTTGGGCCCAACAGCTAGCGGTGAAGTGTACAGAGGAGGTTGGCGCTGTGCGTCGATGGTTGATTGTTAATCCGTTGAGGGCCCCAAGATTGCAATGAAAACACTGGTTGATATCTTTATTGGCGTCGAAGGTCTACAAGCAGCGTGAGGGCCTAGTACTCTGGGTGTATAGGAAGAGCATCATGTCGTCCCCGTATCGTACGACTGCTTACATTGTAACTCGGACACCATTAGTTTATTTCATCATGCCCCCTCAACCACGCGGTGGCCGTCGCTGGGATTTTCACCTTTCATCGTCATGTTTTGCTACGTGAAGCCTGAAGAGCTTTTTATAGAAGGATGTTGGATTTATCTAAACCACCTTCAATGTCCCGCTCGAGCGAAACACATTTACCGCCCCGGTTTATTCGAGCGACTGCGCGTCGACACTGTTTACAGACCGTTTGTAAGGCCGTCAATTGCCTTTTATTTTCGTTCGGTATAGCTGGGTCCCTAACTACCGTAAGTCGCTCGGCACCTTCATCGAAAGGGGACTCGTGTGGAAATAGGAACTAAACATCATGGCGGCTGCGACCTGACCTCGTACCTAAATGCACGCCTCACGGTTGATTCCTACCGCAACCCGCTCTGTTTTTCATTGCATCCGCTGCGTTTGCCAGAGCCTCGCATCATACTCGAAAATTCAAACCCTTTCACTATCGATGGCGTCACTCTGTACGATGGCATCGCGGGAGACTGCATGATTCAGTTCCCTCAGGTAAGCGAATCTCTGATGGTGTGTCGTCAAGATTGTTTGCTGTTGTCATCGTCGGTGCTACCGGGCTGACGTGCGGTCTATCGTGCTATCTGTGTTGTGCGGTTGGCTGTGGCCTAACGTACCACTGCGATCTACTAATCTTGGTGGCGGCCCTGGAAATGTTTACGCGTTTGTCGCACGCGGTTCGAATTTCGGTGATATTCCGTTAGTACAAGTGCGAAAACGCGGGCAGTTTGAGTACGACGACAGTCAACGGTCAGTGGGAATGCAGAACCCAGTATATCTGCGAAAACAACAACGACATGTACAGGGGAGAAGACTTAAAGTGGCATCTGTGATCACGATGTATCTCGAAAGCCGTTGAACGTCAAGGGGTTGAGCTTGAAATTAACAATATTAGTTACACTAAAAATAAAAATGCGACTACTTTGTCTAACGCACCTGTCGGGCGTTCCGTTTGGGTATTGCTGTCAAGTTACGGTGAAACCTCGCTAAGGACACAGTCCGTCTACGCCAATATTATCGGCATGACATACGTGCACTGCTCAGGTTTTGAGTCATAAAGCTGATCAGCTATCGCGCATTCACTGCCCACGCCGATCCCTTGCCCTTCCCCTCGTCTGCCGCTCTTCGGCATGCACGGCATTTTCCTTGTGTCGAATCGTTTGTGTCGATGTAGGGTTCCGACGGCAATGCCATCCTTACCCAGCTTAACGTCATGACGGACCTGACTATTGAGGGTAACTGCTTTGTGCAAGCCTAAGCAGCGGTGGGCGTACGTCGTCGAGATGCGGCGTCTCAGGCCTGAACACTGCAGGCCACCACGTGATCGCTATGTAGTGCATCG
Source organism: Macrocystis pyrifera (assembly GCA_031763025.1). Taxonomy (NCBI): domain Eukaryota; class Phaeophyceae; order Laminariales; family Laminariaceae; genus Macrocystis; species Macrocystis pyrifera. Next base: position 1,297,247 of record JASSKH010000012.1, read on the forward strand.
TGAAGCACGCAAGATACATCGCTGTTTTAACATCCCACGGATCCTGTAGCGAGCGACAGTTGCACAGGAGTGTACCTGCAAAAATGTATTTGATACTGTAGGTGTTTGGCAGGAGATATTATATGTGTCGGTGTTGATGGAGTCGGAACTTAGATGTTTTTTCGCAACGGTGCGTGTATGATATATTTGCGCTCGAGTGTGTTACTCGTCGCTGACTATTCAACCTCCCCTGTAGAGCCGGCTTAAAGGCATAAATATTCCCGATGGTTTCGCAACGAATTCAACGTCGTACTGCGGCGTGTACATCTGCGATATAGCACGTCCAGAATGTTGACATGCACACTTTCGATTAACACACCAGCGGTTCACAGGCGTAGTTGCTCGCGACGGCTTTACCTAACACCATATATGACATTTTCTAAGTATGACTTATGACCAGTATGCTTCATATTCCTCACGTGAAGTCCAGTCGATCACGACATTTCTGACCTAACGTGGGTGAAGCCCTTCCCAAGCCTGTGCGAGCAAGCGTTGGGGCCGCCCTAGGTTGGCCACTACGTAATTCAATGGGCATGCCCGACCTATTGTACAACCGGTATTGCGCGCAGACGGCTATAGTAGGCGGATGTATCTTTCTTCTCCTGCCTGAGCTCGAGAATCCAGATAAATTACCCATGGTCAAGTAGACTCTATGTAGCGGAAATTGGTATTGTGTCTGTATTTCCTCATGACCATGGGTACCCGCTGTTTACCACAATGGGAAATGATTGTTGTGGTTTGAGGTGTAACCAGAAACCGGTATCCTACGTTTGAATTTCGGCTAATTCTATTTCGGATAATATTGGCTGTTTGTTTTCATAATTTTATTTTCTGGGCAGTGACCGCTGTAGGAAGGGGGGCAAGTGGTGTGGGGAGATTATCGAGGCAACGATCTGTTTTCGGATGAGATTGCACAAGCATGAGACTAAACGAAGCTGGTTGAACGGTGTAACCAAGGACGCCCGAATCGACCACCAGGAAATATGTCGGAGGTAGGGGGCGCAGATATAAGGATGCAGCTGCCGACGATATCAGACAATATGTGGAAGATCGTGTCGAACGATTCCAGTTGGAGTAATATTTTCGTTGCGACTACGGCGGCTCCATTTTTATTTTATATATTTGTATTTCGTTTCAAAAATTTTGTTTGTCGTTGGGGGGGGGCACGGCGGCAGCAGTGTTGACACTCGCCAACATTGTGGGGACAGGAGTAGGAACAAGATAAAGTATCATGGCAAGGTTCCTGCTCGACCTGCAAAGAGGGAGATCTATACCTGACACCTGGCATATGTTGTTGGTTCCTGGAGTGCTACCTGGAGTTGTATGGTTTTGCCTTGCCCTCGTTTCCATGTTTCTGTTGTTTCACATGTGTCTTTGTATTCCCCTGCAGAGTTTTTTTCAGTGGCTGCCGATTCGTTCGTCAAGCGGGTCATTTTCACGCGTTCTTGTAGTATACCAGGTAGTGTTCTGCTCGGGTTGTCTACCGTGCCTCGTTTCAGAACGATTGATTTTGTCTCGTACTTACTGTTGTTTCGTGTGTATGGTATTTGTTGTTCGGTTGGTGTGTGTTCGGCCCTCGCTCGTACCCCGTACGCTAGACGATGGTTAGCTTACTCACGTTGAATATTTTCGTGTGGTGGTCTTCTCTACCCTATCGTCTCTACGAGTAACCACTTGATATTTTGTATACTTGTACGAAGAAATGTTTGCATCATCAGTAAATGTGCTCCATGTCGATCGGTAGTAAAAACTGTTTCACCCTCACGAGACTCCACAGTGAGCAATGATGACTCGAGCAACGGCCACTGCGTGATTGGGGGATGGTGGTATTACACAAGTTGGTGTCCGAGCTACAACACATACAGTCGTGTCATAGGTACGGCAGGGCATCAACGCGTTACCGCTCGTATGGCTGGGTGTTGAACTCGCTGCTCGTAGACGGTCGATGCCCACAAACGATATCATTGTTTGTCCATCTCGAAGTCCCGAAGGGGTTGAGTTGAAGGACACAACTTAACCGCGACTGCAATTTGGCTACCTTAAGCCCTTCCGTCGATCATACTTCTCTCCGACCGATCATACTGCTAGTCACTAAATGATGCCGACAAAAGAAAGGCAAAGCTTCTCTGACCTAAACGCAACATCCGACTAACCCTTCCATTGTAATCCTGGTCTTGGCGTCGCGTTGATCAAAGCGTTAGAACATGAGCCGCGCAGTCCTTGCAGCCTCCAACGCAACTGAGTACTAACTCAATTCTCCGTGAAGAAAGCTCTCAGTGTGTCGATGCTCCACTGTTATTACTTACTACTCAACAAAAGTGGTTATGGTCGTGAAGAAAGGAATGGTGTCAGCTAATATTTTCGACCACAATCTGGATCTCTGTCTATACTACGTACATCCCTGGTTGGATATGCGCGTGCTGTGCTTGGGCTTTTTTCAGTCACTCGAGGCCACTCAGTGTTCTCCGAATCAACCACACCAGAGCATACGATGGCCCGTAACATTGGAGTCGCGTGGGACACACCTTTTATTGAGGGTGATTGTTGTTGAAGAAATTTATTTCCACAATTTAAGGTTATGTCAAGATAAGGGGGCATCTTGGCCCAGGTTGTGAGTTTTATCAGCTTGTGGCCACAATACCAGGAAAGGTGAAAAGATCACCCATTTGAAAAACAAAATCGGAAAAAGCTTGAAGATGTAAAAAATACTCAAATATATAGTTGAGTCACAAATCTGGATAGTGTTTGAAAAAACTCTCCGATGACAACGCCCCTTAAGTTGATAGATAGTACAGTAATCCCATCGCAGACCAAGCAAAGTCAAGGAATCGTAGACCAAGATCGACACAACGATGCGCGGATGTTTCACTGTGATTACTTACTATTAATACTGTACACTTGTGGTTATGGTCGTGAAGAGAGGAATGGTATCAGCAAATGGTTTCGACCACAATCTGGATCTCTGTCTAGACTACGTACGTCTCCTGTTGGATTTCACGTGCTGTGTTCGGGCTTCTTTCAGTCACTCGAGGCCGTTCATTGTTCTTTGTAACAACCACGGCAGAGCATGCAATGGTCCGTAAGATGGGAGTGGCGTGGAACACACATTTATTAAAGGCCGTTGTTGGAGAGCTTTATTTCCACAATTTCCACATTTATTTGTGAAATTTGGAAAAAAAATCTCATGATACGGGAGCCTCGTGTCACAGTTTGTGAAATTTTAACTATTTGTGGGCAAAATATCTGGAAAGAAAGGTAAACATTTCATGTACATGTGGAAAATAAAATCAGAAAAAGCAGGAACATATGAAAACTGCACGTAAGAAAATTGTCACTATTTTTTATAGATACTGTGTAGAAAAACCCATGATGACAGCCCTTTAGGATTTATATATGTTCTTATTTTTCAAACATCACTTTTACTTTCCAGCCTAAGTCGTAGGAGGTTTTACCCTCAGCGGTGTTCTTCAGGACAAGCCGTGGTCACAGGTGTCGTCCCCTCTCTTCCCCGGTACGCGCCTTCATGTTTTGTCGCGCATTCCTGCTAGGGTTCAACATTCCCACTGCTCGTCGATTTTCATCGAATGTAGCTAGTGTAACTCTCGCTCTCGCGCTTTCCGCCAATCAATTTTATGCAAAAAAAGTCCTACGAGCATGCACTCGGTGAGACTCGAACCTACGAAATTGACCTTGATAGGCACACCGACCAGCTACTAAGACACCAGGGACGCCGGCAAGTAGTAGATAGATGCCAAAGCGATCCCATAGCAACCACGCAAGGACATGCAGTTGTAGAGCGATACATTGACCATACGAAGACCGCAGTGCGAAGAGAGAAGAAAAAGACAGGATATACGTCGTGAAGGTTGCCGTTTGAGTCGAAACATTCGGTTTGAACAAAACACGCTCGGGCCAACTCGACCGGTTAATTACGATTAGCCTGCGCTGGTATGTCACAATGAAACCGTCAAAACCTGATCCATATTTCGAATATATTTCTGCTGGTAAAACACCCCATCTTGCACTGCTGCTGTACTCTAGGAACCATACCATCGGATATCCATGACCACGTCCCCGACAGCGAACATATGGACTATGTTCAATGCGACTCCGCGATCGGCGGGACTTAACATCAAAACGTTCAACTATGATATCAAACCAAATCCCCGTTCTACTTGGTCATAATACACACTTTCAAGTTCGTACGTGCTTAACCTATTTGATTATGTACTTCAGGAAGGTCTGACTCCCGGTTCTTGGCCGGCATCGTGCGTGTTGTCTGAAGTACACCTTGTCTGTATATTTGGGGAGCGGAATCCGTTGCTCTTACGGTAGGTGGCCAGGAAGATTCACTTCTCCTCTGCCACGTGTCGAAAACCCGTCACGACCACTCCCGGGCTTCGCTTCGAAGATGATCAATCGCTTTGCAGATAAAACAACAGCTAGGATGCCAAAGCTGGCAACGTAGAGGCATTCCTGGTGTACAACTCTGTCGTGACGGGCTTGGCGCATGGACTACTAGTCGCATGAAAATCGAAAAACCATCGCCCTCAGATTTGTCTTGCAGTGCTCCATGCCATAGGGGGGTCCCCACATAAGACACCTTTGTCGGGCTCCTGCATGTCTTGCGGGGAAAGAGGCGATTTTTCACATGTGCGAACAACGTAACTTCATGGATACAGGACAAGAATTGGATAAGCTTAAGGTCCTTCGAGTCAGCAAGGCAGAGCGATACTCACCACCATAAGAATGGATAGACTTGTACTACTGTACGAGCGCAGACATGACCAACCTTGATCTCTTGAGTACGTCCCCCGACATATTACCGCAAGTCGCGCGTAACCACCTCCACTTGACATGACGGGCACTCGATATCCCATGAGCATCAGACGTTGCGGGTACTTTCGATGGTGCCCGACCCTTATCCGAAGTGTAAGTATGGCCGGTATGCAGATGAGAAGGGCATACCGTGTGCGGCACCACTCGCACGACAAGAATCTCTCGGAATGTATCGACCAGTTCTTCACTGTTAACAAGTACGTCCTGCGTGGTCAACGACGCGTCCACGCTGAACACCTATTCACGTCATCTTGTCCGCGGTCACTTCCGGTTCCAGCCGTACCACGAACTTCGGAGGGAAAATCGCGATGCTCTCCGCGCATAGCTTTCGTTCCTCCCACTCGAAAAACGACCGCCCTTTCACCACTTGCAATTCGACGAATCAACCGGAGCGCCTGTACATGGTGGTGCTGATTGTTGTCGGTAAAACCCCTATAGGGTACGTTGTGGACTAATTACGATGCGCAGGAAGTTGGAAAAGTGCTGCAAATCTTGCACCGATCTGCAATCATATACTCACCGCAGTTGGTCTAGCCGGTGCCGCGAACGGCAAGGGGCGCTTCTGCGGAAAAGGCTGCGATTCCCCGCACGCGGGAACAACCCGGTCGCGTGAAGCCCCCAGCCAAGCCTGCACATAGAGCATGGTTATCCCCGTGCCTTCGTCCTCGCCCATCGATGCTGCTCGTTCTCTCGATGGTGCTCACGTTTTCTGTTTTGTGCACACGTCATCGAAGCAAAAGCGCCTGGGTGGTGTCGGTCTTGCAATGTCTGGAAGGCTGTGTGTACCAGCAGGGATTGCGGCGTATAACGTCCCGACATCCCATGCTCTGTTTTGTATTGCTTTTAGTCTATAACATTTGTTATAGAGGAATGTGCACGGCCCCGTACCCTCTACCTGGTCTGTATATTTTACATAGAATAGTTGCCGTCGCTGCGCGTCATACCGTGACCATCATGAGCTGGCATGATCAAGGTAAAAGGCCCACATCCCGCCTTGAATTTTGTACATATGTGAATGTAGCAGTGGCATTTGCCGCGAGCCGCAAAGCAATAGCCGTTAACGTCGTACGGTTTCATTGTGTCGCCGTGCTGTTTTAAGTGATACCAGTAGTATTCAGTACGGCCGCCGCTGTGCGCCTTCCGGCGATATGGACACGACACCGTAGATAGTTTCACCGTGACAAATCCGTGTTGGCCTTCATCGTATGCCCCTCCCCCCGTGTTTTCGCTGTCAACGGTGGTGGCCGGTCCACAGCTACAAACGACTACAACAACAATCATTTCGACCTCGAGCAAAGCCCAAACCGCTGTTAAGTTCGAAGATATTTGCCGGAAAAGATGAGAAGGTAGCTTAACACTTTTTCGACAAAATAGTTGACCAATCGGACCCAGTCAAACATTGCTTACCGTCATCCCCTATTTTGGTCTCGTCCACAGCAATGTACATCAACCATCATATCGAAAAGTTGGAATGTTCTATTGATTGATGGTGAAATTCTGCCATCATATGTGCTTGGTATATACTACACACTATAGTATTGTCCCCTAATGTTCGAAATAATACCAAGTAGTTGTTCCACTCAGACTCCCTCCATAGCATACGCATATGCCAGGTATAATGCCCTTGCCGCACGGGCTACAAGTTTGTAGCACCTGCGTTGTGTCGTAGTCTTGTGTCCACAGAACTGGCAACCCTCCAGGATGAAAAATCGGCACAGACACTCGTACTATGAAAACATGTGTTGGATGTCGACGGGTAGATAGCACCAACAACACACAGGTCGAGCACACCCTCAGCACTGTCCGTGCTGATTCTTCCTCCTAGAGTGATACTCGTACTGGTGTAGTGCATTAGTGGATCCCCGTGTTCAGTGGATCACATTTAGGAAAATGAGTGGTGGATCACCGGCTTAGTGGATCACGGGAAAATGAAGTGGTGGATTAACTGGCTAGCGGATCACAAGTTCAGAAATGGCTGCTGGCCGTGAGTCATGACATACATTTTTTTTTTGTTTTTTTTTTGTTGTTAAGGGCGACCCTTACGAGAACGAGATCGTACGTACCAGAAAAACATACAAGAAGTACGATATCGTACCAGAGATAATCAAACACCAGGCGTAGTGGATCACACTGCTGGAAGAAAAAACTCTGGAAAACCGAATAGTGCATCACAATTTATTTAAGAAGTTGATAAGTTGATGCGAAACAGCGCTAAAACCACATAATAAACAATCGCGACTTCGCACCAGAAAAACATACAACAAGCACGAAATCGTACCAGATATGAATAAAGACCATGCTTAGTCGATCACACTGCCAGAAAAACCGCTGGAAAATCGGATATTAATAGTGCATCACAATGTGTGAAGCTGAGAAGTTCATGCGAAACAGCATTATTAACACGAAATGAACAACCACGATTTCGCACCAGAAAAATATTCAAGAAGTACGAGACCGTACCAGAGATGAAAAAAGACCATGCTTAGTGGATCACACTGGCTGAAAAACCGCTGGAAAATCGGATATTAATAGTTCATCTTTGGTACGATATCGTATAACTTGTTGCTTTTTTCTGGTGCGAAATTGGCGTTGTCTACTTGGTAAAGCGACGATTAATATTAATACTTCTCAACTTCACACATATTGATGCACAATCCGGTGTTTCAGTGGTTTTAGTGTCAGTGTGATCCACTAAGCATGATCTTTATTCATCTCTGGTATGATATCGTGCTTCTTGTATATTTTTCTGGTGCGAAATCGTGGTTGTTCATTTCGTGTTAATAATGATGTTTCGCATGAGCGTATCAAGTTGTGATACACTATCATCCGGTTTTCCAGCGGCTTGTCTGCCAGTGTGATCCACCAAGCCCGGTGTTTAGTTATCTCTGATACGATATCGTATTTATTGCATGTTTTTATGGTGCGAAGTCGTCGTTGTCTCACTGTCAATTCAATGTTGTGTTGCAGCACCTTCTCAACGTGTGATGCTAGACCACGGTGCATGTACTTCTCAACTTCACACATTGTGATGAACTATCCGGTTTTCCAGCGGTTTATCCGCCAGCGTGATCCATTAAGCATGGTATGTTTTCATCTCTGGTACGATATCGTACTTCTTGTATATTTTTGTGGATCGAGATCGTGGTTGTTCATTTTATTTCGTGTTAACGCTGTTTCGCATGAACTTATCAACTTCACACATCGTGATGCACTATCCGGTTTGCCAGCGGTTTTTACGCAAGTGTGATCCACCAAGCATGACATATGTGGTCTTCATTCATCTCTGGTACGATATCGTACTTCTTGCATCTTTTTTCTGGTGCGCAATCGTGGTTGTTCATTTCATTTGATGTTTGTTATGATACTGCTTTGTTCCTTACATGTTAATGCTGTTTCGCATGAACCTATCAACTTCTTACGTTGTGATACACTATCATCCGGTTTTCCAGAGGTCTTTCTTTCAGTGTGATCCACGAAGCCCGGTGTTTAATTATTATCTGGTACGATATCGTATTTCTTTTATGTTTTTCTGGTGCGAAGTCGCCGTTGTCTCGCTGTCAATGTTGTGTTGCAGCACCTTCTCAACGTGTGATGCTAGACCACGGTGCTTGAACTTCTCAAAACTTCACACATTGTGATGCACTATCCGGTGTTCCAGCGGTTTTTCCGCCAGTGTGATCCACTAAGCATGGTCTTTATTCATCTCTGGTACGATATCGTACTTCATGAATATTTTTCTGGTGCGAAATCGGGGTTGTTCATCTGGTATTGTTAATGCTGTTTCGCATGAACTTCTCAGCATCAACCATTGTGATGCACTATTAACATCCGATTTTCCAGCGGTTTTTCTGCCAGTGTGATCCACTAAGCATGTGGTCTTTGTTCATATCTGGTACGATATCGTACTTGTCGTATGCCTTTCTGGGGCGAAATCGTGGTTGTTTATTCTGTTTAAACGCTGTTTGTCATCAACTTATCAACTTCTTACATTGTGATGCACTATCCGGTTTTCCAGAGGTTTTTCTTCCAGTGTGAGTTTTCCAGAGGTTTTTCTTCCAGTGTGATCCACTAAGACTGTGGTGTTTAACCATCTCTGGTACGATATCGTACTTCTTGTATGTTTTTCTGGTACGTACGATCTCGTACTCGTGAGGGTCGCCGTTAATAACAAAACAAACAAGAAAAAATGTCATGACTCCCGCCCAGCCGCTATTTTTGAAATTGTGATCCGCTAGCCCGGTGATCCACCGCTCATTTTCCAACATGTGATCCACTACGCCGGTAATCCACCACTCATTTTCCAAAATGTGATCCACTAAACATGGTGATCCACCAGCTATTCTTGAAATTGTGATCCACTAGCCCGGTGATCCACCACTCATTTGTGACAATGTGATCCACTAAAACAGGGGATCCACCAACTAGCGCACTACACTGCTGGTACAAAAGCTTGTTATTTCGCAGCTGCCGACTTTCAGTTCGGTGATTCCGCAGCGCGCTATTCGCACGCCGACTGGGATGGGGAACAACAGGCTGAGCCCGCGTGCAACGCCGCCATGAGCTACATAACCCTTGGCCGACCGGAAGTTTTGCCAGACGACTTTTTATCAGGTTTCCCTTCCCACCAGCGCCCCCCTTTTCGGAGGTTCAAGAGCTGGCCAACAAAGGCCGCTTGCACACCACCGACGCGGGAATCGTTCTACTTGTCCGACACCCGTCTCCCCCCCCTGTGTTCGATACGCCACGCCCGGTGGGTTGTACGGCCTGCTTGTTGAACGACGAGCCTATTCGCATTTATGGTCCGCTGCTCGTGCGCCCCTGGGTCATGCAGGCTTGCCATTCCACGGCTTCCTGCCACCTAGCGCGCGCACCCTACGTATGCTCGAGCGTTTCTACTGGTGGATCGGCATGACCATCTGCACCCGGTGGAGCCTACGCAACTGCTTAAAGTGCCAAGCACGGAAAACGTCGCGGCAGACGGTCCGATGGCCTTCCATCACGTTGCCCTTGCCAGAAGGGCCCGGCATCGCCGTCAACATCGACTATTTTGGCCCCATCCCGGTGACGCCTCGAGGCAATACCTACATCTTGCTTTTCATTGATCGTTTCAGCCACCGAGTTGACATGTACGCCGTCACAGCGGCAGAGTTCACCGCTGAGGGCACGGCTGGCCTTCTCATCAACCGGTATATCCCTCTTTGGGGGTGCCCGCGCAGCATCCTCTCGGACAACGGCATCCAGTTCTGCTCCAAGCTTGCGCACGCCGTATATCAGCTTCTCGGGGTTCGAAAAATTGCCACCAGCTCCTACCACCCAACCGGCAACGGTGGGATGGAACGTGTAAACCACACGATGGCCCAGATGTTGGCAATGGTCATCAACGAGCTCCAAAACAACTGGGATGAACAGCTCCTTCACGTCGAATTTGCGTACAACAATTCCGCCAGTACCACCACGGGTCTGGCTCCCAACGAGGTGCATATATGGGTCGGCTCCCACGCCTCCCACTCACGATTTTCGAACGTGCTGGAGTCGCCGGCCACCAGAGCTTGTCCCGCGACCACCTCGCCTACTGCGACTTGGCGACGGAGCGCCAGCAGCGCGCGTACGATATCCTTCGAGAACACCACGCCCTCACTGTCGCTCGCGTGAACCGCCGCAACTCCGCCCTCTCCGACGCTTTGTGTCCGGTCCCCAAATTTGACGTTGGTGATTGGGTGTGGGTGTACAATACGGCGGCCACCATCCGCCAGGGCACGAAACCAGACACGGACGCCAAGGTCCTCAAGGCCAAACTCTCACTTAACTGGACGGGCCCCTACAAAGTTCTCGCAGTTGGCCCCTGCTCTTCAGCGGACACCCCGGATGGATCTCTTGGAGCAAAGCTCCTGTATTTGGATCTTCTTTCCGATATGCCCGGCGCTGAGGCTCGCCGGCGCGTATCTGTTCAACGCTGCAAGCCCTGTGCCAACCCCCACGACCGTGGCGACATGCCGAAGTATTTGCCGGCGGGGTTGACGCAATACGTGCTCAACAATTTCTCCAAGCAATCCCCTCCGTACCACGTCACCGAGGACGACGTTTCGACCCCTCTTGAACGACTCGAAGTGGAAAAGATTACTGGACATCAATCGGTTAGAGGTCGAGGTGGCGTCATCGCGGTGATGTACGAGACGCACTGGAAGGGACTTTCCCGGCCATCCTGGGAACGGGAAAAGGACCTTCAGCTTTCTCGCCACCCAATTTTGCGCTACTGGGCCGGCACCCCGAACCATCACCGCCAAACCAACCGCCTGTACCCCCGAATGAGAATTGCGGCACAACGGGAGCTTTCTCGGAGTAACGGCGAGCGGTTTCTGGCACCCGGCTATGGTTGCGTATCGCACGCCGATTGGCTCCGCCGATACAGCAACACTGTACTTCCCAACGGGGCCCACTTTTGGTACAGGGGCGACGACGGTCTGTGGTGGCTCGGGAAAATCAGCGCAACTGCACCGACGGACGGAGTATATTTGGTTCGATTTTTGGACGACCCGGGACCAATCAAGCTCCCTCTTTCTCCGGCGCGCTACACGACTTCGACGAGAGCCGTACGAGGTTCTTGGTGTTTGCAAATTCACTTGGCTAAAGCGTTTACACGGGGGGTCCAGTGTAACGTAGATGAATCTCGAGGTGCCGCCGTTGATAGCTGATTTTCGTTTCTTGACAGCACTCGATACTTATTTATTTTTGTCGTCTTCCTGGACTTTGGGGGATGAATTTTTGTCTGCCCGATATGTTTCTGGTGTGTTTTCCTTCTTTGGGGGGATGTGTTTTTGCGTAATCTGTCCTGCCTACCCCCCCCCGCCCAGTGTCGGGACTGGTCTGGGCACCCGGCCGCTAAATTGCGGCCCAGGACGCGCTTTCAGAGTTGTGGACTGGGTTTAGGTGGTTCTTGCCGTTTTCCGTGTTATTTTTCTTTTTGTTCCCGTACTCACTTTTCGCTTTTCCGTGCATCTCCCTCGCCTCCCCCCCCGTGCGGGCGGCATGGCGATGGCTTTCATGGACGATTTCTTCCTGCCCCTTAGGTCTAGGTCTTCCCTTTAATTTTTTACGTACTTTGCCGGCTTCGTTGCCTCGCCGTTCAGAGGTGTGGGAGTGGGTTTTGAGGAGCCGCATCTTCGACTCATCTTCTAGTTCGTGGAATCGGGGTTTCCACGAATTTCACATATTTCTGCACATACGGCTCATCAGAGTGGGCTAGTGTTATGATACTGCTTTGTATGAGGTTGAAAGCCCGGTAACTACCTGGGTTCAGTCGCTGGGAACGTATTTGTAGTACTTGGAAGGCGTATCTTAGATGGAAAACCAGGGGTTTTCCAGAGGCGCACGAGCGGTCTCAGTCTCCGCGTGCACGAAAGGAATAAAACTGCTCTTCTTCTATAGCTAAGCTAGCAACACACGTGAGTACCAACGATTACCGACTTAAAGGGCAGACCTGTCCAGGGATACAAAGTGTCCCGCAACCTTGACCTAAACAAGCTACGTAGATACATGGTATAATCACAAAGGTCGCTTAGGCACAGCAGCATCAAGTCGGAGATGGCACCGACCGCTATCATCACGAGGTCAGGTCCCACTGCGCGGGCTGGATACGGTGATGTCGGATAAATACGATAGTGCAACAAAAGAACACACTAGCCAGAAGAGCCAGAACATAAGAGACGGCGTGTAGCTATGTGACCATAGTTTTCCGGCTCGCGGCCACCGCCGCCGCCATGCTCAAGGTTGTCCAAACTCAAGGAGGGTCATGGAGTAAAGGCCCTGCATACCTCGGTCGTGCCACGTCGTGATGGCCACGGCATGACGCGCAGTCCATATGGGGCAATACCACAGCAGTAGTATACAAGAGGATATCCAAGGGCGAAGTAAATTTGAGACCATCAAGTATACTGAGCTAACTCACACCGCCCGGGACTCCAGCGTCGGGGTACGTAGTTGGGTTAGGGTGAGTGTCCGAGGCGAAACCCGCGGTAGGAATCGTGAGCGGTAGTTCGAGATTGACCTGCAGTAGCTTGGTCGATTATACTGGGCTGTGCGAAGTTTCCATATTCGTGTGCTCATCGTATGCATCCTACGAAACTTCGCCTTCTGACTGAATATTGTGGACGGCCGACAGTGGCAAGCAAGCCCCCTACTCCCAGCGGGAGAAATCTAGCCAAGGATTAGGTGGTGGTTTTCTCTAAGGAACTACGAGCACAGCAGTTTTCCGTCGGTCTCTGTGCTTCACACCGCGGCTCTGCGTTTGATTATTTTCGTTTTTTTCAGGGCTTAAACGCACCAAGCAAGTAAGTACAAGTCATAAAACGAGTATGTACTTCTATTCACATATACATGCTATCTCAAATTGTTTTTAACAAATATCTTGCTCACACCAGTACGGCGACAGAAAACACGTCCACGTAAAAAAGTTGTACTCGTGTGCAAACTCGCACAACAGTCTCGGGTACCGGTACGTACAAGTAGAACGTACGAGAGTTATCCCTCCGTGTAGCCTCCCTGCCGTGCCTGGTATGGTTCTGAGGGAGTGGCGGTGATGGCGTGGCTGCGGTTGCCCCGGTATATCTACACACAGGTACCGCAGCATGTGCTCACCACTGCACGCCCGGTACCCGGTGCCTGGCAATATTCAGACTGTGGGGACCGATCTTTGCTTTCTTCAAGACTATCTCAGCGGAGTTATCACGTCAATTTTACCAACAGCAAAAAAAAACAATGCAAAACAACGGACCCTATTAATACGTGACGGGATTGCCCCCTTAAGTGGTACAATTGGTACGGTACAGGACACCTATTAATAATAAGATACACGACTCTGGGCTCAGCCTAGATTTCCTGTTCTTTTGTTTTCGGAGTCTCTTTCTCATTGAGCCATTGAGCCTCTTTCTTGTTTTCGCCGGCAGAAATCTACAATCGAGCTGATCCTTATTTTCCTATCTCTCATATGAATACCGTCATTGGCCGCACGCCCGTCACAATGGTCGCGCATGCGCGCGTTCCGCGTCCGAACTCTTCCGCGTGTACTCTTACTGGGGGGCACAAACGCCGACGAAACGTGCTCGGCGAACGTTTCCGTTTGCGTCCCGTTCCCCTTGCGTGTGTCATTACAGAAGTCCCGGAAAGGCCGTCAGAAACACCGTCCTCACCTTCACTCCCTTCCTAGCTTCCACTACCACCATTGGGAAAGCTTTCCTCCCTCAGATGATTATCGTTGTCGGCATCTACTCCGCGCACATCCGACCCCTTTCCCCCTTCCTCGTCGTCGCTTCCCGCTCCCCACTCTCACCATCATTAGTCCAGCTGCTTTTTTGAACCGCTTTCTTCGCTGTCACCATGCCCCCCCCCCCCATGCCTGTCTACCTTCCTCGCTGCCACTCCCCCCCTGGTACATCCCTCGGTGGGGTTGGGCTTTTTGGCCGATATTGTCTGTCTGGTTGAGCTCCTCAAGTGAGCAGCCACCGGTTTCTATGATAACTTTACTACAGTAGTACTGCTGTAGCATCTTCGTTTTACGACTCTCGCATGGGAAGAGTGATCAGCTTGAGCGAATATATATATATTTATATTTCTTCGAAGTGTGAAGATCTTAGTCCGATGGGCTACTGGTAAAAGGTTAACCAATCTCCTACCCAATTTAAGCCTGTAACACTCTCCTTCCCTGGAATAGACCGGATACACTGGTCGACGTGTGGTTCCAACATTTGGGGATCCACAAGTATTTTTTTGGGGATCCACAAGTATTTTTTTCAGATTCTTGACACGAGGGAATCCACTCTTCTTTGAAAAGCGTTTTGATGGTGTACGTGAGATTCGAGCTCACGACCAACGACCCGTGCATGTACTGCCGATGAAGCCATTTGTTGAGGTCTTATTCTGTTGGGCTACTGGTAAAAGGTTAACCAACCGCCGTCCCAATCTAAGCCTTACAACAGAAGTCATGCTTCGGTGGGGATATTGAGGAGGTGTCAAAAACAAAATCCACCCCTACCATGGGGTTATGTGATGTGGGAGAGCAGTAAGGGTTCCACGGGATGATGATCCACAGAAGAAGCGCGACACAGGTGTCTGTGCTTGGTGAAACTCAGACCTAGTTCTTAATGGAGTTCTCGTACTTTGTTAGTGCGAAGCTTGCTCAAAAGGGGCAAGTGAGAAGAGTGAGAAGGGAGGGGGGGGGAAGCAGATGGTTTTAGAAGCCAGAAGTATCATCTGGCTTCAACCGGCCATAATCTACTGGCAAGGGTGCATGCTATATCCTCAACTTCAGTAGTCCAACGCCTGGTAAGGGTGCATGTGTTACCCTCGACTTCGACAGTACAACACCTCGTAGAACCTGACGTACGAACATACCACGTGCGCACATCTCTGTCTCCCCGGCTACTCAGATGCTAGTCTGCGTATAATGCCCGCGAACACAAATATCTTAATCCAAACGGGATACGTACGTGTACGAGGAATACTACCCTGCGTACCGGATACTACAACTACGAAATATCGTATTCCAGACGGTAGAAGGGATACGTGTACGGAAGAATACTAACCTGCGCACCGGTGTTACAAATACAAGGCATCTTATTCCGGACGGTAAGAGGAATAAGGTCCAATTACTAGAATAATATCTAGCGGTCCCTACTGATGGTTGGTCTATATACTATAAAACAGGGTACTCTATGATATTAGCCCACCCTGAATAGCCGTAGATGCAGATCCCACGACGATACAGAGATGGCTACTTAGACATTAGAAATTCGGAAGAGGGGGTCGAAGATACTGCTATTCAAAACAAACGACAACCCAATGAGACCATAGACCAACCCACACCTCGTAAATGAGGCTAAGACGCCTCTGGTAGGCAGCATTCGTGCTAGAGAACAAAAACGTGAAGGAAACGAAAGAGCAACTACAGAAAAGGATGTCGACCGTGGTAGAATACGAGAAACGCCAAAGGGGTGGTCGGCTACTGTAGGCCCGATAGAAACAAAATCGTGGCTATCCGCGTTGTAGGCCTATGAGAAAGGCGGGAGAGGTCGAGCAAGGTAAGGCACGAACTAGGAAGCTAATGGAAAAGCCGGCAATAAACTTGATGCGGGACGAAGTCCACATAAAGCTAGAGCGAGAAGGACACAACAAGGTCCCTAACAAGGTGTTTTATCAAAAGAAAAAAAAGAAAAACGAAGAAAAGGAACAAAGAAGAAAGGAAAGAAAGAAAAGAAAAAAGAACGAGAGACAGCAAGGAAGAAAAAGAAGGAAGAAGGAAAATGGAAAGACCGGAAGACCGAAAGACCACTCCTAAGGAAAGGCAAAAACGAGGTGCAACAGAAAGGTAGACCCTGGAGGTACCAGAACACGTTTGGTTGCGAATTGCGTCCTAGTGAAGCAAACGGAACGCGGGGTGCTAGATAGAACCAACACACAAGGCGAACGCGAGTCCCAGACAGCGAACGCACAGAACATCCCGGCCCGAAACTAGTATACGTCAATCTAACGCATCCGCCGACCATCAGCTACGGTTAACTGGTCGGGTGGATGAGTGGTGGGGGGGGTGCATTTGCATTTCGTAGTACTCCGCGTGCTAGTCCTCCGGCCTGATGACGCTGAAGGCACCAGGATCCTTGAGTCGCGCTCCGTGAAGTGGTGTAGAGGGACGGAAGGAGCGTCATATTGATCGGGCCCGGGTCGTCGAGGAAGTGGACGATGTAGGAGTCAGCGGAGGAGGTGTCGGTCGAGGCGCGCGGGGCAATTTTGCCCAACCACCAGAGACCATCGCGGGCCTTGTACCAGAGGTGTGCCCCGGCAGGTAGAGGTGAAGAGCTGAAACGGTGAAGCCAGAGGGTGCGTGGTACGAGGCTGTACCCGGGGGCGAGGAAGATTTCACCCCGGGACCGCGAACGTTCACGGTGAGCGGCCCCGATGCGCATCTGGCGGTGTAAATGGTTGGTCTGGCGGTGCTGTGAAGGGGTGCCCGACCAATAGCGGAAGATGTGTTATCGGTGGAGCTGTAGGTCTCGTTCGTGTTCCCAAGAAGGGCTAAGGATTCCGGCCCAGTGTGTTTCGTACATAACGGCGAGAACGCCTCCCCGGCCACGAACGAGTTGGTGTCCCGAGATCTGATCGACCTCGAGGCGTTCGAGCGGCGGAGAGATGTCGTCGAAGGTGACGTGGAAGGGCGGGGACTTGGTGGAGAAGGAGCTGAGCACGTACTTAGTTAGGTCGGCCGGGGTGTTTGGGGAGATCGTCGATGTCGTCGGGGTTCCGGCAGGGCTTGCAGCGGAGAACGGAGACACGGTCTTGGAGCCCCCCCGGCATGTCCGAGGGAAGGTCGAAGTCTTGGAGCTTGTCGTGAAGGGGCCGTCCATCCAGAACAGATGAGGCTGGTGCTGGGCCCACGGCAAGAATCTTGAACGGGCCAATCCAGTTGAAAGAGAGTTTGGCCTTGAGAACGGTGGCGTCGGTGCCTTTCTTGGCGCCCTGGCGAATAGTGGCAGCGGTGTTGTAGATCCATGCCCAACCGCCGACAGAGAACGGAGGGGAAAGGCGGAGGGCGTCCATGATGGGGGCGTTGCGGCGATCGAGGCGTGAGACGTGGACCGCGTGGAGTTCCCGGACGGCGCGGTAGGCGCGTTGCTGACGAGCAGTAGGGAGGTCAATGTAGGCGAGCTGGTCCCGGTTGAGGCTTTGATGTCCGCCGAATTTGGGAGAGTCGAACACGGTGAGGGGGGGGCAAGGTAGTCGGCCAATGTGCACTTCGTTGGGGGCCAGTCCGGTGGCGGCGCTGACGGAGTTGTTGTAGGCGCTTTCGATGTGAGGAAGATGCAAATCCCAATCGTTTTGTAGTTCGTTGCCGACCATGGCTAGCATCAAGGCCGTGGTGAGGTTGACATGTTCGACGCCGCAGTTGGTGCAGGGGTGGTAGGAACTCGTGGAGTTTTTGTTAATGCCGAGGCGTTCGTAGAGGGCGCGGGAGAGTTTGGCGCAGAATTGAACGCCGTTGTCGGAAAGGAGAGTGACGGGGCATCCCCAGAGAGGGATGTAGCGATCGACGAGGATGTCGGCCGTGCCGGATGCTGTGAACTCGGCTTCAGTAGTGGCGCACATGTCGGCGCGGCGGCTGAAACGGTCGGTGAAAAGCAGGCTGTAGGCGTTGCCCCGAGGCGTGATGGGTAAGGACCCAAAATAGTCGACGCTGACGAGTATGTCGGGGCCGTTTGGTAGCGGCAGGGAGAGGGTGGGCCAACGAATTGTTTGGCGCGAAGACTTTCGCGCCTGACACTTGAGGCAGCGGCGGAGCCACCAGCGGGTGGAGATGTCCATGCCGATCCACCAGTAGAACCGCATAAGCATGCTGAGTGTCCGAGAAACACCCAGGTGGCAAGCGGTGGTGGAGTGGCAAGTGTGTAGGACCCACGGTCGCATCAACATTGGGACGTAAATACGAGGTGGCGATGTGAGGGGTTGCGGCGTAGTCGTACGAGGTTGGCCCAGGGGAGTCATGCGTGGTCGGTGAACGAGAAGGACTGTGTCGTCGTCGGTTGAGTGCAGCTGGCCTTTCGCGGCGACGGCGAGGACCTCCGAGAGAAGTGGGGGACGGGTCGAGTCTAAGAGGTCGCCCGGTGGTGGTGAAAGTGAGCCCAAGGAAAGATACCGTATGGTAGCTGAGCAAAGGGGTTCGGTGCGTTGTTCGCGCGCCCAATCGGTGGAGGTATAACGCTCAACGCAGGAACTAAGGTGTGGGTCGTCAGCAGACCGGACAACGGGTTCAGGTAGTGGGAGTGGCTGAGTAGGGGAGGGCGGGGGAGACGGCCCTGGGGCGGTGGACTGTGGTGGTGGCAGGGACACTGGTGGCGTAGCCGTTGCTCGTGAGGGCGAGTCTTGAGCGACGCCGCGACGGGCTGCATCCGGTCGCCGAGGCAGTGGCCTGGGTGCGACGGCAGGTGGACGGCGGTGGGGTGGTGAAGGTCTCGAGACTGCCGTAGTTGACGATCGACGACCAAATCCGTAGTCCGTAGGAGTAAGGGGGGTCCCAGCAGCAGCGGCAGAACGGCGGCGGGTCCGAGAAGAAATTAGGCTTGACGAGGTACGAGGAGTGGCCGAAGGTGAGACGCCCAATGTGGGCGATGGGGGAGACGAAGGGTGGCCTGAAAGCCTCACCAGCAGGAGCACCAGCGGTCACGGCGGCTTTGTCGGAGCTGGAAGGCGATTCGGCGATGGAGTCGAGGATAGAGAGATGACCGACGAAGGCGCTGCGAAGCGAGTTGACGGTGGGGTCTTGGGCAAGGCGGGGGCCGGCGGGAAGGCTGCGAGGCGGTCCAGCGGCGGGATCTTGAGCAAGGCGGAGGCCGGCGGGAGGGCTGCGAGGCGGTCCAGCGGCGAGATCTTGAGCAAGGCGGGGGCCTGCGGGAGGGCTGCGAGGCGGTCCAACGGCGGGATCTTGGGCAAAGCGGGGGCCAGCGGGAAGGCTGCGAGGCGATCCAGCGGCAGTGTCTTGAACGCAAGAAGTCACAGTAGAGCAGGGGGTAAGAACCAAGTCCGAGTTGTTCATACGTGGTCCGTGTCGGCGGAAATCGCCAAAGTCGTTTTCGGTGCAAGGGAGTGGTGGGATGGTGTCGCAGCGAGCGGTTGAGGGTGGGACAAGCCCACCCAAACCGATGCCCGGGGTGAAGGCGTTGATCGGAGTAAAACCGCAGGCTTGGATAAGGTAGATACCGTTGGTGTCGGGAGGGGTGAGGCGGTTGGGTCCGGTGCGGTCGAGATCGGTAGCTTGTTGTGGAAGTCGCGACCGGAAGTCGGTATTACCATTAGCTGAGCCTTTTCGGTACTCCAAGATGTAGGAGTAGGCGGAGAGGAATTCCAGCCAGCGTTGGACGCGAGCGTTGTGTTCACCGACTTTAGCGATACTCTCAAGTGCCTTGTGGTCAGAGTAGATGTGGAACTTGGTGGACCAGAGGTGGTCGCGGAGTCGCTTGATGGCCCAAACGATGCTACCGGCTTCGAGGTCGAGGGGGGTCCAGGATCGTTCGTTGTCGAGAGTGGTGCGGCTGATAAAGACGATGGGACGGACGGAACCGTCGGGTTGTTCTTGTTCGAGAGTCGTGCCAAACCCGTCAATGCTGGCGTCGCAGTAGAGGCGAATATGTCGGGAGTTGTCGGCAACGGCATCCCAGTCTGGGTATACCAAGATCGGAGGGGTAGCGAGTTCGTGGAGGATCTGGCGAACGATAGTTTCCATTTCCGGAGTGAAAACGAACTTAACGCCTTGTCCGAGCTGGGCGTTAATGGGTCGGAGCCGAGTGGAGAGGTTCTTCAGGAATTTACGGTAGTATCCAATGCCTCCGAGGAGTGAGCGCACTTGCTTGGTGTTCGTAGGCATGGGCATCTGGGTTAGGGCGGCAACCTTGTCGGCGTTAGGACTAACGCCGGAGGAGGAAATGGTGTGTCCCAAAAAGTCGGCGCTGGTAGCGCCAAGCTTGGCTTTGGACGGGGATAGCTTGAGGTTGTGTTTTCGAAGGCGCTCGAAAAGGGAGCGGATATTGGCGAGGTGGGCCGCGGGGTCGGGGTCGAAAACGATGACGTCGTCGAGATAGGCGGCTACGCGGTCAAGGTCTTTGATGACCTCGTTGATAAACCTTGACAAACCAGCCGGGCGCGGCGTTGCTGCCTTGGGGCATGACGAGCCACTCGAAGAGTCGGGTGGGCGTGCAGAAGGCGGTCAGGGGTATGGTGTCCTTGTTGGTGGTGATTTGGTGGAACGAAGACACGAGATCGAACAGGGAGAAGATGCGACCTTTACCGAGGGAGTCGAGAACCTCGTCGACGCGGGGGATGGGCAGTTGGGCCAGGGAGCTAGTGACGTTAAGTTTTTTGTAGTTCACGGTTATCCGAACATTGCCGTCTTTCTTGGGAATGGCGACCATAGGGCTGGCGTACGGGGGAAGTGGAGTGTTGGATCAGACCAGCAGCCAGATATTGGTCGAGCACAGCGTCGGCCGTTTTGGCGAGAATAGGATGGATGCGGTAAAGGCGGGAAAATACGGGGGCGCTATCCGGGGGGATGGAAATATTGAACGGAATAAGGGAGCACGAGCCGAAGTCGGTTTTGAACGTGAAGAAAACGTCGGGAAACTCGCAAAGAACGTCCCCCAGAGCTGTGATGACCGAAGGGGACCAACCAGAACCGCGGAGGTCGAAGGAGATTTCTCGGAGGTGAGGCGGAAGTCGGTCCCAGAGTCGGAGGAAGCTTGTCTGTTGGTCGGCAGTTAGGTGTTCCAGGAGTTTGGGGCAAGGGGTCTTGGGAGGAACCGCGGGGGGTGTACCGTCGTCATGCACGGGGATGTTGTCGTGCAAGGCGTGAACGTCGTGTACAGCTGAGGCTGGTGGTGACGTTGCGGGGAGACCTTGCATTGCTGACACCGGAATTTGTATGAGGGAAGAGGAGGAAGTCCCCAGAGGGTCGCCTGGTTCGAGATCAATGAATCCCGAGAGCGGGATGTTTTGGTAGCCGTTGGCGACGAAGATTTCGGGTTCGGAGTCAAGGCCGTCGCAGGGAAGCATGTCAACGAGGTAGTGGCCGGTGGGTGCCGGAATGCCGGAGGGGCGCACCAGATTTACCTGGACGAGAGACGGCGTAGCCGAAAGTGAGATTGCGTGAGCGCCGGGGAACTCGAGGTGTAGGGTGTCGGGAGAAGGTCAGTGGTCGTGGATGAAGGTGGAGAGGCCATGCTTGTAAGAAGTGGAGGGGAGGCGAGGCAGGGTTACGTACGTGCGTTGTTCGAACCGCATCCAGCTGTCTCGTCCCAGTAGAACGGGGTGTTGCCTAGTCCCATGTGGCACTATGCACGCCCATACGGCGAGCTCGGCGGAGGGAGTGTTGTCGTGCAAGAACTGGATGCTGAGTCGGCCGGAAATCGAAGTGAGGAGCGGAGAGGATTTACCAAAGCCGCCCCAGGAACGAGGAGCATCGTGTCGTTCGCATATGTCCGACGCAGCGTTGTTATGCTTCGTACGGGTCCAAGCTTCAGCGGAGATGAAGGTCTGGGGGGAGCCGGTGTCCAAGAGAGCTACAAGGCCGTAGCGGTTGGATGCGGAGGGTCCACTGTGTACTCTGATCCTGGTCATGAAGGAGGCGTCGTCGACGGTAACGATACCGCTTGGGAGGTCTGGCCCGTGTTCGGCAATGAGGGAGGGGGGCGCGGAAGGGAGAGCAGATCCGGACGAAACGGCAGAGACCAATGCGTGCGGAGGAGTGGCCTCAGGAAGGAAAGGGGGCAGTAGGTGATCCAGCGTGGAGTGCGGTGTAGAAGCTGGAATGGTTGCGTTGATCTCGTGGATCCCATTGGAGGGTGAAACGCGAGAGGCGCGGGGGGCGGGCGGGAGTGAAGGGGGGGAGGCAAGCTGGTGGCGGATCTTCATGAGGATGTCGCCCAACAGGTTGAGTCCCGGCCAGTGTGGAGGTTGTAAGGCTCGCGTTTCGTCACACCTGAAGCCTATGCCCCAGACGAGGTCGTAAGGACTTGCTTCGGCGAGAAAGTTGTCGCCGGTGTCTACGAGTTGTTGTAGTAAAGGAGGAGCCGAAACCTTGGCGAGGTTGCCCTTGAAAACGATGTCGTACCGATGTTGTACCCAAAGCTCTTGATTAAAATTGGAGACCGAGCGGCCGAGGCGTTTTTGTTGTGCGGGATTCGGAGAGGACATGATCATCCGGCGAGCTGCTGTGTCGCCGAAAAGCTTGGCCTTTTCCGACATCATGTACTGTTCCGCACAGGTGTAGTGCTCGTAATCTACGGTGAACGTCGAAGGATACCAATGGGAAAAAACCGAGGAATGATCCCAAACAAAAAGAATTTGGGAGGGGCTCAGGGTCGAGGGGAGTGGAGAGGGGGACGTTGTGTGGGACGCTGTCGGGGAAGGCGTGGGTGAGACGACTTTGCTCCCCGAAAACGTGTGGGGTAAGGTCGATTGTGACGAGGCCCCGAGAGGATGTACGTGACGGCGAGACGCTCGTGACAGAGCACCCTGGGGGTCCCTGCTAATAGCTTTTAACGTATGTGGAGGAGGGAATAACTCGGAAGAACATGCGGTACCTGTAGTAGTCCGTGACCGGGGTGTGGGTGTCAGTACAGGTGGCTCCTGGCATAATCTTGGTGACTTGTTCGAGTCTTCCGCGGGTGGATCCGCGGGAAAACCGTCCCTTGGGCCCAGGGAGAGTGGTGTGGTCAACACGGGGTGGGCAGCTACGAGTCCGGGAGATCCTGCAGAACCAACGGAGGTCGAAGTATGTGCTGTCCGGGATCGACGGACGCCGGTTGACGTGTGCCGAAAACATCGTTCGTCAGAGGACGTAGATGAGTTGGGAGTCGATGACCCTGGGGGAGGAGTAGAGCCGGAGAGGGAGTGGATACCGCTGTTGGCCGTTGTTGTCGTTTCGCCTACAAGATTGGCAAGATCCGCAGACATTTCGGCAATGTTGCGGCGTCGCGCATCGACTGGGGACACCGAGGGGAGTGTTGACGGAGTGCTCGGTGTGCCCGCCTCCTCCTGCCCACACCTCAAACCAACCACTTGAACAAGGGAGCCAACCGTAGATCCAGGGGTTCATATTGAAGATAGGTTAGAAGGGGGGAGAAAAGAGGGGGGGAGGGGTCGGGAGAGTAAGTAGAGCCCGGCGGCTCCTATACGATACGCTGCCCGAGGGTCCAGAGAGGTACCCGGCGCGGTCGCGTGTAGTGCCGCTGGTGACATCGCGAGCGGTTCTTCACCATCGACTGGTCAGTTAGTACGGAAGGTGCCCACTTGCCGGGAGTTTTGATTGCCTCCGTGTTGTGAAGGACCGAGACGCATGTTAGCTGGGGTAGTGGGGGTCTGGGTTGTGGGACGGGTAACGGTGAGGGCAGATGAGGGAGGTCCTTGAGGGGAGGGGGGGGGGTGAGCTGTGGTGCCGAATTATCCCGGGAGTGGTGGTTGTTGGGAGAGTAGTTTGTCCACTGAGAGCCTGCCGTACGGTTGGAGTTGCCGTGGGAGCGCTCGTTTTTAGAATGGGAGTTGGACCGGCGGTTGTTATTGGAATTGCCGGCAGAGTTGTGTCCCCTCGAGTTGCAACGCCTGCAATAAGAGTTCGAGTTCCGATGAGCATGGCGATCGTATTGTCCCCGACGGTATGAGAGCGTACGTTGTTGCCACTGTTGAAAAGCGTAGCTTCCGTCGTTGAGCTGGCCGAGCCGGGGATTGAGCACACCTGACTTGTTTATGAAGGGACTTTGACACGTCTTTACGCTGTGGTCCTGTCCGCCACAGTTGAGGCATACGCCACGCCAAGTGCGAAGAGCAGTCGCTCTGGCAGTAGCGCCAAGGAGAGGGCTCCAGAGGGGGGGGTCGATGGTCGAAAACGTGGTAGATACCATGTACACTTCGTCAGGTGTTCGAGAGGCCAGTGGTTGTAACCCAGATTGAAAGGGTCAATGTCTGGGGATGTAGAGACGTTCATGACATAGGGGTTGCGTTGGGAGCCTTGTTGATTTGGGTTAGAATGATTGCACGAACGCGTCTGCTGAGCAGGGGCCGATGACGGCGGGGACGACGAAAACGTCGTGTGGCCTCCTGGGGAGGTATAAGAAAAACTTTTTTCGTCATTTATGGCAGGTGTATTATTCGTAGCGTACACTTCATGGGCCTGCCACATGGCCGAGACCGAAGGGAAAGGTTCTACCGCAGTCATCAAGTCACCCGGGTACAAAACCGGAGTAAAAGCAGGAAACTGTCTACTAACGCTGGTGCGCACTACCTCTAATACCATGGCGTCGCCAGGCTTAAAGACCTTTTCAGAACCTTGTACCACCGATGTCAACTCCCTCAAACCCCGCAAATAAGTTGAATACACCGTGCCCGTTGGTACTCCGAACGCTTGAAGCTTCTCGAATGCGCGTCCTTGGTCGCCGTGGTCGAAGTGCGTGCTCAGCAGACGCAAGAGTAAGCGAAAGGCAGATGGGCCGGCATTGTCCTTCTCCCGAAGGTAATCGCACACCTGCTTAAAAAAAAACTTGTTGATAAGGAGGGACATCGGGGAATTGGTGACTGTCTTGATGGCTTTTCGGAAACACCGGTGAACCGGGGTGATCCATCCTGGTGACCAACGCAGAGAGTCTAGAGTACCGTCCGGGGAGTCGTCACAGCGTGAGAGAATGTCCGCTAAGACACGTTTGGCGCTAGCTATGAGTTGTTGAACTCCTACACAGTCGTCGGTTCCCGCAGGAAAAGGGAGTGGGTCGATGAGCTCCAATTTTCGAGAGTCCAAGTCAATGTACGTGTGGTTGACCTCAAAGTCGTGGGTACTAGCTGCAGTGATTTGGGGCGTAGTGGGAGTTGCGGCAGGTGGAGCCGGTGCGGGAGTGGAGGTGACCGGAGTGTAGGTGGGTGCGACTGGGTGTTGAGGGAGTACCGATGTAGTGGGAGTCATGCTGTTTGGGAGAGGTGTTGGAGCCTGTACTGGCGCAATGGGGATTTCGAGACCGGACGCCGTAGGAAGCGGAGGGGCTTGAACTGCAACAGAGGTTGCATGGGTGGGCAGATGGGTGGGGGTCGCTGGGAACTGTGGAGGTAGTGATGCAATGGAGATTGCGTTGGTTCGGGGGGGGGGGCGGGAGCCGGCAACGGTGGAATAGAAATTGCTCGACCGGGCGCCGCGGGATACGGAGAGGTCAGGGCCGCAACGGAAGCTGTATGGGAAGGTAGTGGTGAGGGAGCTACGTGATACTGTGGAGGTAGCGGTGTGGTGGGGGGTGCGGTATTAGAGAGAGGAGTGCTCATCTGTAGTGGCGCATTTGGCTGATACTGACCCGGCGGTGGGGCAGTAGAGATTGGGGCGCTGGTTAGGGGGGCAGGTTGGTGCTGGGGCGGCAACGGCGTATCCGAAAGGTCGGTTCCCGCAAAACAAACAGAGAGCGGAGCAATATCGTGATCGGTCACTTGCCTGTTGTCCTCGGAGATGTAGTCCTCGTCGGTTGACGAGGAGAAATAGTCGCCAACACTGTGCTTTCGTGGGCGTTGTTGAGGCCGAGGGGAAGATCCGCTGTTGCCGGACGGGGGCGTGTTGTCGAACAGGACGATGACGGGTGGCGGGCCGGGGTGTCGGAGGTACGGCTGTTGCGGTTGTTGTTGTTACTATCGCGATCATGGTCGTCGTCGAGGCGCCTGCGGGTGACCGGTAGACGGCCGTCCGAGCAACCCATCGCCCGCTGTTGGCGCTGACCGCGGGAGGCGTTATTTTCTGCCATGGTCGGCCAAGTGTGGTCGTATGTGGAGTGAAAAGCCCTCAAGATGGTGACCAACCTGAGTAGTGTGACAGGCACACGACGTCGTCGGTCACATTAGGTAGAGATTCCAGGGCGTGCCGGAGGGTGGTTGTGGCGGTAGAATGATAGAACCCTTTGATGGCGGAGGCAGCCGACGAGATGGCTGCCCGCCTGTCTTCCGGGGCATGGTGTGACGAGATTAGTTGGTGTATGGAAACGTGTAGAAACTCGACGTCAGAAAACTCCAAGACAAACCCCAGTGGGGCAAGGTTTCTCGTGGGAGAAGTAGGGGGAGGCGGTCTGGCGGGGGCGGGAGCTGAAGAGTCGGCCGGGGGAGTAGGGCCGAGGCCAAGAGTCGAGGCAGCGGCCGAAACCGCGCGGAAGGGAGTGGGATCGAGGCCTTGAGAGGCCAGAGTTAGGGCATGTTTGGCCGTTAGTGAGGCCACCAGTTTCTCGGCGCGGTCGATCTCGTCCCGCTCCCTCTCCTGACGCTCCTGTAAGAGCCTTGAAAGGCGCGCTTCACGCCTGGCGCGTTGCACATTGTTGTCTTCGAGTCACGCCTGTAGTTCCGAGACGGACAGCTCGTCCTCCGCAGGTGTTGTTGTTGCGGCGGGAGGCGCAGCTGACGTGGGGTCGGCCGAGGCCGGGGGTCACTCTGGAGAGGGAGTGGCGAGGGAGTTTTCCGAGGTGGGGAGTGTCGGAGCAGGGGGGGCTGTTGCGGTGGCTACCGGGGTAGAGGGCGAGTTGTCCATGTCGTTTGTGTGAATGCCGTCATCCTCATCACCCGAGGACGCCGGCCCAAAGTCTACGCCATCCTTTTCATCTTTCACGTTTACCATTGTTGCCGTTGGCAGAAGCCGATGACAAGAGAGCGAAGGGAGGAGGGAAGGAGGGAGGGGAGGGGAACAGGTGTGAGCCCTACGAGATCGTGCCATGTGGCGTAGCGGGGGGTGGGGGGGGGGGGGGGGGCTTGGGGGTGCCGTTATCCATGTGCGAGCGAGTTCCAAAGTGACCGGTCGCGGTGATGGAGTGTGTTCGTGTGCGCCCTCCGTCCGTCTGAGTGTACTGTAGACTTTTGTGGTGCTCTGGTTGAAGCCTAGTTATATTAGGGCTCAGGTGACCCCGCTCGTGTCCCGTGGTGGAAAGAGGGATAGCGATACGACCTTGTAGACCCGTTTGAAGAGGAAGTGTGGAGACACTTCTGCGCACTTGACTGTAGTAACGGAGTGTAGAGACTCTCCGTTTGTTCGCAACAGTATCTTGAATTTCTTGAACGACGCTGGCTGGCCGGGGGGTTTCGTACTGGGAGGGGTGTAAAAGGGACCCGTGCCCGGGCTGGTTTGGGAGGGCGGGAGTCGTATACCCGGGAGAGGAAGGGGAGGGAAAAACCGAAAAAAAAAAACAATAAAAAAGAATGCAAGGGTCCGGAGGAAAGTGGGCACGGGAAGATGGTGTCCGTCGAACGGGTGTAAGAGGGTACCGTACCAACCATGTACTTGACTCGCTTTGTGATTCGAAGACAAAACTCTCGGCAAAATCTTCTTCCAATTGTTGACTCTGTGTCTGAAGACCGCTGTCGGTTGCTGTCAGATTCAGAGACCGAATAATTGTACTGGTATTCGCGTCTTCTACGTCGCGAAGTGTGTTAGTAGTCGTCAAAAGTTCCGCTGAATTTTTATCCGGAAAAGAATTTCCATCTATACAGCTCCAAATTTCTCTCTTATCGCCGAAGGTTCCACTATAATTATCCAAAACTGTACAAGTGTGTACTTCTGAAAAAAAAAATACGATTATGCCTGTCCAAAATGAGTGGTGTAACGTTAACAATTTCGTCATAGTTTTCCAAAGCTGCAAAAGTGTGCAAATCTGGGACAACATTGCGATTAGGACGGCTGGAATTTACGTAAGGTTCGTCAAATAGTACATCACTCGGGAGACCTGCGTGTTTTGGCAGATCTGAAAAAAATATGATTACGACGGCTGGAATTTACGTATGTTTTGTCGAAAAAATCGTCATTCGGAAGACTTGCATGTTTTGGCAAATCTGAAAAAAAATGCGATTACGACGGCTAGAATTTACGTATGTTTCGTCGAAAAAATCGTCATTCGGGAGACCTTCGTGTTTTGTCAAATCTGAAAAAAAAATGCGATTAGGACGACCCGGGCCCGATCAAGATCACACTCCTTCCGTCTCTCTACACCACTTCACGGAGCGCGATTCAAGGATCCTGGTGCCTTCAGCGTCATCAGGCCGGAGGACTAGCACGCGGGGTACTACGAAATGCTAATGCACCCCCCCCCCACCACTCATCCGCCCGACCAGTTAACCGTAGCTTATGGTCGGCGGATGCGTTAGACTGAGTCCTGCCGACGACGCCAAGTGTGATGTTGGAGAGCAGCAAGGGTTCCATGGGATGATGATTCATGACAATAGAAGTGTGACTCAGGTGTCTGTGCTTGGTCAAACTCAGACCTAGTTCTTACTGGAGTTCTCGTATTTTATTGGTGCGAAGCTTGCTCAAAAGGGGCAAGTGGGAAGAGTGAGAAGGGAGGGGGGGGGAAGCAGATGGTTTTAGAAGCCAGAAGTATAATCTGGCTTCAACCGGCTATAATCTACTGGCAAGGGTGCATGCTATATCCTCAACTTCAATAGTGCAACACCCCGTAAGGGTGCATGCGTTACCCTCGACTTCGACAGTACAACACCTCGTTGAACCTGACGTACGAACATACCACGTGCGCACATCTCTGTCTCCTCGGCTACTCAGATGCTAGTCTGCGTATAATGCCCGCGAATACAAATATCTTAATCCAAACGGAATACGCACGTGTACGAGGAGTACTAGTCTGCGTACCGGATACTACAACTACGAAATATCTTATTCCAGACGGTAGAAGGGATACGTGTACGGAAGAATACTAACCTGCGCACCGGTGTTACAAATACAAGGCATCTTATTCCGGACGGTAAGAGGAATAAGATCCAATTACTCGAATAATATCTAACGGTCCCTACTGATGGTTGGTCTATATACTATAAACCAGGGTACTCTATCATAGTTACTCCTTGCCACGATCGGTGCGACCGTCTTCGCCCATGTCCCTGCTGCCCTTTCCCTGCGGTGGCGACGGTAAATCAATGCGGAGACCGTTTTGAGTCTGGCCGCGAACGCCGTTGGAACAATAAGGGCAGCAATATATCTGTGTCCTGGGTCTGATACAGCAGTACTACAGTGTGCTCGTCTGTTACTCTTCTCTCTTCATGCTTTTCTCCCTGCATGGATGTGTTCGAAACAAAGATGCACGTTTTTCGGGTTTCCGCGTCGCAAATAATACCGGTACTTTTTTGTGGGGAAAAACAAATTTGAAAATATAAACGGCAAAAACAAAATATTTGAGGTAAAAAACAAAAACTAAATTTCTACGAGTACACTGCAGCAATGCTGTACCGGATCAAAGTTGAAAAAGTACGTTCGCTGATAAGCTGGAAGATGTTTTCTCCCGAATACCAGGGCGGACAGCAAAGTAACCCCAAGGTGTCGGGACCTCGCCCCTCCCGGGTACTAGGCCTTTCTTGTTCTATAGCGGAGGCCCGCAGCCCCGCGTCGTTATTGGGAGGGGTGGGGGGGTCAGGCTGGCTTTCTTGCCAGCCTGTTTCTCATTATAGTAGGTGTCCTGTAGTATACTGCTGCTGGAAGGGGTCGGGCCCTGTTTGTGTTACGTTAAAAAATAAAATTATAGTACCAGGTATGTAAAATATATTTGACGGCTCAAATCCGATCCTCAGCTTACGACCGCTGGCCTTGTCAAGCTAGAGTTCAGAAATTTTGTGATGAACATGGTGCGTGTTGGGTGGCATCAGATTATTATGTACTTTTCGCTTTTCGTGCAGAGGGCCCAGTTTTCAACCTAAACAAATCTTGCATGACAATTGACCTTGTGGAAATGTCTTTCACGCTTTTGGCCAAAATCAGGTATACCTGGTCCACTTTGGACCAAGAAAGATTTAAACACTAAAAACAAGTAAAATACTGGGCCCTGCGAATGACCAGTCTCACACCGTACCTCTACAGCATGTTTGGCTTACAACTGGCCAGGTACTCCTGGATTTGTCTCCTTTGTGTAGCTTTCACCTTTCACCTGTTTTTACCTGATTTAAAGCCAGTCAGAGGCCATACGTACACGGTTTTTCTTGTCGTGTGCGATCTCCGGTCTCCGGTCCCTAGGTTGCAATTCTTAAGTACGTATGATTTCTGTGTGTACTTGTATCCATACGCTCCCTTCGGCCTACCCCGTTTTTGGGGTGCGCCGAGTAAGTCGGCCAGGACCTGCAACGGTCTAGCGACAGCAACACGAGCATCGAGCCTCGGGCTGGATAGAGGGGAAACCTTGCGCGGTCAGGACCACATGGGGTGATGGTGATGTTTTTCTTCTTAACCTCGACGCCAAGGTGTTCATCGCTGAGGCGGGCCGGGTTTATCACCACAGCAGAGAGCGCTACATGGGCAGCTCGGGGAGTGGAGAGGTTGGCCACAGCGTGGGGACGCATGCACGACAGCAAGGACAAGAGTGTCGGCGTTGGTTAGGACGGCTGCACCCAGACCACGGAAACCAAGGCGCGTACCGGGCTACGAAACGGAGAGCCACATTCGTCGTAGAGAAGAACAAGAAGCAACAGAAGCAAAAAAGGAGGCGGGGACGAGCTTCACGTCGGATGGCAAAGAAAGCAGCACGTGAGGCTCGTAAAGACACAGAGGAGGCACTTGTGGCGATAGCGACCTACAATGTGCGCACCCTGGCTGTAAAGGCGAAGAACGAGTATGGACATGACGAGCGTGTACCGGCGAAGGGCCAGCAGCTCACCTGTGACGTCAGCGGCCTTCAGGAAACTCAGAGGTCCGGCAGCACGATGTTCCGTGCGGCAGGGTGTCGCGTTTTTTGTTGAGGTCAGGAAAACCAGCTACCAGGCAAGGGTTGTACGGAGTAGGCCTAGCTGTCAAAGAATCATTGTGCAGCAAGTCTGTGCACACACATCAATTTTTTACGAACGGTTTGTGCCTATGCGCTCTGAGCTGGCTGGTACATGCAAGGCAGTCAATTTCGTCGTTGCGTGTGCTCCAACTGATTGTACCAAGGACGCCGAACTGAAACGTATTTTCTGGCAAAAGCTGGAGGACTTGGTGGAACAGATTCTGACGAAAGAATGCTGGTTCGTACTGATGTGCTGGTCGTACTGATGGATGCCAACGCTTGAACTAGGCAGAAGATAGAAGGATGCGGTGATGGTGAAAGTAGAGTCTTTTTTTTTGTTTTTTGTTCTTTTTTTCATCATCACTTTAACTTTCCAGCCTAATAACTCGTAGGAGTTTTAGTTTTTTACCTCGACGATCTTCTGGACAAGCCGTGGTCACAGGTGCCGTCCCTTCTCCCCCCCGGTACGTGCCTTTATTTTTTGTCGCGCATAGGGTTCAGCATTCCCACTGCTCGTCGATTTTCATCGAATGTAGCTAACTCACGCTCTCGCGCTTTCCGCTTATCAATTTTTTCACGCAAGAAAAAGTCCCTGCGAGCATGCACTCGGTGAGATTTGAACCCACGAAACTGATCTTGATAGACACGCGGACCACCTACCAAGCCACCAGGGACGAGTATATGGACGTGATGTTCGTAACGACAATGGCAAACGACTTATGTCGTTCGCCACCAATTGCACGTTATCTCTCACCAACACGATTTTCAGCACGCGCAAGGGTGGAATATCGCATACCCTCAACGGCACCAGCCCGATTGTCTGTAAGCAGATAGACTACCTCCTAACTCGACAAGCCCATCGGCCTAGAGTACATCATCTTAAAGTCGCTCCACAGCCTCCCCCCCAGATGAGGCCGACTCAGACCACGACATATATATCAAAGTCCGACTCAGTGGCCACTTTGTACCCAACAGACAAGCACGAAAAACCCGAAAACACGAAGGGTTCGACAGGCAGCATTTTTTATGTTGGATGAGAAGTGTCGTCAACGAGTAGTCGCGAGGGTCGTTTCCACTCTCAATCAGTTTATCCGGCCCCGTAATACGTCTGGCATGGTTGCATTTTTCACGATGGCTATTTTTGACGTGGTCATAAAAGAGGTACCGCCCCCTCCACGTCGCCACCGCGTGACATAGATGGGGTGAGTCTGTCTAAACCTTGGCCGAATTCATATTAGCATGGACCGCGAGGGAAGACGCACGACAATGCTCTCGTGCCCACCCCCGGGATAGAAGCGCGTGGAAGACTCTAAGGTCTGCGTGTGCAAACCTGCAGGAGGTGATTGCCGCAGGACTGCATGCGTACTTCGGAAAGTACCTCGTCGAAACTAAACGACTTCTAGCGAACAATGACCAGAGGGAATTTGATGAGCACCTGAAAAGTACGGTGGGATTGGAAGGTACTAAAGCGAGGAGCGAGCAGTTTCTTAGGGACAAGGATGGCATACTGTTGTGGGATAAGGTGCGAATTCGTGAACGGTGGGCGTGATTCTGCCGTAATACATTGAACACGAAATCGCTGAAACTCGATCCCACGACCATCGACCTCTTGCCACCGTGATCGCTTAAAATGTCGCTTGGAGATGAACCATCTATGGACGAGATGACGGAAGCGATCAAGGGCATGTCAAATTGGAAAGCTGTTGGGCCAGATGGCCTCCCGGCCGAACTCCTAAAAGCTAGCCACCCCGCATTCGCTCAGTGATTTCACGACATCCTTGTCAATGTTGGGGATAACAGGAGAAGTCACCCAGCAATGGAAATATGCGATAATTAAGGTCATTCACAAAAACAAGGACCGAACGGATTGCAACAACTACAGAGGGGTCTCGCTTGTTGCCCACCCAGGCAAAGTGTAGTTGAAGTCGTCGCGTGCCACCCTAGCAACAACTACTGCGAAACCGAGCGATTAACCCCGGAGGAACAGTGCAGCTTCGGCCCTGCACGATCAACGATTGATATGTTGTTCTTCGTGCGCCGGTTGCAAGAGCTCGGACGACAAAAGAAAATCCCCCTGTACGTGTGCTTCGTCGATGTGCAGAACGCGTGCGACTCTGTCGACCGAGAGCTTGCTATGGGAGGTACTCACACGCTTTGGCGTACCAACCAAGATGCTGAGAATTTCCGTAATTTCCACGATGGCATGCGGGCTCGCGTGCGTACGGATGACGGCGACCTCTCGGAATGGTTTGATGTCACAGCAGGGGCTGCGGCAAGGCTGTGTGTTACCACCGTTACTGTTCGGCGTGTTCTTCGCTTCGGCGTTCCACGCCGTACTGGTACGCTTCAGCAAAGACGAAGCCATCGTCAGGGATGTGGTTCAACTCAGTGATGCTGGAGTAGTCGGAACAGAGGAGCAGGGGCCGTTGGCATGCGTGCGAAGGGCTGTATGGGGCATGTTGTACGTCGATGGCGCAGGAATAGTCTCGAAGTCGGCTCACGGGCTCGCGAAAATGATGACAGTCGTCGAGACTGTCTGTTGATTGATCTCTAAAGGTATAGGCGCAGCTGGCACGGGAACGCGTGGTTGACCCCAGACAGTAACACGGAACTCCTCTTAAATAATACCCGAGCTGTCGAGTGACAGCTCATGCATCGTATGCAGGTTATTATCCAACATGACGCGGGAATAAACCTCCCGTTTATCCCCCCGAATATCCGACTAAATATCCCTCTCCTATAATCCTATATCAATATATGGAACTCCCTAATATTAGATGTAACGTCTCCGTCGTGTTTCTGAACACAATCAATATCCCCCCTGCTCATTATACATGACCATACTTTAATATCCCCCCAGCTTTGTACACTACAATGTACGACTCCGCTGGGTGGAAACATCTCAATATTATGACCAACTCATACGAAATTCAGAAACATAAGTTCACTCAGAACCAAAAATCAAACTCTCAATTTCCAAAATACTATCCAAATTCTCCAACTCAGAAAACATTTTCTATGGACCGCACACGCCCCCAGGCGCTTCATAGGCTCTCTTCAACCTTATCCAAAAAATCTCCCTCTATTTCATGAGGAATTAATGCAAATCATATAAAATATCACAGTAGTCCTACTCATCAAAATAAAAGTTAAGCCAAGAAAATAAATGCCAGAGATCGCAAGGAACCCCGTTCCCCCGGACAAGAGTCTCCCCTTGTCCCCTACTCCCGCCATAGATACACAGGTCGCGACGGTAATGCGAGATAGCATACATTCCTTCACTTGAATTTTATTTGACGTTGGGACTACTCGAAAACACCAAAAACTCTCGAAATCCATCACCAGGGAACGAAATGGTATCATCCTCGGAATTAGCCAGGGAAAAAACGGCAGCATCTTCGGATTTATACATAGTTCAGACAAATCCTTCACTCAAAAATAACATAAAACCTTCTACCTCGGAAAAAACCGGGTCAAATATTCATCAGAAAATCCCGGTGGTAACGAAACACCGTGTTGTTGAGCGGCTTTGTCAAGAAGTCTGCATGCTGTTTCTCCGACTCTACATGGGTAATAACAACCTCCCCCTTAAAAATAAGCTCCCGCAAAAAGTGGTGTCGTACGTCGATGTGCTTCGAATTCGACGTGCACACTGGATTTTGTGCCAGGTGCCTTGCCCCCTCGTTATCCTCGAAAACCGTAATGCACCTCTCCCCAAACCCCGGAAAAATAAAACTCCATACATAGCGCATGAACATTGCCTCCTTGATGGTGTCTGCCAGTGCTACATATTCGGCCTCAGTGGTTGAGAGTGTGACGCATTTCTGCGTCCTAAAAACCAGCACACACACGCCCCAGCACACATGATAGCCCCACCGGAAACTGACCTCCTGTCAGTGGCTTTGTTGGCATAGTCTGCATCTGCAAACGCTACCAGCTCAAGCCCGCTACCCTTCTGGAACGCAATGCCGAGATCACTCGTAGAAAATACATACTCTAAAATACCGACTGCTGTCCTCCAGTGTACTTCCCTCGGCCTATTCGTGTACCTCGCTATCGCCCTCACCGCGTTCGCAATATCCGGTCGTGTTCGGTTTGCAAGCCACATCAAGCACCCCACCAACTCGCGGAAAGGCCAATCACCCACGGATACATTCTCGTCAAACTCCTCGAGCTTCACACCAGTCGAAAGCGGGTTATTCCTCCCAGAACTAACACCAAACCTCGCCGCGGTATTTTCAGCGAACGCCTGCTGCGAAATCGTTAAAGTACCAGCATCCCAATCCCTCGAAAAAACAACAACCAGCATACCACCGCAACTCGCCCAGATTGTTGATCGGCACAAGGTTGTTCAGGTCTTCACAGAACTGATCACATCTAGCCTTGAGTCCTACAGCAAAAATATCATCACATGAACTACCGTTACAATGGAGACAGAGCCCGACTCTACCAACCTCATGACACACGCATCAGCGGGGCTCTGCTCAAATCCTAGACTCTTCATGTGAGTGAGAAAGTGGTTGTGCCACGACCTCGACGCTTGCTTCAAGCCGTAGAGACTGCGATTCAACCTGACTACCTTACCAGACATTTCGACGCAGCCGGGGGGTAGTCGCATGAATACATCCTCATCCAAACTCGACTGCACGAACGCCTGCTCAGCATCAAAATGACACAAATCCAAACCCAATTCGCACGCAATAACACCCAACAAACGGAAACAAGACGCTGCAGGCGTCGGAGCAAAAGTCTCAAAGAAATCAATACCCTCACGCTGCTTGAAACCTCGTGCCACCAGCCTTGTTTTCGCCCGCACCACATCACTATGCTCGTTGGACTTCCAGGCGAACACCCACTTCGCCGAGATGACGTTGAGCCCCTCTGGTTGCTACGTCGCTCCAAACGTCCCCGCGTCCGCCAGCCCATGGTACTCCTTGTCCATCGCCTGTCTCCAGATGGCCGAATACTCGTCCGCACACGCTTCAGCATACGAGTTCGGCGTTGAAATCTCGCTCGCCGGGCGTGTGGGAAGGGGAGGGTTCTCGCGCGGTGGGGCTTGGTGGAAAAGTACATGGCCTATACCTTCCCGCGCTGTCATCAACGACAGCAGCCCATGCCCCATAACCTCGCGGTTCCGCGCAGTCTCCCCTCTTGTCCGCCCCCTCAGCACATCTCCAACTTCCGGGTGTCGCCCAGCTTCCCCCCTGGTCCGATCACCCTGCACACGGCCACCACCCTCCTGGTGTCGTGCGGTCTCCCCCCTAGTCCGCCCTTTCTGCACAGCGCCACCGCTCTCCTGGTGTCGTGCAGTTTCCCCCCTTGTCCGCCCCCTCAGCACATCGCCATCCTCCAAGTCCGGGATATAAGAACCCAGTGCCCGGGCAGCACGCTGCGAAAGCTGTGGCTGCGGTGACTGCTGCAGCGGCGACGGCGATGATAACGGCGGCGACGGCGGCGGCGGTGACGGTGGCTGTAGCGGCGGCGGTGACGATGACGGCGGCAGCGACGGCGACGGTGACGGCGATGGCGGCGGCGGTGGCGGC
Organism: Macrocystis pyrifera; assembly: GCA_031763025.1. Taxonomy (NCBI): domain Eukaryota; class Phaeophyceae; order Laminariales; family Laminariaceae; genus Macrocystis; species Macrocystis pyrifera. The sequence goes on from JASSKH010000012.1 coordinate 1,333,956, forward strand.
GGTGATGACGGCGGTTGCGGCGGCAGCAGTGCTGATGGGGACGGTGGCTCGGGCTATACGTCGGGGGCCCTCAGAGGCTCCGGCGCACCCGGCGGCGGTGGCGACGGCGACGGCGGCGACGGGGAGCTCTCCTCCTCCGAAGGCAGTAACCCCACAAACGGTTTCCTCGGGTGTTCCCAAGTGACGTCACGAGAGAACGACCTCCGGCCAGACATCAGCAGGATCTTGCTGCAGTCAGCTACGTGGTGGTTGCCGCTGTTGAGGTAGAAGCAAGCCTCCGCCTTCGGCTGGGTCTTCAGGGCCCTCCTGACGGGGTGGAAACCCGGCTTCAGAAACGGGAGCAGCCGCGCAAACGATGGTCTCCCGTAGAATTTGCGGTACGGCGAGTGCATTTCCGGCTTGTCCCTTACCCTCGCCGTCATGTTGATCACATCGCTCGCGTACACGCATGACTCAGCCCAGAGGGGCTGCGTCACCGGCATCCTTGCATCGCCGAACAGGCGGGTGGCCTCCAGGCGGGACGCTATTGCAAGCTCCAGCGTCATGGCGATCCGTCGCTCGACCACCCCGTCATGCTTCGGAGAATCGACGGGCGTGTACTCGCGGCGGATGCCGTGGTGGTTGAGCAACTCCACGAACTCCGCCTTGGTGAACTCGGTGCCGTTGTCCGAGCGAAGGCACTCCACGATGGACGGCACACCCTTCGCGTTGATGTCGGCCAGGAAACCAGCGAAGACCTTCGGGACGTCGGACTTCCGCTTCAAGAAATACGGCCACCCCAGTCGCAAGTAGTCGTCGACGATCATCATCAAGTACTGCGCACCGCCAGCAGACGTAGGCTGTTGTCCCGACAGATCCATGAACAGACGCTCCAGAAGCCTGGTAAAACGGCACTCGGTCGTCCACGGCACCGCCATCCTCCTCCCTTTCGCCTCAGAACACCCAGCACACGGAACCAACTCCCCAAAAACCTTAATGCCCATCTGGCGTGCCGTCTCACGGAGAGTGCCAGCATGGGAGTGGGCAAGGGCAACGTGAAGGTCGTTAATATTGATCCTCCCCATTTTTCCAGGAGCCAAAACAGCGGCAGCAATCGGGGTCTCTACAATCCGCGTGGCGTCTACGTATGAACCCGCGTCCCTACGCACGAAGGGCAGCTTCCCATTCAACGTGTGAGCTCCCTGAGCATCAAGTGTCACCGGGCATTTCAACATCACTGCATGAAGCGAAAATAAGTTGAAGCGAACACCGGGTACGTGTGCTACGTCCATCAGCCTAACTTGAACGTCACCCTGAGAGCTGTGCATCACAATTGGAATCTGGCCGAAGTACTCTATCTTCAGTGACCTCATGTCACCGACCACCAAAAATAACGGTTCTTACCAGAGGGAGGGGGGGAGTACAGTTTACCATACCAAAAGGGCTACCAGTCACATGAAAGGTTGCTCCCGAATCCGCTACCCACTCTTCTATCCCATTAACCCAAAACAAATCATCAGTCGCCTTGCCTTGGTGCGCAAACTGCGCGGTGAGGAGGTGCGGATCGAACGTAGGCGTAGGGTTGCCGTTGTTCGCTGAGCCAGGGGAGGGGGAAGTGCTGAAGGAGGGTTGTTGTGGCGGGGAAGCTCCGGCCGAGGTATACCCACCACTGCCGTAGGGCGTCTCCTGCAGCCAGCCACCTCCGTAGCATGGTTGTTGGGCGGGTTGAGGAGAAGCGGCACCCGGGATAGCGACGTTCATTTGCGCGGGAGCTGCCTGGCATTCCGCGGCGTGGTGGGCCCGGTCGGCCGCACCGGAAGCAGGGCCCCTTGCGCCTCCATGTGTTATTCGGTGGGGGATCCCAGCCTGCCGGAGTCACTGCGGGCGGCGGGGTCATCGGTAGCAACGCCCCTGGTGGTGGGTCGGTAGGTACCCAACCCATGGGGGGGACTACTCCACCCGTACCGAAGGGGTCTGGGGCTGAGTCATCCCAACGGTACCTGCAGGTCACGGCATCCTTGGGGCCGGTTATCCCCCCCGACGAAGCTCCTCCCCGGTTGCCATGTTGCTGATGGGGACGGTGCTGCTGCTGCTGTTGCTGGGGCTGCTGCTGCTGCCGTTGGTGCTGCTGCTGCTGCTGGGGCTGCTGCTGCTGATACTGCTGCTGCTGCTGCTGCTGATACTGCTGATGATGATGATGATACTGTCGCTGGAGCTGCTGCTGCTGCTGCTGGGGCTGCTGCTGCTGCTGCTGATACTGCCGCTGCTGCTGCTGCTGCTGCTGCTGCCCATCCTTGAACCTCCCGCCTCTCCTGTTCCTCCTTCCCCCTCCTGGACCCGCACCTCCACCACTGGCAGGCTGCGCACCTCCGGCGTACGAGGCATGCTGATCTACTACTCCCTGGACGCCCAACACCCTAGAAACCATCTCCTTCTCTACCTTGTCGTTTGCATACGCGTCACGGATGATCTCATCGATCTCGGAACGGGGGATGGAAGGGCGGGAAAGAATTGACTTGCTTTGAATAGTATACAAAGATGAGAGGTTGGTAACAATGTGGCGGTTCACTTCCTCTGCACTCTTACCACATCTTAACATCGCCAGCTCATCTGCTGCCTTGTCCACCCTTCCTAGGAACAGCAAGGGGTTTTCGTTCCCAGCCATTCGGATGGTATCAAACTCTCTCCTCAATATATGTGTTGCTGCTATCGCCTTAGGCATGTAATAGTCTTCCAACTCCTTCCAAGCACCACTCGGAGACATTGCCTTCTGCATTCTAAACTCTGCCATATCGTATCCTATCATGGCCTCCATCATCAATCCATACACCAATCGTGGGTCCCTAATCTCCTGTGGGGAATATCTGGAGGCTAATTCCTCCGGCGAAACCCTCATGTCACCTACCATAACTGGGTCTGCCGTGCTACTGAGTACATGCAAGCACCCAAGCGATGATAGGTACGCCAAAAACTTGCTACGCCACATGCTAAAGTGGGCCTCTACATTGTCGAACTTTGGGGTCCTCGACTGGGACAAACTTGGGCGATACAAAGAAGGTAATGACATACCTGATTGGGCCTCCAGCCCAGGTGTCGGCACAGTCGACGTTGCTTGTTGTCGTCTAGCAGTCCTTTCTCCTCTCGTCCCCCCACCGGCCCCCTCCTTCCTTTCCTGTTCCCTGCGCGTCCCTCTCGGCGCGCAGTCTCTGTTCCACCATCGTCCTTTCCAGGACCTCTATTTGCTTCCTCATCTCTTCAATAATCTTTTCACTCTCCACGCTGGCTTCTTGACTGAGCACATCCTCGAAACTAGGCATACCGAAGCGAGTTCCCACCTCTCTAGGTTGGCCTTGGCTACGCTTGCCAATAGAAGATCACCGGACTCACTAGTGTGTTGATTGATCTCTAAAGATATAGGCGCAGCTGGCACGGGAACGTGTGGTTGACTCCAGACAGTAACACGGAACTCCTCTTATAATATAACCGAGCTGTCGAGTGACAACTCATGCATCGTATGCAGGTTATTATCCAACATGACGCGGGAAAAAAACTCCCGTTTATCCCCCCGAGTATCCGACTAAATATCCCTCCCCTCTAATCGTATATCAATATATGGAACTCCCTAAGATTAGATGTAACGTCTCCGTCGTGTTTCTGAGCACATTTAATACTGTCTTCGAAGCAGCAGGCCTCACGGTATCGGAAAAGAAGACAGGACAAGGCTTCTGCGAACACCAGACCAAACAAGTCTCGCCCCACCCCTCGTCATCGAAGCAGCAGGCCAGAGGTATAAACAGACGGCCCAGTTCCTATACCTAGGCAGCCGTATCCACGAAAACGCTGACCTCCCGCTCGAAATCTACCGACGGATCCGTCTCATGCGAGCATGCCTCAAACGGTTCGGCCCGGAGTTGTAGGATAGGACGACCGCCCCCCTTAGCCTGAAAGTCCGAATACTGAAGGCCGAGGTGATTCAGATGCTGCTGTACGGGTGTGTGACGTGGACCCTCAGAGCGGAACACATAGCCAAGCTTCGAACGGCTCACCACCAAGTCCTGTTGCAAAAAATTGGCTTCCAGCTCCGACTTCGTACTGACCATACCACCCTCTCGTACGCGAAGGCCTTCAAGATAACACGTTGCGAGAGCATCGAAATGACCATTCGTAAACGGCGGCTCTTCTTTGCGGGGGGCGAGGCACGGTAAAGCAAGGAGTGATAACCCAGTCGGGAAATGTTCGGGACGATGGCTCGTGGGGAGAACCCGAGACCTGGCGGACAGTTTAAGACTTGGCATAGATGCATAGTCGAGACCTTAGGGAGTTCCGAGCCACCGAAGGGTCAACGGAACTTGCCCCCTTTGTGTTTGGAGTTGAGACCTCACTGTGGTCCACTGCTGAAAACAAGGCGGGGAAGTGGTACTGGGGGATCCTCGAAGCAGCCGCACGGTTCATGGTGCGGTGGCACGAGGATGAGGCTGAGCTGAGTAGGCAGCGCCGCGCATCCACCGTGGGTGGTGCCCAAGGGAATAAGGGGAGGGGGGGGGCAACAGCATGATGAGTAGAAGAGAACTTAACCAAAGGAATGCGGCGAGGGGGGGCAACAGGAGGGGTAGAAGGGAAACTGCGGTGGACGAAAGTAGGAAGGAGACAGACAGGGTAGCAAGGCACCTGGCCGACTAGTAAGTAGAACATGTCTACGCTACTCGTGCCGCCAACTGGTGCTGCAAATAGCCTATCCGTACCACAAACTGCTGCGGCTACCTGGAGGGTGTGGTGTTCTTCGGATTTGCTTGTTTTTTTCCTTGGTTAGTAGTCTTACTCTGTGCGTTGTAGTGCTGTTTCTTCAGCTCGCTCTCTTTTTCAAGTGCCTGCCATATCTCCTGAGGGAGGCACGACAGATTTTTCTTTAAGGGTTTTAGCCAAAATCAGGTATACCTGGCCACTTTTCGGCCAAAGTCAGTTACATGCTAAAAACAAGTACAAAACACACCGGACCCCTGGAGCCCTGCTATTGGCCAGGCTGACATCGTAACTGATTTGAGCTCGAAAAAGCCAAGGCATACCTGTTTTTTTCTACTCTGTCTAGCTTTCAACTGATTTTGGCCAACTTTGAACCAATCATAGAGGACATACGTACACTGCTGTGTTTTCTCACCGTATGCGTCTGCCCTCCTTCGGTTGACATTCTTCTGTATTGACGTATAAACTCTGTACTCGTACGTCGTACGTAAAAGTACGTACGTACATGCATACATGCGTACACTGGTTTCACTTTCTCTCCTTCAGGGTGTGCGATGTGCTTCAGTTAGTTGTTGTGTGTACTCTGTTGTTTTCTACTCGTATGTTCACAGCAGTCTTTACAGCACCATGGCCACACGGCATTTCGTCTGCACCACCCCGCATCGAGGTGGTCTCAGGTTTGGTATGGCAAGATAATTTCGTGCCGAGCAGGCCGTTCCGCGAGGACGGTCTGGAAGCTTTAAAGCTGTCAACGGGGGGGCGTCAGAGTAAATACTCTCGGCGCTCCCACCGTGGCGAAGCAAACGAAGCATATTAATAGTGACTCTCTGCAGGTCCAAGTGGAGCCCGTGGTACCTACACCCTGAAGAAAACAAAACAATTCAGATTTTGGAAGCCATGTGGCACGCTTAGTGCTTTAGGCGCATTCTTTTTTTACCGGATTGTCATGGACATCACACCGCTCGTGGAGCGCGTTTTTTACTTGGTTTTACCGTGTACCTTATTTAGCTCAAACGGATCAGGTATACATGATTTTGGCATTTGCCCTTTGTTTAATATTTCCTCTTCCTTTTTCTCTTCGATTTGATTAGTTGCTTCCTGGTTTTTTTTGTCCGTTTGTTTCATCTTGTTATATATCTTTCATTTAATGTGTATGTCGTGCCTGTAGTATCCAGTATGATGAAATGATATGCAATACAACAATGCAGTATCTTTGTAGCGTAATTTGGTGAGCGCAGAACTTGTATCGCTGAACCAGGTAGGATTGAAGAATCGGCACGGACACTGGTTGTGCTGGATGTCGACGGATAGAAAGAGCAGTTTATTGAAGAACACACACAAGTTGTTGTTGTTGTTTTCTTCACATTATGCCGTTCTTTCTACCCGTCGACATCCAGCACAACCAGTGTCCGTGCCGATTCTTCAATCCTAGAGAGATACAAGTTCTGTGGTCACAAAGCTACGCCACAGAGATACTACGTTGCCACGTATGCAATGCAATGCTGTGTCATCATACTGCGTACGACAGGCACGACATACACATTCCATGACCTAGAGAAACTAAACGAAACAAAGAGAAAAAAACAAAAACAAAGACAATTCGAAAGAAAAAAAGAAACAAGAAAAAAGAAACAAACATATACCTGGTATATGTATATATAACAACAAACCATCGTACCCCCCCCGCATGGGATCTGGCAGACACTTGAAAAGAAGGAGCCAGAAAAAAAAAGGAAAAAAAGAAGAAAACACCACCATTAATAGCGTCAACAGAGTAAGACTAAGAACCAAGGGAAAATAACAGGCAAACCAAACAAAGCACAAGGCATGCTCCAGGTGGCGGCAGCAGTTTATGGTACGAGTAGCACAGCCAGGGTCTCCCTGCTGGCCCGCCTGGTACCTTGCTACCCTGTCTGCCACCATCGTCCAGCGTTCGTCAACTATGCCCGGCCCCTCGGCGTCAGACAATACGAAACAAGCAAAGCAGGCTCGTCATCCACCCACGCCACACGACTCCTTCAATAAGGCTTATCAATCGGAGAAAGGAAGAGAAAGAAAATTTAACGAAAATCACATAGGGTCAGCGCAAAAGAAGAAAATAAAATGAAACAAAAATATACAAAAACAACAGGAAGACAAAGGAAGACCACGTTCGAACCAGCTGCACCAGTTGGTGGTACGAGTAGTATAGGCATGTTCGACTTCTTAGTCTGTCCGGTACCTGGCTACCCTATCTGCCACCTCCTTCCTACTTTCGTCCACTGCAGTTTCCCTTCTACTCCTCTTCCCCCCACTCTCCGCATTCCCTTGGTCGTGTTTTCTGCTACTCTTCTTGTTGCCCCTCCTCCCCCCATTCCCTTGGACACCACCCACGGCGGATGCGCGGCGCTGCCTACTCAGCTCAGCCTCAGCCTCGTGCCACCTCACCATGAACCGTTCGGCTGCTGCCAGGATCCCCCGGTACCACTTCCCCGCCTTTTTTGCAGCAGTGGGCCACAGTGCGGTCTCAACTCCAAACACCAAGGGAGCAAGTTCCGTTGACCCTTCGGTGGCTCGGAACTCCCTAACGTCTTCGACTATGCATCTATGCCAAGTCTTAACCTGTCCGCCAGGTCTCGGGTTCTCCCCACCAGCAATCGTCCCGAACATTACCCGACTGGGTAATCGATCCTTGCTTTGCCGTGCCACCCCCCCCGCGAAGAAGAGACGCCGTTTTCGGATGGTCGTTTCGATGCTCTCGCAACGTGTCATTTTGAGGGCCTTCGCGTACGAGAGGGTGGCATGGTCAGTACGAAGTCGACGCTGGAAGCCAATGACTCGCAACAGGACTTGGTGGTGAGCTGTTCGAAGCTTGGCAAAGTGTGCCGCTCTGAGGGTCCACGTCACACACCCGTACAGCAGGGTCTCAATCACCTCGGCCTTCAGCATTCGGACTTTCAGGCTAAGGGGGGCGGTCGTCCTATCATACAGCTCCGGGCCGAACCGTTTGAGGCATGTTCGCATGAGACGGATCCGTCGGTCGATTCGAGCGAGAGGTCAGCGTTTGCGTTGATAATGCCGCCTAGGTACAAGAACTGGGCCGTCTGCTTATACCTCTGGCCTGCTGCTTCGATAACGAGCGGTGGTGCGAGGGTTTTCTGGTCTGGCATTCGTAGAAGCATAGTCTCTGTCTTCTTTTCCGACACCGTAAGGCCTGCTGCTTCGAAGACAGTCACGATGACTGTCATCATTTTCGCGAGCCCTTCAGCCGACTTCGAGACAATCCCTGCCTCATCGGCGTACAACATGCCCCATACAGCCCTTCGCACGCACGCCAACGGCTCCTGCTCCTCCGTTCCGACTACTCCAGCATCACTGAGTTGGACCAAATCCCTTACGATGGTTTCATCACGGCTAAAGCGTACTAGTACGACGGGCAACGCAACAGCGAGAAATACGTTTAACTGTAACGGTGACAGCACACAGCCTTGCCGCAGCCCCTGCGTGACATCAAACCATTCCGAGTGCTCGCCGTCATCCGTACGCACACGAGCCCGCATGTCATCGTGGAAATTACGGATAATTCTCAGCATCTTGGTCGGTACGCCAAAACGTGTGAGTACTTCCCATAACAGCTCTCGGTCGACAGAGTCGTACGCTTTCTGCAGATCGATCAAGCACAAGTACGGGGGGATTTTCCTCTGTCTACGATGATATGGCACTGCATTGTATCCTTTACTGCATACGTGGCAACGTAGTATCTCAGCTGTGTCGTAGGTTTGTGACCACAGAGTTTGCATCTCTCTCTCAATAGGATTGAAGAATCGGCAAGGACGGCGTCCCCGATGGCTTGGCAGGTGGTCCACGTGCCTACTTAGACCATTGTCTTGGATTCGAGTCTCACCGAGTGCAAACTCGTAGGGACTTTTTCTTGCATATAAATTGACTAGCAGAAAGACCGAGAGCGTGAGCTAGGACTATTCGATGATAGTCGACGAGCAGGGGAATGCTGAACCCTATGCGTGATAAAAAATCAAGGCACGTACCGCGGGGTAAACAGGACGACACTTGTGACCACGGCTTGTCCAGAAGATCGCTGGGGGTGAAACCTCCTACTACGGGGGTCCATAGTTAACCGGACCAAATTTTGTTAGTAAAAATAGGTAAATATATAGGTTTTAATGAATACCATAGGTCCTGTTAACTATGTACCCCCGTAATGTCAATATTACATAGTTAGTACGAGTTAACCAGATAGAAGTATTATTTAGGGCTGGGAAGTGAAAGTAACCCAAAACAACTACAGAAAACACACTGGTTGTGCAGGATGTCGACGAATAGAAAGAACGGTCGGATGTGAACACACAGACTGCTGTAGTTCGTCTGCCCCACCCCGCGTCGAGGTGGGTTCAGTTTTGGTACGGCTAAACCACTTCGTGCCGTGCAAGTGGTTCCGCGAGGGTGACCGGGAGGCTTCAAAGCTGGCAACGGGGGGTGGGCGCCAAAAGAAGTACTCGTGGTGCGCCCGACGTGGATAAGATAACCAAGCCTGGTGACGCTCGGCAAGTCTGAGTGAAGCCCGCCCTAGGTGCCTACACCCTCACGAAAACAAAACAAACCAGAATTTGGAGCCCACACGCTCCATGTTGCGCCACAAAAAATGAAGTGTTCGTGATTTTTCATGGCGAAAAAACACCGCTCGTGGCATGCGCTCATTACTTGGTTTCAATATTTGCCGGTTTCCGGCTCAAATACCTGACTTTGGTTTTTGCCTTATTTTTCATCTATTAATAATATCTTCCTTACTTGTTCCGTATCTTGCTTCTGCCGGTCTGAACCTTTAGCTCAATGGTAGAGCATCATTCAGAAGAAAATCTGAATATATATCCGGAGCAAATCTGAAGTTAGGGGTTCAATTCCCGTAAGGTTCAGATTAAATCTTGAAGCCGGCGCTGGTTCAGCTGAGAACCGAATGGGGGAGCAGACGCTCAACCCAAGTTTTTGATTTTAGTGGGAGTTACCGCAACCAATAAGGTACATGTTATCATTTATTTGTGTCATTCTTGTTGCCGATATTCTCGATGGTCAAATTACCCCTCCTGCCCCAAACCCTGCCTAATCTTACACTAAAAAAAAAACAGGCCCATATCAGTTCAGCCAAACAAACACAAACACACACAATACCTAGGAAAGCATGTTATTTTAAAAACGCCTAAACCTTGTGAGCGGTCACGAAAACGTATACAGGGTGGCAAACCACTAGTCCCATCCACACGATGACGGTCAAGAATGTCTCCTTGAACTCCCCATCATGGCCAGACTTCAGAATGAACCATAGTAAAATACAAATAGCAAGTACTAGTTCTACCAAAACGCGCCTAGTATACTCGAGCATGGCTTGAAATGGTGTGCAAGATGGATCCCCCGACGGGACCCACCCACTACCACCACAAGCTATTGAAACCAAGGCCCTAAAAGTTCTGGCCGAACCATAGAAGATGTCCATAGCTCCCATGTAGACGTCGTGTATTGTCAGGAGAACCACCGTGTAGAACGACGTCGATGTCGCCAGCTTAGCCATAAAAGGTACAACGAGAATCTCTACGTTGTAAATGGTGGACAACACTAGAAACATGGCATTCCCACCGATCTGGGAGTACAAAACGGCCGCCATTACGATAAGGGGGCGCACGGAGACCACCCTGGAATTGAAGGTCCCCGTGTAAACGGTGGCGCGAGACGAGAACGACCGATAGAACGGAACGCACTCCCAGTAAGAGAACAAACTGGTTACATTAGCTAGAAGACCATACGTGAAGGCGAACAGGTATTTGCTAAGAATCAGATCGCCTCTGTCCCATCGACTCTGTCTGACATGCCACTCCAGGAATGTACCCGGGAATCCCTCAAATATTTCCAGAGAAGAGTCTTTGACACACTTCATGATGCTGCTCTCGATGATGTCGTGGCTCACTATATCCCTGCAAGCAAAAGAGCCAGGACATAGCAGACGGAAAAAAATAAAAACGAGCTGGTTCCAGCGACACTCATTACAATCTCTCTTCGCACTTTTGCTCCTTGGCTTTAACGGGTTCGATTACGAAATTTTGGCAAAGTTGTGCGTCATGAATGACAATGCGCACCGACTCGCGGCTGCACTTTTCTGTTCTATTTTATTTTCTTTATTTCTCCGGAATCATTCCAACATGTTTCTGGGTTATTCGGCGATTTTGACCTTCCCTCACGAACGAAATAACTCTTTTTCTCAAAAACGTACAAACAATCGTGATTCGTTTTTATGGAGCACAACCCTGTCAAATTTCGTTCTCCAACTCTCAAAAACCAACAGGTGCAACACCTATTTCCGTGAAAAAAACAAGTTCTGCCTCTGAAGGCTCCAAAGATCGCATTGTGCTGTGTTCTAGCACTTGGGAGGCGTCTAATCCTACCAGTTTGCACGGCTCGCAGAACAAAACACGTGTCACGGACGACTTCCCGTTGCTGATACGCTCATAGCAGCACGTTCAGTGTCCAACTATTCGACGTATTGACCGACTTGTGGCTTCAAGACTAATTGCACGGATTCTACCAGAGTAGGTAGTCGGTTTATACCCCTATGCAACAGTAGTGATTTTCCAAGTGATACGAACAATTCCTTAATCTTGCGAACTACAGCTCGCACGCCAAGTCCAGCCTCACCGATGCGTTCCCCTTGTTTTGATGCAGTCACGTGAACATGTTTCGTGCTTTGAATTTCAACGCGTTCACTGATTGGTGGCCAGTCTAGAAGTTGAAATGTCGTGTCGTTGCTGAAACCAGCTCGTAACAAATACAATGCGTACAGGTGGGGTGGAGCACATGAGACAAACCGGCTCGACTCTTGCGGTGAAAAGCGATCGAAAACACAAAAACATAAATAAACGAACAACCCTCACCTGGGTATGCGAGTGTCTTCCTCTGTAGTGAAGGTGTCCGAGTTGTATCCGATGAGGATCTCATTATACTTCGTGCGGCGGATGACCCCCTTCCCGAAAAACGTAGCAGAAGGAAAGTACTCTCTTCTATACGCCGACATATTTGAACCCATTTCGTGGGAAGAAATACTGATGGCCTCGTAAATGGTATCTTCCCTAGATTCTATGTCAAAGGGGACAATTGCTGGCTGTATTATGTCGATTTCACAGTTGCTGTTCCCGAAGATTTTGTCGGATTTGGCAAAGAAATCATCACCTAAAACGTTATCACGATCAAGAATTACCAGACGGTCATATTCCACCCGACCTTTGAACTCATCCACATCAGTTTTGGCATCGAAGCAACCACCATGCTCAGGGAGAGAACCTTTGAAAAGAGCCACACCCTCGTTACCAGTGTGCCCATTCAACAGCATAATTAGATCCAGATATTGCCTGTACTTGTACAATATGGACCTAGTGCGACGTAAGTACTTACAAACTACTCCATCCTCTAAATGTGACAAGTTCCAGTCCCTAACGTCGTTCATCTCCTCTAGATACAGGTCTGCGTCATGTGTACCGCTGAGGATCAGATATACCGCATTGGAATAAGTCTCGTTATTCACCCATGACTTTTCTAAATTCGACAGGACGTTTTTTACATCGGAGGCAAGTTTACTCTTGAGGCAGTAGACAACAAGATACGGTTCAGTTCCGATCGATACAGGTCGGCGAACACTACCCAACCGGGCCGGTCTGGTGTTACGCTTCCGTAGCTTAATGACTCCAAACAGTATACACAGATACTCTGCCGCAATGTCTGTAACTATGATGTTTGCACATACCGCCCCCATACAAAGAAATACCATCGATACGAGGAAAAGAGATAACGAAAAGTCATCGCGCGCACCCCACGGAGACGCAAAAGACATAACCACCGCGGTTAGGTTCAGCAGAAAAATGCATGTCCAAGAAATGTTGTAAACAGCATACCTCATTGCCCCCGGACGTTTCACAATATTGGGTTGTCTTCCTGCCGAAGTACTGAGATCGACGCCGTAGGTCCAAGTCTCACCGAGTTGAGTGCGTGTGTGTGCTGTTTGCTCTTACTGCCCGTCGAAGTCCAACGCGCCGTGTCCTGATTCTCCAATCCTAGAGGTATACTACAGTAGGTACGAGCGTATAAGCTCTGTGGTCACTAAACTACGACACAAAGAAACTGCACACTACAGAGTACGTCAAGACTACTTGTGTGTGCTCTTCACATTAAACCGTTCTTTCTACCCATCGACATCCAGCACAACCAATCTCCGTGCTGATTCTTCAATCCTAGAGAGATACAAGTTCTGTGGTCACAATACCACGCCAGCACAGAGATACTACGTTGCCACGTACCAGGTATGCAGTAATCACAGCAGTAGACAATGCAATGCCAATACGTGTCTCTGGTCTAGTTTTGTGACCACGGCACTTGTATATCTCTAGTATTGAAGAATCGGCACGGACACTGGTTGTGCCGGATGCCGGCGGGTAGAAAGAAAGGTTCAACATGAAGAACACACACGCATGTCATCATACTGGACCCGACTCAGCAACTAGATCGAGGAATTATTCCCGGAGAAACAGTGCGACTTCCTCCCCGCACGATCAACGATTGATATGTTGTTCGTCGTGCGCCGGTTGCAAGAGCTCGGGCAACAGAAGAAAATCCCCCTGTACGTGTGTTTCATAGACCTGTAGAAAGCGTACGACTCTGTCGACCGAGAGCTACTGTGGGAGGTACTCACACGCTCTGGCGTACCAACCAAGATGCTGAGAATTATCCGTAATTTCGGTGATTACGTGCGGGCTCGCGTGCGTACGGATGGCGGCGAGCACTCGGAATGGTTTGCTGCCACGCAGGGGCTGCGGCAAGGCTGTGTGCTATCACCGTTACTGTTCAACGTGTTCTTCGCTGCTGCGTTACACGTCCTACTAGTACGCTTCAGCCAAGACGAAGCCACCGTGAGGGATTTGCTCCGACTCAGTGATGCTGGAGTAGTCGGAACGTAGGAGCAGGAACCGTTGGCGTGCGTTCGAAGGGCTGTACGGGGCATGTTGTATGCCGATGACGCAGGAATTGTCTCGAAGTCGGCTGGAGGGGTCGGGAAAATGATGACACTCATCGTGACTGGCTTCGAGCAGCAGGCCTCACGGTGTCGGAAAAGAAGACAGAGACAATGATTCTACGAACACCAGACCAAACAAGCCTCGCCCCACCCCTCGTCATCGAAGCAGCAGGCCAGAGGTATAAGCAGACGGCCCAGTTCCTATGCCTAGGCAGCCGTATCCACGAAAACGCTGACCTCCCGCTCGAAATCTACCGATGGATCCGTCTCATGCGAGCATGCCTCAAACGGTTCGGCCCGGAGTTGTAGGATAGGACGACCGCCCCCCTCAGCCTGAAAGTCCGAATACTGAAGGCCGAGGTGATTCTGATGCTGCTGTACGGGTGTGTGACGTGGACCCTCAGAGCGGAACACATAGCCAAGCTTCGAACGGCTCACCACCAAGTCCTGTTGCAAAAAATTGGCTTCCAGCTCCGACTTCGTACTGACCATACCACCCTCTCGTACGCGAAGGCCTTCGAGATAACACGTTGCGAGAGCATCGAAACGACCATTCGTAAACGGCGGCTCTTCTTTGCGGGGGGCGAGGCACGGTAAAGCAAGGAGTGATAACCCAGTTGGGTAATCTTTGGGACGATGGCTCGTGGGGAGAACCCGAGACCTGGCGGACAGTTCAAGACTTGGCATAGATGCATAGTCGAAGACCTTAGGGAGTTCCGAGCCACCGAAGGGTCAACGGAACTTGCCCCCTTTGTGTTTGGAGTTGAGACCTCACTGTGGTCCACTGCTGAAAACAAGGCGGGGAAGTGGTACCGGGGGATCCTCGAAGCAGCCGAACGGTTCATGGTGAGGTGGCACGAGGATGAGGCTGAGCTGAGTAGGCAGCGCCGCACATCCACCGTGGGTGGTGCCCAAGGGAATAAGGGGAGGGGGGGCAACAGCATGATGAGTAGAAGAGAACTTAACCAAAGGAATGCGGAGAGGGGGGGCAACAGGAGGAGTAGAAGGGAAACCGCGGTGGACGAAAGTAGGAAGGAGATGGCAAACAGGGTGGTAGCAAGGCACCCGGCCGACTAGGAAGTAGAACATGCCTATGCTACTCGTGCCGCTATCTGGTGCAGTTGGTTCGAACGTGGTCTTCCTTTGTCTTCCCTTTTTCAGCTGTGATTTTTTATTTCATTTCTTTCTCTTCCTTCCTTCTACTGATAAGCCTTACTGAAGGAGTCGTGTGGCGTGGGTGGATGACGAGCCTGCTGCGCTTGTTTTGTATTGTCTGACGCCGAGGGGTGGGGCATAGCTGACGAGCGCCGGACGGAGACGGCAGACAGGGTAGCAAGGTATCAAGCGGACTAGCAGGGAGAACCTGGGTATGCTACTCGTACCACAACCTGCTGCCGCTACCTGGAGGGCGCTTTGTGCTTTGGTTTGCGTGTTATTTTCCCTTGGTTCTTAGTCTTACTCTGTTTACGACAAGTAGAGGTGTTTTCTTCTTTTTCCTTTCTTTTCCAGCTCGTTTTTTCGAGTGTCTGCGGCATCCGGGGGCACGACAGTTAGTTTGTTTCTTCTGTTATTTTTCTATATTATTTGACTCTTTCCAATTCTTCTGTTTTTGTTTTTTTCTTTGTTTTCTTTCGTTTCTCTAGTTCATGGAATGTGTATGTCGTGCCGGTCGTATCCAGTATAATGGCACACATGGCATTGCATTGTTCACTGAACTTACTGCACACGTGGCAACGTAGCATCTCTGTGGCGTGGTATTGTGACCACAGAACTTGTATCTCTCTAGGATTGAAGAATCGGCACGGACACTGGTTGTGCTGGATGTCGACGGGTAGAAAGAACGGTTCAATGTGAAGAAAACAACAACAACAACAACAAACACGCACGATAAACAACAAACAGACTGAAAAACAGCCTGTTATACCTAGAAGAGCGCAGACGTATGTCAGATGACTTTTAGTGTTATCGAGAAACGACGATGATGGTTACTGATGGGTATCATACTACTGCTGCTGCTACTGCCGTAATAAGTAATACTACTACTGTAGAACGAAAGGAAAGGCCACCCAAACCAAAGCACAACACAAGCACCCTCCAGGCAGCCGCAGCAGTTTGTGGTACGAGCAGCATATACTATGTTAAGCTTCTACCTACTAATCCGTCTGGTACCTTGCTACCCTGTCTACGGTCTCTCCTTGCTGCTTTCGTCAACCGCGGTTCGTCTACGACCGATTCCCCCCCTCCTCCCCATCCCCTTGAAAGCCACCGATACCCTATATATACCAGGCACCTGCTATAGCGGATGCATGGCGTTCCATACTCAAGTTCACCTCGTATTATTGCCAAGCACGAACGACACAGAACGAAAGAAACGAGAATATACAAATAAATGAATAAATACGTAACCGAGGGCGCCAGAAACAATATGTTGCGACACCTCACGTCGAAATATTCAACTTCGGCCATCCTATCAGCGGGGAGGGGGGGGGGGGTACCTGATACCGTGCCCTCCCTCTAGGCCTCAGCCATTCCTATATGTAACTGAAATCAGGGGGTGGTAGAGAGCCGCCCCCCCCCTGTTTGGTAAAAGGGAAATCAGCGGACGGTAGAGAGCCGTTCCCCCCCTGCTTGGTACAAGGGAAATCAGGGGGCGGTAGAGAGCCCAGCCGCCTCTCCCCTGCTTGATACCAGGGGAATCAGACGGCGGCAGAGGGCTCCCTTCCCCCCGCTTGATACAAGAGAAATCTGGGGACGATAGAGAGCCTCCCTCCTCCCCTTCGCTTGATACAAGGCCTCCCATAATACTATGATACTACGGTGCGGCGGCGACCTATCGGCCACACACAGCTGCACTGCATAATAGAGTTGCACCCCGGCCTCAAAATTTGCAACCGGGTATACCCGACCGAGTGGGGGGCGGTTAAGGCGGAACCGGAACCATGTACCCGGGTCCCGGCCGGAACCATGTACCCGGGTCCCGGCAGACTCGGGTACCCGGGTACCCGGGTACCCGGATTATCATACACTATTTGCTCCCCTTGTCGCTTTTGAGCGGCGGCATGGTAAGGCGAAAGGTGGGAAAACATTCCTTCATTTCGCCACTCTCTCCAGAAGGCAGGTAGATAGGGGTATTCTCTGTGGGATCGAGTAGATAGGTAGGGAGTGGGGGTTTTATAAAATTATGAAATACGTCGCCTGTGAGTAAGGCATGGAACATGGGACATTAGAACAAACATCGAAAGGTTGGGACTTCTTGTGATTGGTCTATCTCCGGGTTCATGGTAAAGTAGGGCCGCTTATGTACGCTGGTAGGGGTATCATGTGTGTACAGCTGTGCGAAAGCAGGTATTAATAAGGCTATTCTCTATTCTCGTCTGTAGTATGTAGGGTCGAGAGGCAAGAGTCTAGGGATACAGCCGCTGCAGTGTCTGTATAAATCAACGCATACACCGGTCTCGGAGTCTCGATATAGAACAATTGACGGGGACCCGGGGTAAAAATACCCGCGATTCCGTGAGTTGGACCAGGACGATTCCGGTTCCGACGGTTCCGGGTACCCGCCACCGAGCACCCGCTTCTCAGTCAGACGGGGTGCAACTCTACTACGTAGTTGCGTCGACTGCAGCAACAGTGAGTGGTATGATGGAGCTACATTGGATGAGCTCGCGCGAAGGTGAACTAGCAGGCCCGAAAGACTCGTGGGGTCGGCAGGCTTGACTGGATAATAAGCACTGCCTGAAGCAGGTCGAGGGAAAGAGAGATCTCGCGTGGGTATGCTACTGGTGTGTGGGACTAGTTTGGCCACGGCTAGACTCTCCACTACTCTGAATTACATGTACGAGGCAGTTCTTAAGTATATCCCTTCAGTCACACGACGACGCAGTGCCCAACCAAGCAGCAAACTAGAACTGTTAGTCTATTATTCGTCAGGGATATACGTTACAGTGTTACGTGTAAGTACGCGTATAACGACGACGCCGTGCGGGCTCAGCGACCATAGGTAGGGGTCCAGATTTATATATAGATTTTTCGCGCGAAGCGCGAAAAAAATATAAAGGCGTTTTTCTCGGGAGTGTTCAGCGCAGGACACTCATTAGCCCCAAGAAAAAATAAGAAACAAGAATACCGCCCAGGTTGGATTTCTTATTATTGAAAATGTATTCCACAGATAATAACAGTACAAAGGATCTCGAATTTTCTTATTGTCGTATAATATCTCTTTTTTACTCCTCCTGTATATAATGTGTAAAAATACCTATCTGTACTTGTTGATTGTACTCAGATACACGACATATAAGATCCATGGTAGATTGGGGAGTTCCAAGCTAGAAAGGGATTCCGGCAGTAGGGTATTGGGATATCGGGGTAATGTGTGCCCACCAACGCCACTCGTCAGGTGGAACCCTCTATTGCATGTGAGGCGAGTCAACTCTACAGCGAGGATGTAATATGAGCGGAGTTCCGTGTCATGCCTAGAGTCAGCCACGCGTTCCCGTGCCAGCTGCGCCTATACCTTTAGGGATCAATCAACACAGACGAAAACGGTTTACTTGGCACTACTGTATATGTTCATCAAGTATGTACTTCAGCATATATAGTGGTCGAGGAATACATGGGTTTGATGTGGGACTATATATTCTCGTTGACAAGTAGCTGTTTATTTGCAGTAGCATTTGAGAACTTAACTATACCAAAGAGGAGTTTGCAAGCAGTGCATGTGCAGACCTAATCGCTCGAATGCACGGCCCATCCCTTCTGTGTGCCGGGTCAATGCTGCGGAGGCGACGTTTGATTTCACCCAGGAGGAATAGCTGGATGACCCGAGCTGCGGTGACGCCATGAGACCGAACGGAGAGGCAGCCGCGGCGGAGGCAACAGCAGTAGTGTTCGGGGCATCGGAGTGATTCTTACTGAAATGTGGTTGCCTTTGAAACTGGATGAATATTTCCATTGCTTGTATTTTGGAGTTGTTTTTCTGGTCGATTTGGAGTCCGCGAGAGTTTTTGGTGTTTTCGAGTAGTCCCCACGTCAAATAAAATTCAAGTGAAGGAATGTATGCTATCTCGCATTACCGTCGCGATCTGTGTATCAATGGCGGGAGTAGGGGACAAGGGGAGACCCTTGTCCGGGGGAACGGGGTTCCTTGCGATCTCTGGCATTTATTTTCTTGGCTTAATTTTTATTTTGATGAGTAGGACTACTGTGATATTTTATATGATTTGCATTAATTCCTCATGAAATAGAGGGAGAGTTTTTGGATAAGGTTGAAGAGAGACTATGAAGCGCCTGGGGGCGTGTGCGGTCCATAGGAAATGTTTTCTGATTTGGAAGGTTTGGGTAGTATTTCGGAAATTGAGAGTTTTTTTTTTTTTTTTTGGTTCTTGAAAATTTGTGCTTTTGTTCAAAGTCAGTACTGACTGAGTGGTCTAGCAGGTAGTGCTATATAATCCCTAGGGTGGGTCGGGAGTTGAAGTCTCGCCGAATTCGTAAGTTGATATTTTCGAGCGTGCGCGCTGGAGACAATACGAATGATTATGATAGTGTGCCCGTAGACACCAGTAGCGTTTGGCGAGGGGAGGGCCCCGGAGATCACTGTACTAAGTCGACGAGATTCCACTGAATATCTTTTGACCAATTCCGCGGAAAATGCCGTTTTACCTGACTGAATCCGAGAACAATGCCGTTTTACCTGGCATTGGATTTCGAGAGTTTTATGTGTTTGCAACAGAGACGCTGGGGATTTGAGCGTTTGAATACTGATTTGAGGGTTTGAGTGTTGATTCAAGAATTTGATTTTTGAGTCACAGATTGGATTTTTGACTTTCTGAATTTGATTCGAGTTGATATTTTTAATGAGATGCCCTGCGATGTCGTACATTTTCATGTACAGAGCTGAGGGGAATATTGCTCAAGCACAGGAGCAGGGGGGATATGAGTATGGTCGTGTATATTGAGTAGGGGGGATGTTGATTGTACTCAGATACACGACATATAAGATCCATGGTAGATTGGGGAGTTCCAAGCTGGAAAGGGATTCCGGCAGTAGGGTATTGGGATATCGGGGTAATGTGTGCCCACCAATGCCACTCGTCAGGTGGAACCCTCTACTGCATGTGAGGCGAGTCAACTCTACAGCGAGGATGTATTATAAGCGAAGTTCCGTGTCATGCCTGGAGTCAGCCACGCGTTCCCGTGCCAGCTGCGCCTATACCTTTAGGGATCAATCAACAGTACTAGTACAAGTACTCTGTTTCCCTTGTGTTCATCATGGTATCATGACAGAAGAGCAGAAAAACCTTCACAGCGATATAAGTCGATTTCAAGTAATGGTAGGTAGCTCTTCGAGATAAGGTCCGATTGACAAGCGGTTTTTTACGTTTCAATCTTTGGCACTATTCGGATGAAGTGGTTGGGTGGGTGTTTTGTTGAAGGTACGGTGTTGTAGAGGAGGTGCGGTCAAAGTAGGCAACCTCAAAGAAATAAACGTAATAAGTGCGACATCAGCGACCTACTGACAACTCTATAGAATGAAAGGATGTCGTGATAAGTAACGACCAAAAACGATTCACCGAACTCTTGTGTACCGGGATTCTCATTTTATTCGACTCGTTTACAACACAAATCTTGTATTTATCAAAACTCACAGCATTTAACGACATAACGCACACAAATGCACCATCTACTATTTACAGCCATCTGGCCCTCTCCAAGCCTCGCCCTAAGAAACGAACCCTTCACGCCTGAGCGATGTTAGCCCCCCCCCTGACAAAATAAAAAAGTAACCTCTAGGTAGATTCAGCGATATTTGCACAAAATCTTTAGAACAGGCGTTTTTGGCTATGTAAACGTTTTTCTTGGGCGAAGTACACTACAAAACACTTGATAATAGTGAGGAAAAAAAAGAAGCAGGAATGCTGGTCTCGTCCGAATTTCTTATTCGGGAAAGTTACGTTCTATACTGACTTCAGTACAACCGCTGTCAAACTTCTTATTTTCCTGTCATTTACTTTTACAGTGGGCTCCTAAACTTGTGTTCTGGTATATAGAGGGCAAGATTCTGTTGTTTAACGTCAGAAGTCGACTTCAAGTAATAGTGCATATCCGCTCGAGATAAAGTCCGATTGCAAAACGGTTTTTCACGTTGGATTACCTGGTACTTTCCGAATAGACTGGCAGTGCCGATATATTTGATGCAGGTGAAGGGTTGTGGGGGTGTAGTCACAAAGATAGGCAACGAAAAACAAGAAAAAACATTATCTAGGACTGCAGCCAGCTGCTCTAGAATTTTATCTCGGACGACACAGAACGATCACACGTACATGAGATACTCACCGCAACGTGTCCGAAGGAAGTGGTATATCGTAAAATACACCACTATGTTAAACATGGATACATGGAGAGTTGTCTGGTGATATAATGACGAAGTTCACTGCATTTTAGACAACACATACAACGCAGATCTACGTCGCCCTCGGCCTTCTCCAAGAAAACATATTACAATACACGGAAAACGCCGAGACGTTCCTTAAGAAGTAGACGATTTCAATCGAAAAACGTATTTTCAGCAGCAGCCAGGGCTACACTAAATCCTGCACGTTAGTCCATGTTTAACGTGAGTGGCAACTAAAGACAATCGCCTCTGCGACCACGACAGCCATATTTAAATTCCTCGTACGACCCACGGACCAATGGGAACTTGCAAGGAGGAAACTCAATTTTCCTCTGCGCTCGTTTTCCTTCCCTGGGCGAGGGTCAGCAGGCACGATACGTCCTTGCTCGTCCAAAAATGGGTCCAGGGTCGATCTGAGACCATCCACCCTTGCGTTGTGCGCATTCCTGG
The DNA here is from genome assembly GCA_031763025.1 of Macrocystis pyrifera. NCBI lineage: Eukaryota > Phaeophyceae > Laminariales > Laminariaceae > Macrocystis > Macrocystis pyrifera. The sequence goes on from JASSKH010000012.1 coordinate 1,355,558, forward strand.
CAACTTCCGGAATTCTCCATCGGTGTACGACCGCCATTCCCTCCGCCCACCCCCCCCCTGGCGATATCTACTCACAAGGCGAGGATTCACACCTCCACCCCTGCCCCCACCGTCCCGGCCGCGACGATGGGTGCCGCCAACGAATCCCGCATTGAGGGGTTGGGGGGTAAACATTCGAGACGTGGCCACGGCAGTGCTTAAACTCTTGGGCGGTGCTTGCTGCATCATCCCCCTGACGACCCCGCGGCGATTTTCATGATCGGGAGTCATGCGCGTTTCGCAGACACCGAAGCATAGCTTTGTAGTTGGTTGGCTATCTTCCTATTGGTGGAAAATACGAAGAGGGTGCAAAGATACCGGCGGTAGCTAAGAATATATGACGCAACCAGAAGGCAAGAATAGTGTTGCCGCGACAGCGGTGATTGGTTGTGGCCAGAAAACGACTTCGAAGCGTTCCCGCCGATTTTAGTGAGCAGCCAATCTTGTACATCCGAAAGGTACGCGCATTTGACCCAGTTTACATATCACATTATAGAAGTTATATTACTACATTAGTACCGCTATCTATTTTTTCAAGAAAACTAGCTCGCCATCTCCCTGCCAACAAGAGTACTCCCCTTGCCTTAGCACGATTCGTAACCGCGAGCAGGCTGCCAACACACGCACCGAAGTGAACAAGCCTCTACATGTCGTTTCGATAGTTATACAAGCATCTACACCCGCCGCTCACCTGTATATCCCTGTCGTCTGGTCGCATTAGACCCGCGACTCTGTCGTCCAGACCAAGGGCGAGACCGATCCACTCGGTGCCTGCTCTGGCTCCACTTGCAGCGTCGCCACCTCCGGCGTCAGAATTATCTGGCAATTGGTTAAAAAATTATGCGGTCCACGCCAGATGAGGGTATAGGACAGTGAAACCCAAGTCTCAATCACACGCAAGGGCTACACAATATCGTTCGCTAGCATCAGAAGTGTCAGACTCCACCATACGCAAAAAAGTAGGATGTTTACACGCATGCCATCCTCACGTTAGAGCCCCAGCAAACAACCAATGACCCACCTGCTCCTTTCGCGGTGTTCCCGGTAGGAAGGTCCTCGTTGTTGAAGTCGCCATTGCCTCCGCACCATCGTCCAGCGGTGGCTTATACGATTCCGCCTGCGGATGATATATACGTCCCGCAACGCTAAATCATCGAAAGAGGCAGGTTGAGCAGACTCTGGCCGTGTTTTGTCTTGGCGTACCCCCCCCCTCAAGAAACCCTCCTCTTTCCGAGCAGCACGCTCGCCTCTACGGCTGCATCAAACCCCTCGTCACCGTCTGCTGCGATTTCCTGGTTGGGCGCCGGTTCGGGGCGCTGCGCCCTGGCCTGCGGCAGTGGATACCGCATGTCGTTCCGTGCAACGCTTGCTCGTCGCTTGCCCGGCCTTTCATCACACAGGTATTGGCGGCGACCTGGCGTAACGGGCGAAAGCACCTAGTAATGTTTCCCTCATGATCGTAACCCCTCCCCACAGCCCGACCAGCTGCGTCCGAGCTTCCCCGTGACAGAGAGCTTCACTCGCGGAGAGTAGCTGATGCTGTACAGACACACCTGTTTCGCCGATAGGGCGTAGACGAGATCTGTTTCGCGGAGAGAGGGGCGTGGACGAGGGCGGGAAGGACGAGGGTACTTCTGTGATAGCACTCGAGGGGCGCTGGGCGTTGCGGTTACGTATTGCAGTACCGACATATTCGACGATAGAGCTTTGACCGGCCACCGTATTTTCTACTTTCCTCGATATATTTCAAACCAGGCGCCAGGTCCTCAGGTTCAGGGAACGCAGAGGCGAGGAGATGGCACACTTCGAGTCACCATCGCTTTACACAGAACGACCGAGGTGGAGGTATCGTATAACCTTAGTCTTGTTTTGTGTCGCTGAGACGAGCGCTCGTACAGCGGGAGAACGGAATGGCGCTGTTCGGCAATTGCTTCTCCAGCAGGCATGCCGTCATAGCGGCGTGTTATCGAGACGAGTATGCCACCAATTTCAACTTGGCGAACGGGTGCAAGTACAAGGTATTCGCCGCTTCTACGCCGCAGCTGTTGAAAACCTGCGCAGCCTCCGCTTTGATGGTGGTACTAGTTCGCGCAGGGGGGGCATCGAGCAGAAAGGCGGTCGCCGTGCAAGTTGGTGCAAAGACAAAAAAAGAGTGCAGGTACTCCTGCCAAAAAAAAAGGGACACAGGAAAAAACGTACCAAGATGTTGTTTGTCGTGGTTGGCTACGGTCACCTTGGTCGACCCTCGAGAGCAGTAGGGAACGTCTCCTTTGTGAACCCAGAAGGGACCCTCTGCAAGTGGGAGAGGAAGGGTGTGCCGTGCTAGGGGGGTGCATTAATGGCCGCCCCTTTTTACTCCCCGAATCGACCGTCTCCCACCTGCGTCTACACCAAGAACCTCCTCTTTTTCCACACGGCTGGTCGCTATTACGAAGGGCATGAACAACATCGGCGGCGGGGGCGGGGCGAACACGATACTCGGCAGGGACTCCATCTCTAGCTTTTGGAGAAGACGGGCCGGCTGGATCACGACGATCAGCTCGTTCTCCATGTACTAGCTGATCCCCGTTGCCTCCGTTGCCTCCTGAAGCATTGGGCGGTCAGTACAGGAGTCATCTTGGGATGGGTTCAACAAGCGAGACGGACGACGGACGACCGGTACAGGCGATGTCGAGTTGTAGAAAGACAAACTGCATCACAGGTTCTGACGAAAAAGGCAAGTCTGCTCTTGACCACCGTCATAACATTGCTAAGTTGTTAGTTGTTTTGCTATTCTCTGGGTCAAGCGTGCAACATAAAAACAGAGTAATACAACCTGCAGTTCACCTGTGAATACAACCGAATGGGCGGCTTCAAGCCGTTGCCCCCGTAGATCTTTGAGCCTGGTCTCGTAGGAGAGCTCGAGCTGTCTGATAGGTTGCTCCCTGCTGCTACTGCTGCCTGGTCTGCTGATGTGGTTGTTGCTGTTGCTGTTGCTGCTGCTGCTGCTGCCGCCGCTGCTTGCTGTCGTTGGTGCAGGCACTGGTGCTTCTCTCTACTGCTGCAGTATAGCACGGCCTTCCCCTTGAAGTCGACTGCTTTGAGAGTGCTGCTGCTGGCGGCTGTTGGTACTCCTCGTGGCACGGCTTCTCCTCTACGGCGTCTGAAGGCTGACACGGAGAGCGCTGACTGCTGCTGCTGCTGCTGCTGCCGCTGCTGCTGTTCTGCTGCTGCTGTGCTGCTGCTGCTACTGCTCTTGCGCTGATGATGTGCTGGCACCGCGAGGAAAGTACCGCTCGTACACGAAACGTGACAGTCCAGTGATTTCGGGGTGATTTTGGACGCTTGGCCAATGACATGCGCCGACTTTAAAACCCGTACTTTAATCTCGCTCGGTAAATCGTAAATATAATAATATACAAGGCTTTCCTTCGGAGTGGGTATTCCGTCGTTTCGTGTACATATAACTGCAATTAATTGGCGACATAGCCCGAAGCCAACCAAACTAAATGTATTTGTTTAAGAAACGGTGAAGGATGTAATAATCGCGTTTATTTATGAATGTAATGTGAAACGTAAGATCGGGTGACGCAAGAGTAAGAATGACATTCGTCTAATAATAAGAAAAAATATTTCATCAGTGTCGGGAGAGAGTGGAGTAGTGCTTGGCATGTGGATGATATACAACGTACAGGCTGTTGTTTAAAGGAAGGTTTGGGACAGGAGAGAAAGCAGCAGTGCCGGCAACGACAACGGTTATGGAAATGTTGTATAGTTGCTGGGCGGCCGCGATTTCGATGTAGCCAGCATAGGAGTTTGGATGAGACATGATATGTAAATAGTCTTCCAGGCTGCTGTAGTAACGAGGCGGGAGGCCCAGAATGTGGATCTGTTTGCTGTTGAACCCGTTGGATATGTGTAGGAAGAAATAATCGTGATTTTGGGAAATGTGGGAAACAATTTGTTTCCTTTCGTTCGTCCTGGATGGCGACAATCTGCTTGGCGTACTGCTTCGGAATTCCGCGAAGCCCTGGAGCAGGCGAAATGGAAGGGAGTCTTTTTGCGCTTGATGATGATGTCTCCGTCTTTGATGGTAGAGTCCGTCAGGCGGCAGTTGTAGCACTTGCCACGGACCTGGTCGAAGTAAACATATAGGGTGCGCGGGGCGGGAGTGGCGTGCAGGGAATGGCGGGGGAGGGGGAAGGGGGGGGGGGGGCAGAGTTCATTATTTGTACTACTCTACAGCGGCACAACAGCAGTACGTAATCATACCGGCGTCCCCGGTGGCTTGGTAGGTGGTCCGCGAGCCTATCAAGATCAATTTCGTGAGTTCGAGTCTCACCGAGTGCATGCTCACAGGGACTTTTTCTTGCATAAAATTGATTAGCGGAAAGCGCGAGAGCGTGAGTTAGCTGTACATTCGATGCAAATCGACGAGCGGTGGGAATGCTGAACCCTATGCGCGATAAAAAAGAAAGGCACGTACCGGGGGGGAGAAGGGACGACACCTGTGACCACGGCTTGTCCAGAAGATCGTCGAGGGTAAACCTCCTACGAGTGGGCTGGAAAGTAAAAGTGATGATGAAAAAAAAAATAAAAAAAATCGCTGGCTATACGACGGCAGCAGCAGCAGCAGCAGCAGAAGCAGCAAGTACGTAATTTCATTGACGATACAGAAACATGTAGACACACAAGTGTAGTACAGTACACACACAAATCACGTCCAGCATGATGTACGGCAACAACGCAGCAGCAGCACACAAAAAAATCATTGACGATACAGAAATATGTACACACGCACAAGTTTAAGTGTAATAGACACACAAATCATGTCCAGCATGATGTACGGCAACAACGCAGCAGCGCCACAAAACGACCAGGAAACACAATTATCTGAGTACATACAAACATTCAGTGAATATTGCGGCAGCACTAAAAGCAGAGCAGCAGCAGCAGCAGAAGCAGCAACGGATCGCCACAGCGTTGGCAGCAGCAGCATACCAGGTAGCAACGATATGAAAAGAAGGGAGAAAAAAAGTATGTACCCCGAGGCCGTCCGAAAAGTATTTTTGGTACCTCACTATAGACCCACCTCCGCATGCTGTACGGCAACAACGCAGCAGCAGCATAGCAACAATACGAAATACGAGAAAAAGTAGTACGTACGCAAAATGCAGGAGCAAAACGACCAAAATATTTTTTTTACGTATCAAAAAAACCATTTGGGTACAAAAATGGCCAATAAAAACAATAATCCGCGTTGGCAGCAGCGGCAGAGCAACGATATGAAAATAAGGAAGAAAAAAAGTAAGTACCCTGGTATGCCGCAATCGCAAAACCTACGGAATTTCATTGACGATACCGAAATATGTACACACACAAGTGCAGCATGATATACGGCAACAACGCAGCAGCACCACAGCAGCAGCATAGCAACGATATATATATGAAAATAAGCAAGTCAAAAACGAGAAATTGCGGTACGTACGCAAAAAGCAGGAGCAAAACGGCAAAAATATTTTTTCACCTACCAAAAGGAACCATTTGGGTACAAAAACGACCAAGAAAAACAGTAATCCGAGTACATACGAACATTCAGTGGATATTGCGGCAGCACATTAGCAGCAGCAGCAGCAGCAGAAGCAGCTACAGCATTAGCAGCAGCAGAAGCTGCAACGAATCGCCGCAGCGTTGGCAGCAGAGGTGGCAGCAGCAGCAGCAGTAGCAGCAGCATAGCAACGATATGAAAATAAGGAAGAAAAAAAGCATGTACCCTCGTATGCCGCCATCGCAAAACCTACGGAATTGAGGATCCGAAAATATGTACGCTTCCAGCATGATGCACGGCAACAACGCAGCAGCACTACATACAGCAGCAGCAATTGCACAGGAGCAGCGGGTGCACAGCACGGCAACAACGCAGCAGCACTACAGCAGCAGCGAGTGCACAGGAGAAGCAGGTGCACAGCAGCAGCAGCACTCATGGCGTGGCGCTGACAGCTGCAGCAGCACAGCAGCAGCGGCAGCCGAAAACGAGCAAAATGAGTACGTGGGGTCACCCAAACATGTACACATAGAAATCGTGTGCATGCACCGAAAATGCGCCACAGTAGCAGCAGCACTCACGTCGTTCGGTGCAGCGGTGACGGCGACAGCTGAATCCTCCGTTCCTTCGTTCACGTCCCTCAAACAGTTGTGCATGTGCGCGTTCGCGTGCACTGTGTGTAAGAGGAGCCGACGCAACGCACGAAGGGGAAAGAACGAGCATGGATGAGTAACAAAAAAAAAAAACGCTTTGACGCAAGTTTGCATGAAAAAAGGCAATTGAAAACCCCCAAAAAACGTACTGGCAACATACAGCATGCACAATAGACATAAGACACTCACCACTGTCAGCAGTCTCGAGGGAGTACGAGACAGTCCCTTCCTTGATCGGGCGAGCACAGAACTCGCAGTCGGTTGCCCTGTCAGGATGATCCCGCCACCACGCACGTGAGATCCTTGCAGGTGGCGAAGCCCACGTTTTTGCCACCAGGTGCGGAGTTCTTGACCAAGTAAGTGCTGGTCCGTGCACTGGTCGCAAACAACAGCCGGCACCAGGTCGGTCTTTGTCGTTGCCGCTCTCTTGCCAGAGGGCGAGGACCACGCGCCTCTCGACGAGGGGGAGGTGAGCTTAGGGTGCGTGGAGAAGGGAGAGGCGGGGGTTGCAGCACCAGCAGGTTGGCCACCGACAGCAGCAGCTTGGCCGCCGACAGCTGCACCTATCTATGCCGTTCGTGTCGTCGAAGGCGAGACGCCTCTTGTAGGCGCCGTGCGAAGAGCTGTCTATTGGTTGGCAGTTTGCGGAAGAAGAAAGAAGAAAGTTTGTTTGGCTGTTCGGCTGTTGCAAAGAAGGAAGAAAGGTTGTTTGGCTGTTCGGCTGTTTCCAAGAAGAAGGGCTGTTTGCGAAGAGCTGTCTATCAGTCGGTCTGTCTGCCAAGAGCTAGCAAGTGACAACGACCTCAAAAATCGTAATTATAGTTGTATCTATAGGTTTTGACCAATGAGAGTGCGCCGACTTTAATATTCCCACCCGACCTATAGGCCCAGTGCCGCCGTGCGTTGCCGTAACAAAATTGTGCACATTATCCCCGGTACTAGAAAGCCTCCACATAGAGTGGAAACTCGTTGGATACAACGTAGCGAAACGCGTGGCAACATTCTCATCCGGATAAGCGATGACAAAATCGACTAGTATCTCAACAATCGATCATGAATGGTCTGTAAATTCCGAGTGCTCCAATTTTTTTCTGCAACGAACGGCACCACGATGATACCGGTACAATATCATCATTGACGTTTGTTTATGCTGTTGTATTCTTCTTCGTGAGCTGGCAACGCCGGCGGGAGCGAAGCGCCTTGTAATACACCATCTCCCATATTATGTCAGTAGAGTCATTCAAAGGGGGCTGTACTCTTGCTAAATTGTTGGCGAGTACTGATTGATAGCCCCTTACGTTTGACGTAATAGGATTATGCAGTACGTTGTTACCCTTTCATATGTGGACGATATGATTAGAATAAGAGCTGCGACAGGGGTTTTCAAGCCGCGGAGGGGTTCACGGAAAACTCCCTTTACTGGTTCGAGTAGAAACGGTGTTATGGCCGAGGGCGGCTAAAAAAGCAGGAAGTTGTACCGGGGGGGTCGTCGAAGCGGCGGACTGTTTCGTGGCGGGGTGGCACAGGGACGAGGCGCAGAGAAGCCGGCTGCACCACGCAGCTGAGGACGTCAACAGCGGTGACGAGAGGTGGGGGAGGGGCAGCCTTACTGGCACAACAACAACAGCTGTCGATGACTGCAGAAACGAAATGATAAGTCGGGCGGCTAGGTATCGGTTCGACTAGCCCTTGAATTCTACCAGTGTTTGTTTGTTGTTGAGTTGTTCAATGGGAGGGGGCGTGACAGCGGCAGTACCAACGCTTGACATCGCTGTTGACGAGAGTAGGAAGGCGATGGCAAAGGGTGTAGCTCGGTTTCCGAATAGATTTTCCTGCAAAGACGGGCACTCATGTTACTATCACCGTACTGTACGATTTTCTCATTTTTCCCCCTTCTCTCTTTCTTCTTGCTTTTTGCCTTGTCTCTCCCTTTGTGTCCTTTCCCCTTTCCGCCGTCCTTATGCCGGTGTATTCCTCTCTTTCGTGTCGATTTGTCCGTGCAGCAGCTATCTGTCCTTCTTGAGTACGTATGATTTCCTTCTATTGCGGGGGACGATAGTAAATAGGACCCACGGTACAGACAAAAACATGTACGTTTTCCTATTTTCACTACTGTAACAATATATGGTCCTATTTACTATGGTTCCCCGTAAACAGCAGCCTTTCTGATCTGCGTGCGTCATTTGTATTATGTTTGGGTTCATTATTACTTTTTGATAGTCTATTTGTTCTTATTTTCTGGTCTTGCTTGTCTTGTGCTGTTGTGTTCACGTACCCTGTATGCTGGTTTTTCACTTGCTTGGCTCATGAATTTGCAAGTATTGTTGTTTTTGGCTTTCCTCTGTCTCACAGTCTGCGACCACAGAATTAGTAACTCTCTAGGATAAGGAATCAGGACGAACACTGTATGTACTGATTAAGTAGCTGGGTAGGAAGAATGATTTAATAGTGTGAATAAAACCAACACAAGTTGTCAGGCAGGTGTCAAATAGATAGATTATTAAAAATATTATCCACTGGCCCATACAATTAACAAGGAATTACATAAAGAATACGCGCTAACGGCATATCACACAACTATATTGATAGCAAAATTAAAGGAAAAAATGGGATATAGGCGAGATATAACGCAGCTTGCAAACTTCGGGTCAACTATTCAATCAGTCGAACTCACAAAATATTAATAACAAACGGAGTCACAAACTTGCCACTTTAGCAGTGGAAAGCTTTGGGCGTCTCGGGGTAGACGGCAGTAAGTTCATCGACCAGCTGGCAGCTAGTGTCGTGGGGGGGAGGGATGGTGAGTCGATGGGAAGGAAAGGATTGGTGAAAGAACGCCTACTCCAAATCTTCTCGGTGACTACACAGGTCGCCATTTCGAGGAGGGTACCGCGATACAGACTCCAGCTTAGGGGTCGACAGGAATCCAGAAGGAGCAAAGGGGGGGGGATGACAGACCCACACCGATGGCGTGGGGATGGAGCTTAGATGCGGCTCAAGATTAAACAGCAGAAAGTAGCGAGTACACAGTAAGATGTAGGAGGGAGTAAAGACAACACATAGAGTATCGTAGATAAAGCATAAAAAGAAGTAGACATAGAAGATAGATAGACCTTGTGCATAGGTTTCCTTTGTATCCGGGTATTTCTTCTTTCAGAAATGTTTTGATTGATCAACGGTGAAGCTCATCATGCTGCACATTGTCGGATGGCAAGCCACATCAACAACAGCAGCAGCAGCAACAACAACAACAACAACAACAAGAGAGGAGAAGGACAAGAACAAGAAGAAGGACAAGAACAAGACGAACAAGAAGAACAAGAAGAAAGAAGAACACGAAGAACAAAAAGGAAGAACAACAACAAGAACAAAAACAAGAACAAGAAGAACAGGAAGAACAAGAAGAAGGACAAGAGCAAGAACAAGAAGAACAAAAAAAACAAGAAGGACATGAAAATATATCCTCAACCACGCTATGGGAGAGCACCAACCGAACCGGGACCCGGTGACACTGAACTCGCTCCTGCGGGCGATAAAGTTATGGTACCTCATGCAAGCCCTGCTCCCACTCACCGGACGGCCGGATAAAGAGGCGACAGAGGTTCGCGCTGGTGGAGAGCGGGGACATAGTGCCCCTGCTTGTATGGGTGATAGCGTACACCAGGAGAGAGGGCTTGAGAGAACGGAATGCCGCCCAGGAAGCTTCGGAAGAGGCAAAGCTTGAACGAGCGTCGTCGGCGTGTCGCCTCGCGGAAGGGGTCAAAGTGGTAGCACGCAACCTTCTGATAGAACCACCATCAGCGGGGGACGAGGAGACGTGGAACACTTTGGTGGCCAATATCCCCCCCGAAGACCACGCCGTCGTGTCCGCGGCGGCGGCGGCTGCAGTGCGGACGAGCGCCACCGAGGTGGAAGATGGAAACGCCCCCCTGTGCCACCCTGACGACGAGTACGCCTCCGAGGTGCTCTTCGACGTCATCAACTCCCGGAGCGCCCTCTCAAGCCCCAAAAACGACGGTCAACGATTAGCTCATCTACAATCCATCATTCAAACCGATATCGGCAGAGAGGAGTTCGGAAGTGGCATGACAGCCTTCTGGCGGAGAATCGTCAACAATCCGGACGCGTTCCCGCCAGAGTTCTGGCAGCTCTTCTTACAGTCGAGCCTCACTGCGTTGGGGGAAAGGTGCCGGCCGGTTTGCGTGGATATGACATGGAGGAGGCTCATCATCGCAGAGATATGCGACACTGACGGCCGCGGTTGGAAGAGGTAGGCCGAGAAGTGAGGCAGTTTGGGGGCGCCGTACCAGGCAAAGTGGAGCATGTGGGATTGAGGGCTAGGACGCTACCCGAGACGGGAAACTGGCTCATTCTCACGGACTGCTCCGACGCCTTCAACACCGTAAAAAGGACGGCGGTGCTTAACGAGGTGGCAAAAAAACGTGCCAGCGCTCACGCCTTTAGTGGCCAAGTGCTACGGCACAAGACCAGCCGACGTGTTCTTCCGGATGGACTCAGGGGAGACCAGGACGATCGCTTGCTCTAGCATTGTCTAGCAAGGGGACCCAATGGGACCAGCAATGTTCTGCCTGGCGATACGACCGGGGCTGAAGCGATTCCGGCAGGAATTCGGTAGAGAAGGAGTAGAAGCCTTCGCGTACATGGGCGATAGCTCTCTCAGCCTTATAGGAATCACGGCCAACACGGTTAGAGCATTCACCTTCCTCCGGCGAGAGCTAGATGACATCGGTATTGTGGTGAACGCGGCCAAAACAGTGGCACTACCACCCAAGGGCACGCCCCGACGGTGGAGGAGATTTCGCTCCTTAAAAGTGTTGAGGTCCGCATCGCAGACGAGGGAGGGGTGACGGTGGTGAGTGTCCCGATCGGCAGGAAGAATACGTGCCGGGGCGAGCGAATGGAAGTAGAGAGGGATGGGGACGCGGACCACCATACGCGCTGCCTCGCTAATATGCCCAAAACACAAGCAGCGGCCCTCATCACCGTCGAATCTTTCGAGCAATGGACGAGTTACCTCGAAAGGGCTCTGGACCCGGGGTTGTCCCTCGAAGTATGTAGAAGGACAGACAACGGGGCGCAGTGGGCGTACGCGAAAATCCTCGGACTATCGGGAGCGGCGGAGGCACTATCGTTTTTCCAGGACGGATGCCCTGATAATGGACTGACTCTCAAACCTTACCAGCAAGCCCAGGCACGCCTTTCTACGGGAGCGGGAGGGTTAGAGCTGCCGTCGACAGAATCGAGGAGAATGTCGGCATCCATCGGGAGCAGGGTGGGGACCTTGCCGTAGGTCCTAGCAGACCTCACAGGCCCGTTAGTCGGTAAGTTGAGGAGGGGGCTCCCAGAATCGAGCATCATTGCTCGGCTGGGGGACAGCTTGCGGGAGATTAGGGATACATGGGGGGTGTCAAAAGAAACGCTGGCGGGCATCGTCCCCGAATCTTGGTTAGAATGGGGTCTAGGCGCAGAGGGGGACCTGGCCCCAAGGCCCCGAGAGGCCGACATGCTGGCTGCACACGACGCCATAACCACGAACGCACGCAAAGTACAACAGAAGTTGGGCAAGCTGGTAAACCAACGTCGGCACACAGCCCACGCTACCTCGCTGGAGGAACTCCCGGAGACAGCACGCCCCCCCGGACCGGGCGACCCAATGGGTGGGACCGAAACCTAAGCCCTGGAGCCTACAGGGGGCAGGAGCCACGGCATGCCTTCGGGCGAGCCCGACGGACTCGCTCCGGGTCATACCCGCAGAAGAGTTTGTGTGCATGGGAAGGTGGTTCATGGGGATAGAGGAATACGTGGCAGTGACGTACCCCTGCTGCGATGCAGTTGACGTGGACACCCGCCACGTGCGCATTTGTCCCAGAGCAGGGGCTCAGGTAGATCAGCACCAACCGCTTGTCCACGCGATCTCCCGTACGTTGAAGCGGCTAGGAATTCGACACCAAGTGGAGAGCGGCGAACCGTTCACCGCAGACCGAAATCTGCGGATAGACATTGTCGTCAGGAGATGAGGTCTACGGGACGCTTCTAACAGGGAGTATAGGGAGAAGTCCATCGTCCTCGACGCCACCTATGTTGATCCTCAAGCGCAAATACACCTACGAAGAGGCAGTGCTTATCACGATGGATCAGCTGCCTCTACCGCCGAGGCGCGCAAGCGCCAACACTATGCTCGTCCGGGACATGTGTCCTTTGACGAACGGAGTCACACACTTGCCACTTTAGCAGTGGAGAGCTTTGGGCGTCTCGGGGTAGAGGGCAGTAAGTTCATCTACCAGCTGGCAGCTAGTGTCGTGGGGGGGAGGGAGTATGGGTCGATGGGAAGGAAAGGATTGGTGAAGGAAGGCCTAATCCAACTCGTCTCGGTGACTACACAGGTCGCCATTTCGAGGAGGGTGTCGCCATACAGACTCCAGCTTAGGGGTCGTCAGGAATCGAGACGGAGCAGAGGGGGGAGGATGACAGACCCGCACCGATGGCGTGGGGGTGGAGTTGGGATGCGGCTTAGGATTTAATAATGGAAAGTGACGAGTACATATCGAGATGTAGGAGGGAGCAAAGACAACACAAAAGAGTGTCGTAGATAGAGCATAGAAGGAAGTAGACATAGAAAATAGGTTTCCTTCCGGGGATTTCTTCTTTCAGGAATGTTTTGATTGATCAACGTTGAAGCTCTGGATATCCGTGGTCTAGCAGGTAGTGCTATATAATCAACAGATACAGTGTAAAATTCGGTGGAAAACCAGCAGCACAACAGCAAACTGCAGCACGGCAGCACTACTACACTCTTGAAAGCAGTGGCGGCTTTTAAGGAGAGGGACAACTGGGCGCCTCTCTTACCACGGATACCCAGAGAGATGGTACGTACTGCTGTTGCTGCTTTGGAGAGGGACGAAAACAGCTGGCCGCTTGAGAGTCGGAGAAGTCCGGCGAACGGAGACAGTAGCTTCGAACGTTTTGTGTCGAGCCGTTTTTTGGACGAGAAGCGTGAGACAGCCACACATACGAGATACTCGACACGAGATACTCGCGTACAAGGCGGAGCTTACTCGCGCAACTTAGTGTGAAGGTATTACCTCCCGAGCTATCTGGGTAAAAGATCGATCAATTGCACAGCCCAGGGCAACCCTTATAACATTCTCGCCCTTCTCTGAACGGCGGGAGCGTTGGGGCGTCGATATCGTATACGGCACTGACTTACCCACTTCGATTCAGTGCCTGGGGATTCAGGAAGATGTGTTTTTTTAGGGGCGCACGTGCAAGCGTTTCTATAAAAGAAACGTTCGAAGTGTCCTCGACGACGTCAAATGTGATGGTATTACCTACTGAGCTATCGGGGTAAAAGATCGATCGATTGCCCAGCTCAGGGTAGTCCTTTAAAAAGTTAGGCGGGGCATTGTTATGTGAATCAAAATACAATTGTAGCGAATTTTTCGGCGTTCAAAACACAGCAGGGCGGAAGGTGCGGGTCGGCGATTGGCGACTTGCCTAAGCTATCTCCGCTACCCCCTGGCCGTGGCCGCACCGTCGAAGCTAATGCCTCGCCGATTATTATTGCAGAGTTTTCGTGAGCCATGCTTGCTCGGCGTGGATTGAGAAAAAATGCTTCAAAGGTTTGACTTGAAATAACGGAGGAAATCGGTTGGGAATGAGTTTCAAAGGCGTTTTGGGTTGCATTGTTCTTCAATGGTTCGTTTTTAATACCGACGGAAAGCCAAAGAGTAAACTCTTAGGAACAGGTGGTGTTATGGAAATGTTAGCACATGACCATGTATGAGTCAATGTTCAGGTAGAACTGCTCTCGTATCGTAGATCATTGTCTATGTACCGTTTCGGCATGTAACGTATATTATGCGGAGGAATAGCAGCCGTCTCTGCTGGTAGGACCGAGTATCTCACTCTCTAATGTGATCTCTACCCGGATCGTGATGGTATCCTAGCTGCCTGTTCATGTCTGGAAGCTGCCGTCATCTGGACTCCTGCTTTCCCTGTAGAGTACATCTGTGTGTGTTGGTCATCTAAGCGCCAGTGTTTACGTGTTATCACGTCTTCTTCTCTCTACCGCACGGGAGTATCTTACTCCCCGGGCCACCGCTTGCCCGGTATCATGTCTCGGCTAACACCGAGGACACAGCCTCTGCCTACGTTGTCTGGGTACAACGCAATTATCCACAATAGGTTTATGAGCCTCGAGTTTGGCGAGTAGTGTGCACACACATCCTCTCTGCGGAGGCTTCTTCTGCCGGAGTGAGCTTTCTGCTGGAGGTCTACATTGAGTCAACCCGTCTGCTGTTGGATCCGGACTGATCACCTGGGTTCTCGGCTGCACATTCAGTACGCTACTGCTGTGTGTAAAGCATTCGGGGGCATAACGTCTAGGCGTTGATTCCGGTCGGCCAATAGAGTTGTGCAGGGTTATTGGTTTGCGCGTGCAGAGTACCGTTCTGGTGCTCCGCGTGTGTGTAATTGACTTCCCGAAATCGCCTGCGCGTGTCGTACCGCGAGGCGTAGTCTGTCCAAGATACCTTGCAACTGCTGGGTGCCGACTTAGTAGCGTGTGTAGGGGTGAGGATCTGGCTAGGCTGGGTGCATCCGTTGCGGCAGCCTCATAAATACGACGTGGATCGCATCATGTTACCTGCGCGTGCGTCGTCACGCAAGGTACGGTCTACATCCAAGACCACCCTTCTCGTACCGGTTTGTGGTGCGTGTGTAAGGTTGAGGCTTCGACCAGTCTGAGCAGTGCATCTGACCCGTGTGACTGCAGGACGTGGCCGGAGTTGACGCCTCCGACGTAACACACGGCAGCTTAGTCACCTGTGGTAGGTTGAACCTGTGCCTCGCAGAGCATAGGAGTCTGGGCGGATACTGACGGGTGTCCGGCAGACTAGGATTGTAAGCTTCAGGGCTGCAATCCTGCAACGCCTACATCCGTGTAGCAGCACTATCACCCTGCATCGTCCCTTGCGCGTCGAGCTTACTCAGGTACTCGGGGTGTTATACGTGTGGGGAAAGCGTGCGCGCCTTGCGCGTAGCCCCGGTCCCTGACTAGGGGTCGGGAGACGATGGCGGAATCGTCTTACAACGCGTTGAAAAAGACGCTCGAAACCGTAGGCCTGTGCAAGGATCAACGGGATCACCGAGAGTGGGCGGACAAGTTTCGTATGGCGGTGGGTCTCCATTTGCAGGAGGTCTTGAAGGTCCTCGACGGGGAAACGTGCCCCGAGAGCGATGGGGTTGACAATGTCACAGCGACATACAACTGGAAAAGCCGAAACAACCAGTTGTACTCTCTTATCTACTTCTCCACCGTCGAATCCGCCAACATCACCACGAAGCCTTTCCAAGGCAACTTTGGGGGCGAAATGGGCGATGGGGCTGCGGCTTGGGCGGCCCTCAAGGAGCGTTTCGCCGGCAATACCAAGGAATCTCGGCGGGCCCTCAGGGAGCAGCTCCACGCCGCCAAGCTCCGACATGGTTAGAACGTCATCGACTTCCTGGCGATCATGGACGACCCCAAGCTTCGGCTCGACAGCATGAGGGAGTCCACATCGAAGGAGCGTTCGAGGACCTGGTGTTGAATGCTCTCGTCCACTCGTCGAAGTACAGCTTCCTGCGGGACATGCACTACAGGCACCCGTTTCCAGACATGGAGGCGATGAAGCGAACCGCCGTCAACTACTTCATCGACGCACAGTCGAGGAAGTCGTCGGGGCCCGCGTTCTCAGGCCGTGGTGCGGCGACGGCCGCGACCAGCAACGACCGGTGCCACAACTGCAACGAGTATGGGCCCTACCAGCGAGACTGCCCTAAACCGGCCAAGAAGAGCCGGTCGAAGCCGGGAAAGTCGCAGTGGAAGAAAAAGGGCAGGAAGGGCGGCGGCGGAGACCCCCCTCCGAAGTGGTGCAGCTATCATAAGACCACCACTCACAGCGACAGCGAGTGCAAGGCGCAGCGAGAGATCCAGTCGCTGACTGCGCGCCTGGCGCTGCTGCAACCTCCGGGGCAAGGCAGCCTCGGCCACGTCGGGAGTGCACACCTGGCCGCTCTTCCTCAGCCACCGTCGGGGGCCGCTGGCTTCGCTCACGTCGGGAGCGCCCCCATGGCTCTGCCTCCTCCGCGGACACAGAACAGCTTTGGCTACTCGTTCACCGCGATGGACGTGTCCCTGCCAGCGGCAGCCACGCCGTCTCCTGGGTCTCTCACCGCGGAGCCCCGTGCTAAACCGGCGGAACCTGCGTCTGCTCCGGCGGCATCACTGCCGAACTACCGTCTACCCGATGGGGTCTTCCGAGCGCTAATGGCGAGCACTCCCGACCTGTCAGGTGGAGGTGGGCTTCTCACCGACGGCACCTACATTGAGATAATAGTGGACAGCGGGGCATCATCCAACTTCGTCGACCCGGAGCTGACCCCGGGACTGCTAGCCTCAATGCGGGACTATGAACCTTTGCAGGTTCCTCACCAGATCGTCGCGGCTGGCCAGCACGTCCTGCACGGGGTAGCTGCGGGCACCATCAACGGCATCATTACCGATGACGGTGGGAACAAGCGGGACTTCTCCTTTCGTGCAATCATCGTACCTGGGCTGGGGACGAACCTGTTCTCCGTTTCCCTGGCCATGGTGGAGGGGATGGCTGCCCTGTTTTACCAGGACAAACCGCGGTTGGAGAAGGGCGACCTCGTTGTGCCGAGACCCTGGGCGTCGACGCAACGACCGGACAAATCATGTGCTCCATCGCTGTTGCGCTTGAAAACCGTGCTGGGATCTCCGTGAAGCCTAACGGTGCTGCCTTGAAAGCGGTTTCTGCTGATCTCTGGCACCGTCGCATGGGGCATGCCAACCGCAACAGCATGGAAGTTCTGCGGAAGATGCCGCACAGCGGTGTTGATCACAACGGTGATCTGACGCCGTGCGACGTCTGCCCCTTCAGCAAGAGTGAGCAGCAACCTCACCCAAAGCAAGCGTCGAATGACGTCAAGCGACCTTTTGCGCTTGTCACTGTCGACACCCTGGGGCCGATCAACCCTCCGGCACTAGGCGGCTACACCTACGTCACCAAGTTTGTTGACCAGCTGACGACGTCGAAGGAGATCTTCCTCATCAAGAGTAAGACACACACTATCGACTCCCTCGTGCTGTTCAACAAGGCCGTCGTGATTCCGTCCGGAGAGCGTTTAGTCCGTCTGCGAGGGGACAAATGTACGGAGTTTACGAGTGAGGAATTCCGTCAGTATTGTCTCGATATCGGCGTCAAGTTGGAGTTTGCGTCTACCAACACCCCTCAGCAGATCGGCGCGAACGAGCGGGCAGGTCGGACGCTTGCTGATATCGTGTGTAGTTTGTTCGCTGATTCGGATCTCCCGAGTTTCCTCTGGGGGGAGTTGATGCAGACAGCAGTCTACCTGAGCAACCGGGTCCCACATGCGGCGTTGAGTAACGGTACGCCCTACAAGGCACTCTACGGCAACGACTCTTACCTCGGGAACCTTCGGGTGATCGGGGCTAGGTCGTTCGTGCACGTAGAGACCCTGTTGATTGTACTCAGATACACGACTTATAAGATCTATGGTAGATTGGGGAGTTCCAAGCTGGAAAGGGATTCCGGCAGTAGGGTATTGGGATATCGGGGTAATGTGTGCCCACCAATGCCACTCGTCAGGTGTAACCCTTTACTGCATGTGAGGCGAGTCAACTCGACAGCTCGGATATAATATAAGAGGAGTTCCGTGTTACTGTCTGGAGTCAACCACGCGTTCCCGTGCCAGCTGCGCCTATACCTTTAGAGATCAATCAACACACTAGTGAGTCCGGCGATCTTCTATTGGCAAGCGTAGCCAAGGCCAACCTAGAGAGGTGGGAACCTGCTTCGGCATGCCTAGTTTCGAGGACATGCCCAGTCAAGAAGCCAGCGTGGAGAGTGAAAAGACCATAGAGGAGATGAAGAAGAAAATAGAGGTCCTGGAGGAGAGGACGTGTGTGAGAAGAAGACTAAGGAGATGCCGCACCAGGAGAGCAGCAGCGATCCCAGCGGGGCCAAGTTTGAGCCCGACCTGGCAGAATCGCATGGCACTGGTGGCGAAGGCGCTTGAGAGTAGTAGTTGCAGGGACAGCAGCAGCACCGTCAGCAACGTCGGCAGTCAGAGGATTGCTGCACGTTTGTTGCGACGATGAAGCGCATGCAGTAAGCACCGTTACCGCCGCCGTCGTGTCGACCGCCGCGTAACCGTCGCTGCTGCAACACCCCGGGATAGCCAGGCATCTGCCTGAACCTGTGGGTTCGCTGCGCGCTGGCGACATAAATGTAGAACGTATATTATTATATGAAAGAGGGAGTTTGGCCGGCAGGAGCCGGGAGGGAAGGTGGAGACCGCGGGAGCGACGCTGAAAGCGTTCTGGCAGAATCCGCCTGGACTGCTGAAGCACCACGCCCGCAGGTGGTTGATGGGGGGGACGTTGCCCCCGAGGAAGGAGTCGAGGGAGAGTAAAGATGGGCGCAGGGGGAGGAGTCTGCATCATCATCTGTTCGGGATGCGGTGCCCCAAGAGAGAGGAGGAAAGAGAAGGGACCGAGGCGCCACCGGCAAGGACTTACGTCCGCACCAGGCACGTTTGGCTTTGTTGATTGACTGCTGTGGTGATTTTCGTTTTTAAATGATTGTGTAT
Organism: Macrocystis pyrifera; assembly: GCA_031763025.1. Classification (NCBI taxonomy): domain Eukaryota; class Phaeophyceae; order Laminariales; family Laminariaceae; genus Macrocystis; species Macrocystis pyrifera. The sequence goes on from JASSKH010000012.1 coordinate 1,374,467, forward strand.
CGATTTGAGAGTGGGAGAGATTCTGCGAACATTGGAGATTCAGATTTATTTGGGAATACTGGAAATGAAATGAGATGAATAGACGTATACGTATACGTATACGTATAGCTTCCCTCACTAAGGTTTTTCTGTAGACGCACTGCTGTAGGACTATGACGTCTGTCTGCTTTATGTTCGACTGGTCGAGGGCTCTGGTTGAGCATCGACACGAGTACAGCAGGAAGAGGTGTATGTGATGAACCCTTGCGTCTGTTTGCGGCATTTCACATATTTACATCTTTGTATGCGGGTATCTCGTTTTTGAGTTGTTGGGTTGGTGTGTAGCACGACCCGCGCGACTTGTTACGTGCTAAAGGCAAGATATTTGCGGACAGAGTAATATACTATACGAGTACAGCAGCAGCAGAAGTAGTATGGTACTGCTGTGAGCTGAGACGAAAACGGTTTACTTGGCACTACTGTATATGTTCATCAAGTATGTACTTCAGCATATATAGTGGTCGAGGAATACATGGGTTTGATGTGGGACCAGATATTCTCGTTTACAAGTAGCTGTTTATTTGCAGTAGCATTTGAGAACTTAACATACCAAATAGGAGTTTGCAAGCAGTGCATATGCAGACCTGATCGCCCGAATGCACGGCCCATCCCTTCTGTATGCCGGGTCAATGCTGCGGAGGCGACGTTTGATTTCACCCAGGAGGAATAGCTGGATGACCCGAGCTGCGGTGACGCCATGAGACCGAACGGAGAGGCAGCCGCGGCGGAGGCAACAGCAGTAGTGTTCGGGGCATCGGGGTGATTCTTACTGAAATGTGGTTGCCTTTGAATGCGGATGAATATTTTCATTGCTTGTATTTTGGAATTGTTTTTCTGGTCGATTTGGAGTCCGCGAGAGTTACTGGAGTTTTCGAGTAGTTTCAAAATCAAATAAAATTCAAGTGGACGAATGTATGCTATCTCGCATTACCGTCGCGATCTGTGTATCAATGGCGGGAGTAGGGGACAAGGGGAGACTCTTGTCCGGGGGAACGGGGTTCCTCGCGATCTCTGGCATTTAATTTCTTGGCTTAATTTTATTTTTGATGAGTAGGACTACTGTGATATTTATATGATTTGCATTACTTCCTCATGAAATAGAGGGAGATTTTTTGGATAAGGTTGAAGAGAGACTATGAAGCGCCTGGGGGCGTGTGCGGTCCATGGGAAATGTTTTCTGATTTGGAAGGTTTGGGTAGTATTTCGGAAATTGAGAGTTTGATTTTTTTTGGTTCTTGAAAATTTGTGCTTTTGTTCAAAGTCAGTACTGACTGAGTGGTCTAGCAGGTAGTGCTATATAATTCCCTAGGGTGGGTCGGGAGTTGAAGTCTCGCCGAATTCGTGAGTTGATCTTTTCGAGCGTGCGCGCTGGAGACAATACAAATGATTATGATAGTGTGCCTGTAGACACCAGTATCGTTTGGCGAGGGGAGGGCCCCGGAGATCACTGTACTAAGTCGACGAGATTCCACTGAATATCTTTTGACCAATTCCGCGGATAATGCCGTTTTACCTGACTGAATCCGAGAAGAATGCCGTTTTACTTGGCATTGGATTTCGAGAGTTTTATTTGTTTGCAACAGAGAGGCTGGGGATTTGAGTATTTGAATACTGATTTGAAGATTTGAGTGTTGATCCAAGAATTTGATTTTTGAGTTACAGATTGGATTTTTGACTTTCTGAGTTTTATTCGAGTTGATATTTTTATTGAGATGTATCAGCTCTGCGATGTCGTACATTTTCATGTACAGAGCTGAGGGGAATATTGCTCATGCACAGGAGCAGGGGGGATATGAGTATGGTCGTGTATATTGAGTAGGGGGGATGTTGATTGTACTCAGATACACGACTTATAAGATCTATGGTAGATTGGGGAGTTCCAAGCTGGAAAGGGATTCCGGCAGTAGGGTATTGGGATATCGGGGTAATGTGTGCCCACCAATGCCACTCGTCAGGTGTAACCCTTTACTGCATGTGAGGCGAGTCAACTCGACAGCTCGGATATAATATAAGAGGAGTTCTGTGTTACTGTCTGGAGTCAACCACGCGTTCCCGTGCCAGCTGCGCCTATACCTTTAGAGATCAATCAACAGACCCACACCAAGAAATTGGAGCCGCGTGCTTGGGAAGGACGCCTGGTTGGGTACAGCACGGACAGCAAGTCTTACCGGGTTTTTTCAATCCCGCGACGAAACGTGTCAGGGAGAGTCGAAATGTTGTCTTCATTGAGACGCCCTCTGCACTGCCTCGCCTGGAGGTCGGTGGCTTTGACGACGGAAACTTCACGTACGACGAGAGTGACGACTTGGTACGAGCTGTGTGCTCACACACGTCTAACCAAGAAATCGGTTCCCTAGACGCTGCAGACTCGTTAGTGACTGAACCTTTGGGGAAAATCCGTGATGTCACCAACTGCAACCTCGGCATTAGCCCTGCTGCCCCTACCCCACCTGCTTCGCCTGGGGGAATGAGCCCTTCCGATCAGAGTTCTCCGTCACTTGGCCCTCCGCCGCCCGCTTCGCCATCGGGATCTACGCCATCTAGTGGTTCTTCGCGTGGTGCTCCTTCACGTGGTGGTTCTGCGTCGCACGGACTCGCGCGATTACACCGGCCGTAACTAGATCTGCCGCGAACCAGCCCAACGCCAGGACCCTCAGCGAACTGAGACGGCTCGGTTTTGCGTACTTCACGAAAGGGGAGTGTCAGGACGTCGCCCACAAGGACGACATGCCTCGGTTCGTGGAGTACGCGTATGCCGTGCAGTTCCTAGATCGTACTACGAAGCCATGAAGCTGCCGGACGCCGCACTTTGCAAGCTGCTGCGGACAAGGAGATGGCTAGTCTGAATGAACTAGGAGTCTACAAGCTCGTTCTGAGATCTTCTGTTCCTCCGAGACAGAAAGTCATCAACTCAAGGTGGGTATTAAAGCGCAAGGCTGACAACTCATACAAGGCGCGGGTTGTAGCTCTAGGCTGGAACCATGTTCCGGGCCTAGACTGCGGCAACACGTTCGCTCCGGTTGGCCGACCGCAGAACATCCGAATGGTACTGGCCATGGCAGCGGAGCTGGACTTGGAAGTAATTCAGCTGGACGTGAAAACTGTTTTCCTATATGCGGACATTGAGGAGGAAGTGTTCGTAGCACGGCCACTTGGTTGTGAGACCAAGGACAAGGATGGAGGCCCTCTGGTCATGAGGCTGGAGAAAAGCCTATACGGGCTAGCTCAGAACCCCGGGAACTGGTTCCACACAATTGATTCCGTCCTTAAGGTCATCGGTTTCATCCCGCTGAAGTCCCGACACCTGCATCTATATTACAAGCATAAGGGTGTCACCATCATCCTCACCTTGTACGTGGACGATCTACTCGTGATTGATGGCAACATCAAAGTGATCGAGGAGACCAAGGCACAGCTAATGGACAGGTTCAAGATGACCGACACGGGCGATGTGTCGCGTGTACTTGGGCTGCAGGTCACTCGCAACGGTGCGGGAGAAGACGCTCAAAATCGACCAGGAGGACTACACGAAGTCCGCGCTGGAGCGGTTCGGCTTCGCAAACTGCTAGCATACGCTAACCCCCGGTCACGGACCTAAGCTCTTCACCAAGCAGTCGGAGGAGACACTGCTGAACGCCGACGAGAAGAAGAGGTACCAAGCGATCGCAGGCACGGTTATGTACCTAGCCTCTGTTCTCAGGTATGACATAATGTACAGCTCGAGTCAGCTCTCTCGTGCTATGTCAAATCCGTCGAAAGTGCACATTGTGGCGGCCAAGCACATTCTGCGGTACCTGACGGGGTCCACCGACTTCAGCATAGTGTACAAGAAGGGAGGCTTTAGGCTCACGGCCTTCTCGGACTCTAACTGGGCTAACAACCCAGACAACGGTAAGTCGACGTCGTGCTACATCATGATGTTGACAGGGTTCCCATCATCTTCAAGTCTGGTCTTCAAAGCCTAGCGGTCATGTCCACGACGGAAGCTCAGCTGGTTGCATCGGCACTCGCGATGAAGGAAGCCGTGTTCTGCATCAACATACTGACGGAGCTAGGGTTTGGGGAACAGTTCGTTCAAGTGCCGCTTCACCGCGACAACATTGCAACTCTGCATGCGCTCGGGAACCGTTCGTACAGTTCTCGCACCAAGCACACCGCACTCCGTTACTTCTACATCCGCGAGCTGGTCACCGAGGGGACAATTTCGACTCACTACATCTCCACCAAAGATAACCCCGCCGATATCGAGACCAAGCTTTTTGCCAGGCCGCGCTTCCAGCAGCTCCTAGACATCGTCGACGACTTCTGACGTCAACGTCGTCAACATCTTCTGTTACACGTTTGTGTCATAACATTGTGTTTAGTGTTTGTGTGTGAATCTGTTATTTGTGTGAATCAGCTTGCTATTTCAATAGCCAACATTCGGCCTCGCATCATAACTGGTTGAACGAGCCATGTAGGATTGAAGGTTATGGTAAAATTGGTTTGTGCAGGATACGATAGCAGTACTTTTGCAAGCACATGAATGCATGCACATAGGGCACGAAAACATCGTTATAATTTCTACTGGCTAACGCATCGAATTGAACATTGAGGGGGAGTGTTATGGAAATGTTAGCACATGACATGTATGAGTCAATGTTCAAGTAGAACCGCTCTCGTATCGTAGATCATTGTCTATGTACCGTTTCGGCATGTAACGTATATTATGCGGAGGAATAGCAGCCAAACCGTCTCTGCTGGTAGGACCGAGTATCTCACTCTCTGACGTGATCTCTACCCGGATCGTGATCGTATCCTAGCTGCCTGCTCATGTCTGGAAGCTGCCGTCATCTGGACTCCTGCTTTCCCTGTGGGGTACATCTGTGTGTGTTGGCCATCTAAACGCCAGTGTTTACGTGTTATCTTCTCTCTACCGCACGGGAGTATCTTACTCCCCGGGCCACCGCTTGCCCGGTGTCATCTCTCGGCTAACACCGAGGACGCAGCCTCTGTCTACATTGTCTGGGTACAACTCAATTATCCATAATAGGTGGTGCTACAACGATCACACACCATCGCACATGGTACACTGCACGCTAAGATCGGAATCGCACCTACAATTGTTTGGCGCGAAAACCAGGAACAGATTGCGTGCCACAGCAACGCCCAGCGTACTGTATATGTGCGTTATACAGCGTGTTTCGAGGCATCGCCTGGCAATTGACGCGCCGCTCCAACCACCCAGAAGGGAAAAAGAAAGGGAAACCCAGCCTCCACAACGTGTGGTGTTGTGATTGACCAAAAAGAAAATCGGAATAGAGTGGTGGCCATCATCTCACAACTCGCGAACACCTACCTACCTACCTACAAACAGCACACATCCAATAGCACGCCACATGCATGTCACAACTCGCGAACACTTCACAGGCGGCCGGGACCCCCCATGAACAGTGTGGCGGCAAAACAACCCTTGTGGTGAAGAAATTGAACAATGTTGTATGTGGCACAACGTTACCATTACGAAGGCGTACCGAAGATGCCGTACTATTTGATGCCTGCACAACGATTAATTTACGCCCACACATACAGTGTTGCAGCGGGGGGGGGGGGGGGGGGGGGGGGGGGGGGGGGGGGGGGTCCCGGCCACCTGTGACGCACTTCTAGTGGCACGTCACATACATGACAGAGGGCGCCGGGCCGTGATGCAAGGCGGGCAAATGAGCAAAGTATCATCATCGTGCGAAGAGCAGCAGCGGCAACGGCAGTTTCGTGAACTGTTTCAGTTCGTGCATCCCACCTACGAATAATATTTTCGTCCTACTTCTCCATCTCCCCCCCTTTCGCAACTCAGATACAGATCTACTATTAATAGTATCGTCACATAGCAGGTACCAGGTAGTTATCCCCCCCCTATGCTACCTCGCTCCCCTACGATCGATATCCTAGGAGATAGATGATGGCCACAGGCGTCGAATCAGGAAGGGGACAAGATTACCAAAAGTGTCTTATGTAAAATGTATGGAAACAACGTACAGTAAGTAGTGAGCGCCCAAATGTAGGTGCTCCGTCTCGGAAGGGATGCGTGGTCAACGGTCAAATGACTAAGGCAGTCAACAAATGAGTATGCCCCGCCCCCCTCCCCATACATATTTTGGGTTGGCATCGGTTGGCGACGACACTGCAAAACATGCCTCACACTACGCGAAGACAATGCAAAACATGAAGGGTGTATACCATTTTTTATTCCGTTTTGTTTTTTGACGGTCGCCGCAACCGACGGTCTGACGGTGGAGGTAGATCATTTGTGCGGGGTGTGGACCCTTTACTCCGCGCAAGGGGAATTCGTCGTATGTACTACGAAGTGTAGCGTCTATGGTTAGGCACCCAAAAGGCAGTTACATAGTATCCCCATTGCTGTCTCCTGGAATTGGCCAAGTCGGAAAACAAACAAATTACGGTAGCTCATTGAAGCTTTCATCCATACGCACGTCCGCCTCACAGGCGGTTTTTAGTGGGATACATCTCACCCCTCATGCGACTCGCCGAATACCTCACGGCGCCTCGCACGTGGTGCTAGCAACTTGTTGGTGAAAACCGACGTGCTCCGTCCCGGCATTGAACTGACTCGAGGGTCTATGGTCATACGACTACGGCTAAACACGATAATGAGCACACACACCCTATGCTACTATGTGTGCGTGCGCCTTCAGTTTCATCTCGACAAGAGTTCAGCATTTTTTTTCCATCGTCAACTCGCGTAGAATCGTGCATACCTGGTACACACTAGGAACTATCTGCTGCTATCATCGTCATCTTTGACGTAATAAAACTTGCCCTATGAACGCCTCTTCGCCTCCTACATACCTGGTCTGGTGTACTGTGCCCCGACAAGAAAAGCCAGGGACAGACGTTTTACAAAACCAGAAGACGAAAACGCAAAAGCAAAGCATAACAAAAGGCACTCTTGATCATCGCGCGTCTCAAGAATGCCCCAACTAACTGTACTACATACCAGAATATACACCAATATGTATTAAGACATGTCAAAACAAGAAACGGGAATACAACCACAACAACAAAAAACGAACAAAAAAAAAAAAAAAAAATCACCTCCGCCCGTGTTTATACCACTGTATGTACCATGCTACACGTGCAAGTACGAGCAAAACTGTAAACAACTGCTGTAGCTTGGCGGGAGTTGGTCCTCATCCTACTGCAACCACTACCAGGGTGTAAGCACCGATCGCGTATTACCCTGTACAAACCCCCTTCATATAATCCCACACTAGCTCCATGTAGCTTAGTTTCAGAAAAAGTGGGTGAGGTAATATACCGTAACACACTATGACACTATCACACTATCACACCAGGGTGATAAGATAACACAACCCCTCGGACGAAATTCACAGCCCATTTTTCTCGACCAACGCAGAGAGCGCAAACGCCTACATACAACGTCTGCAGAAATATCTCCACAAGATATTCCCAAAGCCGCCAATTTCGTTGTGTGCGCCCTCCGCATTTCAGAGAAAATCGGCTCTGCAACTCAGCCCAGGGGGTGTGTTATCTGATCCCCCCAGTGTGATAAGTGTTACGCGGTAGAGGGGTGGGATTCATCGACACACTCAGCTGTGGTACGGGTGATGCCAGGCACCTGATACGTGCCTACAATCGCACAGCCTGTCCATAGAGCTACAGTAGCTAGAGCTGTGGTGACACCTCCTAGGCAAAAAAGTATGAGCAAGCAGGCGCGGGCGCAGGAGCATACGTGCTGCAAAATCAGTACAAGACACACCTTCGCCTAACCCTAAGCACGAAAACAGCCCAAAAGAAAAAATGGAAGAAACAGCCAAAGAACACGAATGAAAAAAAAAGACCAAAGAATAAGAAAAGCAAAACCTGTTACCACAGGAAAAAACAAAAATCAGTACGATTATTATCTCGAAATAAAGGGAGTCAGTGCGGGACACTTGCTATTAGTAATGAGACAACTACTACATTGAGAAAAGCAAGCTGACTTGTGCGGTAAAATAAGAAACCCCCACGCGTTTTAATACCGAATCTAGTACGGGACACTCCCTTTCCCACAATAAGAAAACCAGCCTGAGCCGGCATTAGCCGGCACTGAGAAATCCGAGAATCTCATGAAAAGAACGAAATTCGACGCCATCTTTACTTTCAATGTAGTCAGACAGTAGAGGACATCTACCAAAACAGTGACTAGGGACGGTAAGCTGAGATTCTCGCGAAAAAAACAAAAAAAACAGGCTCCGACGCGGTTGTCTTGATGTCAGTTTAGAACAAACCCTAGGTGAGAACCCCTCCTCATGTAAGAAATCCTTCTTTAGGTAAGAAAACCTCCCTAGGTAAGAAACGATTTCTTAGCTAAGAAATCCTTCCTTAGCTAAGAAGCATTCCCCGAGTACGAAACCCTTCCTTACGCAAAAAACCCTTCCGTAAGGAAGAAACCCTTCCTTGCAACAAACCCTTCATTAGGTAAGAAACCCTTCCTTAGGTAAGAAACCATTCCTTGGGTAAGAAACCATTCCTTGGATAAGAAATCCATCCTTAGGTAAGAAACCCTTCCTTATCCAACAAATGCTTCCTTACGCAGGAAACCCAGGTAAAAAAACCCTTCCTCAGGTAAGGAACCCTTCCAAGTAACCCTTCCTTGGCAGATAAACCCAGGCTGCGGCAACATGCTTCCTAGTGGTTGGTTGCCCTGTGTACCGATCGCCTCTACATACATATATAAGTCAGAAATCATAGAGCGAGACGAAAACCACGCATCGCCACTTTGACTGCGCCACCATCTAATATAGACCAGTTCAATCAAAACCAATTCAAAAAACCAGCACGAAACCAACGAAAACGAGCAAGAACGAGCATGGTCGCCCCGATTCCCTCCCCCCCGCCCCCTCCTACCACCGAACTAACAGGCGCCGACTACTGTGCGTGCCGATGCCGTTGGAGGTCAAACATTGGCAGATCGCATCGTGTCTGTGGAGGTTCTGAAGCCCGCTTTCACAGTGAGAGCGCGCTGCACCTGTACTAACGTCAGCCCTCTAGTCTCCACCATGTACCGCTAACGTTTCGAAACAGAAACGGATAAGCCCAACACGGAAAACATACAATGCACGAGAGAGAAAGACAAAAGGCGGGGTGGGGGGGGGGGGGGGGGGGGGGGGGGGGGGGGGGGGGGGGGGGGGGGGGGGGGGGGGGGGGGGGGGGGGGGGTTCAAAACAGACGGGCGTGAAAAAGGCAACACGCGAGAAGAACGAAAGCCAAGCAAAGAAATAAAGACAACAAGGGAAAAGCAGCGGGAGTTCGTTAAACTATTAATGCGAGATGGACACAAAAAAGCACGCGCACCAGTGAATGCTCCTCAGTCTCTCCATGTAACGCTCATCTCATCAAAACAGACCACGCGGGGGTAAAAAAAATGCAATCTATGCGCGAGAGCGAAAGCAAGAAAAAAAAAAAAAAAAAAAAGTGGACCGGGAAAAGGAGGGGGTTCATCAAAAGACGCGGCGGACGAAAAGGAGGGGGTTCATGCCCACGAGTGTGCTCCTGGATCTCTTTTCACGGGGTAACATAGTGGGATACAGCAGTACTCGTCTGGTCTGGTCTGGTCCCTCTATACTGCCGGTTGCGTCGTGCCGGTTGGCATTTTCTAGTGCCTGTAAAACCGCTTGCCGCAGATGGAAGACGGGATTCACCAGTGTGGCAGTGTGCGGAGGGATTAGTGCCGGTTGGTTGCCGCTGCATATAGTGCCGGCATTGTAGGCTATTGTAGCGCATACCGGCACTATAGATAGAGTGACCGGCACTAATACTGACATGCTTTTTGGGTCTATCGTGGGTTCTGATTATTATGGGGGGGGCATGCCAGGTAGTAAATAAGACCAAGTAATAATAGTAAAAATAGATTAATACATACGTTTTCGTGTGTACAGTAGGTCCTATTTACTGAGGTCCCCCGTAATAGCCTGTATTGCTGTGTATTGCTATGCACTACTATGCATCACCAAGTACTACTGTGTGTTACTGCAGCACGTATTACTATGTATTAGTATGTAGAACTATGTCCTCCCGCAAAAGGAGAGAGAGCTGATACGCGTATATAGTCAGGACGCGCCGTGGAAATCCGGTGAAGGTGCAAGTACTACCTCTGATGTACTATCACTCGCGAAATACTGGGCATACCGGCAGTATACCGGCAGTACACTGGCAGTACTATTACAGGGGACCATAGTAAATAGGACCACATATTGTTAGCAAAACTAGGGAAATATATATGTTTTGGTGTGTACCGTAGGTCCTATTTACTATGGTCCCCCGAAATAGTGTACGGCAGTGACTGGAATTGATCGAGGTTCTGAGACGTTGTTTTACTCATGAGTGCGAACATGTTGGCGAATACAGCCAACACGAACTACCACAAGAACACACAAGAGCAGTACACTGACAGTACACTGGCAGTACACTGGCAGTACACACAGTACATATACTGCCACGATATTCGATAAAGATGATCATTTACAATACCAAGAATGAACAAGTAGATGAACAAGTAGGCGAAAATATCATCAGTCAACATGATAAAGCAACAGAACGCGCAAGAGCAGCATACTGGCAGTACTCCGGCAGTACACTACGTAGCTTGTCACGACAATCGGTGAACGTGAGTACTCGCATCCACCGAAAAAATTGTCCTCAAGAAGGAGCAAAATCACACGCAAGAGCAGTACATACAGTGGCAGCACATTTGGCAGATAGTAGCAATACACTGGCAGCACAGCACGCATACTGTCGCGACGGTCTACTGTACTCACGTGCGCGAAAATGTTGGAGAAAATGGCCACCAAGAAGAAGCAAAAGAACATGCACGAGTAGCCCCCGATGTCTTGCTGCCACCGGGGAAAATAACAACAAATACGCACCACCCATCGGACACGCACGGGGAAACCGGAAAGACAGCAAGAGGGTGAGGTGGACAGGGAGGGGGGGGGGGGTACCAATGTTATACATGTGAGGTGGGGTGGGATGGGTCGGGGGGCAATCATGTCGTGCATGGCCGTAGTCATCTACCAGGCATATGGCTATAGACCCTCGCATCCCGGCAATGCTGGGACGGAGAACGTCGGGTTCACCGAGCAGGTAGACATTGCTTGCACCAAGCGCGAAGCGTCGCGAGTTGTTTGTAGAGTCGCATGAAGGGTGAGATGCACCGTACAATTGATAACGCAGAGAAACGATCGTGAGGGCGCGGGGGAGGGGGGGGGGGGCGCTACTGCTGTAGAGGGAGAGTGTCAGAATCTACGACAAAGAGGTGCCGACAGCTTTGAGACCAACAGATGACAAACGATACGTGTGCTCAAGAGGGCGAACGCGACGGACATACGCGGAACGCAAGGCCTGAAACCCGGGGATGGCTCTTGAATGTCCCCGTAGTCGTGGTTTAAATATCTCCCTACGTGTACCATTCTGTGCCGAAATATAGGCACCGTTTTTTTTTTTTCGGGACAGAGTGGTTCCAATCTGTATGTGATACATGTGATACATGTGATACTCGTCGACAGCAATCCCCCAACAGACTTGGAACGCGGGTAAACGAGGCTGCTTCGCTCGACGTTGGGCGGGGCCACGCATGAACCGCCGATCCCTCCCGCAACCTCCTGCGACGCTTGACACCAAAGACGAATTGGACGACAGTTAATATGCCTGGTATGGTACGACAAAAAAAACTTACGCCTGGTACGGTACGACACAAAATGAGCAGGAATTGAACCGGCCGCACGGCAGCAAGAAAAGCATCGCGTTTGAGAGTATTTGTAGTTCGAACGCGATTGAAAGAACAAACTCGGCAATCGATTCCGTCACTTTTCAACTTTCTGAGCTGTTTTTTTGCAACTTTACGTACAACTGCTGTAGTAACAACAACGAACACGAGCTTGCGGCACCAACCAAAAGACACTCCGGACCTGATCCAACACAGTTGTGGGTACAATCTACCTGGTACCTACCCTACCCTGATACGTACGTGAGGCAATGCAATCCCTTCAAGACATTACATACAACAAATTGAAACATGCAAAACCACGCGGTGGCCGGTAAAACACTTACAAAGCGCGACAACGGGGGACGTTTAGGAGCCATCCCCGGTGTTCAGCAACCCCGGTTTTCAGCAACTACGGTTTCCAGGCTGTGAGTTTCGGGTTCAGGCTTAGGGTGCGTTGGTTGCAGGTGGTCCCATTACGAAGAAGGGTTTCGGTTCAGCACGCGTTCCTTTAGAGAAAAACTCAACCCCTGTAGTTCAGGGGAAAACTAGATACCGGTTGTAATTACCCGTCCCGTCCCGGCATTGTATGAAGGGATGGGAGAGCCTACGGTCATGGATTTGGGTACGGCCACGTATGACACATCAGCGCGCGCCCCCCCCCTCCCCCGCCAAAAAACAATATATATATGCATCAGGTATATATTATGATATCAAACCACCTAATGTATAAAATCAGGTGGGTTGTTTTCTGTTTCCCTTCCCCCCCTCACACGACTATGGCCATGCACGATAATGAGTACACCCCCCTCCCCCTCCCAAAAAAAAAAAAAAAAACAACGCGGTGATTTTTCCTGAATTTTTGGTTTTCAATTCTTGGTTTGTTTGGTTCTCTTACCGCGAGGGGCAGCATCACCACAACAATCGCACAGGTGCCAAAGTGGGCCGTCGACACGATCGAGATCGCCTGGGCTCGGTGGCACGTGGGGAACACTTCCGCCACCAGCACCCACACCAGCGCGCCGAGGCTCAAGCTATACGAGGCCGTGAAGCTGTACAGGCCGAAGAGCGCCCACCATCGCCCGTCTGTTTCCAAGCCAAGAACGCCTCCTGTCGTAAGCATGGCGGCGCTTATAAGCAGAACCCCAAGGCCTGCGGCGCCAGAAACGGTGGAAAAGCGGGCGACGATACAACGCTGAATTTCACGGGACGAGTTTGCACGGGAACTGGACACCAATATTTGCGCACGGTACGGGACCGGGATAGTGAAAGATTTGCACGGTGTTTCTTTGAGCGGGAACGGGGTATTATTGTCAACATTAAAGGGACCACGGAATTATCCCGAATCCCGTGAAATCCCGCGGGATTTTCAAAACGGGAACAATCCCGAGCAAGCAAAGCCCTGTAAATGGTTTAATCAATACAAAAGAATACGTCAACAGTGAGTTCGACGGGATTGAGTGGTTGATACTCGCATTTTCGAAAATTCACAGGTCGGGTTGGATCGGGTCGGGTCACGAAAAGTTCGAAATCTCACAGGCCGGGTTGAATCGGGTCGGGTCACGAAAAGTTCGAAATCTCACAGGCCGGGTTGGTTCGGGCCACCCTTATAACCGGCCCAAACCGACCTGACCCGCGAGGTGTATGAACCCACCCGTGAACAGCCTTGTCACCACCACTTTTAAGAAATGCTCCACTCATCGGACAGATCAGATAGATCAGATAGATCAGACAGATCCCCGTTTCACAGGGCTCGGTACGGGGCCAGTATATATATACTGGCAGTACACTGGTTCTGGCAGTACACACCGGTCATGGCAGTACATCTCTCGCGGCTGACGGAGGCGCCAGGACTTCAGGATACCGCACAGATGGGACAGATCAGATACATCCCCGCTTCGTGATCTATAGGCATTTCGGGGCTGGTACGGTGCATCCATGATCTCTAGCTCATGTTTGCCGGGTGTGATCTGTATGACCTGTATGACACAGCTCTTGCGCACATGTTTGCCGGGTGGGGTCTGTACGATCTGCACGACGCAGCTCTTACGCACATGTTCGCCAGGTGGGATCTGCATGACCTGTTGGGGGATCTGTGGGATCTGTATGATCTGTATGACACGTATCTTGCGCGCATGTTTGCCGGGTGGGGTCTTAATGATCTGGATGATACAGCTCTTGCGCAACATCTCTCACCACGTCAAATACAGCATCTACTGTCGATCATCTAGATGGTGATCTGCTCCATATGCCCACCGACCAAAACCTGGTGGAGAGCATGATCTACATGATCTAGATGATCTAAATGATCCAGAGGATCTAGATGACGATCTGTCCATTATGCCCGCCGACCAAAACCGGGAGTACATGGAAGAGATGCTGGCCCTGGGTCCCTGGTGTTCTGGGAACCTCAAGACCAGTACGGGATATGATCCTGCATACGGAAAATGATTCAAAGCCTCCTTACCATAGAGCAAGAGAGGCTTTCGCCCGACGGGATGCATGGTGTATATGACCACGATCGCCATCAGCAGTTGCAGGATGGCCAGAAGAGCCAGACCCACGTCCACGGGTATGATGTCGATGTCCGCCAAAAAAATATCCCTGAGGGCCAAGAGGTTTTTCGAGCGGTGCCATTTCGGGCGGGAGGAGGGGAGGCATAAATGTTGTTAGCAGTTCGTCAGCAGCCCTTGGTATTATACTCCTGAACCCAAAGCACGGCTGTTGTGCGTGTTGGTCTCGGTGTTGGTATTGGTGTTGTTGCTCCTGCTGCTGCTGCTGCTGCTGCTGCTGCTGCTGCCAATGTTGTTATTCTTGTTGTGTACACGTATCTGACCGGTTTGTCGTATTGTTGGTGCTGTTGTATTGTTGTGTAACGTGTTGCTGTGTTATCAATAGTACTTTCCAGGCGGACGACGATACCAGGTAGGCGGTCGGGAGAAATATCCCCTCCATTCGCTTGTACAGAGAGCACATGCGGACAGATAGATCATATAGATCATCTAGAAGCATCTAGATCCCAACCTGCCGTTAACATACATCGTGCAGGATCTGTCTATTAATAGTAGATCCGCATACGTATACGAGCAGACCCAACCGAGGAAACATGGCCTAGACACGCAGATTATTCCGCTGCCACCCCGCAACACGAGCTATAGATCATACAGATCATACATCTACCTGCCCTGAAAGATCTAGATCATCGAATAGCAATGATCTGTAGGATCTATGACATGATCTGTAAGATGCGACGACCACTAGTAATCACCTCCGTAGTAAAGGACCGCGGTCATCCCAGAACCCTGCTCGAACACCATCAGCCCCGCGGTCAGCAGCAACGCCGCGCGCATGCCCTCATCCTTCGTCAGTGACGGTAAATTCTTCACCGACTTCGCCACGGACACCACATCGTGGCCCCCTCCCCCTAGTGGCCCATACCCGTCACGACCCCCACACCGCGTCGAACTGCGATCACGCGCGACGCCGCAGTCGACATCGGCAGTAGCAACACCCTTAATAACGCCCGCGATTGGAACTCCAGTGCCGTTGCCGCGGGCAAAACAATCTGTGCCCGAGCCGACGGCGAAATTTTCCACAGAGCTGCTACCACTGACGCTACCACCGCCACCATAGGAGGGGTGCCCAGGGGTGTACGCGAGGACCTCGGTCAAAACTTCTTCCTTAAGTTCTTGGACGTCCTGGGTGGTGGCGCTAGGATTTGTGAACCTGAGAAAGCAACCAGAAAATAAAAATTGAAACAAGAAAAAACAAATGAAAACGATTCTTGTAACAAAAGGGAAAAGTCGTACTTGTATGTATATACCCGAAAGATGCTTGAATCACAGTACGGGCACCGCCAACAATAAACACGTAATCTGAGGCAAGAGTTAGAACCTTGCGGCAAATACTATCCATGCATAACTCCAGGCTTGGGTTGTATTAAGCAACAATTTAAAAAAAATGTGTGGGTGCTACTATTAGGATCAAGAAAAAAATCGCGTATGCGGTAGTAGTGGTGGTGCTTCTACAGCAGTGCTGGATAGTAGTGCCGATTGCCCGTAAATCTTAGTGCCTGTGGAACATTGTTCAACAGGGTGTATTTATCGCACCAAGTAAGTTTTGTTCTACCAAGGTTTACTGCACCTGGGTGTAAGTTTTGGACGACACGTACGAACAGTCATTTCTCCGCCGCCAAAGCATGTATTGCACCGGTGTACCAGGTATTTATTTTCCACACGAGATGTATTGTGTCATTACTTGCTCACCTCACAGCTTCGAGTATCTGGGTCTTCGAAAACTTGTCTTCTCGAAGAAGCATGTACAGGGGAGATTCGGGCAAGAACTGGAGGCACACCAGAGACACCCCGGCAATGCCGACCGCCCCGAAATACCCTGCAACAGCACCCCCGGGCGTTGGAGAGCGGTAAAAGGCACGCGGGAGATTGTCGGTCAGGATTGCATTGCCGCCTTCAACCATCGTTCGGAATTGGACCGCCGCGTTTTGGAAGAGGATGCAGAATGGGGCTGAGGTTGCGGCTGGTTTGATGGGTGAGGGTTTTCGGTTTTGGTTTTTGGTTGTTGATGTTCTCACGTTTAGCCCTTTCGCGATAATCTAGCAACAACTCTATATGTCGATATCGCCACCCACACAGCACGACCAACACCACTAACATCAGCACCACGATCACCACCACCACCATCAGCACATCACCATCACCGACGCTCTCACCACCACGGTTTCCTAGAATACCGTAGCATATTTTCCCGTGGAAGACCGCCCCGCACAGCCGCGGTAATTCTTCCCGCGAAGGCACAATCCATATTTCGTGATCGCGTAAATGGATGTTGGTACAAAGGCGTACGATTTTCGTCACGAGACTATACGGTGACACATTTTTCCAGGGGTCTTCACCGGTCATGACCCGACTCCCGGGTCGGGTTAAGGGGGTCTTCAAAATCTCAAGGGTCGGGTCGGGTCGGGTTGGGTCGGGAGGTTTTCAAAATATCACCGGTCGGGCCAGGTCACCCTGACCCGACCCGACCCGACCCGACCCGACCCGTGAGGTTGGACTTGACCTTGAATAGCCTTGTGACTTTCGGCTTCGGCTGACGGCGGCCACCACCCCGACCTCAAACTTAAACCCTAACGCTAACCCTATTAACCCTAACCAGAAACCTGATTTTTTGGTATGCGGCCTGCTTCGTTGGTGTGCCCGAAGGTCGCTGTGCTTGGAAATACTCTGGTAAGTAGGTTGGTGTGCGAGCATCAAAATAAAAGCCGTGCCGGCTCGGGCAGATCTACGTCAGAGCTGCCTGTTGGAAAGCCTCCACCTGGTAGTTCGCCGTGCGGGCATACAGCAATAATCGTGTCTGCGCGCACAAGTACATCTACGCGAGCTCCCTTCCGCGCGCATGCCTGTCGGGAAGGCTCGAGGTCGCTGTACAGGCAATACAACAAGAAGCGTGCCTGCGCGGGCAAATAGATCAACGCTAACTAAGCCCTATCCCCGGCGAGGATGCTCACCCCAAAGCGTATTGGTGAGGATGCCCCCGATGATGTACGACACGATCATGCCGCAGACCATCGACAGCTTCACCGACACCGTGGCAACGTCCTTGTGGGAAGCGGTGACCGTTTCTCTCAGGTACATCGGCCCGCACCGCAGAGACAAGCCCAGCCCGATGCCATACAAAAGCCTGCCAAGACAAGACGACACATCAGAGAGAGAGAGAGAGACCAATTTTTTTTTTTAACTAGGGTTACGAACAACAACATTTGTGGCAAAAATTGTCGCTGCTTCGCGAATACGCGTGATCATCACCATTTTTATAAACATACTCGCATGACAGAGGCTCGCATGACAGAGGCTGTTTCTTACGCCGTATCGATTTATTGCAGTTCGATTTATTCTTGTTTCGGCCAGATACGGTTCATGGTTTTTACCCGGAAAGCGGGCAAATCGGCCGTGCCCTGTTCTCGGAATGAATTCAAGCACCACCCCACAGGTGCACAGAGGCCAAAAACCCGCTTCTCCAACCAGAAACCCGCTTCTCCAACGATGCATTAAAATAGATCAAGATTGTGTCATTTCCAAGAAATTTCCAACGAAAATACCCTTCGAAGGTGCATCCAGTGAAAAAAAAAATTCTGGAAAATACGAATATTTTCGTGATCCCATCGTTATTTGCTGAAAGGTGGTGGAAATGACTTAATCCTCAGGAACTTGACAAAAAATATGTCTTTGGAAAAGCGGGTTTTCGAACTGGGAACATTCCTGTGGGATGGTACATGAGCATAGAATCACCCATTCCGAGCAGAGCACGACAGATTAACCAGCGTTCCGGGGCATAGAAAAAGAAAAAAGTGTCACTAACTAGGCGGGAAAAAAAAAAAAAAAAAAAAACGAACTGAAAACAAAAGTCTTTACATATCCTACACCTGATGTGCAATTAGGTGCCGCCAACAGAATGCACCTCTCACCTGCCAGCTGCATAGAGGGCGACATCCCACATGGTATACCACCACGTCAGGCCCGAGAGACCCTCCAGAGTGGCTCCGCACATGCACAGGATGTTCACCAACCTCATCTCCGTTTTCCGCCCATGGGAGTTTCCAATCTGAAGGCGTTAAGTGGGAGGGGGGGGGGGTGGTGGGGGGGGGGGGGGGGGGTACTCATTTGTTGCCAACCCTTAGTAATTTGACCATCGACCACGTATCTCTTTCGATACGGAACAGGGTTACTCATTTGTTGCGTGCCTCAGTCGTGTGACCATTGACGACACATCCCTTTTGAGACGGAGCACCGTTCCTACTCCTAATCAGGGGCACCTCCAACATTTGGGCGCTCCTTACATATTTCCCGTATACTACATGAAAATGTTTTAGCAAGGGGTGAAGTGGGGGGGCGGGGGGGGGGGGGGTACTCATTATCATGCATGGCCGTAGTCGTATGACCATAGACCCTCGCATCCCTACAACGCCGGGACGGAGCGCGTCGGGTTTTCACCGACCAGGCAGACATTGCTTACACCAAGCGCGAAGCGCCGTGAGGTTTTGGGCGAGTCGCATGAAGGGCGAGCTGCATCCTACTAAGAACCGCTTTAGAGGCGGATTTTCTTGCATATGGATGACAGCAGGTGACGTTGGGGGGGGTGTACTCGATAGGAGAGATGTACTCGATCTCATGCATGGCCGTAGTCGTATGACCATAGACCCTCGCATCGCTACAATGCCGGGACGGAGCATGTCGGGTTTTCACCGACCAGGCAGATATTGCTTGCACCAAGCGCGAAGCGCCGTGAGGTGTTCGGCAAGTCGCATGAAGGGTGAGCTGCATCCAACTAAGAACCGCTTGTGAGGCGGACTTGCATATGGATGACAGCTTCAATTAGTTAGTTTAATTTCCGGTGTGGCCACTTCCAGAGACAGCAATGGGAGTACTACGTAACTCCCTCTTGGGTGCCGTACCTTGAACACTACGTGATACGATCAATTCCCTTGTGCAGAGTAAAGGTTCTTCGCTTCGCACAAATGATCTAACTAGACGACCAGCTGTGGGCGACCGCAAAAAAAAAAAAAAAAAAAAAAAAACGGTACCCTGGATGTCTAGCTCACGTAGTGAGCGGCATGTTTTACAGTGTCGTTGCCAACCGGCGCCAACCCAACCCACATAAAATATATAATGGGGGGGGGGGGGGGTTGTACTCGAATATCATGCATGGTGGTTTGGGTTGGGTTGGGTTGGGTTGAGGTAGACTGGGGTTGGGTTTGGGGTTGGGGTTGGACCGGGTTGGGTTGGGGTTGGATTGGGGCATTTCTAAAAGAATAGACTAGCTGCCGCTACGTATAAACGTGCGCAGCAGGATATGTGAGACTGTCGACAACTATATGCGTTGGTTGGCAATAGAGACCCTCCAGCTCCTAGCGCTGCCGTAACGAAAAGTTTTGCAGCGTCTGTCAACAATAGATCCAGCCCAGAAAACACGCCCCCTAGATGATGCAGATTAAAAGGCGGATCTAAACAATATGAGCTACTAACTTTAAGGTCATACTGGCACAGATCAGGAACATATCAGCCTTGAAATATCAAGGTAAAAATAATTACCAAGCCTCCCGCGCGGCAAAACATGAGCCAGATCATATAAATCAGAACTGAATCTGCCCTGAAATATCTAGATCGTGCAGTGACAATGGGGTGTTTGAGATATGTGGAAACCTCGGGCAGGTCATGACCTATCTGATCTGTCTACAGATAGATGATCTAGTTCCTGAAATGCCGTCGTGAGAGGTTGTGCAGGATCCGCCTTATAGGGAAGGTCCAACCCAGCAAACATGTCCTATAGATGATGCACCACCTGGCAACATCAGCTAGATAACACCAAATCGGGAATATATCGATCTAGATCATGAAGTAGGAATTGATATGATCTGTAGAGGATCTGTACATGATGTATCTGTCTGAGGTGTGGATGGAAGCTTCACCTTTCGTCCGATCACCCCTCCTATCGTGCCTCCAATCGCGGAGCAGGCGACGAGGATGCCCAGAGCCTCCCCGTGGGTTGCCAGGTAGACGTACAGGGAAGACGACCCCTCCTCCCCGCCTCGTGACTTTATGAGGAGCACGGTCCACGCCGTAATGCCGAAGTCGTACCTGCCCGGATAAAAAAAAAAAAGAAAAAAAAAAGTTTGCCCAAAAAAATCTTATCGTGACTTTTTATGAGAACCGTCCACGCCGTACACACCGCCCAAGTCGTACCTCTGCAATAAAAAAAGAGGAAAAAGGCGTTTTTTAATCCTTTTCCAAGTTTTTTTTTTTTAAACAAAAACAAAGGGTCGACGATCATCTATGCAAGGTTGGTGTGATGTGTGATACTGCGATCGCGCGTGGCACATATAGGGGATGTAAGGGGTGTGGAGGTTCTGCAGTAGAGTTGCTGCTGTTGTTATTGTTGTTGGTTATTGCTTTCACTACTAACACGTGCGATATAGACCTTCCTTTCTACTCAACGAGCGGTCGACAACTCTTGACAGTTTCTGTACAAAACGAAATCGTTACGTACGCGTACACACCTTCCAGGTGTGTCATAACGAGCTAAACGGCTAGTCGCTCGTACATACAATCACGGCTCAACAGGAGCACGGTCCAACGGCGCAATGCCAAAGTCGTACACACTCGCCCAGAAAAAAAACACGAATGTTGATCATATACCAGGTACCAGGTACTACGCATGTACTATACCACGTGTCAGTCCAAGCTTCGCTTCCGGAAGACGTGGGCAGAGGCAAGAGGCAAAAGGTAAACTCCGATGGCGTTTGGTGCTTGGTGCAGCTGAAAAGCACGAAAGGCCCACCAGCCGTTCAACCGTTGGAAGATTGAATTACGGGGGTCCATAGTTAATAGGAACTATGGTATGGATAAAAACCTATATATTTCCTATTTTTACGAACAATATTTGGTCCTATTTAGAGCCCATCTTAACGGGGAACACTAAATTTCGTTCAATCACATGTAAATTAAATTAGAAAAAAAAAGATCTAGTCTAATTGAAAGAACCGAAAGTCCTCGATAAGATGGGCCCTTAAATTAAATTAGAAAAAAAAAAATCAAGTCAAACTGAAAGAGCCGAAAGTCCCCGTTAAGATGGGCCCTTGCTATGGACCCCCGTCATAGTATGTACAGATATACAGCCCGAACATCCAGAACACAAAGCCAGAATCCGAAATACGAAAGGCGTAACCACCAGAGAAAGCAAATCGGTTGTCAGTAAACAGTTGTGCCGGTCCCCCTCTATAGGGCCCGTATGATATGCGCCAGCCAAAAATACCGGCACTATCCCTAACCCAACCGGCACTAATTTCCTCCGCACACTGCCACACTGTTCAATCCGATCTGTGCCAAGGGAATCCACAGCCACTATATATAGCGGGCAACCGGCACTAAAGAGGGACCAGAGCACTACCGCTGTTTTTATGTAAACTCTGGGAGTACCAGGGTATCTACCCGAGTACCCCAGAGTGCAAACCTTACACATCACGGACAGATCACCTAACAGATCACTCCCACTTAATGATCTAGATATTTCAGGACAGATATATCCCTGAACTGTATGATCTACAAACTCATCATGCTGCCGGGTGGGAGCCGTACAGTCAGCACAATCTATACAGCACATACATCCTGGGTTGGATCTGTATCACCCAGACTCTGCACCACATGTGATTAGCCAAGGCATAGGACCTACAACCTGTAGATGACCTTAAGGATATATCTGATATATCTGTAGATGGCCTGTTCAAGGTGTGGTACCTTACCCAACACACCCATGGAATGCAATACGTCCAGTAATAATCTCTCAAAGTCTATGGTAGGGCGAGAGGCTGCTCTGGCACATGATTCCGGGCTGGACCCCTACGATGCAAACAAACCGTGCACAGCATATCATGACCGAGATGTAGGACGTAGATTACCTAGATCGAGTAGCTGCTGTTGTATGTCTGCCAAGCGCAACAACCTCTCAAAAGTCCGCGGTAGACCCACCCTCGCCCGTAGTCGAGCGAGAGCATGATCTGCATGATCTACATCGTGATATGTCCAGCGCGTGTCATAATTGCCACAATATCTCAAACCCCGAGGTGAAGCAACCCGCACCCGCACAGCGAGAGCATGATCTGCACCATTTACAGCAGCAGAGCTGGCATCATCTATACAACGCATGACATGATTGCAACAATCAATCCATCCTCGACCGAGAGCATGATCTGCACAATCCACCGTAGATCGATCTGCATGATCTCGTACATCGTGAGAGAAAGAGATTCCGTGCCCGCAGTTTTCTGATTCGTTAAATTTTTAGGTTATATTTTTTTTATTGGTGCAAAATCCTTGGTCGACATTTGTCGTCATCCCGAATCGTGACGTCACTTTTCGGGAAAACAAATTAAAAAAAAAAGTGGAAGCTGGCCGTGGATCATGACGTCAGTCATATTTATTCGGAAAATTAACCGGAAAGTTTTATTCGGAGCAAGTTTTATTGAAATACAAAAAATCCGTTGTGAAGCAGTCCTCACCCGTAGAGCGAGAGCATGGAGCTGGTGCAAGTCATCAAGGTGGCCACGTTCAGAGCGGCTAACCGCCTAGACTTCTTGATCGTGGCCGCGGTGAGGTGGGCAACATCGCCATTCGGCGGTTGGGCCTCCCCGGAATCGATCACTCCCTGCACCAAGGCTGCATTCATGTCATCTGTCGTTAGTTTGTCGGTTCGTTCGCGGCGGGAAGAGGGCAGAAGGCACGGGTTGTGGTGAAGTTACGTGTTATTTTTACGCATTCGGTGGAGAATGAAAACAGACAACTCAAATAAAAAAAAAAAACGAACAAGCAATACCTACATCTAGACGAGCAAGAAAACATAAGCGACCAAGCAACCGAAAACAAAACACGAAAACGCGCACACACCCAAACACATATCGAAACGAACCAAACCAAAACAAGACAAGAAAAAGCACACAACCCAGACAAACAACAAAAACGATAAAACGAACAAAAACACACAAAACAAAACAGCACCACACAAATCAAAACAAATATCGAAACAAGGCAAGACGAAACAAAACAAAACAAAACAAGACAAGACAAAACAAGACCAGACAAAACAGACAAGATAAGACAAATATATATATATATATATCAACAAGACAAGGAAACAAGACAAAAACAAGCTGGGCACAGGTGGGGGTGGGGGGCAGACGCGTGTCGCAAAAGGCTAACAGGCTACAGAGGTAGCAGTGACCTTCGGTAATGAATAGCTGGAGTCGAGTGGTGAAGATGCTGTCTGTATACACATGCTACCGTGGAAAAAAATCAAGTACTATCAATAACTGCTGTAGTTGCGACTTTCTTCGGTTGTGTTCCATTGCATTCGTCATTGTTTACATGTTTTGCCTCGTGTATTCTTTGCTCAACCGCCTAGCAACACTATAGAAAACTTCCAGTAGTCATGACGGACTGTTTCCAGGCTACGGCCCCGAGCGAAGACGAGGGATAACTCCAACATCCACACCAACAGCAACACCAACACCACCAGCAGCAACCGCTACAGCGACACCTTTTCGCCATCACCACGAACATCGGTGCCAAAAACCTTGTGTTTTTCAAGAATTTTCCGAGAATGCCAAGGTCGACAAGACTCCACCATTACTATTACTACTAACATTTATAATAGCGTTTCAACTATCGAATAGAGTTCGAAACGATACGAGAACAAAAAAAAAAAAAAGACTAATCGTCACGGTTTCGATATTTGATACTGCATCCAAGATTTACCATTTCGACATTTGATGCATCGAAGCTTTCGTTCAGTAGGATATCAGCGCAACCAACACGGGGATGCCAGGGGATGAAAGGCAAAACACCAATTTCGATATACGATATATATCGATATACGATAAATCGATATATCGAAACTTTACTTTCGATATATCGATATCCAGCACTACAGCAGTAGACTCCACCCCATCCCAAGAGGCAAAGCACAGCAGCGTTTGGGCTGCGGTTGAGACCTTGGCGTGAGCGCGCGCCAATCACGCCTCGCAGTCTAACCTTCAACACGTTTTTTTTTTTTTTCAAACCTCGAAAGTTGTAAATTGGAGTTGGCCTGAAAATATTACGTACTCGTACGTATATATCATAGCGCCAGCATAGGGATCCCTTCCGCTGGAGGAAACCCAGCAGATGTTTAATACACCAGTAGTGGGGGTCACGGTTCAAGAGCTACCAGCGTAAGAGAACCATTGGTTCGAATTCAAGATTGATGCTGGCTTAAGGTCGTACCACAGGTCAGACGGCTTGGCACGGGCATACTAAAAGCTGAGAGCTAAGACGGACAGGTCAAGCAGGCTGGTTGAAGGTCGTATTTTAAGGTCACATGGCGTGGCATGGGCATACTAAAAACCAAGACAGGGTACGCGGGCCTACCAGACACACCCGTCACCCCAACTGCTGTCACAATCCGTGTAGATGGACACACTGCACGTATACTTGAAACTGACACAAGCCTCCAAGTATTAGTCCAAGAGAGAAAGGCCAGTGAATCATCAATCACCCACCCTGAGACGCAACATGAACGTTGGTGACTTGCTCTGCACAGCGAATGTGTCCGTTGATGCCCTTGACCCTTGGCAAACAGCCTCCAAGGGACTCTCCACCTCAACGCTACAGCAGTAATCTTCATTCTTTCATTTAATACTGGACCGTCGTGATGGCGGTGAGTTCGACTGGTCAGTAGTTGTATAGTTGATACGTTGATACCCAATTGTGCACGCTGGGTAATACGCCTACTATTAATAGTGCGGTTCAATATTTCATTTATAGATGGGAGTTGTGCACAATTTATTTTAACACATGTATTTATATAGGAATTACTATTGAAGTTTGGTACAACTCGAAAATTCTTGAATAATTTCGTAATTCGTGAGGGCCACTTCCATCTGTATCTACTCTGCCGGGAGAATAATACTAAAACCTGAAACACCATCTTTCTTCGCCTGGGACTTATCGACACTCCAGAGTTTTTTCAACGTTGGCAACCCAGGCTCATGGGTGACGAAGTAGAAGATCTTCGGGCTGTGGTATTAGAGCAGGGCCTCGCCCTCGAGGGGCTGCAGCGGACGGCCGCCGACGCAGAGGAGCGTCGAAAGGCGAATCACGCCGAGATCCTCGAGATGATGGCGCAGATGGGGTCCGGTAGACAGCAACAGCTATCTCCCGTGGTTACAGCAGGGAGAGATGCTTCAACGCTTCAACGCCAGCGTCGGAACACTCTGACGTTGGCAACGGGAGCCGGGAGGGTAAACGCGTTTCCGCGGAAGATGGCCACCTCGGTGGAAAAGGTAGCGGAAGCTGTGTTGGTGCTCTTGGAGTATACCGGAGATACGACGGCGTGCTAAATGGAGAAGAAAAAGCCCTGCGGTGGGAGCAACAAAACCGTAGGCGTCTCCGTGGGGAGTGGCACGGAGGATAACAAGTCGTGCGAAACTTTACGTGCGCACCTCACCCAGGGAGATTGTGGTGGGGCTGGGAGCTGTGGGGATGGGAGACATATCTGCACATTTTCGCGTGAAGTCGCAAGGTGAGCCAGGCCGTGTGCACCCGGCCACCCATGTGGCATGGTCGGGAAAGCCGCGTACGTGATACGCGCACTCGACTACGGTGTGGTAGTGGTCGAGGGAGCGGACGTGGGGGGAATCGGGTGCTGCTGCAGCAGTACTAGTAACGAAGGAGGGCACGTCTGCATCGGCAACAAGTCCCGTGACACAGCAGTCGCGTGCACACGACGACAGCAGCAGCAGCAGCAGCAGGAGCAGCAGCAGCGGGAGGTCAGGAACAGCAGCGGCAGCAGCCGCGGAAGGTCAGCAGCAGCAGCAGCAGCGGGAGGTCGTGGATGGGGCAGGCGTGGTTGGATCATCCGCTGGATCCTTTTATGGGTCCAGCAACACGCGGGGCGAGGGGATAGCGTCTGCACTCGTAATGGCAGGTGTTCGATCCACTATTACCCTGTGAAGTTTGTTTCTTTTTACGACGAGGGTAGAAATTTCGTGAATTGATTCGTAGTACGTACGAGTACGTGTGAAATGTGCGATAATACTAGATGATACGTACGTACGGAAGTATTGTTTGGACTTCTTTTTCTGGAAGATATACGTGATGAGTACCCCCCCCGTCCCCCACCTGGTAGTTGAAAAGTCGTATTTTCGTGTTTATGTTAGAAATGTTACTGCCGAATACGACATCCACTGCGCTTCGATGCGCTCCGTGTTCGATGTCGGCAGGCCCAGAAGAGCAACTGGACAAATACCAATACATTAATATCGCATATTTCAAATGTTTGGAGGGAGTCTGTGGGCAAGGGTGTATTTATGTTGCGGGAAGGTCGTGAAGTGGACAGACAGGTATCTCGCCAGCTGGAGCTTTTTAGTAATCCGGCTACTCAGCGGGCGGGAGGTTATGTCTAGTATTTCTGGTGGGTATTCGGAGGAGTAGTTTTCTCTTGCGATTGGATACACCTGTCGGTCGAAATACGTTTTTGATCGTACAAATGGAGGTATGTCTTTTTCGACCGGATTTGGATTCGTTCCGGATTAAGGAAAGTCGATACATACTGTTTACGAGGTGTTAGGGAATACTAAATTATATGGTAGTTATCGTTCTTTCCGGGTAAGTGCTGGATGATATATAGGCTCTGTATCGTTTATTACTGGTTACGGAGATCTGAATGGTGTGCGTTATATTTTGTACCCCGGGAAAGTCGTGAATTGTACGAAGAAGGTATAGTATCGTCTACTGTAGGTTCGTCAAATGGAGATGTGTCATTTTCGACTGGGTGTGGATTCGCTCCGGTTAAGTCGTATATGATAAAAACTGTTTGCGACGTGTTAGGGATAAAATTATGTGGTAGCCATCGTTCTTCCCGTCGGGTACGTGGTGGATGATATGTGGGATATGTATTGTTTACCACTGATGAGGGATCTCTGGATGTTCCGGAATCTATTTTTTATCCCGGGAAAGTCGCAAATAGTACGGAGGTATACTATCGTCTACTCGACGGTATACGTAGCCTTTTGTTTTGCCTGGAGTTTTGAAATAAATAAATTTTCATGTTCAAATCAAACAGTCTTTGTGGTATAGACAGGACCAGAAGGTGACTGGTGGGACGGATATTTATTAGTTGACGGATTGGCGAATTGAGAGTACGTGGTGCACCTTGAGAGGTGTATTGCAGATGCAGCGGTATTGGTGGATACTGATTTCATTGAGTTTGGCAGGCATTTGTCTTTGTACTGCGGTCTATTGGTTGCAGAACAAGGGAGGGTATGCTTATTCTTGATGGGTTGTTCTACCACCAATATTGTATTTCCGAACTAGATGGGTGATTGGAATCTTGTTCGCGAGTTGGAATATGAAATATTGTGGATATGATTATTCATCATTAAGGGTGATGAAAATCTCGGTTCACGAGTGGGAAGGTGAAGTGTTTTAGGGAACAAGGATACCTAGTGAACTGAACCAGAAACAGGGAGTATTTTTCTTTTTGGTTCTGACACAAAACGGATATTGTTTCGGGAATATCAAGCGCCGGGTAAACTCTATAGGGAAATATATTGGGTATCTCGCGTTAGCTACGATCTGAGAATTTATGGCGGGAGTAGGGGGCACAGGGAGACGTGTGTCTCGGGGAATGGGGTTCCTCGCGTGTTCTATCATTTAGCCATCTCTATGATTGTTTTGTTTTTACGGCATTGAGCTGTTGCAAAGGAGATCTGCAATAGTTTCATACGGGAGGAAGAGGTTTTTGCTTGCAAGGTACAGGTTTCCTCTTGAAATATTTTAGGTGGTTTTTGATCATGCATGGAGATGAGTTTGGTTCTGTTATCTTGAATTGGCATTGCTGTTTTGCTGAAAAAGCAGGGAGTATGTTCGAATGTGCTTGTTCAGTATTTGACGGTTTCACGACTATTCGGTATATTGGCTTATTATGAGATTATTTGGTGGTTACTTCTGTGGGTGTACGTGATACCCACCAGGGCCACTTCCATCTGTATCTACTCTGCCGGGAGAATAATACTAAAACCTGAAACATCATCTTTCTTCGCCTGGGACTTATCAACACGCCACGAGAGCCCTCCCGGCACCACGCCCGCGCCACGCCCGCGCCACCACGCATCGGCCCACGGTGACTCCACCGAAACACCGGGCGCCGAAGACGAGCTCGGCGAGCGAGTGGCGTGGAGACGCGCTCTCTCCCGGGGACAGCTCGCTCTCTCCCCGGGAGCGGGGGCGGACCCCCCCTCGACACTGAATTCATGATACGGTGGGGTACCCCACTCAACCATGTTAGTACCGCAGTCCCGTTTTGGGGACAAATACCTTAGAACTTGACTGGTTTACCCCCGAAACGGAACTGCAGTCTTACTAAAAGGTTAAGAGCCTCTCCAAACAGGCCAGAGCTATCCAAACAGCCCAGACTCAGATCTCTTATCTCCGCACCGCTAGTATCCCCGTTCAAGAGCGATTCGTTTTTCATATCGGGACAAGAGCAAACTCTTCTCTCGAGTTGGGAAACATTTCTGCTCCAACAGTGCAAAACTCTTGGGACGAAACCTGGTTCTTCGCTGAACAGTCAAGTTGAAAGTCCGTTCAGGTGAATCCCAGCGCCCTGCAGCGGAACACAGGTTACACGGGCCACGATTGTATTACATCGAGTTGGCCTAAGATAGGTAACGGAACCATTACCAATAAAAAAATGTTCCGTCCGCTCACACGCCAGCACAACATCCATATTCCGTACATACCCATTTGAAGTGATTCGACTTCCTCCTTGGTCTCAAGCTCTCCTCAGTAGAACAATATTGTAACGACAATAGCCAGACAGAGAAAAACACTAATACAAAAACATCACACAAAAAATATCCACGCTGGAGCCCATGGCAGAGCCTGTATCGTTGGCATGTGAAGGTTGGGGGGGGGCTTGTGGCTTGTGGAGTGTTGTGCTTGAGCTTGCATCGCTGATCCGCCGCGCAGGGCATGGTGCAGACCGTTGTGAGAGAGCGATTGCCGCGCCCATTGATTATAAATCGGGGTATCCTCACCGTTGCGGAGGCGTTACATATCGATATACCTATACCCGAGTTAAGGGCAAATGGACGACAACAAGCAACAAAATCGTTCATATCTGTACAATTTTCGTGCCGAGTCTAAAAAAGCGCTCTCAACTCCGTATTCTCTCATATGCCGGGATCTCAAGTCGGGAACCCCACTACGAATCAAGCCAAACCAATTTCAATGCAACCATCCCCATAATAATTTCAACATATATTATGCACGCTAAAATCGAGGTGGTTTTTCAAAAAGTCACAAAAAAGGTCAAAATATAGATCCCCGAAACTCGAGGCAGAATCGCAAAGCACTCAAAACTGAGCGAGATAGCCGACCCTAGAATAAATCCAAGATAAAAAGTGCCGTAGAAAAAAAATCGCAAAAAAAAAAAAAACAACAACAAATAAAAAGGGTGTTTCGGTGTATGCATGCATAATAGTTGCGCGTTACGGCGCTCGACTCCCGTGCGAAGAAACGCGAGTTCGAATCCAATCTGCACAGCGTTTTTTTTAGGGCTTTGGGTGTATGTATGTATGGGTTTGAGTGTTGCTTTCTTTGTTTTGGATACAGCAATCGGATGGATTTGAGTCTAAGGTAAATTTTCGTGCAGCAGTACTTGAGCAGAGCATAAAGTAGCGGGTGGTTCGTGGGTGGGTGGGTCGGGAAGTGGGTGAGTGATGTGGCTGTGGCTTATGGTCCTGTTCTTTTCTCTTGTTCGTGAATTGGTTTTTGTCCGCTATACCAGCCCCGCCCTGGCATACTTGAGCGTACTACAAAATAATAGATAGATAGATATATATTGAAGCTTTTAGTACTGCAGTCCCGTTTCCGGATTTGAGTGGCTTGTCCCCGAAATCGGACAGGGCCATGTTCAAAGAGGTCTTCAGGGGGTAAAGAGGTCTCCAGGGCCCAAAACTCCAAACTAGTACTCGTGGTCGCCAACCTATGTGGAATGAGTGACCCTAGGAGTGAACCTTTGATATGAGTGAGCCTATAGACGAATAGTAATGCCTTTGGTATTTAAGGCCCCATACATTCATACATTCCCACTTCGCTTGTGTCGTTATTACAAAAAATACTCGCACTCCGACTCGAGTCGAATATCATGTTCCATTCCGACTTGAATCGAATGTCTCCTATTACCGCAGGAGTAGTCGTAGTCCCTCTTCCATCACTCTGAACCAGCAGATATCCCGCTTTCCCTTCTGAACCCGTCTGGACCTGCTCCAAACCTTTTCGGGCACGAATCACTGGGAAATAAGAGTGCGGAAACTTTGGCAGTAACGAATGGTAAAAAAAGGCTCCCTTCGTTCGCCTTCCTCCCTCGGCAAACCCTTCTTTACCTTTTGTACTCCTCGTCAACGTTCCACCCCCATGCCATTGACATATTTTCCCCGCGGGCGGGCGAATATCAAAGAGCAGAGGTCAAAAGTGGCATGCTGCGACTGGTATTTCATTATTCACGTACGCGTACGCGTGGTGTCTACGAACTCGTGTACATAATCATATCGTATTACACCAAGTAGCAGCCCCTCTAAGGCGCCCTCTAGCCTTTTCAAGGGGGCCTCTGTCACCATCGGGGTTGGAGGTCCCTTGTGCACCAACCAACCTACTTTATCGGAGCTGGTACCGGTCCCTCATACCTGGTAGTCTACATTGGGCTAAACGGGCGAGCAGAAAACTGAGGTCTGCTATATACTATTTTTCCTCGTCGTGGGGTCCCTTAAAAGGAGCTGGTCCCTTAAATGAGGTTACCTACTATATACGGTACGATGGTGTTGGACATCGAAATAATAAGCTTCGTGCAGAAAACAGCACCGTTAGCACTGGTAAGCATTGAAACAACTATGTACTACATCGTGGGCTGGGGCTGGCCCGCAGCATGCAGCAGCACACACAACAACGCAACAAATGGGGCTTTCAATAAAAAAAATATGGCATTTGTCCAGCGGGGATAGGGAACAAGCCGTCCAATTGGATGGAAGTACACTGACGGACGGCCTTGATCGACTGACTGCTTGACGCTTTCCCGTCTCCTGACAACTTTGCACACAAGCACAAAGGGGCGAAAAAGCAACCGGGCAACCTGCTCGACACTTTCGCGTCTCCTGACATGTCTGCACAAAAGCACAGGGGGCGAAAGAGCAACCGGCAGCCCGTCAACCATCGTAGCTGGACTCAAGTGCGTGCTGGGATTGGACTTCGCTATGTACTTCACATGTACTATACGTCCAATATTTCGAATATGATGTACAGACAGTACATGTGCAAGGGGCTACGCCGGGGGTCTGGACCGTCGCCGGTCGCAGACAGACTTGCGTGATGGGCGTATAATGCAGACGAGGAGGCTGAGACACGAGGCCAAGAGATTGCGAGCGTGCGTTCCACACTTCTATGAACGTTGGAAAAGGCGGCAGAATGCCGACGATTACTGGCCGATTAACCGAAAAGCGGCGGAATGCTATGTAGAAGGCGGTGCGACTAACTCCCAACTCAGGGAGTACGCGATGACCGACAGCGCAGCTCCGTAGAAAAGTGTCTTCACATTAGATGCCGTATGTAGCAGTACTGCTGCACCTGTATACAGTACATCTCCGCATCCATGTGATACAGCTCCACTGCAGCTGGCTGCCGCTGTACGATAGCGTACACACCAAAAGTGATGCTGGCCGTCAGAAGTGCTGCTGCCTGCTGGCTGTAGGTGACATGCGATCTCTCTTCTCATATATCCCGGCACATTTTTTTATGGATGGCAGTTTCCAACTGAGCCTGGGTGGCATGTGCTATCGGCGCGTTCCATCGATGTCTTAAGACACAGCCACCCGCGTAGGCCCCCACAATGGCGACGCCGGCCGGGTAGCTGACCCTCCCCATGGGTCGGAGGTCGGAGAGGACGTGCCGGAAAGAACCACGTGAATGCATACACCCTGTCGAAAGACCACGGGCCAAAACACTGACAGGGCAGGGATTTTCGGAGATTCCTTCGTAGATCTCAAAGCCAAGGCTTCGCACAGGCGCAACGGCGCCGAGCGGGCGGATCCTCCCACGCCGGGCATGTCAGGCGTTGAGAGGGCAAGCCCCGGCGAAGAAACCGCGCGGAAAGACGGTTGGAGGCAGGAGACCATCCGCCGACCAAAACGGATCGGATCAGGCTGAGAATCATCACAGGTATATTTACATACGAGCAGCATTTTAGTGTAAACAGCAGTAGAGCGTATGCACAAAAATGTTTTTTTTTTTTTTTTTCAAATCGTCGAAAGTTGAAAAATCTTCCGAAAGCAGCAGGAATTAAGGCATTCTGCTGAATAAAAAACAAGACCAAAAACTACCACTACCGAAGACCATAGTAAATAGCCTACGGTACATACAAAAACCTATATATTACGCTATTTTTACTATTACGGGGGTCCATAGTAGGACCCATGGTATACTTAAAAACCTATACATTTAACTATTTTTACTAACAAAATTTGGTCCCGTTAACTATGGACCCCCGTAGTAACAATATTTGGTCCTGTTTACTATGCACACCCGTAATAAGGAGGAATCAGGATTTGGTCGATATTTCGGGCACTTACCTTGCTCTCCGTTCATTGGCCTACCATGCACAGGTTTTACCAGATGCACCAAGCCTCACCCACACTCGGCAAGCACTGCTGCTGTTGCACTGCTTAAGACCATAGTAAATAGGACCAAATATTGTTGGTAAAAATAGAAAAGTATATAGTTTTTTTTTTGTGTACCGTAGGTCCTATTTACTATGGTCCCCCGTAATAACCGCTGAGTGCACGGAGACTCGAAAGTACTGGTAGGCTGGAACACGACGCGGACGAGTGGCGTTGGGTTTCTGGCGGGCCGCTGCTACGGCGCGCGGCACGCTCTGCGCCCACTTCTTGTCGCCGTCGAAGATGCATCGTTCCGAAATCACTACTCGTACTCGTGCCGCCTACAGCGTGACAGCTCGTGTGAAATACTTTTAAATCCCACAATGTCTGTGGCAGAAGCGGCGGCGGCGGCGATGGCGCCGCGGTCTATATGTCGATCTCCCAAATCGAGCTCCGGGCGTGCTTGAAGCGTAACGTGTGGGGGCAGTGGCGCGCGTGGGCTTAGAAGCGCAGCGGCAGCAGCACGAGAACAACTGACCGTCCCAACATTAAAAGCTGCCAACATAAGTTCTGCTTGCTGTTGCTGCTGCCGATAATGTCTTAAGCTGGATTTTTTACCATTCCGCCGGAGGAAAATAAAACTATCTATCTATCTATATATATATATATTACGGGGGACCATAGTAAACAGGACCTACGATACACACAAAAAAACTATATATTTACCTATTTTTACTCAACAATATTTGGTCCTATTTACTATGGCCCCTCGTAATAGTTTCCTCTACCTGCTGCTAACCGCACAGCTTCTCGGGTATAGCAGCGGCGGCACTGTCTGTTGTTGTTAACTCTGTCGCCGCCATTGCTGGGTTGCTGTCACTACTCCGCTTCTTGTTCTCTTTGCTGTGGCGTGATAATATTGCGGTTGGTTTTGTTTCATCATGCACATCCATCGGCTCCCCTGTCTGATACGGCACCAAGGGTGTGCAAAGCCGGTTTTGGAGGTTCGTCAGCGCGAACACAACCCAATCGGTTGGGCTAGGAATCCAGCCGCGTGATGCCATCGAGTGTGTGACTGACGAGGAGAGCGGTCCGCAGGATCGTCTGGTCAGACGCATGTGCGCTAGGTGACTTATCAGCGATGTTTTTGCTGACCGCGGTGTGTTCCGCTCGGCCATCGAGTTTCTCTATTCGTTAGTCCGTTAAGTCGACGCTAAATAGCTGCAGTTATTTTTGGAATCCAGTCAACCTTCGATCTCCTAGTAGCAAGCTGGATCGTCGATGGCAATGGGACAGTGCTTTTCTATCAATTGTCATCGACGATCCAGAACACTATTAGGGAGTCGAAGGTGATGGAGTCCAAAAATAACTCATGCTCTTGAGCGTCGACAAGTCGGATTAACGAATATAGAAACTCGATGACCGAGCGGAATTCACCGCGGTCAGCAAAACCATCCCTGCTAAATGCGCGTGTTAATAATAGCGAACACGTGTCGCGCCAGACGATCCTGAGGACCGCTCTCTTCAGCAAACCCGATGGCATCACACGCTACTGGATTCGTAGCCCTTCCCTCGTTCTTTCTCTCCAGGTGCGTTGTACGATAACTTGGCCAAGTTGTTCACCGTGAACCGCCTCATGAGGCAGCCTAGAGCATGAGAGCGCCTCACCAGGCAGCTCAGAGCATGAGAGCGGGCGAGTGACGTCTGTCGTCCTTGTACTCGCTGGATCCACTTCCCAAACTGGTGTGGTGTTCATGTCAATGGTGTTCATGTCAATGGTGTTCATGTCTTACTTGAGCTCCGTGTTGCTGTTGTTGCGCGTGAAGCTCCTTGCTGTTGTTGTGTGTCGTTCTCCTTGCGTGACCCTTCGGGATGGTTGCATCCATCCATTGGATGCACATATCTCCTCATAATGCGTTCGTTTATCTTGGTCTCTAGGCTCGAGCCCGTGCCGGCCAACTGATTTTTGTAGTTTGGCCACGGAGACACGCGCCGACCGCCGACGGCGTGTCGGGCGCGAAGCAAGGTCGCTGCGTCACCACCCATCTCCTCGATCGTTGTGCTGTTGCTTGCCTGCGTGGATTACATCTTGAATTTAGGGCCCATGTCATTTTTCAATTTGAAAATGTGATGGCCCAACTCGTCGGATTTTGGGTCAAAAATTGACGACTTGGGCCATCGGATTCTCGAATCGAAAAAAATCCCATCTAATTTTGCACACGGATTGCACAAGGCCAATTCATATGCAGTCGGAAACCTGGGTTCAAAAATCCGGTTTCCGATCGGTAATTTTTCCCACTGGTCTGTGAATCGCTACCCTTCTCACCGTCCGTTGGATCGAATATGCAGTTCTTTGTGTGTGTTTTTTTCGGCGTTTGATGTAAGGTAGTAACTAGCTTGACGAGCTCCAAGCAAAAAAAGGTAGGGTAGGCGGAAGTTGCTTCGAAACTGTTTCGCCACTTCTTTTTTACTAAATATTATTTTGTTATCTCTATTTCATAGAATGTGTATGTCGTGTCTGCTGTATCAAGTATGATGACATGACATTGCGTTGTCTACCGTGTTTACTGCATAACGTAATATTTCTGTGGCGTAGTTTTGTGACTACATAACGTGTAACTCTGTAGGACTGAAGGATCGGCACGGACACTGGTTGTGCTGGATATCGACTGGTAGAAAGAAAGGTTTAATGGGAAGAACACACACATACATGCTGATGCCTCGCTTCTTCCTCGAGCGGCGTGTGAGCTTAACACGCCGGGCGTTCTCCTCCATCTATCTCGCTCTCGAGGCCATCGCTGCGCTGGATTTCTTCGAGAGTCGCCAAAGTTACAGCCAGCGCCGCAGTTGGCAAAAGGTAACCAATACCGTGCACTGCGGCCATCGGGTGTTGGCACGTGCTGCCGAGGGGCGTGGATAAGGATGTATCGCGCCGACTCGCGGCGAGTAGCAGCAGAAGTGACAGTAGCCAAGTCAGCGTCGCCGATGTTGTGGTGTGGGTCGTGTCGAATGTCGTGTTGTTGTGGCGTGAATGTAGGATACTCGTACAGTATGCGGCGGGATTTTCAAACTTTTCCGAAGGATAAATCCGACTGGCGTGTCGGATCGAAAATCTCAGTTTTCTCGACTATCTGGTCCAGTCGAGAAACAAAAATCGAAAAATCTTCGATTGATAAGGCGCTTTTTCGACTGCCCAAGAAGCCGATTTTTGCCTCCGATCGGAAACCGGCTTTTTCAATCCATGTTTTCGACTGCATACGAACTGGCCTGAGCAGATGCATTCATGTTGAGCATTGAAAAATGCAAACCTCAGGATCGAAATCGAAGCACATAGGAAACAGCCTAACAGTCGGGAGGGGGAGGAAACTCACGTTTTAAGTGTTCAGGGGTAAAGTATTTTCCTACAACGGTTCGGCGCAGACACTCTGGTAGTTGTTTGCATGTATAAAAATTCGGAGCCAAACTAACCTACCGCTTGCTGTGCTCGTGGCAGGTGCCCGGCGGGCGGTCGGTGCTCGTAGTGCCGTGATCACTGGCGTTGTTGCTGTTTCGGCAAAACTCGGGCGTATTCACTCTGCACGGTGTGCAGCTGCGTGCTGCGCGGCTCACCGTATATCTCAGGTGGCCGGGGGAGTGGTCGGTGGCCAGAGCTACGACAGAGGGCCGTGGTTATTGTCGTTTTCGCTGTTGCGACAAAGTCAGCGTCTTCATTGCGAACGGAAAAATGCAGCAGTGTGGTACCGCTGCACTTCTTTTATTTCTTTCTTTTTCGACCTCATTCATCCTCTTCGACCTTCTACTCCATCTCCCTCCCATATTATCAGTAGCCAACTCCGATTTGGGGTCACAAAGCAGGATTTTCTCCCCCCTCCCCGCTCACCAACGTACGGCGCGTTCCTTGCGTCTTATCTCGTGAAGAGTTCAGCATTTTTCTTCCCTCGTCGACTCGCACCGAACGGTGCCTACAGCTCCCTACGAACGAACGAACGCGCTGTCGACGGAGTCTCGCGTCTTTTGGTTGTTCCCGAAGTAGCACCCTCAATGAGAATCGAACGTCGGCTCATAAACTTACTTTCTGTCGCGTACCGACCCTACGAACATCGCTGGGGCGATCGGCCTCAGTTAACTTACTGTTGTCGCCGTTGCCTCGGGTGTGGTGCACGTACAGAGAGATGCCGGTTACGTACGTACTACGGATTGCTGCGGTTGCTGATGCTGCCACAGACAGTGCGACAAAAACGCCTGGTACAGAGTACATACCGCATCCCTTGGGACTATTACTATCAATGTTACGGGGGACCATAGTAAACAGGACCTGCGGTACACACAAAACCTATATGTTTCCCTATTTTCACTGACAATATTTGGTCCTATTTACTATGGTCCCCGTAACACAACAGCGCAGAAACAGTACAGCAGCAGCACTATAGCAACGACCACATCAGGACGTCCGAACTATGACACTGCTGTACCTGATGCAGCAGTACGTTGCAAAAAATGATGACGATGGCGACATGCGGTATAAAACATGGAAGGTTGCTTCGTGCTCGTATCATACGGTACCAGGATCTCGTCGTACATCGTGCAGCAGCAGCGGCAGCAGTACTGTTCAACCCCCGCGCCCGTACGAAATGAAGAAATATCGTATGTACAGGTACCTGGTACGTAACTGCTCAACGCGTACACCAGTCCATAATGAAGAAATAACTGCAACCACGATTTTGGGGAGACCAGTTCTTAACCCTTTTAAATGAGGCGCGCGAGCGCGAAGCGCGAGCCTTTTTTATCTTGTTTTCCAAGGGAAAAAAGCCTCTTCAAAGCGACT
Source organism: Macrocystis pyrifera (assembly GCA_031763025.1). NCBI lineage: Eukaryota > Phaeophyceae > Laminariales > Laminariaceae > Macrocystis > Macrocystis pyrifera. The sequence continues at coordinate 1,412,345 of JASSKH010000012.1, forward strand.
CGCATACGAGGGTAGGGTGCCTCATTTTTAATTAATCTGTTCGTGTGTATGTGCGTGTCATATTCAACATGACATTTTTTAGGCCACGTTAGACCACCGCCCTCAACGCACACGGCACCACTGAGGGATGGCCCGTTATAGTGCCGGTTGGGCGCCGCTGCGCCCCCCAATAGTGCCGGTTCACTACTACTGTAGACACATAGACACACACACGCACACACACACACACCACGACACACGCCAGAGGACAGACGCCACACTGAAAAGAGTGTACACCTGCTGCTGCAGACCCTAAGAGCTCTACGCAGAGGCGCACCATGCCTTGTGCGGAAGGTGAACTGTGCCTTCAACAGGACGGAACGCCGCAAGACCCTCATGGCCACGTCTGCCAGGGAGGATGTGGCGGGCGGCTCCACGGCAATTGCGGCAGCGTGTTTGACGACATCGAGACCCACCGCATCTGCAGCACGTGCGTTATCAGGATTGGCAAGCGCAAAGCGACAGCAGCTGACGGTGCTGGGGCGGGACCATCTAAACGCCAGAAGGACAAGAGCGGTGGGAGCAAGAATGGGGGTTCTCGTGCGCGCCCGGACAACAACAAGAAGCTTGAGATTCTCAAGCTGCTGGATGCGAAGGTCTCTCAAGTAGAGATTGCAGACCGCTTCGGGTGCTCGGAGCGGTTTGTTACGACTGTGAAGGCTGACGTGACTACCGGCGGTGAGGAGGAGGACGAAGAGGAGGGCAGTGGCGATGACAACACGGGGCCCGAGCGCCGTGCTCCACCGGCTTATGCTGAGCTGTCGCCTCACTTCAGCGTCCTGGAAGCGGCAGCAGATGAGAGTGGCAACGGAGACGCGGCGTTCTTCCTAACGAAAGCGAAGATGGCGATGATTGCAGCGCATTCCGCTAAGCGGGTGCGCCAAGCAGACATGAGAGAGTTTGTTGCTGCGGAGTAAGGTTGAGGGGTACAGCTGTTGTAGCAATGGTTGTTTGCTTTTCTTCCGGTGCGCTTCCTGTCGTGCTTTTCTTTGTTTGTTTCCGTTTCTTCTTGTAACATCCAAGGGGGTGCGCCAGGCAGACATGAGAGAGTTGCTGCTACGTTCTGCGTTGCGAGGGCGGCGGGTATAGCTGTGGTAGGTACTCGTAGTAATGGTTGTTTTTTTATCGCGGTGCGCTTCCTGTGGTGCGTGTGTTCTTCGGGTTGTTTTGATTCTTTCTTGCAACATCCAAGGGGGTGCGCCAGGCAAACAAGTTGCTGCTACGTAGTGAGGGCGGGGAGAATAGCTGTGGTAGTATGTAATGGTCGTTTATTTTTCGTGCGGTGCGCTTCCTGTCGTGGTTCTCTGTTGTCTTTTTTTATCTGGCAACATCGAAGGAGGGCAACGAGGACTTAGACGTCCACTAATAATAAACACATATTGGATCCACGATCCACATCGTACTCTGTTGGCCCCGCAAAGCTTGAGCGCTGCACCATGAAATCAACACCTCCTCAGTAGTGCCGGTCCGGCACTATTGAGGGATATTCGAAGCCTCAATAGTGCTGCACCGGCACTATTGAGGCACTATTTTGAATAGTGCCGGTGCCCGGTATAGTGCCGCTTTTCCCTCTGGACACTACCCGGCACTATAGAGGGCCCCCTACTGACTGTATATATATATTTATTACGGGGGACCATAGTTAATAGGACCTGCGGTACACACAAAAACCTATACAGTAGTATATTTTCCCTATTTTTACCATGTATATTTGGTCCTATTTACTATAGTCCCCCGTAATACGTAGTAGAACTGCAATCCCGTTTTTAGGGACAATCCGCTCAAATTCTCAGTACTGCAGGTACTGCTGTAGTTTGTCCCCAACATGGGACTGCAGTCCTACTTCAAATTACCGAAGCCGTAGTATTTGCTAATCTGGAATTTATAATAGTCCGCTTTTCAACTGCACGTTTTCGGGACAAAATACTTGAAAATAGTGTGCGATTCGTTTTGCGGCGGTAAATCCGCATTTCCAAGTTCATTTCTTGCGGTTTCTGTGATTCGATACGTTTGTCCACTCAAACATCAGGATAAACAGAGAACCTGAATGCCGTGCAGGGTTTCCTTTCTGTACGAACCTGCCCTGGTGCTGCTGCAGCTGTAGGCACCGATCCTACACTAATAATAAGGATTAATAATAGTTTCGTCGCGATGGGCCAAAACATCAACGCGGCATACTCTCAAAGTGGGTACAAGGATGAGCTCGTACACGTTATTCTCAGCAACAAGTGGTTCTGACACTTGATCTACTCGACACGGTGGGCACGGAGAGAGGCCAAACACAAAGCAACCCAGGGGGGTGCACACAGCCAGTGCGCAACAGATATAGCCACGAACATGATAAAGCAAATCTATACTGGGTACGAGTGAATAGTACCGTACTGTGGGCATGCTTCTAGAGAAATAAAAAAGTATGTCTGTGCTCACCCTCTTTGATTCCCTGGGCAACGTCCATTCTCCTTTTGATGCTGTCAAGTAGAGAACCGTCGCATGCGGTTAATGCAGGATTCTCGCTGCGGCTGCTGTAGACGCCGCGTGGTTACTTATACCCGTGCTTAGATGCGATTTTTCCGAAATAGTGACACAACCCTGTCGCCGTTATGTACATGCTTCCGTAAAGTACGCAACTCCAAAACTGCCCGAGATATTCGATATGCCAACATTTTAGTGTGGCTGGTGGCAAACACAACTGACCCCGATCAAGAAGAGCTACCCCTACTCCCAGCTGCCTCGCCTCTGGATTCCGACCAGGTACGATGCGACACGTGACGGTATGGGGTTGGTGTTTATGTCAAAGGACCCCGGCGTTAGTGTTGTCGTCTAGTTGCGGCTGCGCAACGTGTCTCTTTCCTTTCCGGTCCCGTAAACCTGAATCTACACGCCCATCGTCCACATCGAGGACTGGCTGTTTATAGCTGTTGTAAACCTCCTACGAGCTTCCCCGCATTTCAGGGCAAGCGCCTTCTCGCGCAACAGCTGAACACCCCGAGACTTTTGAGGCGAGGAGGTCCTGCGGGCGTGGTGGCTCCGTCCGAACAGAACCCTAATTATTCGTTTGATGTTTCATTGACGTCTCGCGGCCGGGGAAAGTTTCTGGTATTTGGTGACCTTTTTTGAGAAGCCGACAACGCCCCGAGCCACCATTGATTGCCATTTGTGATTTTGCGTTTCGTTCTAAAAATCCCTCCCTCCCATCCTCTTGTGATGTACCAGTATGCTCCACGTACGAGCCACAGCAGTCGCGAATCGCGAACGTGGTATGCTGGGATGCTGAGTTATAACGCAGCCAACTCTGCCTGGGCATTTCGGCCTGCGTTGCCGAGCCAAGCCTTCGGTCTTCGTTGCCGTGCGCATAGCTTCATCCCTGTCTTTGTTTTGTCTACATGACATGATACATTCAGCAGTGCTGTACCACGCATAACCGCTGCTGTACAACAATGAATTGCATGCATGTCCAAACGTCAACTCAATTATATGGAAAGGACGATTTAATGCAATCGATTGAGGCAACAACAACAGCCAACAACAGACGGCGGTGTATTTCGATGGAGTATTTTTCACTGCGGCATCGATCCGAAGAGTTTTGGAAGCCAGCTTCCAAGCTGTATGCCCGGTCGTTGACAATCATTCGATGATCCCGCAGCGCACAGAAATAACGTCGTAGGCTCGTAGGCTTCATTCACCCTTTGGTACCAGGCAGGTCTTAAAAGTCTATATATACTTCGTAAAAGCTTCTACTGGTAATAATCCCACTGAATAATAAAGTACCAGAGTTCCAATGGTATTTTTCATGGATATTCCTGTGTGTCATCAATGTCTCAGCGTTACAACATCAGGGACCCTCTGGTACTCATCTCTTTGTGATTAATGTTATTGATCTCTATACGATACGACTGCTGTGGGGCGCGTGTTGTCGTCACATTCAACGGTCCTTTCTCGTCTTCTACTTTACTGACTGCGGAGAGAGAGCGCCAGCACGCCTGACGCCTGACGCTGATGGTGTTTGTATGCCACAGACGACACGTGCAACCAACTACAAACTGATTTGATCCTGCCACGTATATACACCACTCTCGACAGAAATATAAATAATTGTAAAATTAGGTAAAAATGGAATATAGTCGAGGCGTATTACGCAGCTTGCAAAGTTGAGTATCAACTATTTAATCAGTCGAACTCACAGCTGACGTATTTCAAAAATTTTAAAATATAAGGAGCGCTTTGTATGAAATTAAGTTTCTAAAAGGTCCTTATATTTACGTCCAGTTTCTACTATATTACGTACCTTCTCATTTGTTTAATCTACCAGTATTGCTATTATTTAATATCCGCCGGCGTCCCCAGTGGCTTGGTAGGTGGTCCGCGAGCCTATCAAGATCAATTTCGTGAGTTCGAGTCTCACCGAGTGCATGCTCATGCATAGGGACTTTTTCTTGCATAAAATTGATTAGCGGAAAGCGCGAGAACTTGAGTTAGCTGTACATTCGATGAAAATCGACGAGCAGTGGGAATGCTGAACCCTATGCGCGATAAAAACTAAAGGCACGTACCGGGGGGGGAGAAGGGACGACACCTGTGACCACGGCTTGTCCAGAAGATCGTCGATGGTAAAACCTCCTACGAGTGGGCTGGAAAGTAAAAGTGATGATGAAAACTCATGTTTATTGGAGATCCGAAGGATGTGCACAAGCAGTAATAGTGGCGTCCTACGTACCACATACTGACGGCAGTAGGCAGTAGTTCTACGAGTACGTATTACCACGAAGTATCAGACCAGCATGTACCACGATACCTGGCGTACTGCTGCTGTGGTGTTCGGCACCAACATGACAGTTCGGTACCAGCATGAAAGGAGTATCGATAGTCGATAAACCATCTTCCTGACGACAGTGTCGGTCGGTCTGCGACATTCCGCGCTTTACCGTCAGCAATATATACATTTAATGTAGAGAACGACAACATTCAATACTATTATAGTGCTGCTGCCTTTTGCGACTTGTGTCTTACCAGTCAGTAGTGCCCGTGGTATATTCTCCCTCAGTACTCTTTCGGGTCCTCTACTCGAAGGTACGTGAAGTATTAATAGTACTGGTACGTGGATTTTCGTACGCGAGTTCCCCGAAGCGCGTCGGGTTTGCCGGCTTTTTTGGCATTCCTTGCCCTTGCACCTCTCCTTCTGTCTTCTCGCGGATTGAAGCTACGTAAGCTATTGATATTACGGAGGACCATAGTAAATAGGACCAAATTTTGTAAGTAAAATTTCGTGAATATATAGGTTTTTGTGTGTACCGTAGGTCCTATTTACTCCGTAATAGTTAGTCACGAGGCGTGTCTCGGTAAACGTAAGGATAGGCTGTCCTGGTACTGCTGTGCCAGGTACCCTCCATGATAGTCACCACTATTTCAAATAAAACTAAAAAATCTATACAGCTGTAGGATCATCTCCACAAAGGTCGCCAGAGTACCCCAAGTAGCAGCCATCGGGACTCGCTCGCTCATTCAATTGACTCGTTTTGAAAGTACTGGTTATTCCTGGATCTCGACGGGTGGAGAGGCGCTTTTTTTATTTTTAGTGTTGATACAGGAGCAACAGCGCAGTACCGTTTGGGGGATAAACCACTCAAAATTCAAGCAGTCTGTCCCCGAAACGGTACTTTGAACGGGTCAGTTATACTGCGTAAAGAACACACCTCAGGGTACTAATGGCTGAAATAACTGGGTCCTCGCGTCTCAGGGTAACAAAAGCTGAAGTGACTGAGCCACCTCGAGTAACTGGGTTCTCTCGAGTCTCGAGGGTACCACAAGGTGCCCCGACTCGCGAGAGTCCCGAGGGTACCACATGAGCAGGGGCATGAACTGACTGGTACTCACTGGTGCTGGTACTCTGACGACCTTTGAAGAGTTGCTGGTACGTTGTGGGTACAGAGGGAAGTGATAAGAGGCGACATATTTCTATTAATAATATATATAGGAGAGTAACCATGGTACGGTGACCACACCTGACCGGCAGCCAGCAGCGAGCATCGGCAGGGTGGTGAAGCTCACGTCACGTACGATTACAATCTTACCGACAAATGAAATGTGATGCAAGTACAACTGCTGCGGCTGTGCTGCTGTGCTGCTGTGAACCCCTGGTCCGATTTTGCGATGAAGCAGCATTAATATTTAAAGGTATAACTTGTATACCCGGTACAGCGGCGTTCGCGGTATCAGCAGGTGCCGGTATTACGTCTGGTATGGTATGATACCAGCCTACCCCAAAACAGTTTTTTCGAGTTTTCGAGTTTAAAATAAATATGAAGGGCAGACACCTCATGAGATCGAAGATTCCGTCGGAAGTGAACTCCACTCTCCACTCCTCGAAAGTCACGTTTTGTCGTAACGTCACTCAGATCTGCAGCAGGTCTGCGTTGTCGAAACGTCAGGGTCTGGTCTGCAAAGTACCTCGGGTAGGCAGGCACTCTTACCTCGTGCCCCTTGGGAGAGCCGTCAAAAGGGTCGGAAGACGTATGCAACTGCTGCTACTGCTGTTTGTCTGTCCTTCAGAGGCCACATTGGTGGATTTTTCTCTCCTTCATTCTTTGTCGTGCCTGTCGTACCCGGTACGATGACGTGGTGGCACCGGAGTGTCTACTCTGCCTACTATTTTTATAAGTGCATGTTAAGGTAATGCTGTATTAATAGTATCCTGTTGTTGTTGTTGTTTTCTTCACATTAAACATAGTTTTTTCTACGCGTCGACATCCAGCCCAACCAGTGTCGTTGCCACGTGTCGTAATGTGGTGACCACAGATCCTGTATCTCTTTAGCATTGAAGAATCGGCTCGAACACTGGTTGTGCTGAATGTCGACGGGTATATAGAAAAAAAGTCACCCACGCACAGTAGTCACCGCAGGCAACGGACCTTCCAGGTTACCCCTCTACGACGTACTACTGCCGTATCTGGGCACAGATCACTCCAAATACGCCTGGTACTCCCGAGATATTTTGTGTAGAGTGCAGGCAGCACTTGGAGGGTCAACACGCCAATGTTGTTATTAATATTACTGACAGTTGTAGACACACACCCTCAGACGAACTCCCTTTCTTGCTCCCTTCGCAACGGGGAGAGCGTGAACGCCGAAGGGATATTTCCATGGAAGATCTCGACCAGAAATTTACGAGAAATTTACAACGCCACCATTCCCGTGGTGTGTGCTCCCGTCTTGGCACAGAGGTCAGGAGACATCTGAAGCAGGCAAAGCGTGCGCTGTCAAGGGTGCAGGGCCGAGTGTTTCACATTAAAACCTAGTAGTTTGGTGTCAGTCAAGGCATGTCAAGGTAAAGCTGTTGTCTGTGAAGGGGTGAAGATGCTGTCCCCTGACATATTTTGCCGCGGGCATATGCTATGGAGAGTGGGCTGTGAAGTTCGTCCATAAGGGAATACCAGCATGTAATGTACAATGGTCTAAAGCCTGTCGTTCAGCGCTACTAATACGGGGACGATATCAAACAGGACCTGCGGTACAGACAAAGAACCTATATATTGCGCTGTTTTCACCAACAATATTTGGTCCTATTTATAGTCCCATGTTAAACCAGCATGTAACCGTTTTGGGACTGCACGCCCGCTTTTTGGGGACAAACTACTTATTACTACAGTTGTTTATCCTCGTGTCGGGACTGCAGTTTGCCCTATAATAGTTGAGCTTTTTGGTGCGTTCTGTTACGGGACGCACGTTGGTTGGTTGGGTGTCGCGCGATGGCGTCATACTTTGCCGCTTTCTTCGCTTGCCAACTGACGTCGTCGAGGCATGGTGAGGTTACTTTCATGTCGGTGCATGAGCTGCGTCACGTATGGCGTATACCAGGTACATGGTTAATCAAACTGACTGTTGGCGTTCATGTCTTGGTTGCACTCGAACGGCCGAAGGTCCCCCGTACGTCACGCGTGTGGGACCCTCCCTTTTTTTTGTGACAAGCTACTTGAGGTGGAATTTGACTTGAGATACACCTGGTGTATTTCTGTGTCCGGTGCATCAAGTAGTCATGAAGGGTTTGCTTTGAGTCTTGTTTAATTATCACCCTGGGCGGAAATGTCGGGAGCGTTTGGTGTTAGTATGAGTGGCCTGAACGAACAGCAGTCTATTTCGTGCGGAATCGTATTTGACCTCTATGGCTAAGTTACGCTTCTATCGTCAGACATACCGATACATACCCATACATACATACCGATACATACCAGGTCAATATTGACACGAATGCGCCCGCTGCTGCCCTAGTGCGGGTATGCGGCAGCCAAAAATCCCGGCACACTTTTGTGGCAACCGGCACTAATTCCCTCCGCGGAATACCACTCTTTGGAATCTCATTTGTGCCAAGCGATCCCACAGGCGACGCGAGTCGACGAGGGAAGAAAATACCGAGGTCTTGTCGCGATTATAAAACGAAAAGCGTGGCACGAACCGTGTACTGGTTACTGTTACCGTCTACTGGTTCGTGTAGTGAGGATTGCCTTGTCAATAGCCTGCTGTGTGACCCCGGGTCTGAGTTACGACTACGATAGAAAGGAGAGAGAAAATAAGGGCCAAGACGATAGATGGGGAGAAGGAAGGAAAAGAGGAGGCGCTTCCGGCACAATAAAGAGACCCCTACTAGAGTACGTATTCTTGTACTCTTGTAGTTGTTTTTGTCGGCGGTCAATGAAATCGTTCGTTCGTGCATTCTTCTGGTCATGGCACCGACGTCGGGTACAACCTACGGCATGGCGTTGCGATGCTGTCTACCCTCCTTGCTGCGTTGCAATGTGTGGTACATGTTTGTCGTATTTGTAGCAATTGTGACGACAGCGCTTGTATATATATCCGTCTCGAGGATGATTCACCAGCACGGACACTTTTGGTGTGCTGCTGCTGGACTCTTCGGGCGTGAGACAGGGGATTGATTTAGCGTGACGGTGAAGAAGTAAAAAGTGAGGATTACAGCGACGGACGGCGGCTGCGCGATAGGCGGATGATACCTGTAAGTTGTTAATATCCGAGGTGTGAGTACAAGAACGCAAGGCGTCGTATGGCATGCCTCGGGCTTAGGCAGCACCAACACGATCCTACCCGTGGTATTTTTGGGCGAAGATGTCAGGAGACAGCACTTTCATCCCTACTTGACAGACGGCAACTTTGCCTTGTTTGACATGCCTTGACTGCCACCAAACTACTGCTGTACTACCTGGCACCTCGTACCGTTATATAGGTTTCACAACAGTTGTGAGGAACAGCCGACCCTACACCCTCGGCATCGCACGTTTTGCCTTGTTCGACGTGCCTTTTGGCGTATTTGCTCCTGGGCCCTCACCCTGCTCTTAGACGGGTTAATGGCACTGAATGTATCGCTTCTTTCATTTATAGTCGTTATCTCTACGTCCGAAAGGGGTGCACACCTTCCCCTCACCGCGCGGGAGGGGTAAAAGTGGTGTCTCCTGGCATTTTTTGGATGCTTACCCTTGGCGACAAAATTGTACTATTAACATGTAAGAATCTGTTGATGAAGATGCTTATCATGATGTACCAGCCACTCGCGCGCCTCAATATTAGTAGGAAGTTTTGGTATCTTGTGTTTTTAGCCCAACTGTCCTTGCATTACCGCCCGGAACCATGTCTACCATACGGAAAACACGCAAACAAAGAAAACGAAACTCGGTCGGGGAGGCCCAGGATGATATTTTGGTATGGGCCAATTCCACGACCTGTTCTGCAAGACACGGAAAGTATCAAATTGCATAACTTGCCGAGAACGTGACGCTATGAGGCCTGACAGGCGTGTGCGTGTGCGTGCGTGTTCTGGACAGTGTACCGTCGTGACCCACCGGCATTCAGCACATCCAGTAGTGCCTTGTGTGGTCACAATGCAATCAGTAGTGCCGATCCCTATGTGATGCCGGCATGATCTGCGCCAATCAACAATACCGGGCACTATATTTTTTTTCATAAGTTTTGAAATACGTCAGCTGTGAGTTCGACTGATTAAATAGTTGATGCTCAACTTTGCAAGCTGCGTAATACGCCTCGTCTATATTCCATTTTTACCGAATTTTACAAGTATTGTGATAAACCGAACGCGGGTATTCTATATGTGATGCCTTGTCAAATATATTAGGCCAACGGCTCCCCTGGATGCTGCCCGGGTCAACAACCAACCGCGGCAACCAACCGGCACTGATTCCTACGCACACTGCCACACAGGTGAATCCCATCTGTGCCAAGTGCCAACCAATTCCACAGCAGTCACTATATAGTGTTAACCGGCACTATAAAGTGACCACCGCGGCTGTATCTGTCGGCATCCAGCACTTGCGGTGTCCATGCTCATCCGTCATCCTAAAGAAATTGAAGCTCTGCGGTAAAAAGCTACGGAACAGATGGAACACTTGCAGTCACAAATGCAGGAAGAGATCAGGCGACGCAATGCAAAGCCGCCGCCGCCGGCCCCGATGGTCTGTTCGGACACCGCGTGAAAACTTCTAGGGCCGCTTTCGCGAGTTTGAGCCCCCCCCTCCCCCCTCTCCCCAGACGATTTTTCTTTTTGGTTGCGCATTTATTTCCTGCAGCAAGTGCCTCTGTTGCATGTGATGCGTGTGTATACACAATCCGACGCGAGTTCACAGTCGACACCGAAATAATGGATTGTTAACCCCTCCCGCGATATAAATGAGGTACGCACCGTAGTGTGGCATGGCGTGGGGAGGGGAGGGGCGCCTGCTTTATCGCTCCGAATCCGAGTCAAGAAGTTCCGCACGGGAGGGAGCTGGAGAAACCGGTGGATGGTGGTGTAGATGGATGGAAACAATGCCAGACGCGTTGGATACGAAAAGCAGAAGATACCAGCGACAGATGGGACAGATCATGATCTACAAATGTAGATGATGTATTTATAGTTCCCTGACCTGCCATTGCGAGACGTTGTGCAGGATCTGTACGGTACGGAACCAGCCCAGGACCAGTTCGCTACCGTAGATGATGCTGGTTATTTGCGGCTCTCAACCGGCATCGCGAGGTAGCTCATACAGATCATGCAGATCCAGGAAGAGATCTGCCCCGAGAGATCTAGATCATGGAAGTGGGGACCGTTGATCTGTCCAGTATGTGGAACCTACAACTCACGACTTGAATGTAAGGAACGTGTTGAACTTTTGAACGAAGACCAAACGTGCCATACGTTCCCGTCCATAATGGTGGGACAAGGAGCCAGCAAACCAATCCACCTTATCACACAGGAGTAAAAACACAACCTGTGGGAGGAATTTCTTTGATCCAACACTATTAATAGCAACAATAGGGGGGGGGGGGGGGGGGTACACAAAACGAAAACCGTGCCGTTTTGGGAAAACTCTCGGCCATGCATTTCACCGAGGACTCCTGTCGCTATGTAGGCGTTTGCGCTTTTTTTCGCTGTAGATGAAAAAAAATCGGCTTGGATTATCACACGGGTGCTGGTGTTCGACGGTGGCCAGAGACGTGGGATCCGACAAGAGCTCGTCGCGAAGCCTTTTTTCTGGGGCTATTCACTGGTCAAGTCAAACCCCGTGGGCTGGGTCGGGTCACACTGGATGACCGGGCCCGACCCGTGAGATTTTGAAGAAAGACCCGACCCGGCCCGTGAGATTTTGAAGACTTCTTGCCCCGATCCGCAGGTCATGTCATGCATGACCCGCGAAAAGTCCTAGTTTTTTTCTTTTATCTATCTGGGTCCACCAGCTTGATCAGTGAAACGAGTCGGTAAGAAACAGCCCAAAATAATATAATGAGGCCGATGAGAAACTGAGGCTCGCCTGCCTGCCTCCGCCTCGTGGGGACGCTGAGAGTTTTTTTGAGTATGAAATCTTGATGGGCGGAATCAATCGTCTGCAATCAAATCGACTGACATGTGCTCACTCTTGGTTTCACAGCACACTGATGTACTCCCCTATGTATATGCAGCATGCTATTTTTGCGAGCGACCATAGTAAATAGGACCAAACATCGTTATTAATGGTAAAAAGAGGGAATTATGTAGGTTTGTGTGTGTACTGTAGGTCCTATTTACTATGGTCCCCCGTAATAATAGATGTCGATATTAATAGCTCTTCCCTCCCACGCGAGGGTTTTTTCTATTTCTATGTTAATGAGCCGATTTCCTTCCACAATATGGCTCTCGGGGGCACGCACACACGACGAAATTGGTGGATTTCCTTTGAGATGACCTTGACACGCGACGAAAAGGGTGGCTTTGGAATCGTGTCCAGAGCCCGTGTGTGTGTACTTGCCTGTGTTTTTGGCATCAAACCGTTCTTCCTACCAGTCGAAATGTCCTGAACTGTAGTACAGTTACTGCTGCTGCTGTACAACTAGCACGTCAGTGTCCCGTGGTGATTCATCATCCTGGAGAGATGCTAGGGTACGAGCTCTGTGGTCACCCCAGCAATACAACACATGAGAGATCCCACGTTGTAATTCATGGAGGAGAGTGTGCGATGCATCTGGGTATATTGATACTATTAGTAGTGTTACGGGGGTCCATAGTTAACGGGACCAAATTTTGTTAGTAAAAATACGTAAATATATAGGGTTTTATATATACCATAGGTCCTATTAACTATGTACCCCCGTAATACCAATAATTGGTCCTATTTACTACGGTCCCCCGCAATATTACGGGGGTCCATAGTTAATAGGACCTATTGTAGACATAAAAAACCTATATATTTAACTATTTTTACTAACAAAATTTGGTCCCATTAACTATGGACCCCCGTAGTAGATGCATCTCCATCGTTCGGCGTTGTACAGACCATCCCCAGACCATGCACACGCACACCACCTACGAAGGTTGTCGGCGGGGTTGTACAATTACATACGCGAAGTGTGTGGTTAGATACAGGTTTCGCTGGCGGACCAGAGCCACACTGCTTGCAGGGATAATTCGGTGTGGGTGTTGCGTTGTTCTCTAGCTGGCGCAGAAAACCCTTGTTGACGTTGAACGCCCGGCGTTCCCTCCCCCCCCCCCCCCCCCCCCCCCCCCCTTGTTATTTATACGATATGATACGCTTGTGGATTATATACCTGGTACGTTTTTTCTGTCGCACGTTGTGCAAGAGGTCATATGATACTGCCGGTGCTGCATACTGCCGGTGCTGCTGCTGCCATAGCAGCAGTAGTTTTGTATCAAAACTAGTGAAGATTGAGAACACCCGCACACATTCGGATCTTTATGTTGATAGCTTCCAGCACCTCTGCTGTGTGGCCACCTACTGACTCCCTTGGTTCGAGAGTTAATACGACGTCGCAACGACAACAACAACGCGAGACCCTCGTGTATTTACAGCACCAGTATCTCACACCAGCCAGCCATGGCGTGAAGAATTTCGTCAATACGAATCGTCGCAAGACCAAGGTGTAAGGTGCTGACTGCTGCTGCTGTGGCATGAGCGGACATGTGAGGACCACCTGGTCACCTGGTCTGCATATAAACGGCCCTTATGTTTATGTTCCCGTCCAGAAGCGTCCTGGGATCACGTGTCACTGCTGCCAATATTTTATAGAGCTACGTATTAATTCTCAGTTTATAAAACGGAGTCTCTGCTTCGGTAATCGATTTTTGCAAATCTGTCTGCCTTTCTGTCTGTCTGTCTGTCTGTCCGTCCGCATGCCTTATATATTAACACGTGCGTAGTATTACGGGGGTCCATAGTTGATAGGACCTATGATATACATGAAAACCTGTATATTTACCTATTTTTACTAACAATAGTTGGTCCTATTTACTATGGTCCCCCGTAATAATAGTGTGCCAGGTATGCAATTGTTAAGGATGGTGTGCTGCTCCTGATACAGCAGTAGGTTTGTGTCCCCATCTTAGTACGTACTGCAGGTTTAGTTTTGGGGACAAACTACTTGGAATTTGACTGGTTTGTCCCCAAAAAGGGACACAGTTTTTAAGGGACTACCTGTAGTGGGTCATGGCTGCTGTACCCCTTTGATTTCCGACCTATTATGATACTGCTGTTGTGCTGTCCACATATGAACCCGCCCATGAGTGATTTTTACGACAGTTGAGCACAACCTTTTCAGCCTTCCAGGTCACTCCTTCTGTAGTGTGCGTCGACTCTGCTTGCTGCACAACGTACTGCTGAATGGTATTAATAGTATTTATCTCTTGTCGTAGTTTTGTACCCCCCACACACACAGCTTGCATCCATTTAGGATTGAAGAATCGGTACGGACACTGGTCGTGCTGGATGTCCACGGGTACAAAGAACGGTTTCATGTGAAGACCCACACACAACAACTGTTCACTACTATTAATCTTATACTATTAATAGAAGGGGTCACGCCAATCCCTTTTAGTACCGCAGTCCCGTTTTGGGGACAAATCATTTGGAATTAGACTGGTTTGTCCCCAAATCGAGACTGCGGTACTGCACTCCTGTGGTGGGAACGAAACACTTGGAATTTGTCTGGGGTTTAGACTTCTCCACAGCAGCAGCAGTACAGCAGTAGCAGCAGTGCAAAAAGGGTGGAGAACCGCACCCACCCCCCGTTTTTAGCTTCAAATCTACGTGCATGTAAGATCTGTCATCATTTTTTGCCTCGCGCTATAGGGAAAATGAAGAATCGAACTTTCAAAATTGGTCGTATTAAGTTTGGAATTTCGTGGTTTTCATATGTTGACGATATTTCGGGTAGATGGCTTAAACTTAAAGCCACGTCACGTTCACCTTGTTCACAGCAGTAGCAGCTCGTGTCCAGTCGTAAATAAAAAGTCATGTAAATTATTGACGACTATTAGTAAAAATACCGGTACAGCGGTACCCGGTACTTGCGTGGTGTATTGCGAATTATGTTCGAGGTATACGACGTATATACAAAATACAAAACCTCAGCTCTCAAGTGGAATATATAATTTTATAATCCTCGAAACTCATACCTGTAGGTACTCGTACTGCTGCTGCTGCTGCTGCTCTGTGCGTGTACTTTTGGTTGCGCCTTCTTCGTCTGGTCTCGTGTATGTCTCCCTCTCGTCTTCCCACGAAATGCGTGTCGTGATTTTAATTCGTTTCCTGTGTAAAACAATCGGGTACTTGGTGCAACCGTTTATACGTGGTACGTTTACGAACATCATGTACAAGGTACATGCTTCACGTTTTCTACCACAGCAGTAGCAGTATTATTAATAGTATTAATAATAGAGTATGTTCTTCGCACACGTGTTACTATAGCGTTTTAGCCAAAATCAGGTATACATTAATATATACCGGGGCGTGTAGGTTTTCTGTTTTATCTAGTAAGAACATCATGTATAGGAGAGGTAGAGCAGAGCAGAGCAAAGAGCAGTGAAATGAGTCTTATTTCCTTGTTACAGCAGCAGGTACAGCAGTAGTAGTAGTTACAGCAGTAGTAGTTCCTTTGAACCCTTACCATTTACAACTGCAGCCCCGTTTAGGGGGACAAAACTACTTGTAATTGACTAGATTGTCCACAAAACGGGACTGCAGTGCTATTAGTAACAACAGCAGTATATAGTGCCATTAATAAATGGGTTCAGGGCAAACGGTACTTAATTTGCCCACCATTTCTGCCCACTACTGGCGGTATGGAGCCGGTACCACCCTTAACTATTAATAGGATAAGGGACAAGGTGCCTATTTAAGGGACCTCGGGTCTTTTTAAAGCACTACTCTGTTAGCTGTAACTGTTCATGTTTCATGAGCTCTCTTGAATACGGCTACCTGCTCCGCTGTACCCTTGGTATGTATGGCATGTTTCGTTTCGTATACCGCTGGAGTCATGGCCACAATACAATGAGTGCAGTTCGTGGCCACAGGACAGATTGGAGACCGGATGCGGGACCAAGCCCGGACTGCTCCGTAATTAATGAATGAACAATCAACACACCTGGTACCTGCTTTTTGCTGTTCATTCCGAGAATTATTGCTGCTGCTCTGACCCTGACTGCTGCGTAATTAATGAATGAACACACCTGGTACGTGATGCTCTTACAAGGCGATAGTCGTCTGTATCATCCTAAGTAGTGTTAATAGTTCCACGCACCACGTGTGTACGTGTGTCCCATCCTTAAACGCAGCCCTCTGGGTCTGCTCCTTCAGCAGTGGTACGTAATTTGCACAAGGTGTTTTAATCAGCTGCTGGGTATCAAGTATCGAGTGGGTATCGCACGATTCGCGGTACAGGTGTTGATGGAACTGCGTCCGTGTGTCTAACGACGGTATTGATAGTAATATGCCGGGGGTCCATAGTTAATAGGACCTATGGTCGGCGTCCCCGGTGGCTTGGTAGGTGGTCCGCGAGCCTATCAAAAGATCAATTTCGTGAGTCCGAGTCTCACCGGGTGCATGCTCATAGGGACTTTTTCTTGCATAAAATTGATTAGCGGAAAGAGAGCGTGAGTTAGCTACATTCGATGAAAATCGACGAGCAGTGGTGGGAATGCTGAACCCTATGCGCGATAAAAACTAAAGGCACGTACCGGGGGGAGAAGGGACGACACCTGTGACCACGGCTTGTCCAGAAGATCGTCGAGGGTAAAACCTCCTGCGAGTGGGCTGGAAAGTAAAAGTGATGATGAAAAAAAAAAAAAAAAAAAAATGGTACAGACAAAAAAAAACACATTTTTGCCTATTTTTACTAACATTATTTGGTCCTATTTACTATGGTCCCCCGTAGTAGTATTCCTACCGAAACACCTGGTGAGCAGTAAGTAAGCTCGGATGCATACGTACGTTTGTGCGGTAAACGTTCTCAAATTCACTCTCGAGTGAAGTTATCGAATTTTGAGCCGTCCTTCAATTCGAGTTTGCTTGAATCTCTCTATAACCGGGCGCCTATTTACTATGGTCCCCCGTAATAGTATTCCTACCGAAACACCTGGTGAGCAGTAAGCAAGCTCGGATGCATACGTACGTTTGTACGGTAAACGTTCTCAAATTCACTCTCGAGTGAAGTTATCGAATTTTGAGCCGTCCTTCAATTCGAGTTTGCTTGAATCTCTCTATAACCGGGCGCGAATGTGCCCATTTTCCCTCGCCTGCGCCTATTATTCAATAATAACAGCCAGAAAGTGGTCGCGGGGTGTCAACGATCTCGAGACTGCTTTGATTAGATCCTTCTTGAGTATTTTGCATACCAGGTATACAGGTTTGTGTACCAGGTATATTTATATTTATATTTTATAAATTTATGAAATACGTCAGCTGTGAGTGCGACTGATTAAATAATTGATACTCAACTTTGCAAGCTGCGTGATACGTCTCGTCTATATTCCGTTTTTACCGAATTTTACAAATATCGTAATATATAGTACTGCTGTATACCAGGTATTTGCTGGCACAGTTGGCCTTTGGGACCTCGAGATGGAGATCTAACCAATGATAGCTTTGTCCTCAACATGGCTTTCGAGCATGGTTCTCGGGCACCAGTAGGGATATAAAGATATAATCCTGGTGCATGAATGAGCCCGTCCCGTACAACCCCCTTGCATTCAACCATTGTGATTCGGAAACCAATTCGTTGCACTCGTATATATCATCAGACAAGCAAGGTGAGGAGTCGCGGTTGGTGTACGGAATGGTCACTTTTTTGTCGATGCTTTTCGTTTTTCGTTTGAAAGTCCCAGGAGGGTGGGTCAACATAACTCCGAACTACCGGTAGATGAGAGATGAGCCCCTTCTTCCCCTGTTTTGCAGTATGCCTACATATTGTCGCTGTTGTTCTCGCATTATTACTGCCAAAACTATAGTCCGTGGTCACAGGGAAGGCTCCAAAAACTGGAGCGGAAGAATCAATACCTGATTCTTACGCCGTCGGATTGGAAAAGGTCGGTTTCGGATCCACTACTACTTGTAAATTAGACGCTGCTGTGTCTGTATACCTCCATTTCGGATATTGTGAGCCGGATCGAATTTGTGGCTCTTGTGCCCTTTGGAGTATTGCAGGCGATATTATTCTGACAACTGCCTCGTGTCTCGTGTCCTGCTCGCGGGGGCTTCTATCCTATTAATACGAGGTTGTGGCCAGCAGCGGCAGCAGCAGCAAAGCAGTGTTGCGGGGGGGCATAGTAAATAGGACCTACGGTACACAAGCACAACATATATTTCCCTATTTTTACTAACAATATTTGGTCCTATAAACTATGGTTCTTGCACGACTTGAAACCTTATCCAATGGGGCCGCACAAGAAAAAAAAAAAACAGAATCAAACGAAGAACATGCGTATTATACGTACGTACCAAGCACTGCTTACTTGCTGTACCTGGTACGTGTTAATAGCGTTGTTAGCTGTGTTTAGACTCTGTTGATAACCTTCTTGAGACCCATCCTTTTTTTTTAATTACACGTACGTACGAAGCGTTGTTGGCCGTGCTATCATTAGTAACAGCAGTCTAAGGCCATCTCTTGTGGCAAACCGGTTTTGGTTTCTGGAAATCCTTTGTTTCAGCACCTTCGCAGGCGTGTTTGACCAGGGAAACGGGCGAATCGGGCACGCTTTTCTTGGAGTCCGGAGTCCGGAGTCCCACGAGCCATTTTGCGAGAGGCATGCAACACGCCGTTTGCCGTTTCTTCAGGATAGCAGTTTGAAAAAATGTTGATATGCTCCGGTTTCATCTATATCCAGTTTCCGATGCGATTTATCTGAACAAGAGGCCATTTTTTCGGCCGAAACGTCGATATATACCTGAAAATGCCTTGTTGATTTTTTTGTCTGAACATGACAACATCGTGAAAACTTCGACGAACGACACCGCTGGAGAAAAGAAAAACGAGTCTAGATACCTCTCCAAGAAAGACTGAAAGTATTCAGAATAGAGCGAGCCTGATTCGGTCGGACTCCCGAGTCTAAGATGCGTGAAAGCATGTACCTGGTATAAAACACCGTTTCGGGTAAGTTTTTTCTGTTTTCGAAACCCTCCCATAAGAGATGGCCTAAAGACGGGTATACGAAGATATATAATGACACGCCGCAGTTTTTTTCTTCTCTAGACACTAGACCGGGGGGGTAGTCCAAAACCAAGTGAAAACATTTATTTTTTTAATTCTGTTTTCTATACTAATTTCGTCCTGTGTGACCACAACGCTGTGGTTGGTTTTCCATTCTGACTTGGTCTAAGACGTGTTGATGGGACCCTTCTGGAGATCCTTATTTCTTTTGTCGCAAAGTCGCGCACGTGAGTAACATAGATGTCGATCATGGTGTGGTGTGTACTTGAAAAGGGCAGCTGTCATACGCCATGTTGTACGTGTGCTCCAACTTTTCAGCTGCATGCTACGTATTAATACTTGTATTACGAAACAGTTTGTTGACCAACGCCGTCCCTCCCCTAGGATTCTTCCCCGAGACCTGCAGTCGAAACGAAACAGGCAGTACTAATTTATAGTAGTCTTTACGGTGTTCTTGACCCAAAAAACGGATCAGATAAAAGCAACGAAAAATTCCACTGCTGCTGTGGTACTATGTTGATGGTAGTACCGGTATGTCAGGTATACTCGTATACGATTTTTCTGGTGGTCCGTCCGCACATTTATTTTTTTTCGTAGGCTGTCCCAACGCGCAGCGAAGTCTCGCTCGGGTCGAGCCTTGGCCTGCACAAGATGTGTTGGTTTTTGCTCCTTGAAGTGCTCCTGCTGCAGGCCAACCTTGTCCCAGGCAGGGTTGTTATGAATAGTCTTGCACTGACTACTGCTCTTTATTTGCAGAGGGATATTTCTTTCTTTTAGCACGCTTTCAAGTGTCTGTCTGCCACATCCCCTGCGAGAAGGCACCACAGTTTTTTTCTTTTCTTTTCTTTTCTCTCCTTTACGACGTATGTATCTCGATTTCTTGTTTTTCTTTGTTCTTGTCTTTTTTTTTGTTTTCTTTAGTTTTCTCGCATAGAATGTGTACGTGGTGCCTGTGATATGTTATACCTGGTATCCAGTACGTATGGTATTATGACGTGGCATTGCGTTGTGTACTGCTGTTGTGCTTATCCACACGTAACAATAATATACGCACAGCAGTATCTCTTGGGCGTAGTTTGGTGCCGACAGAGCTTGTATCTCTATTATTAATATTAATAGTAGGATTAAGGAATCGGCACGGACACTGGTTGTGCTGGATGTCGACGGGTAGAACAGGAGTAGAAGGAACGGTTTAATTATTGTGAAGAACACACACAGGGTTAAAAATGACGACAGGTAAAAGGTAGAATCTCAACTTTTCATCCGATCGCCCGCAATGTAAATGAAAACCACCGAATCTCCAGACTGCAGAGGGGTTTGTGCGTCTTTTAGAAACTGCTGTTACGGGGGTTAGTAAAAATAGGGAAATATATAGGTTTTTATGTATACCATAGGTCCTATTAAGTATGTACCCCGGTTATATATTAATATTAGAATACGTCCTTGTATTCCTAACTCCTCTCGCAAGTATATTTACGGGAACCAATTTGGCAGTTCGTTCGCACACGAGCGAAACTTTTTTGGTATCATGAAATGCCACGTTTCGATCGTTTTTGAGGGTTTGTTCTTCGAGGTTTTCACGGAAACGAGAGAGAGATGTTTCCGAAGCGCTTCGGCCTGGTTGACCTGTTCTCGTGACGCCCCGAAAAGGTAATTATACGAGAAAAATCTCAAAGTATATCATAACTTGATCTGTTGAAATCTGGAGAACAAATATCCCGCTATCTGATGAAGACGGTGCAACCTCCGCGTGAACCTCGCTCGACCCTATCTACGACGGTTGCACTCGCCTATGCTGTCAGAAGTCCTGGCATCACCCTCCTTCCCCACTACTGGTACCCTTCAACCCAAGTTGCGCCAAAGCCTCTTGTGCGTCTACAACCCATCATCTTCCACTTCAATTCAATCCTGTACGAGCTGCTAAGAAACGCTGCCTGCGCTTCGAAGCTTCTGAGTAGCTACGGTCAAGCTTCCGAGCCTAGTGCCAATCCTCTCTGCTCAGCTACTACAACTCCTCTGATAAAGCTGCTCGGAAGCGTGTTGGCTCACTGCTCCCAAGCCTTAGGGAGGACGTGCTAGGTATATTCCTAGCTACGTAGCCTCTTGAGAAACTGGGAGGGCTGCGAACACTTTTGTGGTTTGAAGCCCTCGTGTCGGTCTGCCTCCCTGAGCTCTAGCCCGGCAGCGACCTGCTAAGCTTCTGGTCTCCGTTTGGTGGGTGCCGCCGCTCTTGGTGTAATTTTTTGTTGGTCGAGACATCGCGCTTGTTTTGTGTAGTGTGTGTTTGTTTGTCATCTTAATACTGATTATTTGGTGTGTGCTTGCTGCTTGTCCGTTTTGTTTTGGGGTGTGTGCGTGTTTTCTTCACATTATTCCGTTCCTTCTACCCGTCGACAGCGCAACCTTTTTTTGTCCATGGCGATTCTTCAATCCTATTACTACTTATGAATAATAGAGATTTACTGGTACAAGCTATGTGGTCACAGAACTACGCGAAAGAGATACTGCATTGTTCTGTATATGTAAGCATTGTAAAAGCAGAGTCAGTAGACAGGCAGTGAGTGCCATGTCACCAGACTGGATGGGAGGGGTACGACGCACGCATTCTATGAAAGAGAGATAACGAAAGAAAACACGGACAAAAAAAAAGGGTGTGATGCCCCCATATTTATCGTATCAGCTATTAATACCAGTTACAGCATGTCCCTGTTATTACCCTTTTAGTACTGCAGTCCTCATTTTTTTACAAACCTGTCTAATTCCAAGTGCTTTGTCCTGGCACGGGACTGCGGTGATATTATTATTATTAATAATATAAGGGTGAACAGAGATGAGAGCCCAAAGTATGTTTATATTCGATCCAAGTATTCCCTTGTTTTCCGGGACAGAATGGCACCTGGCACCAGGTATTGTTCACATCATAGTTTCGTATTATACCAGGTATGTTTCATTGTGTCTTGTGAGTAGCGTTAATATATTGATGGGCTTCATGAGTATCTGGTATATGTATAAGAGCAAGTCAAAGCGCCTTATTATTAATAATAGGATAAGTTAGCATGCGTTGTGTACAACTATTACTGATTAGTATCAATATAATAATACTATTAATACTGCTGTTTGTGCGTTTGTACTTTTTCTTACCACGCTTGAAGTATTGTTCCATCCAAAGTCTACTCAGAAAGTCGGGGGTTTTTGCCCCAAACTTATAACAGCAGTAGTACCTGCTGTAGATCATTGTGTCAATATATCATACCACTCCGACCCAAAATATAAGCACCGTTTAGCATGAATAAATATATGCTAAAGGTCCCTATATTTAGGGTCAGAGTGGTAGGTGCGATGCCCATTCGTGGGAGGCAATAAATATAATATTGTACCAGCTATCATCTATGTATAATACCAAGTAAAGTTTGTATGATATTAATAGTAGTTGCACGTACCCGGTTTGCGGATGAATCAGTCCAAAAAGAACGTTTGTCAGACGAATCAATTGAAGGACCATTTCAAAGTCTAGACTGCTGTTATTAATTATTAATAATATTAATAATACACGATACTTCTTATGAGTTATGAGTTCCGTGCGTGAGTTCATTACATGTTTGGCGGTTTATTTTGGTTCATGTTGTCAATTGAGTGACGGGTAAACTCAAATTCCGGTACGACATACCCCATGCCGGTACGACATACCCCGTACCCCCGACTATATGTTATGTTGTTGTTGTTTCTTCACTGTCACATTAAACCGTTCTTTCTACCCGTCGACATCCAGCACAACCAGTGTCCGTGCCGATTCTTCAATCCTAGAGAGATACAAGTTCTGTGATCACAAAGTTATACGCACGTACCACAGCAGGTTCGTTCGTACGACGTTTCGATATTTCTCTGGTGGTCCCGTAACAATGAAAGTTGCCTGGCAAGATAGAACACGCAACCCCTCGAGACGGATTTGGCAAGCTGGTTTGTATAAGTGGGGGTGCAAACGCCACGCGACGTGTCTATTAATACCTACGGGGGGGATATACGTCGACGATGACCTTTCCAACAAAACACCTTGTTCGTTTTTTGTGCCTCTCTCAAGGGCATGGCTTGACGGAAAATCGGTTCGGAGGTTTTTGCCCCCAGGCGGTTGTTGTCTTATTTCAGCACGTATGCAGCTCAGCTGCTGCACTACTCAAAGAGTGTTGCTAATGGTAACTCAACCCATGAGGCCTGAACTCCTGTTTTATAGACATACGACATGGATCTGGAGTGGGATATTTGTACCCGTGTGGTGTGATAAGAAAAGGGTTACCGCTACAGATAGTACAGTAACCAATCAACCCCTGTGGGTGTTTTTTTTTCCAACTTTTTTTTACGGTGCTGCAAGTCCGTTTGTGGGGGGACAATCCACTCCAAATATGGATACAGCAGTGTCCCTAAACGGAAAAAATTGAGTATTTTGTCCCCATAACCGGAAAAAAAAATGAAGTATTTTGTCCCCAACACGGCACCTGTGTAGAGCAGGGCTAAGAGTGCTCTTTAATATTAATACCAGGTAGAAGGGTTGAAGACAGCGGCCAAAGCAATGGTTGATATGTCTAGAGTTGGCATCGTTTGAACCGTCTGTCATTATTAATTGTGGCGGCGTTTTGCGGCCAGCAGTGTTTAGGAGTGTTTGTTTAGAGTACCGGTAGATCGTGTTGCGTCGGTGCCGCACGAGTTTTTTGCATCGTATAACTCGGACTCCGACGCTGGTGTCATCCTCCCAATGACGCAGTGGTGGTTGGTGTACGAGTAGTGATGTGCCTGGTAGTGATAAGTCTCCCCTCTCAAGTCCTGAGAGGATCGATAAATCATGGTGATAGCATAATAGTACTGCTGTAGCATAGTAGTAGCATATTTGCCGGTCTCCCCGGTGGTCTAGTGGTCAACCCGTTTTTAACTTAATATTAATAGTTAGGACCGCAGTCCCGCTTTGGGGACAAACCACTCGAGTACGTACGAACAACATGCTTGGTTTCGAATTTCGCCATCCGGAGATCGCGAAATTGCAAGATATAGACGAATGAACTGCCGAGACCGCCTATAGCTTAGGTAGGCATTGATTCGACGCGAGTGGACGAGGGAAGAACGGGCTGGACCCTTTCATCGCGATATAGATGCAATAGAGATGCAGCAGGCCATTTTATCGCCGTGGTGAGGAGCGGGAAGGAGGGGCCTGCTATCGTGCTACGTCACCCCGGGTCTGACTTACGACTATATACTTGGTATTACGGGGGACCATAGTATATAGGACCTACGGTACACACAAAAACCTATATATTTCCCTATTTTTGCTGACAATATTTGGTCCTGTTTACTATGGTTGCCCGTAATAGCATTTCTCACGCACCCCGTGTGCATGATGTATTGGGTTGTTATGATGGTGGGTATTGGTCGGCCCCAAGTACGATACAGCAGTAACACCATGGAGTGACGTGAGTCGAGAAGCTCACGCCCGGCGCGGGCCCTTCTCTCGCTCTAAGTTTGTGTTCCCGGATCGATGTGGTGGTACCTCCCATTGCACCCCACCCCTTGTGTCTCATCTGTCTGGAATGTTTCGAGACTCCAGTGCCACAACCTGACGTTAGCGGTGGTTTGACTCAATAGGGCGGCCGCTTGCCTTGTCCCGCCCGCGCTGCTCTGTCCGGGTGTAGGGTACAGCTGCAGCTGACTGGTGTTTTTTTTATGGCTTACCTCAAGATCCGGCCCTGTCGCTTCTCGTGCTCCGACATAAAATTTGTGCACACCTCAGACAGATGAGATACAGACAGTAGATCATTCCCACAGTTCATGGTTTAGATCTTTCAAGGCAGACAGATGATCTGTTCCCGAACTTGTATCTCGCTACTGTTGCTGTTGCCTTGGGGGGGGTGGGGGGGGTGGAGGGGGTATTCTGCATGATGTAGCACCGTGTTTCCTGGGTTGGTCCTGTACTACACAGGTCATGCACAACCTCCCACAACGCAAGTAAGTACATAACTTTTTAGGGAGGACCATAGTAAATAGGACCTACGGTACACACAGAAACCTATACATTTCCCTTTTACTATCAATATTTGGTCCTATTTACGATGGTCCCCCCCCGTAATAGTAGTTGTAGATGATTTAATAATTTGTCGTGGTCTGTACGTGCTGTCGACGTGTGAACCCGGCTCGAACGGCGGCTGCCCATACTTGCAGCGCGGCTCTAGGTTGATCAAGATTTTCCCTTGAGCATGACGTCTTCGGTGGCAAAGATGCACTCCATCGCCCCAACTGTTGTCGAGAACTGAACTGACTCTCGTCCTCCCCCCCCCCCCCCCCCCCAACCCCCGTCCCTTCATCCTCGTGCTCCGATTTTTTTGGTCTAGCAGCAACTCGTCCGTCCGCCCGTACCGCAGTGCCGCGCGGTTTTAGCGTAAGCTTTAGCCCTTCTAATAAGAATGGTATCCTCAGTGGTAAAGAGCACGAAGGAGTTGACCGAGGACGAGGTCGAGGATTACAAGGAGGCGTTTAGCAACTTCGACATTGACGGCAACGGTAGCATCGATGAAGGGGAGCTGGGCGTGGTCATGCGGTCTTTGGGGTACTCTCCCACGAACCAGCAGCTGAAGGACATGATGGAGAAGGTGAAATACGTGTGTTGGACGAGGGTCGTTGTCGATATTGATGGGTGATTGCTTGCGGACTACCTGAAGCAGTCTCGGCACTCCTCGCGAAGTGGCCGGGCTCAAGGACATGTGGTTGAAAAAGGTCAGACATGTCAACAGATGAAAACGCGATAGTCGTACCGCTGTTGTTTTCAAGTTTTTTTCGTTTTGGTATTTCTTAAGGCGAGAGCTATCAAAAGCAATATCAACATGAACTAAAAACATAGGAGTTTTTTTTCTCTGTTTTTGTAAAAGCACATAGATACTGGTATAAAATTTAGTCAGTGACCCGTTAGGGGGGGAAAGCGTGAAACCAACGTTGTACCGAAACCAGTCCCGCTCAGCAGAAGCACTCCGGGCTTATGTGAATGAAGGTGGTGGGTAGTGGGTATATATTCCCGAACTACTGATGATAGGAGTAAAAAGACGAGGAGATTTCCCGACACGAACGAATGCCCATTACACCGTCAGTGTAAGTGTGTATCAGGCATACAGCAACCAGTCCCGAAATATGGGAGCATTTCTACACTAATAGTGAATACAATCGGTCCTTATATCTAGGGACTGAGTGGTATGTGTACAGCAAGCGGTCCTGGCTGGTGAGGCAACGGTTACATCTGCCCGAGCCACGACGCGCAAGGAGATCTCCGAAAGTATCGACCGTTGTATCTGTAGCACTGCTGCACTATTAATAGCAGCACATGACTCAGTTCGTTGTGGAGACAAATAAATGACTTTTGAGTTTAGACTGGAAAAAACCCAAACAAAACAAAACTGCTGTTAATGTGCAGTTCTACAGTCAGTAGTAGCTCCAAACGCTTGGCAATACCAAAAAGGTGTAAACAAAGCGACAAGTTTTTATCTACGCGGGGTTGTAGCCTCGGGTCACACACTCGTTGGTCAAGTAGGGGGTACAGAAAAGACGTGCACATGCCCCGAGCTACAACTCAGGGGGGTATCCGATTCGCCCGCCCGGCGCGTGACAAGACACTAAACACGACGACTACAAATTCAGCCGCGTTTCTTGGGACGAAAACGGACACGGTTGGTTTTTACCCTCGGGACGCCAAAGAGGGCTGCGAGGTGGTTTTTGCGGGCTGTCATGGTTGATGTCAGCAGGTGCGGTCGCGAAGTACCCCAATCAGCGGGCTGGAGGCTTTGACTGCTGTTGTACTGTTTTCTGCTGTTCGACACGGGTGATAACAAACTTAAGGCACCCCTTTGAACGAGCCCCAGAGCCGAGTGTGTCCCAACACGAACACGAAAAGGTGGTGGAAACATGGAGGTAGACGCGTCGCTCAGGGTTTGCTGCACTCTCCTCTCGCCGTTGTCGAGAGTATCAGCACGGAAAGTTGGCGGAAGGCGGGCGGTGTTGTCCCATGACGTATCACCCGTGTGTCTCTCGGTATGTTGCCTTATCACCCGGGCGATGCTGTAGTCGTAACAAAAGGTACGCCGAGCGATGTGATGACGCGCCAGCCGGTCAGAGGGTCAGAGCGTTGCCTCAAGCACAAACGTCGCAAAATTTCCGCACGCACGCGCCCACGCACCTATAGCTGGAACAGACCTACTGCTGTACTCGTACGTATTTTTCGTCGGCGAGCGGCTTGTATTCAACCAACTCACCCCCATACTATCAATACGTAGTACCTCCGATCAGTTAGCACAAATTTCGGTCGGCTTTCGTTCTTCGGGTCCGGAATGGGTTGTGGAGAGGACACCTTAAAAACAGTGAAGAAGAAAAGGAGGCCATCGAAATGCGCTAAAATGTTCACATGTTGCCCCCTCTTTTAAACACGGGGGAACATAGTAAATAGGACCCACGTTACACACAAAACCTGTGTGTTCACCTATTTATTCTATTACGGGGGTCCATGGTTAACAAGACCTAATATTGTTAGTAAAAATACCTAAATAAATAGGTTTTTAAGTATACCATAGGTCCTGTTAACTATAGACCCCCGTAATAACAATATTTGGTCCTATTTACCATGGTTCCTTGTAATAGTTACAGTTCCTGCCGTTGTTCGTCGCAAACACGATGTGACTCTGTGGTTGATTGCTGAAGACGCGCGCGTCATTATCGCGCAGGTCGCGCGAGGTGCGACACTGACGGTGGATGGTCCGGGACATTGACACCCCACATCCACTCGAAGTACCACGTGTATCCCATCAATGGCAATTCGCCGAGAAATGTACTTGACAAACGTACGCATGTATCGCGGGTCAACAGGAAAGCATCAGAGAAGGGAAGTGGTGTCGATTTATCTGTCGTGCGTGCTGAAAGCACTTTCCGGAGACCTCGGGGGTTAGTGAAGCGAAACTGCCCGTGTGTCTTGACCCTTTTGGCACTGCTTGTTGCAGTCCGGTTTTTTGGGTACTATCCAGTCAAATTTTACGTGGTTTTGTCTCCAAAAGGCAGAAACTGCAGTCCTGAAAGGGTTTAAAACTCTCAAGTCCTTTGGGACCCCGACATAGCGACCGAATCAACCATGGATGTAGTGGTGGCGACCGGTCGCCCAGCAGCAGCGTGCGCGCACGGCAGTTCGGCCCCTTGCACTACTATTACCTGTTACTAATGCTATTAATACTATCGCATTCCTCGGACAGCAAGTTGGCAGCATCATGCCCCAATCACTTGACCCTTTTAGTAGTGCAGTAGTCCCGTTTTGGGGACAAATCACTTGGAATTAGACTGGTTTGTCCCCAAAACGAGACTGCGGTTCTAAAGGGGTTATAAGGGTCGTCGTTGCTGTTGATCGTGAGTCTGTCGTCACGTTTTCAGTCTCAAGAGCGCAGGAGGGTTGAATGCGTGTTGGGCCTGGAAGGCTTTTATCCCTGAGCACAATTATTTCCCCTTGAGCAAGAAGAAGGGTCGAAAATGGTGGGGACGATTACGCCGTCGGCGGTGGCGCTGCGTTTGGTAGAGGATAGAGGATAGAGGATGGCCCAGGGACTATTTACGGTGCTCCTCAAGAGATGTTGAGCACGTCGCGTGGCATGATGCTCAAGTTAATAATGTTAGTAGTCGCGTATGCATGTACCTGTTTGACGATGGTGTGTGGCATGATACTGCTTGTCACGTCATGCAGAGACCTCCGGCACGTGCGTGGCATTGTACTGCTGCTGTTGATTCATATAGTATGTGCGTATGTCTGGTACGCGCTCCTACTCTGAACAGTACTGGTACTTTATTTAATAGTACCACCACTACTTCTGGTGTACGGGTATTACTACTACTGTTAATAGTAGTTCTTGTTGTTGTCGCATGATGACCCTCGGGCTACAGAGCAATGGTCACTCTATCCATTGCCTCAGCATGCGCCAGCCAGCAATACCGGCGGTATCCCTAACCCAACCGGCACTGATCCCTCCGCACACGGCCACTCTGTGTAATCCCATCTGTGCCAAGTGCCAAGCGATTCCAAAGGCACTATATATAACCGACAGCAATACTCGACGGGCGCTTTTGAGGGACCAATATTTGACTGTGCTGCCAATTCTACTGTTATTATTTCACACTGTAACTTCAGGTAGTGTGTCGTCCATTAACGTCGTTCCAGTTTTTGTTGCCTGTTAGATCAGGTCTTGGATGTGTGAGGGTGTTTCCTATGCGGTTTGATTTTTGAGCTTCCGATGTTGACCCGATCGCATAACTTGGCAAATCGAAACAAGTCTTCCTATGCGGAAAAATCAGATTTATTGTGCCTGCAGAGATTCAAGCAAACGCCGAGACCAACTGCTGTTGTTGTTGTGGTTTGGCGCCGCAAAGAGACGCGCTGGGTGCGCTACCCTGCGCGTAGGACCCAAGCGTCCGAGCCAAGGCTGACTGCGTCTGGTCTGGCGGCGAAGAGACGTGCCGAGTGGGCTAGAGTCAACCTGTCTTGGTGTTTTGTGTTTCATAGTGTGACTGACTGCTGGTGCTGGTGCTGGTGCTGGTGCTGGTGCTGCTGCCGCTGCCGCTGTACAGCAGTGTAGTCTACGAGTATGTATCCATGGAGAGGTGCGCGCCGAGCGCGCTTCTCTTGGTTTCTAGGCCCGAGCCCGCGCCAGCCCACTGACTGTCGTCTGGCCACGGAGGGACGCCCCGCCCGCCGATCGCGTGTCGGGCGCGAAACAACGTCGCTATACAGCTGTGTCACCATCCTATTCATCGATCGTTCTGCTGCCGTTTGCTGTCGTGGATAACATCTTGAATTCAGAGAGCATGCCATTTTTCGATTTGAACATCTGATCACCCAAAATCCGACGACTTGGGTCATCAGATTCTCGAATCGAAAAAAATCCGGTAGGATTTTGCATATTTAGACTGCGTAAGCAGGGTCATTCATTTTTGAGATAAAAAAATACAAATCTGAAGCTCGAACTCGAACCGCATAGGAAACAGCCCAAGTTTTGTGCATACTTTTGTGTTTTTTTTATCTTCTCCCCTTTCCTGTTTCGTCGTTTGTTATGCGTTCAATTTATGCGTTCAATTTTTTTCAAGTCATTTTTCATCCCTCAGGCAGATGAGTACACAATATATATTAATAGTTAGCATCGTGCTCAGTTCTTAACGATTTTTTTTATTTGTCTTACTAACTGTGTATGTGGATGTGTATGATCAGGTGGACACGGACAAAAGCGGAGGCATCTCGTTCGAAGAGTTCGTGGCGATGATGCAGCTGGGGGAAGTGGAGACAGATTTCGAAAAGGAAATTAAGGAGGCGTTCAAGTTTTTCGACAAGGATGGCGACGGAGAGGTAGGCCACCTCACTGGCTCCTGCAGCATGGTACTAGTAGTAACGGCAGCGGCAGTAGGCGTGGCGGTCGTTGTAGTGTAGGAAGGATGCGGATTTCCGCCTCCCTCACTGCCTCAGTGTGGTGTTAATCGTAGCGGCAGCGGCAGTAGTAGTGATGGTCGTTGTGGTACACTAGTAGGGTTAGTTAGTATTAGTAGGCATGCGGGCTGTCGCATAGGGGTGACACCGTTTTTCGGTGCTACTGATAGTCCGGAAGACCTTAGTAAATAGGACCTACGGTACAAACAAAAACCTGTACGTATATTTCCCTATTTTTACGAGTACTCTTTGGTCCTATTTATTATGGTCCCCCGTAATAGTTTGATTTTCTCGACAGCGCCAGGGGTGCTAAAGTTGAACGTTCTGTTCTCGGATGGCTCTCGACTATTAGTAGCAACTATGAATGGCTGGCGACTTCGGGACACAACTACGCGGATATAGCCAGCCAATTCGCGGCCCCGATAACCTTGGTATTCAACTATTACTACCCGGTACAGTAATAGCTAGTTTGCGGCTTGCTTTTCCTATGTCAGTCAACTAATAACGACTGCTGCTGTGCTGGGCGGCTTCCGTGTGGCCAGCCAACTCCCTACCCTACAGTAGTAATAGTAGTATTTAATATCCCTCGTGTATTGTTTGCTGTGGCTTTGCCTTACCTTCAGGTGTCGCCGTCCGAACTTGCGCAAATTATGCGTGGTCTGGGCGACAAACTCTCCGATGAGGAAATCGAACTCCTTGTCAAGGTGGCCGACAAGGACGGGGACGGGACCATCAGCATCCAAGAGTGAGAGCTCAACAACTACTACTACTAATACTACTATTATTGCGGGGGTCCATAGTTAACAGGACCGATGGTGTACATAAAAACCTATATGTTTGCTATTTTTACTAACTTTGGTCCCGTTAACTATGGACCCCAGTAATAACAACACTATACGCCACCGGTACTTTTTTTCCGTCTTGTGCTCGATTTTTTCCAAATTTGAAGGAAGGCGTCAGCGCCGGTGGGTAGAGAGAACCCTTTCCGTTCGTACTGCCTTGAAACAGAAACTTTTTTTTTTTGGGGGGGGGGGGGGGGGGGGGGTTCGGGAGTGTGCGGTGCTGAACCGGTTGATTTTGGGAATTGGGTGTGCATCAAGCCTTTTTAAAACCGCCGTCCTTTTTTTGGGATAAAGCACTCATATTCTCGAGTAGTAGATTGTCCCCAAAACGTGACTACGGTCCTCAGTGGGCTATCACGGGGGGGTCCATAGTTACTAGGACCTATGGTAATACACAAAAACCTACCAGGTATGTATTTACCTATTTTTACGAACAATATTTGGTCATTTTTACTATGGTCCCCCCGTAGTAGTAGATGACCACCTAGCAGTCGATCAAATGGTTGACGCACCCTTATTACACACGGGGTAAAGGCAGTACAGCCCCGTTGAAGGGACCCTTTGAACAGTTAGCAAGTACTAGTGCTTTGAGTAGTATTACGCAGCTTGCGAAGTTGAGTGTCAACTGCTTGATCAGTCGAACTCACAGCTGGCGTATTTCATAATTTTGTTAAAAAAAATAGATTGGAGGTCCCTTAAGTAGGTACCCCTTGTCCCTTACCAGAGTTGCAGTAGTCAAGGCTTGGTACCGGCCCCTTACAGCCAGTGGTGCGCCGAAATGTCAGGTCCCTTATGTACCGTTTTCCCTTCGAAGGAACTGTTAATACCTACCTACTGCTGTGGTCAAATTGCAGACGTCCGACAGCTCATCGGTTAGCTCTTGATCATGTACCGTAGATATTTAAGGCAGATACAGCAGTATCGTAGATTTCTGGTGTCCTACGACTTAGCTGGTGTCGCCGGGTGGGAAGAGACTAGTACAGTATTTCGGGGGACCATATTAAATAGGACCTACGGTGCACACAAAAACCTATATATTTCAATATTTTTACCAACAATATTTGGTCCTATTTACTATGGTTCCCCGTAAGAGTGTGCTCCACCTGGCCTAGAAAATGCATTCTGGGTTGGATCTGCACTACACAGATCCTGCACAATATCTTGATAGCGGCGAGCTAGGATCTAGATGATCTACATGGTCTATCTGTAGAGGATATGTCTGACTTGAACTGTGGTTGGCGCGCTGTTTCTTTCGTCGACGTTTCGTTCCGTAGCTTGTCGAACAGACCACATGCTCACATTCAGTGCTGACCCTCGTTCCTCTTTTTTTTTTGGCGTCGGCCGTTTACAGGTTTATCGAGTTCATGTACAGCTGATCTGGCTTCTTGAGGAGTATCGCTTTTGCTTCGCCGACGGAAATTGCGTCAATAGTAAGGGGTGATTCCTTGCAGTGCAAGATTCCTTTTTGAGGAATATTTGCTTCTGGAGGAATATTTGTTGTTGGGGGACGATTTGGAAGATTGGTTCTTTTTGATGAAAGATTGAAATTCGTGCTTGCGAAGATTTCTTCTTGACGGAAGATTGGTTCTTTGGTGGAAAGATTCAGATTTATTCTTGGGGGGGGGGGGGGGGGGGAGATTCAAGTTTTTTCTCGGGGAAGATTTGTTCCTTCTTTTGATGGGAGCATTTTTTCTCGAGGGGAGGTGTGATTTTTTTTCTTGGGAGGGGTGTAAGATTCGTTCATGCTTGGTGTAGTAGCATTCTTTCGAGGAACATCCCTTTTTTCTGGTGGAAGATTCCAATCCTCCTAGTGAGTGACTTCTCGAGGAAGATTTGCTTCTTGGTGCAATGTTCCCTCTGATCTGGATGGAAGAGTCAGGTTGTCCCGGCACTAAACAAATCGTTGCCCCTCCTCTCGGAGGTACCTCAAGCTAGTAGGCGCGGGGGGGGGGGGGGGGGGGGGGGGGGGGGGGGGGGGGGGTAGATTTGTAGCGTTGATGAGACGTCGCCCCCCCAGGACAGGCTTGGGTGTCGTGTGTCTGTCGAAAGCATAAGCTGCATGCCCTCCTCTTGGGCCGGGTTCGCGTGCTTGTGTGTGTCGAGAGCATACTCTACACTCTCTCGTCTCTGATCTGGGTTTGTGTGTTTTGTGTGTGTTTGCTGAGAGCATACGATGCATGTTTTCTTCTCGCGCTCGCTCTCGGGCTGTGCGTCAAATATCAGGGATGATGACCGCAAAGCTTGAACGCATGCGTGTGCCCGCGTACGTGCGTGCGTGAGTGTGCCGATGGTGTCCCTTGCGCGGTTGCCGCCGATTCTGGTGAGACCTTGGTTTCTGTATGTTGAAGAAGAAAGTCATAGTGTTTTTCGTTCCCTCGTTCGCCCCGAGGAAGTTATATAGGTTGCGCTTCACCGCCGCCCCCTGCTTGCTTGCTTGCTTGCTGAGCACAACGAACGGCGCTTCCATGCTTACAGTGTAGTCCCTCTCTAGCTGGTAGACATTGTGAGTACAGGTGACGTACGTGTCTGCCACGCCGTGCCGTGCACGAGTACGATTATTGTTTCTTTTTTATTGTTCCGTATTGTTTTTTTTTTCCTGTTCTTCACCCTCGCTTCATTCGGCCGCGAGCATACCGCTGTGTAACTTTTTGATTGAGACGGGTAAAAAGTAGTTGATGGGGGGGGGCAGGGTGTACTCAATATCATGCATGGCCGTAGTCGTATGACCAAAGCCGGGGGGGGTGTACTCGATATCATGCATAGCCGTAGTCGTATGACCATATAGACCCTCGCATCCCTTTGATGCCGGGACGGACAGAGCACGTCGGGTTTTCACCGACCAGGGAGACATTTCTTTCGCAACGAGCAGCACCACAAACGCACGGGAGGAATGCCACTGAGATATGTCTGGCCTTTGCCAGGTCTCTGAAAGGCAGGCGCAGGCGGGGCTTGCCTCTCAGTAGTGTCGATGGTTTCCCGTCTGTTGGTCGACGAAGCTTTTTTGGGGGCCGGGCCGGAGGGGACAAGAGCGATTCATTTGTTGCCGAACGAACTTCCCAGTGTCCAAGATATTTTTAGGGGAGACATTTGACTGCCCGGCTCGATTCCGACACAAGAAGAGTATGCATGTTCTATCGTATATAGTTTACTGTAGGGCTTTCGTTGCTTCTGCAGTTTTGTGCTCTGTCTAGTAGATAAAACGATGAGGAGAGACGTTTTGGCCGAGTTTTTGTGCGGTGTTTCGTCTTGATTTTTTTTTTCCTGCTGTTTTTTTTTTTTTTTCTCGGCAGGCGACATCGGGGTATAGGGTACCCCCCCCCCGCCCCGCAGCCCCGCCCCGCCCCTCCCTTGACCTCGACGTTTTCAAGAATAATACAAAAAAAGTTGTTCTCTCACAATGGTGGGGTGGTGTTGTGCGCTGGCGGCGCGGGTGTGACTCTGGAAGCGGAATCTGTCTATCACCTGGTATCCTATAAGTCAGTAGTATCGTGCTCATTTGACCTGCCTACTACCGTATATCAGGTATACCACTATGTCCAGAAATAGCAGGGCCGTTTGTGTGAAATATTAACATAAAAAAACAGTGTTTATATTATGGGACGAGACTGGTATCACGCAAGATAGCACACACACACACACACACGGACGATTTTCCACGCTGATTTTGTCGGACAAACGCCGAGCGATGCTACAACAGAGAGTTGAGTCTGCGGAATTACCTCGAGGAGATAGATGTTCTCTTATCTTTTGCGACGCCGCCACTTTTTCTCGCTTTCGTGGGTGCGCCCGCCACCCGTGTGTTGCAGAAATTCGTGTCTGAAATTAATTGGTCCTTCTCGGGCCGTGTGTACTACCATGCTATGCTATGTCGTCTTTGTTGTGTTTTAATTTTTTCCGGATTTTTCCTGCAGCCGCGTCGCGCGGCGTTTACACCCTCTCTCGCCGTCTTTTTCGAGAAAAGTCGGCGTGGAAAATTGGCCGAGGGGGTGTGTTTTCTGATCACTCGGGTGATGAGTGTTCTACGGTATACCGGTATATACTGGTCCAGCAGCAGTACTACTGTAGTGCCGGTTGCCTCTACTTGTATTGTGCCGGTATTCCGCCAGCCAGGAATGCCGGCACTACTTACAATATATTACGGGGGGACCATAGTTCATAGGACCTACGTTACAGTACACACAAAAACCTTCATATTTCCATATGTTTACTATTATTACGGGGTTTTTTACTAACGAAATTTGGTCCTGTTAACTATGGACCCCCGTAATAACAATATTTTGTCTTACTTGTTATATATATATATAATTGTGGTCCCCCGTAATAACGGTCGTTACTGGGACTATACTACACTCCGCTCACTACGTAACACACTGCATTGGTGAATCCCATCTGTGCCAAGCGATTACGCAGGTACTTCTACTGCTGCTGCTGTATAGCGGGCAGCAGGCACTCGAGTAGGTACCCGACCACTCGACCGGCGCTAGGAGGAACCACTGCTAACACTACTACTATTACGGGGGTCCATAGTTAATAGGACCTATGGTATACATAAAAGCCTATGTATTTACCTATTTTTACTAGCAGTATTTGGTCCTATTTACTATGGGCCCCCGTAATAACTACTACTGCTGTAGTACGTCGAACGTCCGTCGAACAGGCTATTATTGTAGGTAGGCGACGAAACCGATCGATCGAGACAAAACAAATGCAGCAGCAGCACACCACTGCGGTGACCCAAAGCTCCTCATCATGCGAGTTTTCAACGTTCCCCCTTGAGAGCAGCGCACATACATAAACTATTTACGTATAACCTTCATTTTTTTGGCAGTGTGCACTACTGCTAGCAGCTGCTGGTGAAACACCAGACAGACAGACAGAGCAATCCACGCACGCATGCATGAATGCCGTTGGCTCTGCTCTACAGATAGATTTTTGTCCAGGAGGAGTTTTGGGAACGGTAAATATTTTTCCTGACCCCCGTCGGCGTGCGGCAAAATTAGCATAATAATTCTTTTAGTACTACGAGCTGGTTCCAGCGACAGCCGAGACTTAACATTAGATTCTTCGCGCTTCCGCACTTTGGTTTTTGAGAGTTGGCAAATGAAATTTGGCATGGTTGTGCGTCAGGACAAAATGAAAAAACTGACGGCTGGTCTCTTTAAATGTTTTTTTTTTGTTCTTCCTGAGATACATGTTTCTGTTTTTTGTATTTTTCGGCAACTTTAACCCTCCCTCACTCACGAAAAAAAAAATCGAAAAAAGACCAGGCATCAGTTTTTTCATATCTTCTTCATGACGCACAACCATGCCAAATTTCATATGCCAACTCTCAAAAACCAAAGTGCAAAAAGTTATTCCAGCGTGAAGAGTGAAGAGTGAATTTATCCCTACTGTACGAGTAGGGTGGCAACAAACCTCGAAAAGTTCAATACATTTTTCTAGTACTTTGGCAGGCGCTAAATATGACAGCCTTGCATGTTTCGCAAAACAAAACAAACAAGTGTCACATACGTCTTCCCCTTGTCGATACGATCCCGTCAACACTAACACTTCTAGTGTCGAATTATTCAACGTACTACAGACCGATTTATGGCCTAAATGCGAATTTATATGAATTTTTCTATAGGCAGTTTAAATCCCTATGCAACAACACCTACCTCCGCAAGTAATACGAACAATGTCCGTATCTCGCGAACTACAACTCGCACGCTAAAAATCTCTTCAGCGATGTGTTCCCCCCTCGTTCATGCGGGCATGTGGATACATCTTTATCGTAGTGTTGAAAATTTCAACGTATAATATTCCGATTTTTTTTGCCCGAAGGTGGACTTTGATGTGTGTCGCTGGACTTTGATGTGTGTCGCTGGAACCAGCTCGTATTACACTACATCTAAATAGTTTGGCCCCAAAACAGGACTGCAGGAACCGCCAACGCAGTAGCTTGAAGCAGTTGTAGGACCTTGACCACTGCCTTATAGATCTGTCACGTTCGTTATTCCCACTTACATTCAGTAGCAATGGTGGGCTGTGTGGAAGAGTCTGGTGCATCATTACCAACAACACGAAGCAAAAATGTATGTCGAATGTTGAATGCCCGCCTGTACGAACCACGACGAGAATATCCCATATCCCCGCCAAGTACGGCCACGAGTAGAGCACCGACAGCCAGCACGCAGACGCCCAGTCTCAGCCAAACCCCGCCTGCCGGGGTGCCTTCTGTTACGATATACTGCTTTGTATGAGGTTGAAAGCCCGGAAATTACCTGGGTTCAGGCACTGGGAACGTACCACTCTGACCCACATTATAAGGGCTGTTTGAAATGAATAATTGTATTCTAACTGTCCCTATATTTCAGGTCAGATTGGTATTGTAGTACTTGGAAGGCGCATCTTAGATGGAAAACCAGGGGTTCGCTTCTTGACTGCACTCGATATCTATCTTTTTTTTGTCGTTTTCTTGGACTTTTTGGGATGTGGTTTTTTTTTTTCTGCTCGATGTGTTTCTGGGTTTCTTTTCTTTTCTTTTCTTTTTTTTGGGCTGGGTTGGGGATGTGTTTTGGCGTATTTTATCCTGCCTACCCCCCCCGCTCAGTGTCGGGGCTGGTCTAGGTAATCGGGCCACTCATTTGTGACCCAGGACGCGTTTTCAGAGTTGTGGGCTGGGTTTAGCCGTCTTCCGTGTTATTTTTCTTCTCGTTTTGGTATTCACTTTTCGCTTTTCCATGCATCTTCCTCGCCTCCCCCCCCCGTGCGGGCGGCATGACGATGGCTTTCATTGACGATTTCTTCTTAGCCCCTTTTTTTTACGTACTTTGCCGGCTTCGTTGCCTCGCCGTTCAGAGGTGTGGGAGTGGGTTTTGAGGAGCCGCATCTTCGACTCATGTTCTAGTTCGTGAAATCGGGGTTTCCATGAATTTCCCATAATTCTGCATATACGGCTCATCAGAGTGGGCTAGTGTTATGATACTGCTTTGTATGAGGTTGAAATCCCGGTAATTACCTGGGTTCAGGCACTGGGAACGTACTGTTGTACTTGGAAGGCGTATCTTAGATGGAAAACCCGATACGCCCGAGCTTGGTCTCAGTCTCCGCGTGCACGAAAGGAATAAAACTGCTATTTTTCTATAGCTAAGCAAGCAACACACGTGAGTACCAACGAGTACCGACTTAAAAGGCAGACCTGTCCAGGGGTACAAAGTGTCCCGCATGCTTGATCTTAACACTTGTGTGCCGGTCCCGACTGGTCTCTCTCGTTGCTCTCACCAACGCCAGCAGCGACTCCGAAAAAAAAAAAGGCAATCAAACTGAGAACAGCTCTCGAATGCATTTCGTCGAGGGCAACAACAATTCGAAGTAGTTTGTCCCCAAAACGGGACTGAATGCAGCAGCAGCACTAAAAAAAGGGTCAAGCTACAGAATCATTAAAAAAATAAGTCTAAAAAAAGGCCTATACTGTGTAGTAAAGGTAGTAAATGTATTACAGTTTTTTTTTTCACGATGGGGATTGCGTTTTTGGGCCAAAACATATTATTATTATTATTATTATTATGCTTGCCTTCCGACAAATAGCGTAGATGCCGTTCCTATATAAACCAAATATCCTTCAGTAAATCAGTAGTATCCCTCATACACTTCTCTGCCAGTCGTTTCCAAATTTCCATTCCCCACATCATTTCATTTTATCTACCAGTATACTATATCCTATTCCTCATCAACGTTCCATCCCCGGGTCATTGGCCGCATTCCTCCGGCTTCTTCCTCCCTTCCCCTAGCGGCCTGGTGATCCCTCAGGGCTATTTATACATGTGTACTCTGCGCGAAATCACGACCTGTGTGGTCACCGAGATGATCTGGAAGAGGCGTTCTTTGCAGACGCCCTTCTGCGCCAGGGACGATCCGTCCATCCCTCCGATTATACTTGCCGCCAACTGATCAATTAGATCGCTGCCTTCCTTTCCGAGGCGCCCAAAGCTTTCCACCGCGAGGGTGGCGAGTTTGTAGCTGCGCTCGTCGAAAGACACCTGTTCCTGACGAGCGTAGTGACTGCGCTTGCGCGCCGCAGAAGTGGAAGCAGCTGATCCGTCTCGGTCAGCGCTGCCTGCCCCCATGTGGATCCCCGCTTGTGGATCCGCATACGTGACGTCGAAGAGTCTCGCTTTATCGCGATACTCTGATGCCGTAGCATCTCGGAGTCCTCCTGCCTCGACGGCGATGTCCATGCGGAGATCCCTGTTTGCGTGGACGGGGGCTCCACTTTCCATTTGGTGGCGGATGGACATCCTCTTAAAGGTGCGGGAGAGCGCGTGCACCAGAGGCTGGTGCTGGTTTACTTGCGCGCCCGATCAATGACATAATCGTGCACGTGGCGTATTGGCCTCCGCTGCACCGCAGCAGGGGCACCTTGCCGCCAGGAACTCCTCAATCCCCAGAAACCGCCGTCCCGCAGCCACGAACTCTAACGGTGGGATGACTCTGGCCGAGTCGACAGGTCTCGTCCTTAGGAATGCGGTAGCCCCTGGTCCCGATTGGCTCCGTTGCCGGGCCTTGGCCAGACCCTCGACTCTTTCTCTTCTTGTGGGTCGCCCGTGCCTCGCTGGGTCGTCGTCTCGACGGGGAGCTGGTCCAGTGAAGCAACGTATCTCTCATAACGGGCTCGGTTTACCAGCTTCCCCAGTCTATGCTGTGCTTTGCTGGAGCTGATAGATTCGGCATCGTGTGCCGGCAACACTTCCGCAACCGACAACCCTGAGGCCTCTTGTGTTCCTCCTCGAAATGCTCTATCCCGCCAGCTTTCCGGCACGATGTTCGCCATGGCTTCTTCTGAAACCCCATGCACATCGCGGAGGTCCCTGATGCTGTTCCAAATGCGCCGGACGATGTCTGAATCGGGGAGCTCCCTCCGGACTTTGCCCCCTGTAGCGCCGGACAGGTCGGCAAGCACCTTCGGCACCGTCGCCACCAAGCTTCCGACGGACGCTGACATCTTCCGAGCTTCAGCCGACGCCAGTCCAAACCCTCCGGTCCCCGTGGTCAGTCTTGCCTGCGCCTGTTGGTAAGGCTGCAAGACCAACTGATTTGTTGGGCACCCATTCTCGAAGAACGACGTTTCTTCTGCTGTCCCGGGAGATCAAGCAATTTCTCCAGCATCCACATCGCGTTACCGTCTGCTTTTAGGCATGCGGGCAGGGACATTTCCGGGTCCATCACTCTTTCTATATAGGCGGTCCGTTGCACCATAGAGCCGGTGGCCATCAGGTTGGCAGCTTGCTTGTCTGGCGTGCGCGGTAGCATCGCGCGAGTTGTTCCGCTCCCCCGTTTTGGACTACCTCCATTGCGCTCTCCATCGCGTATTCGTCGGTACCGAGGGGAATCCCAGCCACCTTTACTCCACCCCGTCCCGCGATGCGGGCGCCAATACCTTCAAGAAGGGCGATTTGTTCCGGCGTAGGCACGTGTCCCTTCGGGGGCAAGGCAACCGTTTTGCTCGGATAGATTGCAATGCCAATGTTGGACAGCTCACGCTGTAGGAAAGGCACAACTTCCGCAGTATCGGGTGTGCTTTCCATCATTCCGATGCTGATGTCGTCTAAGTAGGCGAATGCCTCCACTCCTTTTGGGTCGAACTCCGCTCGGGTTCGCTTCAGCACCGGTAAGAGAGGCATGCAGAACAACGCCGGCCCTATGGCATCCCCTTGCTGTACCCCACTGGAGCATTCAATCTTGCGCCTTTCTGCCGATTCCATCTGGAAGAACACGGGAGAAGTTCTTTCCCCGTAACACTTTGTCACGAACGGTGTAAGCGCAGGCGCGCAGGTGGCTACCTCACTCGCGGGTCGCCTTCAGACACCGAAGCCTCTCCTACTGACAGCGTCACCTCCGCTGCTAACGGGCCGCTCTCCAGTGCCGGGTCCGTTCCTTCCGCTGTTGCCTCCGCCGCCGTCGGAGAAGGAGGCAGCGCGTTCCTTGGCTCAAACCCGCTTATGGACCCTAGGGTCCCCGCCTCCGTCGGAAAAAGAGGCAGCGCCTCCCCTGCTTCCAGGGTGTTTCGGACCCCTAGGGTCCACCTCGTCAACCGGCCTTCCCATGTGGAGTCGAGGCCCGCCAGAAACTCTTGGATATGGGGTAGGATGTAGATCCTCCGATTCTGAAGCCGGAGCACGATGTCCTGCGGTCGGATACCGTACGCGGCGAAAACCTCACGGTAGTGACCGGCTGCCGCTCGCCATTCCCTCGGTCGGGAGAAGTCGAGGTGGGCTCCCTGGGGCAGGCCGAGAGCATCGCTGAACAGGGTGCACAACAGGAACGAAGAGGTTGGACTTCCCCCATGGGTCCTCACCATCTATTCCCAGGTATTGTGGGAACCAGTCGTGACGTACCTGGCCGGCTCCAGCCGGGGGCCGTCCTCCTCCAAGAGTTCTGCGAACTGCAAGGCTCCTGCTACCGCAGACCACCTCCCCCCTAACCGCGGCCTTGGAAGGTCCTCAGCCAGCTCCGCTGGATGGAGCGACCGGTTTCTTGCCGGCCATTCAGAGCGACACGCAGCGCATGGCTGTGGGTCTGCTTGCCCTCTCGCGAGGCATTCCGCACGATCCAGCGTGCAGCGAGCATGCACTTGCTCTCCGTGGGGGCACGGAAAAGATGCCCATAAAGAGTCTACCGCCAAATCTCCAGTAGATTCCTCTAGAGCCCGCCCGCAGTACGTGCAGGGAGATGCACCCCTGCTCCCCGCATTCTGACGCCTTTCTACTTCACTCCTAGTGTCACCTCCCTGTCCACCCGGTCCCATCTGTAACTGGTCACTCTCCGGCGCCCTGTCCGTTCTCTCCGACGTGGTTTCCACCGCCGGGAAAAAAGGAGGAATCGCGTCACCCGTCTCCAACGCGCGTTGGACCCCGAGGGTCCCCCTCGCTAAGCGTTCTTCACATTCGGCGTCAAGGCCTACCAGATACTCTTGGACATGTCTTCCGATGTAAAGTCTTTGATTTGGAAGTCGGAGCAGGACGTCCTGCGGTTGAATGGCATATGCCGCGAACAGCGTACGGTAATGGCCGACCGCCGCTTGCCATCCCCTCGGTCGGGGGAAATCGAGGTATGCGCCTTGAGGCATGTCCAGCGCATCGCAAAACATGGAGCACAGCAAGTACATGTATAGCACATGACTGCCGCCCCCTTTTAGTATTGCAATCCGGTTTTGGGGACAGACTACGTGGAAATTGAGTAGTTTGTCCCCAAAACCGGACTGCAGCTCTCATTTTACTTACTGCAGTAGTATAGCACTGACTGCAATATATGTACTGAAACCTATGTATTATGACTCTAATTCCAAGCAATTTGTCCAAAAAACGCGGGAGTGGAGGTCCTATAAAGCTAACCGAGGAAACTCGACCCAATGATACCGTTGAATCGCTCTGGAGTGGTTTGTTCCCGAAAAGAGACTGCGCAGCACAGCACAGCAGTAGACACTATTAATATTAAATAGAAGGGTTTGCCCCTTTAGTACTGACAGCGAAAGTGCACGCACTGAAACATATGTCTGACTCTGATCCCAAGGAGTGAAGTCCTAAAAACGGGGGTGAAGTCCTCAGGTCAGCCGAGGAAACTCTACCCAATAATAAATACCGTTGGAGCACACCGTGTGTAACCACTCGCGCTGCGTGCATGACCGGTCGGCACAAAAAATTGTGCAGGGTGCGGGTCTTGTTAGTCAAGGCGGGTCCTCCGACCGCCAGGATGATCTTCGAGAAGATGCCACCTAAACACGCGGCGGAGCCGCGTGACTACCCCTGCCGACCTCGAGCCCCCCGCAGGGTTCGGGTTCGGGTTCGGGTTCGGGTTCAGGTTAGGGTCAGGCCTGGGGTTGGGTTGAGCTGGACCGACGTGCACTTGTTGCAACTGACGCACGCGTTCTGCACAAAGTTTTGTGCCGCGATCATCAGTCCTGCACACATAGCGGAAGCCGTGTGTTATCAGCAGCAAAGCAGCAGTAGTAGGTCATTGCGTTGCACTTTCCTTCTTGTTTCCAAAGAAAGTCCGTGTGCGGGTGAAGTACCACGGAAGTGCTATTAATACCATAGTACTATTATTAAGGGGGTTCATAGTTGATAGGACCTATGGTATGCATAAAAACCTCTATATTCAACTATTTTTACTAACGAAATTTGGTCCTATTCACTATGGTTTCCCGTAATAATAGTGAATGGCTTACTATTAATAGCGTTAGCATAATATTAATAGACATGCTATTACGGGGGGTCCATAGTTAATAGGACCTATGGTATACATAAAAACCAATATATTTACCTATTTTCACTAACAAAATTTGGTCCCGTTAACTATGGACCCCCGTAATAAGCAGTAGTTAGGCTGGAAAGTGAAAGTGATGACTGAAAAAAAAATCGAAAAAAAATACTGCTGCAGTAGTGAGGTCCCGGAAAAAAAGAACGTACGCCCCAATCGTTCTCATGTGCCTATGCATGAACCAATTAATTATATTAATGTGTACAATACATTAAAAGTGGAAAATCGAAGTGACTCCAAGAAGTACTATTTATTACAGGGGAGCATAGTGAATAAGACGAAATATTGTTGGTAAAAAAAGCGAAATATGTAGGTTTTTGTTCAGGTCTTAGTCCGTTGGGCTAAAGGTAAAAGGTTAACCAATC
The DNA here is from genome assembly GCA_031763025.1 of Macrocystis pyrifera. Lineage (NCBI taxonomy): Eukaryota > Phaeophyceae > Laminariales > Laminariaceae > Macrocystis > Macrocystis pyrifera. The sequence goes on from JASSKH010000012.1 coordinate 1,456,324, forward strand.
GCCCACCCAATCTAAGCCTCGTAACACTCTCCCCCCCTGGAACGGACCTGATATACGGGTCGACGCGTGACACCAACACGCGGTTCCAGTTTCTGGGGATCCAGAAGTATTTTTTCAGATTCTTGAGATGAGGAAATAAATTCACTTTTCTTCTAAAAGCGATTTCATGGTGGACGTGAGATTCGAACTCACGTGACGTGAGATTCGAACTCACGACCAACGACCCATGTTCTGTCGTCATCGCCATTTGTTAAGGTCTTAGTCCGTTGGGCTAAAGGGAAAAGGTTAACCAATCGCCTATCCAATCTAAGCCTCATAACATTTTTGTTTCTACATACCGTAGGTCCTATTTAATATGGCCCGCCCCCGTAATACTGCTGCTGGAGAATATACCGTAAATAAAGAGTAAAGAACGTTCAGTTCGCACACACGGAGAGGTGGGTGTGCAATCGTTTCTCAGCTCTTTTTTTTTTCTCGACAGCGAACGGTACCGTTAATATCAATAAAGAGGGTGTGCCGGTTGATGATTGAAGAAGTCGAACATACTTGTTTTTTGGGGAAGGCTGCTCTCGACGAGCTCTTTCCGGAACTACCTTGAAAAGGTTTTTTAGGGTATCGTTAAACGTCCCGTTCTGCGGAAACATCTGAATAACGATCGCGTCCCCGGTGCGAACTCAACACTCTTCCCGGCGGGTACATACAGCAGCAGTGGTAGTAAGTAGTACTGCTTGTAGTGGTAGTAGAAGTAGTAGTAGCGGTAGTAGTAGTAGTAGTAGTAGTAGTAGTAGTAGTAGTAGTAGTAGTAGTAGTAGTAGTAGTAGTAGTAGTAGTAGTAGTAGTAGTAGTAGTAGTAGTAGTAGTAGTAGTAGTAGTAGTAGTAGTAGTAGTAGTAGTAGTAGTAGTAGTAGTAGTAGTAGTAGTAGTAGTAGTAGTAGTAGTAGTAGTAGTAGCGGTAGTAGTAGTATTACGGGAGTCCATAGTTAATAGGACCTATGAAAAAGAGGTACCACCCCCTCCACGTCGCCACCGCAGACATGGATGGTGTGAGTCTGCCGAAACCGTGACCGCATTCATATTAGCATGGACAGCGAGGGAGGATGCACGGCAATTCTTGCGTGCCCACCCCCAGAATAGAACCGCGTGGAAGACACTGAGATCTGCGTGTGCGAACCTGCAGAAGGTGATTGCCGCAGGAATGCATGCGTACTTCGAAGCGTACCTCGCTGAAACCGAACGACTACTAGCGAACAACGACCAGAGAGGCTTTTACAAGCACCTTAAGAGTACGGTAGGATTGGAAGGGACTAAAGCGAGAAGCGAACAGTTCATTAGGGACGAGGATGGCACGCTGTTGCGGGATAAGGTGCGAATTCGTGAACGGTGGGGGAGGTTTTACCACAAACTTTTGAACACGAAATCGCTTAAACTCGATTCCACGATCATCGACCTCTTGCCACCACGACCGCTTAAACTGTCGCTCGGAGATGAACCATCCATGGACGAGATGACGGAAGCACTTAAGGGGATGTCAAACTGGAAAGCTGTCGGGCCAGATGGTCTCCCGGCCGAACTCCTGAAAATCGACCACCCCGCATTCGCCCAGTGCTTTCACAACATCCTTGTCAATGTTTGGGTAACAGGAGAAGTCCCCCAGCAATGGAAAGACGCGATCATCAAGGTCCTTCACAAAAAGAAGGACCGAACTGATTGCAACAACTACAGAGGGATTTCGCTGGTTGCCCACGCAGGCAAAGTCTTGTTGAAAATCGTCGCGTCGCGCCTCAGCAACTACTGCGAGACCGAGGAATTACTCCGGAGGAAATGTGCGGCTTCCGCCCCGCACGATCAACGATTGATATGTTGTTCGTCGTGCGCCGGTTGCAAGAGCTTGGAAGACAGAGGAAAATCCCCCTGTACTTGTGCTTCATCGATCTGCAGAAAGCGTACGACTCTGTCGACCGAGAGCTGTTATGGGAAGTACTCACACGTTTTGGCGTACCAACCAAGATGCTGAGAATTATCCGTAATTTCCACGATGGCATGCGGGCTCGCGTGCGTACGGATGACGGCGAGCACTCGGAATGGTTTGATGTCACGCAGGGGCTGCGGCAAGGCTGTGTGCTGTCACCGTTACTGTTCAACGTATTTTTCGCTGCTGCGTTGCACGTCGTACTAGTACGCTTTAGCCATGACGAAGCAATCGTAAGGGATTTGGTCCAACTTAGTGATGCTGGAGTAGTCGGGACGAAGGAGCAGGAGCCGTTGGCGTACGTGCGAAGGGCTGTATGGGGCATGTTGTACGCCGATGACGCAGGGATTGTCTTGAAGTCGGCTGAAGGGCTCGCGAAAATGATGACAGTCATCGTGACTGTCTTCGAAGCAGCAGGCCTTACGGTGTCGGAAAAGAAGACAGAGACTATGCTTCTACAAACGCCAGACCAGAAAACCCTCGCACCACCGCTCGTTATCGAAGCAGCAGGCCAGAGGTATAAGCAGACGGCCCAGTTCTTGTACCTAGGCGGCGTTATCCACGAAAAAGCTGACCTCTCGCTCGAAATCGACCGACGGATCCGTCTCATGCGAGCATGCCTCAAACGGTTCGGCCCGGAGCTGTATGATAGGACGACCGCCCCCCTTAGCCTGAAAGTCCGAATGCTGAAGGCCGAGGTAATTGAGACCCTGCTCTACGGGTGTGTGACGTGGACCCTCAGAGCGGAACACTTTGCCAAGCTTCGAACGGCTCATCACCAAGTCCTGTTGCGAGCCATTGGCTTCCAACGCCGACTTCGTACTGACCATGCCACCCTCTCGTACGCGAAGGCCCTCAAGATGACACGTTGCGAGAGCATCGAAACGACCATCCGCAAACGGCGTCTCTTCTTCGCGGGGGGGGTGGCACGGCAAAGCAAGGATCGATTACCCAGCCGGGTGATGTTCGGGACGATTGCTGGTGGGGAGAACCCGAGACCTGGCGGACAGGTTAAGACTTGGCATAGATGCGTAGTCGAAGACCTTAGGGAGTTCCGCGCCACCGAAGGGTCAACGGAACTTGCTCCCTTGGTGTTTGGAGTTGAGACCGCACTGTGGCCCACTGCTGCAAAAAAGGCGGGGAAGTGGTACCGGGGGATCCTGGAAGCAGCCGAACGGTTCATGGTGAGGTGGCACGAGGCTGAGGCTGAGCTGAGCAGGCAGCGCCGCGCATCCGCCGTCGGTGGTGTCCAAGGGAATGGGGGGAGGAGGGGCAACAAGAGGAGTAGCAGAAAACCCGACCAAGGGAATGCGGAGAGGGGGGGGAAGAGGAGTAGCAGGGAAACTGCAGTGGACGAAAGTAGGAAGGAGATGGCAGATAGGGTAGCCAGGTACCGGGCAGACTAAGAAGTAGAAGATGCCTATACTACTCGTACCACCAACTGGTGCAGCTGGTTCGAACGTGGTCTTCCTTTGTCTTCCTGTTGTTTTTGTTTATTTTTATTTCATTTTATTGTCTTCTTTGCGGTGACCCTATGTGATTTTCATTTCTCTTCCTTTCTCCGATTGATAAGCCTTATTGAAGGAGTCGTGTGGCGTGGGTGGATGACGAGCCTGCTCTGCTTGTTTCGTACTGTCTGACGCCGAGGGGCCGGGCATAGTTGACGAACGCTGGACGATGGTGGCAGACAGGGTAGCAAGGTACCAGGCGGGCCAGCAGGGAGACCCTGGCTGTGCTACTCGTACCATAAACTGCTGCCGCTACCTGGAGCATGCCTTGTGCTTTGTTTGGTTTGCCTGTTATTTTTCCCTTGGTTCTTAGTCTTACTCTGTCGACGACTAGTGGTGTTTTCTTCTTTTTCTTTTTTTTTCCAGCTCGTTCTTTTCAAGTGTCTGCCACGTCCCCTACGTGGGGGTACGATGGTTTGCTGCTATACTGAAGTATATACATATACCAGGTATATCTAGTTTCTTTTTTTGTTTCTTTTCTCTTTCGAATTGTCTTTGTTTTTGTTTTTGTTTTTTCTCTTTGTTTCGTTTTTGTTTCTCTAGGTCATGGAATGTGTATGTCGTGCCTGTTGTACGCAGTATGATGACATGGCATTGCATTACATACGTGGCAACGTAGTATCTCTGTGGCGTAGCTTTGTGACCACAGAACTTGTATCTCTCTAGGTTTGAAGAATCGGCACGGACACTGGTTGTGCTGGATGTCGACGCGTAGAAAGAACGGTTTAATGTGAAGAAAACAACAACAACAACATGGTAGACATAAACTATATATTTCAATATTTTTACTAAAAATATTTGGTCCTATTTACTATGACCCCCCCGTAATAGTAGCAGTAGTAGTAGTAATAGTGCTAGTAGTAGTAATATTACTAGTAATAATAGTACTAGTAGTAATAGTAGTAGTAGTAATAGTACTAGTAGTAGTAATAGTACTAGTAGTAGTAATAGTACTAGTAGCAGTAATAGTACTAGTAGTAATAGTACTAGTAGTAATAGTACTAGTAGTAGTAATAGTACTAGTAGTAGTAATAGTACTAGTAGTAGTAATAGTACTAGTAGTAATAGTACTAGTAGTAGTAATAGTACTAGTAGTAGTAATAGTACTAGTAGTAATAGTACTAGTAGTAGTAGTAATAGTACTAGTAGTCGTAATAGTACTAGTAGTAGTAATAGTACTAGTCGTAGTAGTAGTAGTAGTAGTAGTAGTAGTAGTATAGTAATAGTACTAGTAGTAGTAATAGTACTAGTAGTAGTAATAATACTAGTGTAGTAGTAATAGTACTAGTAGTAATAGTACTAGTAATAGTACTAGTAGTAGTAATAGTACTATTATAGTAGTAGTAATAGTACTAGTGTAGTAGTAATAGTACTAGTAGTAATAGTACTAGTAGTAGTAATAGTACTAGTAGTAGTAATAGTACTAGTAGTAGTAATAGTACTAGTAGTATTAATAGTAATAGTACTAGTAGTAGTAATAGTACTAGTAGTAATAGTAGTAGTAGTAGTAGTAATAGTACTAGTAGTAGTATTAGTACTAGTAGTAGTAATAGTACTAGTAGTAGTAATAGTACTAGTAGTAGTAATAGTGCTAGTAGTAGTAATAGTACTAGCATAGTAGTAATAGTACTAGTACTAGTAGTGGGTAGCAGTAGTGGTAGTAGTGATAGCAGTACTATTAATAAAGCAGCACTCACCACATGCCATGCATGGCTGTATAGTCATACACTTTGTGGTATGTATATGACCATAGATCCGCGCATCCCTATGTACCCAATAGAAGGACGGAGCACGTCGGGTTTTCACCGACCAGGCAGACATCAGACATTATTACTAGGCTTGCCATCCGACAATGTGCAGCATGTGAGCTTTACCGTTGATCGATCAAAATATTCCTGAAAGAAGAAATCCCCGGATACAACGGAAACCTACGCACAAGGTATATGTATATCTTGTATGTCTACTTCCTTTCATGCCTTATAACATCAGACGTTGCTTGAACCAGGCGCGAAGCGCCGTGAGGTGCTCGGCGAGCCGTATTTAGGGCGAGCTGCATCCTATGATACATTACACTCAGAACCGACCGCTCGTTTGGCGGGTTTCGTCACCTTGATGAGCGTACTTTCTTGCATATTTTATGGTGATGGTTTATTCGGATGGGAGCGGGATTTTTTTTCTTATTCTTTGTTTTTTTTATTTCATCATCACTTTTACTTTCTAGCCCGCTCGTAGGAGGTTTTACCCTCGACGATCTTCTGGACAAGCCGTGGTCACAGGTGTCGTCCCTTCTCCTCCCCGGTACGTGCCTTTATTTTTTGTCGCGCATAGGGTTCAGCATTCCCACTGCTCGTCGATTTTCATCGAATATAGCTAACTCATGCTCTCGCGCTTTCCGCTTATCATTTTCTTATGCAAGAAAAAGTCCCTACGAGCATGCACTCGGTGAGATTTAAACCCACGAAATTGATCTTGATAGATCTTGATAGGCACGCGGACCACCTACCAAGCCACCGGGGACGCCGATACTACCCTTTTTAATACTGCACTGTGAGATACCTGGTATGAGTGGAGTACTCACGACTATAGATATAGATAATATGTTGCAATCTTGTAGTCTCACGAATACGAGATTAATCCAAACAATGGATTAACCCGGCGGATATTTCGTTAGTCGAGAGTAACGTTATTTCAGAAATGTTCCCTAGGGCGGATAACCCGTTAGACGAGAGTAATATTCCTTAACTCAGATAGGACCATGAAGTGAGAAGTTCTCATATTAGCACAAGAACGATCGGAAAGCCACAGGAAAGTTCTATAGGAGTACATCAGATAAGAGGAATTTAGGAGAGCTTGTGGCGTGGGGTGGGACGAATATATATCTGGGCGTCGAGTCCCTCCCCCCTACCTCTCCCTTCTCTACCAGAGCACCTCCTCAGCTCTCGCCATCAACATGAAGATCTAAATCAGAAGAAGCGAAGCACTGCTTCCCAGCTGCCAGAAACACCTGCTTCCTTTACCCTTACCCCACCTACGGGCAGCCGCTTCACATCTGGCGTTGTCGCATTCAGCGAATGTTCTGGCCAAGCTTATCCAGAAACATGTATTATCTAACTCTGTAATTCCAAGCAATACTTGGATTATTTTGTCCCCAATTAATTGTCCCCGAAAGGGTATGCCAGGTAATTGTTGTGCTACGATGGTCACAAGGGGAATAGCACGTTCTGGCAGAAACATTTATGACCGAGACCCGGTTCCTTGACCCAAAATATCGTTGGAATCCTGCCAACAGCTGTTTTGATTTACTATATATTTTTTGTCGTGATACACCTTGTATTAGGCTTCGGGGTTCACGCTTGTATCGTCGGGTTGTTTTTTTTTAGTTTCCCTCAAAATCAGTTTTTTCGGTGAGGTCTCAGAAATCACGAAATACCTGGCCCACAGCGACCGACCGCTGTTGTCCAGCTGCAAGCAAAAACAGCCATGTCTGTTCGCGTGTTCTACCAGTCTGCCAACACCGTTCCGCGCGGTATATCCACTTGGTATTCCCACTAGCACGATCAACCAAGCATTGCCAGTTGTTCCCTGTCAAAGTGAGCTCCGTACTGTTACGGGGGGCCATAGTTAATAGGACTTGCGGTACACACAAAAACCTATATATTTCCCTATTTTTATCCGCAATATTTGGTCCTGTTTACTATGGCCCCCCGTAATACTAATAATGCGTACTCAATCAAAGAGTATGAACCACAACGCCTAATTCTCTGTGCGATGCGACCACAAAGTGCAGATTATTATCATATCGGTTCCCGATCCCTGATAATATTTTCCTATACTAGAATCGAGCCAGGATTAGGTGCTACCCCCACACGAAATTTAAGGGACCGTTTTTTTTCCTGTGTATACTTGAACCGTCCCAATATTTCCGGGACAGAGCGGTAGGTAATCAGGCAAACACGCGTGCGTTTTAGTAGCGCGCTGCACGTACAACCTATTACGGGGGGCCATAGTAAATAGGACAACAAAATATTAGCAAAAATAGGGAAATATATAGGCTTTTGTGTGTACCGTAGGTCCTATTTACTATGGTCCTCCGTAATACTCAACTTGAGTCAAAATGGAAGTTATTCGTGCCTACAACGGGAGAGCAATCCTTAAGGGCGTGTCCAAAACAGCATCACAATCGTAAATCGTAGATCGAAGTGCTCTCGTGTCCGAGAGTGTTTCGGACCCAGGTGTCCAAGTAGATGCCAAAAGGTGGAAACTAAAAATCCATCGGGCGAAAAAAAACACCAGAGAGTACGTACAGCCTTCGGGCCGTTCGTAATGATGTCCGTAGGCATGCCGACAATCTAGCGCTCGGCGACACGGAGATCCACCAGAGAAGCAGGCAGACGCGACGCCAGCTCGATCCCGGGGGTCGCCGGGCCTCCCATGGAGGTGGTGGCGCGCCCCAACATTGACGCCCCCCGTGTCAAACTTGAGATTGTTATACCTGGCATATACCTGGTACTGAGAACGAACTTCCAACCTCATTCTCGAGGGCATTATCCTGGGACCGTCCTCAACTTAGGTTCGCTTCGGCTCGAGCACCGAGAGACAAAAGGTCCGAGAACGTCGGGGCTGGTGTTGTCGTTTGCCTGCTGGCTGCTTACGGGGGGGTGTCTGCGGGGCTGTGTTGCGTGCTGTCGGGGGGGGGGGGGGGGGGGGGGGGGGGGGGGGGGCATATAAAACAGTGATCAGGACCTATCGTACACACAAAAGCCTATATATTCCAGTTTTTTAACTACAGTAGGAATGTTTGGTCCTCTGCTTAACCCTCCTATTTAAGACTGCAGTTCTGTTTCGGGGACAATCCAGTCATTTTCTAAGTAACTTGTCCCCAAGACGGGAAGGTGGTACTAAAAGAAAGGGTTAATATTGTCCTCCGTACTACGAGTACAGTATAGCTGTAGCTGCGGATTGCGTGCTGTGTACGGCGGCTCTGACGTGACATTTTTTCGTGGCTGCGCTGACCAGTAGAACACGCTGAACTGTTGATGGTCCGTGTTTGCGATTTGCTTATCGATTTCGATCGGTCAACGTTATGATTTTGGCAACAGGTTGGAAATCGCTTACTTTCTCAGAACCTGAAAAGCGAAGCCGAAACGCCTTTTTTGCCAGGGACCAACCACCGCCCTGTTTTTGGTTATATTTCGATTTTTCGATTGCGATTTATCGATTCTGTTTGGACACATCACAAGTGGGGTTAAAAAAGGGATAAAGCCTTTTGCCAATCAGAATTGTACACTCTTGCTCCTCTGTCAATCAGAGCCCTCCTCCATTGTCCCTCGGTCAATCAGATGTATCCACCCTCCCCCCTCCGCGAATCAGAGGTATACTACAGTAAGTACACCCTTTTGTCTCCGTCAATCAGATGTATCCACCCTCGCCCCTCCGCCAATCAGAGTTATCTCATCATTTTTTCGCCGCCAATCAGAGCTCTCCACCGGCCGTTGTCCGCGCACCCTTGTTGGCCTTGTACCTGCTCTCCAAGTCTTCCATCCCTCTCCAGTCTTGTACTCCCCTCACCTTGGAGTCTAGCAGCGCTTCCACGGCTGCGCTGGCTAGAGTTTCGACATGGACAGGCCTGTCGATCAGGGGCAGCCCCAGTCGGCTGCAAAACGAAAACAAGATCGGCATAGTGCAGCAACAACAAGAAATAAAAACGCTTCGAAGCATCTCACGTAACGGCATGCTGCGGTGTCATTAGAAAATAATGGCACGGCTGCGCTGGCCAGGGTTTCGACATTGACAGGCCTGTTGATCAGGGGCAGTCCCAGTCGGCTGCGCCGCAGCAACAACTAGGCAGTTACGTTGAATGCATCAACAAAAACAAAAATAAAAAGACGTGTGCTGCAACGGCATGCATGCGATGGAATTAGAAAATATCGGCACGGCTGCGCTGGCTGGGGTTTCCACATTGACAGGCCTGTCTATCAGGGGCAGCCCTGGGCGACTGCAAAGCAAAGAAGGGTCGGCAGTTTTGTCGTAATGCGGTACCAAGTATCAGTCATAGAATGTCATGCGACGGCATGCATGCGGTGTAATTAGATAACATTGGCACCGCTGCTCCGCTGGCTAGAGTTTGGACATTGACAGGCATGCCCATTGACAGGCCTGTCGACCGGGGTGCGGCGGCAGCCCCACTCAATCAACTGCAGAGCAAAACAAGACCGGCAGTTAGGTCATGACGAGGCAACAAAAAAGAAGTAAGATGTAACGGCATGCAGTGCGGTGTAACTAAAAAGCTTACAGTAGATCTTGTCCCTGTCATGAGCAGGCGTCACCACCAGGTTAACGACCCTTATCCGTGAAGGCCGTTGAGCTTGCACAGGGTACGGTGCGATCGTTTTCCAGCGTTCGTTCTCTCGACAACGGCGAGGGTGCTAAATAAAGTCGAAACGTGATATTTTCGGGATAAGACTCTCGGCCAGATCTTTTCTGAAGCTGCCTTAACCCCCGCAGTCCCGTTTTATTTGGTGACAAACTACTTGGAATTTGAGCGGTTTTTCCCCAAAATTGGACTGCACTCCTAAAAGCTTCAAAATACTGTTCTTCCGTGCAGTGGAAACCTTCCCCTTCTCCAAGTGGAAACCTTCCCCTTCTCCAAAAAAATCGAACGCTAAAAAGCTATTGCACCCCTTGTGCGAGTTCAAGTGACAAGGAGGAACGACAATAAAACTGAATGGAGGGGGGACGGGGAACGATGTTCATGAGTTGGGGGGTAGGGGGGGGGGGGGGGTGTACTCATTATCATGCATGGGCCGTAGTTGTGTGACCATAGACCCTCGCATCCCTACAATGCCGGGACGGAGCACGTCGGGTTTTCATCGACCAGGCAGACATTGCGGGGTGTACGCGATAGGGGATATGTACTCGATCTCATGCATGGCCGTAGTCGTATGACCATAGACCCTCGCATCCCTACAATGCCGGGACGGAGAACGTCGGGTATTCACCAACCAGGCAGACATTGCGGGGTGTACTCGATAGGAGATATGTACTCGATCTCATGTACGGCCGTAGTCGTATGACCGTAGACCCTCGTATCCCTACAATGCCGGGGGGCGGAGCACGTCGGGTATTCACCAACCAGGCAGACATTGCTTGTACCAAGCGCGAAGCGCCGTGAGGTGTCCGGCGAGTCGCATGAAGGGCGAGCTGCGTCGCACTAATAACCGCTTGCGAGGCGGACTTGCATATGGATGACAGCTTCAATTGTTTCATTTAATTTCCGGTGTAGCCACTTCCAGACACAGTGGAGGGGGGTGTACTCATTGCCATGCATGGCCGTAGTTGTGTGACCATAGACCTTCGTATCCATACAATGCCGGGTCGAAGGGAGCACTTCGGGTTTTCACCCAACCCAACCAAACGGACATTGACCGCTTGCATCAAGCGCGCGAAGCGCCGCGAGATTGTTCGGCGAGTCGGTCGCATGAAGGGAGTACCTGCATCCTACACTGAGAAGCGCTTGTGAGGCGGACTTTTCTTGGATATGGATGGCTGCGTCGAATGAACCGTTGATGATCAGGGGGGGGGGGGGGGGGGGGGGGGGGGGGGGGTCGATCATGAAGAGCACGATGAAACTGGTTATTTGCGGGACAAAAGTGTCATGACCTACTTACCGTATACTGTATCTGGGAGCACGTAACATAGATAAGACACCACACACCCTGGGACGAACTTCAGAGCAGCTTTCCTCCAAAACAAAACATGCCTTAAGGGGGGGCACATACAACGAAAATGGTGCCTAAGGAAACATTTCGTCGCATCGTTCGTCGTACTCGGTACGCCCTCCCCGTTGCCGAGAAACCCACCTATCAAAATCGTCCGAGGGGGGGGGGGGGGGGGGGGGGGGGTTGTCTTATCACCCTAGTGTGATATTAATAGTGTTATACGGTAAGTAGAAGGGAAGCAGAGATCATGATGGAGGGGACAACTTCATGGAGGTGGACAGGACCAAGCACTTTTCATACCTGCCGAGCTGGAAGGCCGCCACGGGGAGAAGCGCCCCCGGGCGCTTCTTGGTCCACACCAGGCTCGGTCGCAGAACCACGCCTCGAAGAGACGGCTTGTTCGTCAGCAACTGCGTCCATCCATCCATCCATCCATCCATCCATCATCCATCCATCCATCCATCCATCCATCCATCCATCCATCCATCCATCATCATCCATCCATGCATCCATCCATCCATGCATCCATCCATCCATCCATCCATCCATCCATCCATCCATCCATCCATCATCATCCATCCATCCATCCATCCATCCATCCATCCATCCATCCATCCATCCATCCATCCATCCATCCATCCATCCATCGCGAGCGAAGATCAAGCAAGCGCGTGGATATCGCGGACGGCAGAGGGTGGTTGCTGTTATCAGGCAGAGGCAGGGACGCATGTTTTTGCCGCGTTACACGTACGCTCGTGTTTCGGAAATCCACGCCGCCGTTCGCAAAAAAATGATTGCCGTTCGCGGAAAAGAAAAAATAGACCCTCATGGGAACTGCCCTCCTAATGTGCTGGAGACCCGCTGTTTTTTCCCTGGAAGGGGATGATAGTATGGCATCCCCCTGTATCAACGCCGTTCAAGATGTGCGGTCGACGTTCGTGGACGCCGTGCGCACCTTTGGCCAACTATTACGGGGGTCCATAGTTAATAGGACCTATGATATACATAAAAACCTATATATTTACCTATTTTTACTAACAAAATTTGGTCCTGCTAACTATGAACCCCCGTAATAGTTGTGAACGGCAATCACACTTACAGCAGTAGCTTAGCCGAAACATGCATCCCTGTTCAACAGGGAGGGTAGTAGCCTGATACACGTCGGACAGATCTAGATCATCTACAGATCATCTAAAGATCACCTAAATCCTAACCCGCCATTAGAGCTTGTGTGTATGATCTGTATATATATACTGGTAGTACAGATCCAACCCAGAAAAAAAGTGCTCTAGATAGTACGGATTATACAGCTCCCACCCGGCAACATGAGCCAAAGATTCTGAACGCCAGTAATTTATCTATCTGCCCTGAATGATCTAGATCGTCGAGTGCCAATGATCTGTAGATGATCTGTGCTCGATCAGTGTAAACTTTGGGTACCGATGGCAACAGGTTACGAACTGAGCGGGTGGGTTACGTGAACATTCCGGGCTGTTCTCTCTATTGCACGGCTTTTCGTGTGCTGGTTGTGTATATTACTATTACGGGGGACCATAGTTAACAGGACCTACGGTGTACACAAACACCCATATATTTCCATATTTATACTAACAATATTTGGTCCTATTTACTACCGCCCCCCGTAATAGCTTATTTTTTCGTTGGGGTGTTTTGGATTATTAAGGGCTTGTGCGTTTTGAAACATCATAGAAAACCCGGGGATGATTAAACCGAACCCCCGTATGATATTCAAGGTTAGATCGGGTGGGCATGATGAAAATACTGTGTGCTGTCATAGGGCATGCCTTAATGCCTCCTTGTCTTATACCATCCATGCCTCGTACCATTATTGGGCAAACCTACTCAGGACTGCCGGGGGGGGTGGGGGTTAGGACTGCAGTCCCGTTTGGGGGACAAATTACCTAAAAATTGAGTGGTTTCTTTCCCTCAAACAAGACTGTATCCCTAAATGGGGCAACCCAGTTGAAACAACATTAAGGCAGTAGTAGTAGAAGAAGTAGTAGTAGTAGTAGTAGTGGTAGTAGCAGCAGTAGCAGCAGTAGTAGTAGTAATAGTAGTAGTAGTAGCAGCAGCAGCAGCAGCAACAGCAGTAGTAGTAGTAGTAGAAGAAGTAGTAGTGGTAGTAGCAGCAGTAGCAGTAGTAGCAGTAGCAGTAGCAATAGCATTAATAGTAGTGTTTTACAATAAGGCATTCCTTGTAGAGTATGCCTGTGTAGGCTATCGGGTTGGCACTTCGTTCTTCTCGAAAGGCAGTGTTTGGGTGACTCACTACTGTAGATGACTCACTACTGTAGATGATAGCATACAGCTCCTCAAGCGAGGAAGCCGCCAGGGCAAAAAAAGAACGAAAAGAAAAGTAGGTGCATGCCTATCGTATACAGCATGTGTCAGCTACTGTAGACGGGATACGACGCGAGCTGTATGTACGTATACCATATGTAGGGGGGGTAAACAATTTTGGGCAAAATGTTCACTGACTGACTGACCACTGTGCCTGACCGGACCCCTTACCCCCCACACACCGCTACAATACCATTTTTGGTGGTTTACACTTATGTTTCGCGGTATTACCTGCTAATAGTACAGTGGGCTTCGGGATTGCTCATCGGGTAGCTTTTCTCAAAAATCCTTTTTTTTGGGGTTAGGTATAGAGTTCTTACACTACAATCAAGTCAGGTCAGGTCAGGTCAGGTCAGGTCAGGTCAGAATAAGGCGCTACTCCTGTAACCAAGGCAAAAACAGCACGGGCATCCCAGCTGGAGGGACACGTGCTATCGCAGCGGTAGCCAAGACTTTCGTCCCCCCAACAGATCGACGTTTCAAGATACGGTGGTGCACGCAGTCCTCAGGTGCATGACGGAAGCATAGGGCAGGGTATCCATCGGGTCCAAATAGTCCAGGCTGCTTGCTTCTCAGTCGATGAATGTGTGGGCTATACTTTAATCAAGTGCGACCCCTCTCTTACAACGTAGCACCACTCTGGTGTCCCAGGGATGCACGAGAAAAATAAATCCGAAACCTCACGATGAAGACCAATTATCGAGACCGAGATCGAGACAGGGTAGGGGGGGGGGGGGGGTGTACTCATTATCGTGCATGGCCGTAGTCATATGACCAAAGGCCCTCGCACCCCTACAATACAATGCGGGACGGAGCACGTCGGGTTTTCACAGACCAGACAGACATTGTCTATTTGCTTGCACCAAGCGCGAAGCACCGTGAGGTGTTGGGCGAGTCGCACGCATGAAGGGTGAGCTGCATCCTACTAAGGCCAGATCTTATGCAAATTTTTTTAAGGTGATTATATGGCTGTTTACGGAGGCTTCGGGGTATCTGGTCCCGTTTCTGATCAAATTTTATCAAAATCACGTCTTATGGGGCCTGTTTCGTGGAAAAAATGTTCCTCCGGGATTTTATCACTCATGAAATTCCAGGAAGTGATTTTTTTTACAGCCTTTTCTGATCAACTCTGAAAGTGATAAAATTTGCTTTTTCACAAGACCTTCGAGGCATTGTACAATTTTGTATAGGTTACAGACTGAGCTCATGATGGGTCACGACGCTACATGCTTGGTTACTCTTGTACACAGCTGGGCTCCAGCACTTGTGCATCGGCCACTACGGAGAGAGAAGGCATCAATACCTTGGCCACCATCGCGTCCCTTGCGGCCGCCCAACTGCAGCTGCTCTAGGCAAAACAACTTTGGAGACGAATAGGACGAGCCTACAGCAATAGTATCAAAACAATCTAACGTTTTTTTTTCTGACTACGACGGCCGCAAGCAGCTCATGCTCCGCGAGAGCGAGAGCTCCTTGCTGGTCCAGCGACTAGCAAACCCCTTACGCAGCTCCCCAGGAGGTTCCATGTTCCGTTCCTTCCTTCGAGGAGCTGGTGGTGAAGGTTGATCGCCCAACCCGGCGTGAACGACTCGTTCGTGTCGTGGTCCACGTACGTGGAGTTCAAGGAAACTTCAAGATCTCGGTTCTGTTCTTTTTTTTTATTCTCCCATGAAATAAAACCAAAAACACCATGAGACGGCACATGGCGCACTGATCTGGTGTGGCTTTTTGCCGCTGGAAAATCCGATTTCCTGCCTTTTTCAATCACTCAAAAAAAATTGCATAAGATCCGGCCTCAGAACCGCTTTAGAGGCGGATTTTCTTGCGTATGGATGACAGCATCAATGACTTGATTTGATTTCGGGTGTAGCCACTTCCAGAGACAGCAATGGGGTTACTATGTAACTGCCTCGTGGGTGCCTCACCATATACACGATACGTGATACGATCATCCCCCTTGTGCGGAGTGAAGGTTCTCCCAGCACAAAAGTGATCTAACTTGACCGCCAGTCGTGGTAACCGCCAAAAAAAAAAAAAAAAAAAAAAAAACGGTACCCTGGCTGTGTAGCTCACGCAGCGAGAGGCGTGTTTTACAGCGTCGTCGCCAACCGACGCCAACCCAACCTACATATATACCAGGTATATAATATAGCGGGGGGGGGGGGGGGGGGGGGGGGGGGTACTCTTTTGTTGAGTGCCTTAGTAGTTTGATTATTGACCACGCATCCCTTTCGAGACGGGACAGGGGGTGGTATACTCGATATCATGCATGGCAGTAGTCGTGACCATAGACCCTCGCATCCCTACAATGCCGGGACGGAGCACGTCGGGTTTTCACAGACCATTCAGATATTGCTTGCACCAAGCGCGAAGCGCCGTGAGATGCCCGGCCAGCGGCATGAAGGGTGAGCTGCATCCTACTAAGAACCGCTTGCGAGGCGGACTTTCATATGGATGACAGCTTCAATGAGTGGGGGGGGGGTGCACTCGATATCATGCATGGCCGTAGTCTTGTGACCATAAGCCCTCGCATCCGTAAAATGCCGGGACGAGACGGATTTTCACCGACCAGGCAAACAATGCTTGCACCAAGCGCGAAGCGCCGTGAGGTGTCCGGCGAGTCGCATGAAGGGTGGGCTGCACCCTACAAGAATCGCGGGTGAGGCGAACTTGCATATGGATGAGAGCTTCGATGAACTAATTCCTTTCCGGCGTGGCCAATTCCCGAGACAGAAATGGGGGTACTACGCACTGCCTCGTGGGTGACATACCACAAACACTACGTGATGCGATCATTCCCCTTGTGCGGAGCACAGGTTCTCCACCCCGCACAAACGATCTACAAGTAACTCGATCGCCAGATGTGACCGACCGCCAAAAAAAAAGCAAACGATACCCTGATTTTCTAGCACCAGCTAGTGAGCTGCATTTTTTACAGCGCCGTCGCCAACCGACGCCAACCCAACTTATATATATATAATATATAGGGGGGAGACACTGCCCATTTTTGAGACCGAGACAAGGGGGAGGGGGAGGCACTACTCATTTTCGAGACTGGGACCGGGGGGGGGGGGGGGGGGGGGGGGGGGGGGGGGGGGGGTACCCATTTGTTACTTGCCTTAGTCATTGGACAATTGACCACGCATCCCGTTTGAGACGGAGCACCGTTCCTGCTGCTACTGCTACTGTGATAGAGACACCTCCAACAGGGGATAGGGGGGGGGGAGGGGGGGGGGGGGGGGGGGGGGGGGGCGCTACCTACTTTCGAGACCGAGGCAAGGGGGAGGGGGGGGGGGGGGTACTACTTGTATTGATAAAAGGAGGCGTCGCGTCCGGTCAACATGCTCACGTCACGCGCCTGTGGTAGCAGCAGCTACATAGCGACGATAGCGACGCGTTAAATTTACACGCGACACGTACCACAAGGTGGAAGTGCGATGAGCCTAAGCCAAAGTCTTACATAAACCTAACCAAATCTTCCGGAGGGATAACGAAACAAAAAAGTTGAGAGGAAAAAAATTGTGAACAACAAGTTTTTCGTGAGATTCGTCCAGAAATACAACACTGGTCTTTTTTTTGTCAACACGCCACACTTTGACATTTTGACCCTTTCAAGAGTGTGCTGTCGTGTTGACTTTTTTCGTGCACCCTGACTGTGGTTTACTCTTTGTTTTACAGCACGTAGACCCCTGCTATATGTGTGTGCTAATCCTATTTCAGTACAGGGGGCGGTCAGTCAAGCAGCCAAACCGAGACCTTAATACAATTATTTTAGTATAGGGGGGCGGTCAGTCAAGGGGTCAAACCGCGACCTTATTGCACTATTTTTACTACAGGGGGGTGGTCAGTCAAGTGGTCAAACTTCGAGCTTTATAAGGTATTTAGTATTGGGAGCGGTCAGTGCAGGAGTCGAAACCGCGATCGTAATATAATATTCTTATTATAGGGGGCGGTCAGCCAAGGAGTTAACCCGCGACCTCAATACAATATGTTTAGTATTGGGGCGGTCAGTCATAAATCTAACCACGACCATAATATACCATTGTAAGTGTAGGGGGCGGTCAGTCAAGGGGTCAAACTGCAACCGCAATGTATTATTTTTAGTGCAGAGGGTGTTCAGTCAAGGGGTCAAAACGCGACCTCAATACACTATTTTTAGTATGGGGGACGATCAGTCAAGGAGTCAACCCGCGACCTTAATATATTATGTTTAGTATGTAGGCGGCCAGGTCAAGCAAAGGGTCATACCGTGACCTTATGATATTATTTCTAGTATAGGGGCGGTCAGGTCAGTCAAGGGATCAAACCGCGACCTTTAAATACCATTTTTAGTACAGGGGGCGGTCAGTCACGGGGCCGAACCGCCGGTCTTCGACCCACCTCGTTCTCCACCGCCCGTTTGGCCACGAGGTAGTCGTGCAGAAACGCCACCGGTGTCCCCTCGAAAGCTCCGTCGAAACCCCACTTGGCCTCCGCTGCCGAGATGAACACGAAAGGTCTCTGCCCGATTTGTATCGCAGCCGCAGGGCAAGCCGAGGGGAAAACAGGCAGAGAGTATTTCAGCAGTGAGCAGTGGGCGCCCCAAGTTAAGCGCGAAGTGGGTTCTCCGAGTCAAGCGCACAGTGGGTGCCTCGAGTTCAAAGCAACGTGGGCACCTCAGGTCAAGAGCAAAGTGGGTTCTCCGTTTTAAGAAGGTTAAGAGCAGAGTGGGTACTCCGGGTGAAGATGGCGGCAGATATCCCAAGTTAAGAGTACGGTAAGCAAGGGCGCCCGGAAATTTGTTTTTGAACCGTCACAGATTTTTTTTTCGCTTGCCAGGCAGGGGGGGGGGGGGGGGGGGGGTTACCACAACCAAGTGAAAAAAAAAAGGGAAATTTCATCATGTGATCACAACGGTTGCAACGGGTTCCCAGTCCGACCTCTGGGGGCGTGTGTGTGGTGTGTCGTTTTCTCTTTTTCACGGACGCCCCTGCCGCAGGTGCCCCCGAGTTAGTAATTAATTACAGAGATCACATCAGATGTCCCGAATTAAGAGCACCCGGTCGCAAGCCGAAACAAGCGCTCTTATCTACGCATTGATTGGCCTTATCCGCAGTGGGAAAAACAATGAAAAAGATTTGGTATTTTGTAAAAATGGGCGGGAGGTGCCGCTTTGGCCGATTTCAAGTCCCGGATTATTTTATCGTGGGTGCTCTTGACTCGAGGTGCTCACTGTGAATAATATAGTATGGTATAGCCGTCGCTGCGACCGTAGGAACTCACGCAGCAGGATAGTTGAAACTGTCGCTAGATTTGGGTACGTTGGTGGCAACGGTTGCCGTTGGTTTTCGTCGTTGTCGCTGTTGTTGTTGTCGTTTCTCGCATAACTCCATCGCCACAAGGCCGTCCGTGTTCACAGGGCAGGTTGTATACCAAGGTATAACATTGAAACATATATGGTACCAAGTACCTACTAAAAGACCTATGCCAATGGAAAAGCGATGTTTCCATAAAAAGTTTAAATTCCCCAAGATACTCCCCAGAATTTTCAGAACAAGCTTGCTATGAGCAAGATTATTAACACGGAAAGTTCCAGACTTTTGGAAAATCCCGAAAAAAAAACAATTCTGGGGCCGATGTTGGCCCCAACATCGGCTTCGGAAAGACTCGGCCGGATGTTTAATTCGAAGCGGCGATACTCCGAGTCCTCGACACGTATCGATCGACAAAACCAAACGACTGCGTCATGAACTCTGAACGGGGGTGCGCTCGTTAGGGGCTCCGACTCACCCTAGGGTCACCGTGTTCACACAATGGCCAGTGACGTGCGGCGGGCGCTGGCCAGGCGTACGATAAAAAAACAACAGGTCGCAGGTGTGTCCAAAAAACATAAGACAAAAATTCTCGATTTGGCTCGAAAGGCAAGAAATAGTTTTTTTTCAAGTTCGGGAGAAGGGCGTAGGACGCCGCCGGCAAGCTCTCGCCCCCTATTGAGACCATGGATCCACCTGATATCGTCGAGGTCGTCGTCTACACTCGTTGGTCTTGCCCGAGACCAAGCGGGATGGCCGTGGGCTGAGTCTACCATGTCGATATCGAAGGTTTGTCGTCGCACGAGCTGATGTTCATCAGCATGTTAACAGCTTGCAACGAGAAAAAAAACAAATTGCGCCGCTTGCAGCCAATTGAAACAAAAAAAGAAAAAATCTGACTTCAGTTCCCCTTTTTTCCCGCGGTGGCGGCGGCGGCACGGCAATATCTTCGGCTGTTTGTTCAAAGCAACATTTTTCAAAGAAAGCTTTCCAACTTCGCATTCATTCCCATTGTCATAGGTCTAGTAATCCCTGCTTGTGGTTTCGGCGGTCGTTTCCTCTCTCAAAAAACAAGCACTAAAGGCGGTCGAAAAATCTTCCTCAACCCCTTCAGGACTGAACTCCTGTTTCTGTTCAGGAAAAAAAAACACTCAAATTGCAAGGACCGCACGGGACAAACTACTCAACTTGTAAGAATTTTGTGTTCAAAATGGGACTACACGGGACAATCCGAAATCCACTCAAAATTTCAAGCAGCTTGTCCCCGAAACTGATCTATTAATAGGAACAAAGAGTTAGGCGAGTGAAAGGAAGAGTTGAGTGAAAAGAGCCCTTCGTTTCGAAAGGGTTTCCTTTTGGCGCAGGCGCCGTCACTCGCATCGTACTATTGATAGTGGCGATCCGGAAATAAACCCTCGGTTCGTCGGCTGTATGTTTTTTTTTTTTTTTTTTTTTTTTTTTTTTCATCACTTTTACTTTCCAGCCCACTCGTAGGAGGTTTTACCCTCGACGATCTTCTGGACAAGCCGTGGTCACAGGTGTCGTCCCTTCTCCCCCCCGGTACGTGCCTTTATTTTTTGTCGCGCATAGGGTTCAGCATTCCCACTGCTCGTCGATTTTCATCGAATGTAGCCAACTCACGCTTTCGCGACGGCTGTTGTTATGAATGGTTTTGTAAGAAGAAGAAGCAACAATACAAATATTGTAATAATACTACTTCTAATACTACTATTAATATAGTAGTAATAATAATAATAATAATAATAATAATAATAATAATAATAATAATAATAATAATAATAATAATAATAATAATAATAATAACAATAATAATAATATTAATAATAATAAGTAACAATAATAATAACGGTAGTGATAAACATACCAACATTAATAGAAGTAGTAAAAATGCTGTATGCAATGCAAACAAAATGGATAGCAGTCGAGGGAGGTGCAAGTAGGAGCCTTCAAATAGCGAAAGAGCGATAAGTTTGCACAGCGCGCGCGCGCTGGGGGGGGGGGGGGGGGGGGGGGGGGGGGGGGGGGGGGGGGGGGGGGGGGGGGGGGGGGGTACTCGATAGGAGAGATGTACTCGATCTCATGCATGGCCGTAGTCCTATGACCATAGACCCTCGCATCCCTACAATGCCGGGACGGGGCATGTCGGGTTTTCACCGACCAGGCAGACATTGCTTGCACCAAGCGCGAAGCGCCGTGAGGTGTCCGGCGAGTCGCATGAAGGGTGAGCTGTATCCTACTAAGAACCGCTTGAGGGGCAGACTTGCATTTGGATGACAGCTTCAATGAGTTAGTTTAATTTCCGGTGTAGCCACTTCCAGAGACAGCAATGGGAGTACTATGTAACTGTCTCTTGGGTGCCTTACCTTGAACACTACGTGATACGATCAATTCCCTTGTGCAGAGTAAAGGTTCTTTACTTCGCACAAATGATCTCACTCGACAACCAGCTGTGGGCGACCGCCAAAAATAAAAAAAATAAAAAAAACGGTACCCTGGATGTCTAGCTCACGTAGTGAGCGGCATGTTCTACAGTGTCGTCGCCAACCGACGCCAACCCAACGAACGTGTCGTTGCTAACCGACGCCAACCCAACCGGGGGGGGGGGGGGGGGCGATCGTTTTTCAGCGCTCCATTTTGTTTCTAGAAGGAGAAGGAAAGTTAAGGTTAAGGTTGCCAAGGCCAAGTGCCGAAAAAAAAAAACATGAACCCTTCTATTAATAGGACTGCAGTCTCTTTAGATCAGTTTTAGGGACAAAGTACTTATAATTTGAATGGTTTTGTCCCCAAATCGGGACTGCGGTACGTACTAAAGGGGTTAAAAAAGTTAACATAACCTCGGAAAGATCTGGCCGAGAGCCTTAGGGGCCATATTAACGGGGAACGCTGAATTTCGTTATTAGGAAATAAAATTTCAATCTCAAATGAATTTTAATTTGATTTCGGAAAAAAAAACGTGTTTGTATCCTATCGGGAAATGGCGCATGCGTTGTCAAACAAGAAGGAAATCGAAACAACCTGGAATAACGCAGCGCGTCACACAACGCCCAGCCGACAAACAGCGACGAGCGTAGACGAGAGCGAAGGTTTGCGTTGTCGCGTGCGCGCCGCCGCCAGCATTTTTTTTTTCTTTTTGGTGGCGCAGGATAGGAAGCTATCACTCTCAGGGTATCTTGGGTGGGCGGAGGGAGCCCTCAAGCGCCACGTGCGGAACAGCAACGGTGATGCAGCTATCGAGGTCTCGAGCGTATCCTGTTTTTCTGCTCGTTTGCTCGGTTTCCGTGATGGTTGGCCGATCGAGCAGGCCGAAAAATTGGGCTTGCGGCCGCCTTGATTTCTTTCGGGGCGCCAACGCCGGGGTACGATGTGATATGGTCTGGCCGTGGGTGCGACTATTGCTCCGGTCGCCTGTCGTTGAGGTTCGCGTTTTATCGCCTCGACCGTGGTCACCGAAGCGGCCAAGAATCACCCCAGACTCCACCGGGGGTGTTGACCCACCATGAACATGCTACATCAAGGCCGATTAACTCCCAAATTCGAAATTGAAACTAAAAAAATCACAAGAAAAGAGTCCCAAAATACTTTTCACTCGAATTGATTTTTTCTAATTTGCCCCTTCGAATCCTGCCTGGTGATTCACTCTGCGGCCAACCGGATGCAAACTAAATGAGCAAAACAAAATCAAATCAAATTGAAAGAACCAAAAGTCCTCGATAAGATGGGCCCTTATCCCGGAAACATAATGCTCGACTCTAATACGAACGAATATTAAGAGCACCCTTGCCTACTGCCGACCGCTGTTCGTTGTCCAGCAAAACGAGCCCTGAAAATTGTACCGCACCCGCCCCTGCGCGACCTCAGGGTGATTGATGATTGATGATTGATGGGAGAGAGATACTATTAGTATTAATATTAATACCTCGTACTGCTGTATGCACGATTGCGGTGTTTGAGGATATTCGATTCAAGTCGGACTGGAACATCTAGGTATGATAAAATATGCACGATCGATACGTTGTCGGAGACGGAAAAATACAGGAGAAAAAATTCAGCACAACTTCGAAAAACATGCACCTGGTACCAGGTATGTATATACCAGGTAAGACGTACCTCTGCCCCCGTCTTCGCCAACTCCTCCAGGGCGGCGGTAGCGGCGAAGGCCGTTTGTCTCGTGATCTTGTCGTAGGTCGTGCCGGGGTCGGGTATAGACCCGGATCCGCTCGCGAACCGATTGATTTTTCCCGCGAAGAGCATCCCAATCGCGTGTACAACGCCGTCGAAATCCCCTGTCATGTCATACCATATGGGCGGAGTTCATAGAGGGAGGGACAGGCTTTTTTCGTAAAAAGAACGTACAAAACATACTGCCGGTACAGCAGTAATAGGGGTCGTTTGTAACGAACGCTGAAGAACAATCACGAATCGTGACAAGATCAAAAGAGTTCACACCTCGGACGTATCATCGACTATCACTTCATGACCATATGCGCGGAGTTCATAGAGGGAAGGACAGGCTTTTTTCGTAAAAAGAACGTACAAAAAACACTAGAGCAGTAATACGGGTTGTTTGTAACGAACGCAAAAGAACAATCACGAATCGTGACAAGATCAGAAGAGTTTACACCTCGGGCCATCATCTAGATACTTCAAGGCAGATATATTCCCGATCTTGTATGATGATCTACAGTACAGGAGCTCATGGTGCCGGCCGGGACCCGTATAATCTGCATGATCTAGCACATATTTGCTGGGTTGGATCTATCTGCCCTATAGGACAGATCCCGCACAACCTCTCACAACGGCAGGTAAGGAACTAGATCATCTATCTATCTATCTGTAGATGATCTAGCTGAAGATGATCTGCCCAAGGTGTGAAATAGTGCAATGGAAAAAAAACACACACACGATTCGTGACAACGAAACTTTACATATTATACATAAAATGAGCGTTTAATGTCATGGTTTTGTCGTATCGTTATTGTGTTATTATTAGGCTTGCCACCCGACAATGCGACAATGTGCAGCATGAGCTTCATCGTTGATCAATCAAAACATTCCTGAAAGAAGAAATACCCGGGTACAAAGGAAACCTATGCACAAGGTCTATCTATCTTCTATGTCTACTTCCTTTTATGCTTCCTGTACGATACTCCATGTGTTGTCTTTACTCCTTCCTACATCTTACTATGTACTCGCTACTTTCTATTCTTAAATCTTAACCCGCACCCAAGCTCCATGCCCACGCCGTCGGTGTGGGTCTGTGATCTCCCTCCCCTCTGCTCCTTCTCGATTCCTGTCGTTATTGTTTTGTTCCCGACGGATCGTGACATGAGTTTGTTCACTGATTTTTTCAAAAGCTTTCGCCGTCATTGTACGAGTATATATCGTGACAACAAGACAAAAATAACGCGATCTTGCCCAAGATTCAACGCCTCGGGCAGATCATCTGACAGATCATTCCCACTCCAGTATCTAGATATTTGAGGGCAGACAGATTCATGGTCTGCATGATCTGTATGATCTGTATGATTTAGCCCAATATGGTTTAGGGTGGGAGGCGTACAACCTGCACGATCTACAGTGGAACACGCTCCCTGGGTTGGATCTGCCTTATAAGGCAGATCCTGCACAACCTCTCATAACGGCAGGTTAGGATCTACAGCAGTAGATGATCTATCTGTAGATGATCTATCTGTAGATGATCTATCTGCAGATCGTGATCTGTCCGGCGGGTGGAAGAGCCCGTACATACATGCGATTTTCCCCGCAAAGAACGTTCCAACCGAACGCACGACGCCGTCCAAGTTTACTGCTGTCACTCGCGTTTAACCACTGCAACAACTGACTGACCCGCACTACTAATACTACTAATTACGATAGTATCGCTGCCGCTCGGAACTCGCGCAGCAGGATATTTACCAATGTCGTCAACTTGTGTACGTTGCTGGATAGTAGACGGTGGTAGGAGGGATGTTTCGCTTAAAAACAGTCGCAGTTGGTGTACGGTCACAATACAGCTCCACTACTACTACTACTACTACCACTACTACTACTACCACTATTAATACTACTGTGCTGATATTGCTGTAGAGGCGCACACGAGAGAGAAGACATCCGGATCAGGAATCAGGCTCAGATAGGTTACTGCTGTGTCGTCTACGAGAGGTATGACGTACTCGTCCAGTAGTACCACACAGCAACAACAGCAATAATGCTTGCACCATGCTATAACACATACAATACGTGCGTGCAGTACTAGCTCTGGAATCTGGAATCGAACTTGAGCGGGGGAAAAAACAAACTCAGAAACAGCGGGATGCTGCTGTTGCTGCAGCCGGAGCTGTGCTCCCTACGGAGTGTTTGGGTCGAGGCTGCCGAGATGTAGCTGTTTCGCCATGGCACAGCAACACAGCAATCGTACAGCAAAAAGCACACCAGCAAGACGGAGCCCAGAAACGCAGTTCTGGTGATTCCTCCCCATTTGCGGCTCTGGGCGCGCAGCGACGGTGACGTTGTTCAGCTATGTACTTGTCGTTCGATCGATAGCTGCCCCGTGCTCGCTCGTGTTTTTTTCGTTTTGGTTTTTCAAACCCGGGGACAAAAAAAACCCCACGTTTTTTTTTTTTAAAACGCCTCACCAAATACTAACCAACGTCACGGCGGGGGGACTCGATCTATGTGCAGCTGCATCCTGCACAAAACACTGTGCAGGATGCGTGTCTTATTGATCAAGGCGGGTCTTCCGGTCGCCCAGCGTTTTTTTTTCAAGAAAAACGCTACCGAAACGCGTGACCGCCCCGGCCGACCTCGAGCCCCCCAAAGGGTTGGGGTTAGGGTTGGGGTTAGGGTCAGGGTCAGGCCTGGGGTCGGGTTGGTCTGGGTCCACGTGCAAGGTTGAAATTGGCGACACAGGTCCTGCTCAAAGTTTTGCGCAGGGCGCAGCTGCACATAGCGCACGCCCGGCGGGGGCTTCAGCAGGCATTTTTTTGGGCACTCTACTTTTAGGCGTCGTCAAAATTAGAGTCTCGCATCCGCTACAGGTAAAAATGTCCCCAAAAAGCGCGTGCAGTTCTAAAGCGCTCATGTCTTAGCGTCATAGGGATAAACTACGTACTTCGAAATAATGGGGGGTGCTTTCCACACCCACGTCATAGAGACACACTGCTTGCAACTACGTAGTTGTGATATTTTTTTGCACCCAGGTTTTGGTCGCAAACTACTTGGAAATAGTACGGGATGCTTTCGGCATCCACGGTTTTGCCACAAAATTCTCGGAAATAGTACGAGGTGCTTTCTGCGCCCACGTCTGAAGGGAGATAAACTAACTACAGCAGCATACGACGCTTTCTCAACTTACCTTTGAGGGGGAAACACTATTAATAGGAAAAAGTGTGGAATGTTTTCTGCAGCACCCACATGTCGGAGGAAAACTACACGCACGGGCACACGTAGTAATAGCGTGGTGTGGGATAGTTTCTGCACCAAGGTTTCAGGGACTATATACTCTGAAATAATATGGTGTGGGACGCTTTCTGCGCCAACGTTTCAGGGATAAACTACTTGGACACAGTGTGGGGTGCTTTCTGTGCCAAGGGTTTAGGGGATAAAAAAATTGGAAATAGTGTGGGTTGCTTTCTGCACGCACGTGTTAGGGATAAACTACTTGGACACAGTGTGTGAAACCGTTTGCTGCGCCTAATAGTTCCTGGATAAAAAAATTGGAAATAGTGTGGTGGAATGCTTTCTGCACCCACGCGTTACGTAGGGGAAAACTACTTGGACACATCGCGGGATGCTTTCTGCATCCACATCTTACGAAAAAATTCCTGGAAAGCTTGCGGGGTGCTTTCTGCATCCACGTCTTGGGTAGATAAATGCTACTTCATGACTTGGAACCAGTGTGGGATGCTCTCTACAGCAGTGGAACTGAATCCACGTTGGGGGACGTAGTACTTGGAAATAGTGTTGAATGCTTTCTGCACTCACGATTTACGAAGACAAATGCTTAGAAACGGTGCGGTATATTCTCTGCACCCACGTTTTGGCGGAAAATTACTTGAGTACAGCGTGGGGTGCTTTCTGCAGTGGAGCTGAACCCACGTGTAGGGACAAAGCACTTGAAAACAGTGTGGATGCTCTCTGCACCCAGGTTGTAGAGACGAAATACTGGAAAATAGCGTGCTCTGTCCACCTACGTTTCAGGGACCAATTAGTTCGACAAAGTCTGGGATGCTTTCTGCACCAAGGCTATATGGGAAAACTACTGGGAAATAGTGCGGAACCTTTTATTTCACGCTCGGTTCAGGGGAAAATTCCTTGGAAACAGTGGGAGATGAGTCCTGCAGCAAGACTTGAGGGACAAAGCAAAGTGCTTCAACAATACTGGGGGGGTCATTTTTGTACCCACGTTTAAAGGGATAAATACTTGGATATAGTGTGGGGTGCTTTCTGTCGGGAACTGTATCGACGTTTTCGGTACAGACTACTCAGAAATTGTGCGGGGTGATTTCTGTCGTGGAACCGCTGTATTTTTTATACATATCTGGTACGCGTTAGGGCCAAATACTTGGAAAATACTGGTAGTGCGGGGTGATTTTGACAGCGTCAAAAGACTTGAAAGAGCTGAGAAGGAGGTGACGAGGCAGGGGGCGACACGCTGGAGGAAAAATACAGAATATGCCGTGAGGCGCTAGCATGTTGATCGATCCACGCATAGATACCAGGTACATGTATTGTAGTTGTTGTTGTTGTTGTCGTGGTTAGTGTTCGCACATTACCCCACTACCATGATCAAGTCCGTCATCACGACACAGCGCCTTATATCGTCTGCTACAGGTAGGGTGGAAAACAAACCAAACACACTCTGTTGGCGTCCCAGGAAGGATTGCTTGAGCCCATTTTCTAGCCCCCATTCCCAGCCTGTATGCAACGACCGAACATAACTTCTATTAATACTAACCTGGCCGCAAACATAAGGACCGTGTGGTATTCATACTAATGTACAAGTGACCCTTATATTACCGTACAGAGTGGTATCTCTCCATTGATGGGATGGAGAAGCAGGACGGAAACTGGGTGCGCTGACGTGCGCGTGTTCTACAAATAGTCCTCTACTCAATGACATCAATCAGTACGGCAGTACACCCAGTGTCCATCCTGATTCTTCATCTTGAAGAGACGACACACCTGGTACAAATGATGTGGTCGCAGACTGTGAGACGAAGAAAACCGACAAAAAATCACAAATTAAACATTTTAGGAATGCAGTCCTAACAGTCCTAAAAGGCTTAATCGAGGGACTGACTGCTGTACATAGCAAACGCCGTTGGCTAGAAAATACAAATAATACAAATAACCGGGACTGTTCATGGGTCAGGAGGTCTTCAAAAGCTCACGGGTTGGACCGGGGTCGGGTTGAGCGACCCGCCCCGACCCGATCCGACCCGCAAGTTTTGACCCGACCCATGAACAGTCCTGCAAATAACCATTTCATGATAGCTGGCAACCCTCTTGGGCTTCAGGCTGGAAAGTTGCCGGTAAAAAAAAAAGCGACTTTTTCAGCGACGGCAACTGCGCGGAAAGTGGAGGGTTGATACAAAGTGATGTCCGAGTTCCAATGGTTGAACACAGAGGGCACGTACGGCAAGGGAGCAACACTATGGTATTCTATACACCCGTACTTCTAGGCCCTCACGCTGCTCGTGGACAGTCGATACCGAAAATTGCAAGTACAGTTATTTTTTGTCGCTGCTGATATGTCGCTATCTGTGGGCTTCAAAGGGCGTCAAGACAACGACATACGCCGTTGTTGAAAAATTCACAAGCACCTACCGTCAGCGATGACCCGCTTCAGCACGGCGGGGTCGGTGGCATCCCCCTTCAAAAAAGTGACACCGTCGATGGGGTCGCTTTCCGGCGAAGGAGGTCCTCGTCGAGACAGCGATGTCACCTGTCCGAGGGAAACGCCACATTCGAAACAGAGGGGACACGGGACACAGTGGTAACGCCGTACTCGAAACATACGTGAGAGGGGATACAGTGGTAACGCCATGTTCAAAACAGGGCGGACAGGGGAGACACAGGAAACGCCATACTCGAAACAGAGGGGACAGGGGGAGAAGCGGACCCTCGCCTAAACGGCGGCATCACCTGTCCGTGGAAACGCCATATTCGAAATACAGAAGACAGGGGACACAGCAGTGGTAATGTGGTACTCGAAAAATAGAGGAGAGGGGATACAGTGGTTCCGACACAATCGAAACAGGGGGGACAGGGGGGGAGCGGACCCTCGTCTAGACAGCGATGACACCTGTCCATAGTAGCCGCCACATTCGAAACAGAGGGGACAGGGGACACAGCATAGTAACGCCATACTCGACACATAGAGGAGGGGACACAGAACCAGTACGTAGTGGTAGCGCCACGTTCGAAAGAGAGGGGACAGGGGGTATATTGGTCGCGTTTCGATACAGGAGGGGACAGGGGATACAGGAAAGCGGTACTATCAATCGTCTGCGTCTACACAGCAATGTCACCTGTCCGTGGTAACGCCATATTCGAAACAGAGGGGAGAGGGGACACAAGGGAAAGGGTGGCGGGCCGTCTTACGTTACGACTAAGAGTACTACTAGAAGTGCGTTTTACGCTGTTATTTTTATCACCACCTCTACTTATAGCTCAACAGAGGGCTTCTGGACAACGCGCGGAGTCGTGGTCATGTGGTCATACATATGTACCAGCACTCGGTAGGAATCTCCCTTCTTGCCCCTCTTACTTGCCTTCGTTGGTATCGCGCTGAGGGTTCAGATTCTACGACGCACCAGGCAGGCATATCGCCAAATACAGGTGATACCACGAACGCGTTTAGAAACACCAGGTAGAGACGGGAACCACGCGATACGGCGAGAAGTGCTATTGCTTGCTATCTACCTGTGGTAGCAATCTAGCCGGATGTCACGAGCGACAGGGACAATGATTCAGGAACAACACGAAACAGAGTAGATCAAGTCTACACGTCCAGACCACAACAATCAGTAAAGAACACACCGCGCTGTCGCTCCTGAAAACTGTTTACGTGTTCAGATGTTCAGATGAAGTGTTTTCATGTAACCATGTGTGCAAAGCCAGCTTACAGCTTTCGGCACACTACTTTGTAGGATAACCTCCCTTGTTCCTACCATAAGCCAACGAACACCGAAACTAGCGGACTACGTACGATTGACCCCTCTCGTACTCATATAAATATCATACCTATCATACTAGGTGCTTTGTACGTACAGCAGCACTACTGCTATACAATGTGTATCACTTGTACATAATCGTTCGTGCCAGTAGGTCGCATACGTAGCCAGCCCTCCAGGACAACACCAACTGCTATGTGGCGCACCACAGACCACGTACGTATTGCCGTGAAGGTAACATATACCTGGTAGTCTTCATCGTCAGGTACTTGTACAACAGTTATACTGGTAGTGGCTGCAGTTGACCTAATGGCGTCCACCAAGGTATCAACCACTACTACTCTATCCCATTAGCCCTTCCGCGTTCACTGCGCACGTCACGCAGTACATACGCACATGCTGATGCCGTGGACGAAAATACCAGGTATACGAAACAAGCTTGACCTGGACCTGTTTCGTACTTACACATACAGCAGTACGAGTGCGAACCCCCGGGAGATCCAGTGGATTCATCATCAAAATCCAGTCACTTCTCTGTTCTACGATGTACGACGTATGCACTTGATGAGTCTTATACATACAGTCTGCAGGTAAGGCTGCAGGACATGATTCAAAGACACACCTGGAAACCGCTATCAATAGCAATTTTCGAGATGGTCGATCCAATGAAACCCGTGCCTCCCAGGACGAGAATCTTCGGCGCGAGGGCCAAGGCCGCATCGCCCAAGGAGAGAGCCATTAGCCCGAGCAGCAGCAGACGCATCGCTCGTCAGCAGCAGCAGCAGCAGCGTGGGTCGCTTCGATTTTTTTCCGTTATTAATCCTGCAACAAAAACGCGGCGCAATAAAAAGCGAGGAGTCAGCAATCAGTACGACCCCCAGTTCCTGCCGGATATTGAAGCCAGATCGCGCACAACATTCGGTGGAGGATGGCAAGAGCACTAGCTTCATCGTCATCTGCCGTTCTTTCACCTCAGGGTCTGCACGGTCAGCAACAAACGCAGACTGTCATATCGTTCAGCAGGCACATTGCCTTATGGAAACCCCTTGCATGTCCAAAACGGGGACAAAACAAAAAATGGAGGCGTTTGCATGCTGGGTATGATTTTTCGTTTTTTGCGAGGCAACCTCATATCCCCGCCAGCCGCCTCGCCATCATCGCCTAGTTCCCGGTGTGCCTTCTGGGGCTTGCGCCGTAGTCATCCCCTGACCCACGCGCGAAGATATAAGTGAAAGAATACGGGCGAGAATCCACCATGTCAGGTTTACCGCCGGATCTACCGCGGAATAGCCCAAAGGCGAGCAACCCTCCGGTTGGCACCATGCCAGTTCAAAGCAACAACCCAACCACTTCTCTTGCGTTGGGAGGTGCCCACCAAGCCGCTGCGCAAGCACCGCCCCGGGGAATCTACCAGCACCACCCTCCCATGGGGGAGGGAATCAAGGGAAGGCCTCCTGTTCTGGACGGCCGCATGGCCTCGTCCTCCAACCCTGCGATGGGCGTGTCCTATCGATTCGGCGCTCCTCCAGGCGGACTTGTTCCAAACTCAAACCCAAACGGTACGGCGGCAACGACAACAGCAGCAGCAGCAGCATCGGCGGCATCTCCTGGCGTGGCGATCAACCAAACCGCGGCAACAGCAGCAGCAGCAGCAGCAACAGCGCGGCACGCCCTGAACCCGGGCATCCAGCATGCGGTCCACCACTCCGTCATGTACGGCGGGATACCGCGAGGGCCCCTGATTTCCCCCCACCAGGAAACAACCCCCCAGCGTTCCTCTCCCGCGATGCTCTCGCATGTGGCGGTTTCCGGAAATACCAGCAGCGGCACTGCTGCCCCGGTTGGGTCTGTCGCAGCACTCAACAATCCGTTTAGAACACCATTTCAGGCCGGGGTTCTTCCTCGACCAGCGACCCCGAGCACACCAGGGGGGCACTTCGGCTTGGTGGCGGGTTCTGGGATGGCGCAGGCGAACTCGGCGTCTCCGTTCGCGACGATGGACGCTGCTGGTTTTGGCACCGGTGTCAATGTTCCCCATGCAAGCAAGGTCTCGCCGCATCGGCAACAGGGATTGCTTCCATCATGTCTGCCCACCGTACCCATTTCTCCTGCTTCTGCTGCTGCTCCTGCTGGTGGTGGTGGTTCCGCTGGTCTTGGTGGTGGTGGTGGTGGTGGTAGTGGTGGTAGTAGTGGTAGTGGTGGTGGTTCTTTTGCTGCTCCGGGTGCCGTAGCTTCTTTTGCGGCTCCTGATGGTGGTGGTGGTGGTGCTGTTGCTGCAGGTGCTGCTGCTTCTTTTGCTGCACCTGTTACTGGTGCTGGCTCTGGTGCTCGTGGTGTTGCGCCTGCTGCTCCTGCTCCTCCTGCTGCTGCTGCTGCAGCTGCTCCTGGGCCTGGGACTGGGACTGTTCCTGCTGCTACTGCTGGTGGTGCTATTCCTGCTGCTGCTGCTACTTCTTTGCCTGGTGTTGGTGGTGGCTACGCTACTTTTGCTGCTGCGGCCGCTTCTTCATCTGCTCCTTCTGCTGCTGCTCCTGCTGCGGCTCCTCCTGCTGCTCCAGCTTCTACAGCAGGTGTTGCTGCTGCTCCTCCTCCTGCTGCTGCTTGGGGTGCTGATGTTGGTGCTGCAGCTGATGCTACTGCTGCTCCTGGTGCTGCTTATGGATCTGCTTATGGTGCCGGTGCTGGTGCCAGTGCTGGTGCTGGTGCTGGTGCTGCTTATGGTGCTGCTGGCGGTGGGGGTGCTGTCGTTAGTGCTGCTCCTGCCGCTGCTTGGGGTGCTGGTGCGGGTGCTGCTTACGGTGCTGCTCCTGCTGCTCCTGCTGCTCCTGCCCGTGCTGCTTACGGTACGGGCGCTGCAACTACTGCTCAGGCTGCTGGTGCTACTGCTTATGTTGCTGCTGTTGGGGCTGCTTACGGTGCCGCTGCTCGTGTTGGTGCTTCTGGTCCCGCTGCTGCTGCTGCTGCTGCTACTGCTGCCGCACCTTCGCTTACGCCTGTGCTTGCGCGTGCGCCTGCGCCTCCGATTGCACCCTATGTTGTTGGGGCGGTTAGTCCCCCCTTTACCCCCTTTGCTCATATCCCAACCCCCACCCCCTCGGTAAAAAACGCCGCGGGTCCAGCCCCCGCCACTGCCGCAGCCGCCGGAGGCGTTGTTGCAGGGGGGGCGGCTGTTGCCCGGGGGGGGGGTGTTGGCGCGGGCCCTGTGGGCCCGCTGGCTGGAGCGGCGCAGGGGAACGCGCAAGAGCAGGGAATCAGCGAGGCGAAAGGGGGGATGCTTCAAGAGATGTGACGGTGTCGCAAGACAAGACCGTGGCGATGATGCCTCAGGGTGGGGCTAGGATGCCTCAAGGTATGATCAGGACGCCTCACGGGGGGGCGGTGGTGCCTCATCTTGGTTGCGTGGTGGTGTCTCAAGGTGAGGTTACGGTGCCTCCTGGTGCGGGCAGGATGCCTCAAGGCGCGGTGGTCGCGTCCCAAGACAAGAGGGTGGCGTCGCAAGGCAGCATGATGATGATGAGGACCTCGGCGACGACACCTCAGGACCGAGAGAGGGCGGTTCAAAACAACGGGATGATGCCTCGAGGCTACGATAACAACGAGATGGTGCTGCGAAACAACGAGGTGCTGGCTCAAGGAAACAGCGAGGAGGTGATGCTTCAAACCAACGAGGTGCTGCCTCGGGGGGGCAATTGCGAGATGGTGCTTCAAGACGAAGGCAAGAGGCCTCAGGACAAGATGATGCTCCCCCCACGTCCTAGAAAAAGGTGAGACATGTTTGCATGGTGAAGAAAATACCAACACCACCCTGCGCGTGCTGGCCGTACCCCCTTGGCACATTGTATGTTATATTGCAGGAGTATGAGTGTGTTGCGATAGAGCTGGCTTCTTCCAGACAGGCGTTGGAATATGTCGTGAAAAAACGTTTTTCGTGTCGGGGCTTGCCTTTCGAAAGCTGGTTCGAGGAGAGACGGTTGTCGAGACTTGCACACCTCGGACAGATCATCTACAGATTGATCATGGTCTAGATGATCTAGATGATCTAGTTCCTCGCCTGCCGTTGTGAGTGGTTGTGCAGGATCTGCCTTATAGAGCAGATACAACCCAGGACACCTGTGCTACAGTAGATATTGCAGATCGTACGAGTCCCAGCCGGCGACATGAACCGAATCATACGAGACCGGGCGTATACTGTAGTAGATCTTCCTTGAAAGATCTAGTACTGCTGTAGATCATGAACTGTGGGAATGGATGGCGTGTCTGAGATGTGGAAGCTCGCCTTCCGTGCCAAGGCTGCCGCGCTGTTAATTTATGTTGTCACGCTATACCGTGGAACACGGGTTGCTAAGATGACACACACCGTAACACACGTGTGATAAGATAAGATAGCGCGCATCATAACACATGTGATGAGGTAGCCCACTACCGTATGACACCATGACACTGTGAGACTACCACACTAGGGGGATAGGATAGCAAACCGCAACCGCCCCGTACAGGATTTATGTGCCGATTTTCTCGACTGCGAGGAAAAGTGCAAACGCCGACATACCACATCTACACAAAGTGGTTGTGTGTGCCCCCCTCGTTTTTGGAGAGTGTCGGCTCTCAAAATCGTTCAAGGGTGTATCATATTGCGTGTTGTATATGCCAGGTATCAACACGCGGCATGCGAGTTACTACTGTAATAGTGCTGTAGGTTACACCGCGCCGCCAAAACAGGGGCCCCTTTAGAGCTGACTGAAGCCGGCTCTATGACGGCCGACCGAGATTCTTGAATACGATTATCCAAGTTCTCCGAATCAACCACACCTCTGACATATCATCTACAGATCATACAGATCATGATCTAGATCATCTACTGTAGTTCCTCACCTGCCGTTGTGGGAGGTGCAGGATCTGCTTTCGTACATAGTGCATATCCAACCCAAGAAACATGTGCCATTAATGGATAAATGCAGACTTTACGGGTCCCACCCGGCACCAGCTAGATTATACGCGATCGAGAGTATATTATCTACCTGCCTTGAGATATATAGATCATGAAGTGGGAATGATCTATAGATGATCTGTAGATGGGATATCTGTACATGATCTGCCCGAGGTGTGAAATAATCCAACGCACGCCAACGTGATTAGTTTAGAGGTGGTTGAAGCCGGTTCTGCGACCGCCGAATGAGATTCCGTGTACGCTCTTTTCCACATTTATTTTCCGAATACAACATCGCACGCAAAGAAAGGTGAATTTACAGCTGGCTGAAACGACCGCCGAATGAGATTCGGTATACGCGATTCTCCACATTCTCCAAAATCAACGAACGCACACCAGGGTGAACTTAGATGTTCGTATACTGCCGTATACGGCTGTTCATACCGGTATTTTCCAAGCCAATGAACGGACACTGAGGTGCATCTAGAGCTGACTGAAGGCTGAAGCCAGTTCTACTACCGTCGAATGAGATTCCGTGTACAAGGTTAACCACATTATTATCATAATGGACGCACACCAAGGTGAGTTTGAAAGCTGTCTAAAGCCGGTTCTACAGTAAGACCGCCGAACTACATTATGTACTATTACTATTAAATATCAATAGCCATGCGTACGAGTACCAAGCCCCCGTATACAGCGTACAGCAGCAGCACTATTATTCAGACACATCTTGGAGGGGTACCACTACCAGTACAGCTGATGGTCTATTGATAGTCCTATTAATATACCTCACGTCAACGAGACGTCAACTCCTAGACTACTACCTGGTATGTATGTACCGGGTGTAAATAATACCAGGTACGCGGTATCATGTACCACTCCTGGTCGGAAATGTAAGGACATTTTAAAGCTCGTGTTCATGCTTAACGATCATTATAAATATATATACAATGATTCCCGACGCCTGAGAGCGCAGCATTCGCTTCCGATTTGGTCTTGAATATAGGCTCGGATTCCACACGCCTTCGCTTTCCTGGCTTCGTGCTTGCTTTTTCGACCGCTTTCCTCGACGGTCGCGCGAGCCGGCCTCCGACCGGTGTTCTCCGGTGTGCGCGCGTCTCGGAGT
The DNA here is from genome assembly GCA_031763025.1 of Macrocystis pyrifera. Classification (NCBI taxonomy): domain Eukaryota; class Phaeophyceae; order Laminariales; family Laminariaceae; genus Macrocystis; species Macrocystis pyrifera. The sequence goes on from JASSKH010000012.1 coordinate 1,492,422, forward strand.
CTCGCGCCGCCGACGAGCGCGGCGACCCCGAACTCGAGGGATATTTGCTGCGGAGAGGAGACACGGACGTTCTATTTTCGTCCCTCCTGGAATTTGAGTTCCCTATCGTTCTCAAAGGTCCAAGGGTGGCACGCATGAACGCGTGAACAGCAGTCGTGTACTCAGGATCTGAACGATTTTTTATTGGTTCAAACTGACAGTCCCGTTTTCGACCACGAACTCGAAGAATATGGAGAGGAGACACGGACGTTCTATTTTTCGCGGTCCTGGAGATTTGTTTCGCTGTTGTTGCTCCGCAAAGAGAGACATACTTGGTCTTTGTATTGTATTGTAGTTCTTTCCTATCCGAGGTTCGATTCTCGGCCTTGCTGATGCTACCGCTTTATTCTCCCGACTCTTCTATTATTCTCCTGACTCCTTTGGTTTGCGGGCCGCCATCGGCCTGTTCGACCCCCCTCGGTCTTGCCTTACTCGGTGGCTGTCTTCCCTTGCCCCTCTCTCTTCGCGAGTCGACTACGCGCGCCTTCCCGGGGTATCGCCCCGCTCTTGCTACCAGATCGTTGGATAAAAATCGGCACGTCATTTGTTTTCGCGGGAGGAATGGGATGGAGGTTGTTGGAGAGTATGAATTCGACCGAGTGTGGTCGATAAGAAAAACCGACCAATCACATCGGAGGATACCATACAGGTGGTCGTACATGCCCGGACTGTCTACTGTTGCTGCAAGGTCTGATCTCTGGAGGCGCATTGAAATACGAGTACTACTACGACAGCAACAGTACTACAGCATAGTAGTACTTCAGAGGTATTCTACTTGGAAGATGTACAAAGCAAAACCAAATATCCATAACAAGCGCGCCCGATGAGCGTGTCTGACGTATCACGCAATAACGCAGCTTCCAAACTTGAGTTTCAACCACTTAATCGGTCGTAATACTCACAGCAGTACGGTTTTCACTTTTTTCGATCATATCCAGCTGCCAGGTATCTACTGTACTGTTTACTAATTAAAGAAATTTAAGATACTATTTCATACAGTCCCGCTTTTAAGATACGATCCTTCGTTACCAGGTACCGGTATACTACTGCAAGATAAGATGTTCGCCTTACCATTTTCTGGTGAAAACACGTCAAGTTACTTCGGCGAGCACTACTACTGGAGGTAATCGAGGGTTCGAGACTGCTTGCTTCCACTGCGAGTACTGGCGGTATATCGGGGTTGTGTGGTGCTGTGGATATTGTGCTGCGTGTGCTTCACGTGTATCCGACCTGAATAATTCGGGGTTCACACTGAGAATTCAGCCCATGTTGGCAGTGTACTTTGCGGTTGTCAGGTTGTTCTGTATTGCCGATCGATATCACGTACCAAGTATCAGGTATCAATCAGGTGTTTGATACTGCTCCTACTAGCAGCATCTCGGAATATATGCTGCGATTACTGCCTGTAGTCGTGATGGAGTATTTCATACCAGTGTAGATAATGCGCGTATACTGGTTGGTAAAAATACGCGTAACGCGTCCTGTACTCGCAGGAATTTGGGCGGATGCTGCAAGCTGACATGTTGTCTGCTCCTGCTGCTGCTGCTGCTGCTGCTGCTGCTGCTTCGGTCGTGCTGCTGCTGATGTTGCGGCTGCGTCTGCACACAGCAGCAGCAGCAATGGTGCTGTTGTGCTGCTGCTGCTGTTGCTACTGCTGCTATCGCTTTCATGTGCAAATGAGAGGCCATCTCTCCTGCACAAGCACCGTTGGCAGTAGGTTCAACTCGCCGTAGATAGGTGCGTATGATACTTCGGCGTGGGTATGGGGTACTACTTGGCAACTGGGCAGATAAAGGGCAGCACTACTATGGTCCACAAAATGCAAGTAATCTCAGTTCTGAGCAATGTGATAAACCTCTCAGATCTGAGCTGACTTCTGCCCCCTCCAGGACAAAGATAATAAATAAATAGTATCGATGGTTTCCTGCCCCATAATCGTAGACGGTTCTGATTTTTCGGCTTCAGAGATCGCTGAAAAAAAAACGAAACAACGTCGCAAAAAAAAATCATGAAAGTCAAGTAAAAGTTGGTCAATAGTAATGCGAGTGAGACAAAGCTGAGAACTGAAAACTCGGCATTGCCTTTTTCCTGCATCACTTGGTATTGCCCTGATCATGTTCGTACTATTTATAAGATCGAATGGCGTATTTATATTGCTAAAAAAAGTAATCACGAATTGGCACTGAGGTATATTTCCCTATCCGGAGCATGGGTGCCGGCAGGCACCCATGCGAAGCTCTTGTATTGTATATTATTACTACAGCATAGTACATCACATGTACTGCAAAGGTGGCTTAATCAGAAGATGTACTTCGGGGGACCTGGGTAACCTGCCAGCTTGCCAGATAATATAACCTGTAAGGTATAGTTGTAACAAGCATACTTTTACGGGGGTCCATGGTTAATGGGACCTATGGTTTACATAAAAACCTATATATTTACTTATTTTTACTACCGTTATTTTGTCCTATTTACTATGGTCCCCCGTAATAAGTACCATAGTGCGATAGTGGTATAGTGGCATAGTGGCATAGTGCTACAGTGCTATACTGATACGAATGGGGCGCGTGGGCGTCTCCTGCGGCTGAATATTTCGGCAACCTCCGTTATACATGCTCGGTGATGGTAGGTGATGGTAGTTTTTGTTCGGTCAAAGGGACACATTTCATGGCGACACTTCAAAACACTTCGCCCGCCAACACGGCGTTTGATACAATCGCCGTACAAAAACCGCGGTGCGCGCGATGGAAGCATCAAACACAGCTTGCAAGTGTCAGAGTTCGACGAAATACTCCATCTCACAGCTGTTGCCTTTTCCCCCTTCATCTACAGTATATACATACGTATCTACAGCAGTATACCTGGTACGTAAGTAGTGCGCAAGTGGAATGTACAGGGCTGACCCAGTGAGCCCGTTCGCTCCCGCTCCATTCGGAAACAGAGTTCGTTCAAGCCTTGTGTTGTAAACTCAAAACCCCAAAAAGCACACTAAATTTACCAACAGAGTGGCACGAAAAAAATCCAAAATAATCGACCAGGAAAATGCTACACTGATTCTTGAATCACGAGAGGGAGAAACCACCAGGAACGATACTATTAATACTAAAAATATATTTTTAAGGAATATGCGGCGCCAACCACACCGACAGGAGGAACGATATTTGGACGAAAATCGAAAAAACTGGCAGCAGAAGCAGCAAAAAGATCTTTTCAGCGTCACAGCTTCCAAGTACGTATTCAGATAGTATACGAGTAGCTGTCGCTGTTAATAGGAGCTCGGGCAGCAGGATATTTGTAACCGTCGTGGACTTGTGCACGTTGATTGGTTCGGAGAATTTGGAGAATCATATACTGTAATGCTGGTATGCATTAGCCAATGATACCGGCACTATATGTAGCGGCAACCAACCGGCACTAATCCCTCCGCACACTACCACACTGCCACACACGCGAATCCCCTCTGTGCCAAGTGCCAAGCGAATTCACTACTGCTGTAGGCCCTATATATAGTGGATAGCCGGCACTACTCAATAGGCATTGTAGGGGGACGACTACTGCTGTATATACTGTACGTATTTTATACTTGCGTACATATATACGTACCAGGTCGTAATAGCGTACGAAGTATTTTCCCAATTCGATACGCCGTCTTTGTTGTAGCGACTGGATACTCAACTCGACACCGCCGTTATGAATGCACACATGGCACATCATACGGCCAGCGGTATGTGGTATGCGGTATGCGGTATGCGGTATGCGGTATGCGGTGTGTCTGATTATATTCGTCAGTTTCACGAGGTGTTGAGATGTTGAGGTACCTGGTACGTGTTTCACTGAACGATCTTTTGGATAGGCCGTGGCCCCACCGTTTAACTACATGTAACAGCCGGGTACCCTATTTAAGAGCGCGCCTCGGAACAGGCCAGAATTGCCGCTCTTATCTCGGAACTTCTCGTGTGTGTGTCTGTGCAAGACCGATGTTATGTTTGCACGGGATGAGACTGAAAAAAGTCCCTCTTAAATCGGGATACATTCCTGCTTGAAGAGCGCGAAAAGTTCGCAAGGCGGGAAAAATGAAACGCCGGGCGAAACCTGGTGGTACAAGTTTCCGTGCCAAGCCGATCCAAACCTTCCGCTCTTGTTATTTATAGTCATATTGTAGCTCCGTTTTCTCGTATTACGAACACTCTTAATTCGGGTACCCGGCTTTTAACAGCCCTACCGTTCACCCCCCCGCTGCATGCCTTGTCTTTTGTAAGGCGGAAGGATTTCTCCCTACTACAAAACTACTCGTACAAAGGAAATGACTCTATATCTGGTACAATGTACTACTGCAAAGCAAATATTATGCTAATTTTAGTTCAAGTAGGTTACCTCAAAAATGGTACCAAGGTGTTAAAATAGCAGCTCTGCTGCAAGGATGATGCCAGGCTATAAGTCCGTAAGACATGTACCCAAATAGCTGAGGTCCTCTGGTATTGAGTAGGGTACCTCTGAAGGGATTAAGACCCATATACCCTGGTAAGGCGTTACTTCAACCAGTGTGGTTCCGATACGGCCATCGTACAAGCATTGCCATTGCCTTGATCTGTGTACATACGAGTATGATTATGACAGACAGGTGTGTGTTGCATCACGTATCATGTGTTGTACCACAGGTAGATTTGTCACGGACAGGGTACTACGTGTCTATCGTAAACCTCGGAACACGCATGCAAGGGAGGATACCTCTCAAAGTCATACATGAAAGATTCCACCGAAGTGCTGTAGATCTCGGGTCGTTAGAGGTCCGCAGCATGGACCGTGTCGGCCTCTCCTCGCAGGCTGACTACGGGTACATCCAGAATCGACCCGATCAGGTCCGGTCCTTGTGACCCCCGGCGGTGTTACTCTAAGAACCTGGTCCCCCTTGGGTCTGGCAACTCCTTGCCTTGCC